>CM042137.1:84404926-84444926 GCA_023376005.1 Doryteuthis pealeii
ACAGAGAGAGATAGATGCCATGGTCCCTGAAGAAAATACGATAACCGACAAGGACTTCACTGCAAAGTTTGCTGATGAAAAATGGACGGTGCAGGGAAGTGGGTGGCAGAGCCACCAGTATTGAGAAACGGGTGAGTCAGTATGAGACAAGAATTAAGGAGGCAGAAGGGCGGCATTCGAAGAGGAGGTCGAGAGGTGGATTGAGGAGGGGATTTTGGCACCGTGGAAGGATGATGTACGAGAAGGTTTGTTGCCGCTGATGGCGGTGGTCCAACCAACAAAAAATAAGGTCCGACCAGTTCTAGATTACTGAGAGTTAAATGAACATGTGTCGTGCCACACTGGAGGAGAGTACATTGACGTTTGTGGGGAGACCCTGCGAAGGTGGCGACAAAAGACCGGAGCATCCACAATTGTGGATTTGAAATCCGCTTACTTACAGATCCACGTTGCGCCACACTTGAGAAGATACCAGCTAGTGAGATACAAAGGAAAAACATACTGTCTAACCAGTTGGGTTTTGGTCTCAGTGTTGCCCCCAAAATCATGACGGCAATATTAAAAGCGGTTCTGAAGGATGAGATGAGCGTCGGAGAAGCCACCGACGCGTACATCGATGACATTTTGTGGACGGTAGTGTCAGTGGAAAGAGTCGTGGGGCAGCTAAAAAAAGTTTGGCCTAACACGCAAAACCCAGAAATGTTAGATGGTGGTACAGCACTGGGGCTCCATTTGGAACGAGATGGCGCTGGCGATTTGACATTCAGGAGAGGGAATACTGTGCCAGAAATTGATGACGGAATGAATAGGCGGCAGCTATTTTCCGTTTGTGGGAAATTAGTCGGACATTACCCTGTCGCAAGATGGCTGCGTACGACCTGCAGCTACAGGAGAAAGGAGGATCCGGTGCGAGGAAAGTGGCACGTCCAAGGACGACGACAGGGGTTGTGTGGTGCGATGCAAGTAGTATTGCCACAGGTGTGAGAGTGGAGATTGATGGGAATGTGGTCGAGGACGCAGCCTGGCTGAGGAAGAAAACAGACTTTTCTCACATCAACGTGGCTGAGCTGGATGCGGCGATAAAGGGGGTAAATCTGGCCCTGAAATGGGGATTAAAGAAAGTAGAGTTGAAAACAGATTTGGCAACCATGCTGAACTAGACACAGGCCGCCATTACGGAGCAGCAGTGGGTGAGGACAAAGGGTGCTGCTGAGATGATCGTCCTGAGGCGAATAGGAATCCTGAAGGAGTTGATAGCTGAGTTGGGGTTGATAATAAACCTGATGTTTGTGCCATCAGACAGGAACAAGGCTGATGTATTGACCGAGAGTAAGACAAAAGTGGCTGACTATGATGGAGGAGCCAGTGAGAGTTGCAGGCTGTTGCATATCATACGACGAAGTTAAGGATCTGCATTCTATGCATAACATGGGTGTGGATAAAACCTTGTACTTGGCCCGGAAGGTGTCGCATGAAGTGCCAAGAGGAATTGTGCAGCAAGTAGTCAGGCGTTGTGTACGGTGTCAGTCCATTGATCCGTAACTAAGGTGCACGAGCCAGGAGAATTACAGGTGAAGGAGAATTGGAAGCGACTGGCCGTTGACGTCACCCATTATAGAGGAGCGGAATATCGACTGTGGACCTGGGAGATTTGCTCTCTGGAGAAGAATGAAATCAGAAACCACAGAAGAAATTGTAGGAATACTTAATGGGTTTTTCCTTGAACATGGTCCAGTTGAGGAGGTGTTGTCGGACAATGGGACGGCGTTTTGTTCAGAACATTGCGACGGACGATGGCTTGGTGGAATTGTCAGGCAATACTTCAGAGCAGCCTATAGACCCAGTGGCAATGGTATTGTTGAGCAAAACCACAGGACCATTAAAGTGGTGGCAGAGAGGGGAGAGATTTCGCCAGAAGAGGCTGTCTTTTGGTACAACATGTCACTCAGGTCAGGACAAATGAAGGAGACAGTGCCGCAAGAATCTGTTTCTGTTTATACATGGCGACATCCGAGAGTTGTACCGGTTGAAAGTGAGGGTGGGACGTCGGGCTCCATACAGGTAGGGGATGAGGTCTGGGTGAAACCTCCTAATGTCCGTTGCATGACGCAGTGGGGAGAGGAACGGTAACGGCTACACAGTCAAGAAACAACGTGTCTGTTGACGGAGTGCCACGACACGTATTAGATGTGAGACGTGGAGGCCTATCTTCTGATATGAAGTCAGTTAGCTACAGCAGCTAAGTAGAACTTTTACAGTGTCCAAGACAGCTGGTAAATATAGGAATCAAGAATGATCCACTCATGAATCAGGGTGACTTGGGTCATTCCACTCCTTGAGTTCTGATTGGCTGCCTGACTGGTTGATCTGCATGACACTGTGGAGTCCCATATATACCTGTCATTCTGCAGTGTACTTTGTAGCATGCGAGCTTGTATTGAGTTACAATCGCATGCTACCTTGTCTTCCCAGTTCGACGGTAATTGGAACTTATTCTTCACGATGGTGAGTTCATTGTTTCTACATCCCCCTCCCTCCCCCGCGTGCAGGCAAGGCTCTACGAGGAGTGAGCTGTTCTTTAAGGCCTGTCCAGTTATGCGGGAATAACCTGGACAAGGCTCGAGGATTTTCGATGGACGAAGGCAGGTTGATGTATCAGTGCTCACTGTGGGGTGTCGAATTGCTGTATGCGCATCATTTCTGGGAGATGTTGGGAGATTGGAATGCATAGATGAAGTATTGCTTGCAGGGCTTGTAAATTCAGGCATTGCACTTGGCATTGGAGTGGGTTTTGCTTTGGCCTCCAACTTCCTCAAGAAAGGCGATTCCTGAGGGTGACTCTTCCTGATCCATCAACCCTGATTTGGTACTGACGATCTGGAAGGACAGTAACGATCCTGCCAGTAGTGTTCCACCGGCGATTAAGTGGATTCTGAATGGTTACTGTATCGCCAGCTTGTAGTGGGCAAAGGGGGTGGGTATGTCTATTGTACGTTTGATCATTTTAGCATTCCGGTGGTGAAGGATTTCCTCGCGGCGTTGTGCTGCTGCTATCCATTCAGGGTGTGGCCTGTAGAGGATAGGTTGTGAAGGAATGGAATCACGAAGTCGGCGGTGGAGTGGGAGTTGTGCAGGGGATAGGCCAATACCTTGGATGGGGGTATTTCGGTATTGCAGGATGGCCCGTGCCACATTTCGTTATCCAACGAACCCTGGGGCCTGTGTTACCATGTATTATTCTCTTTGCAGTTTTTACTGCAAGTTCTGCCCGGCCATTAGATTGAGGATATCCAACTGAGGACAGTCTGTGCTTCACACCCCATGTCTCAAGGAACTGCTGAAATGTGTTAGCAGTAAACGGCGGGCCACCATCGCTACTGAGTTCATCTGGGGTGCCATATGTATGGAATAGTTTTCGACAAATGGACATTAACTTAGGAGTGGTGGCATGACCTGGTTTTAAATGGTACAAAATAAGCCAGCCCGTGAGTCTATCAGCGCAGGCGAGGTATGCAACGTGTCCACATGGAATAGGTCCATCACTATTTGTTGGAAAGGCCATTCCGGGGATGGGGTTATGATGATTGGTTCTCGTGGCTGACTTGGGGCAATGCTTATACAGACTGAGCAATTTGCTCTGAAGTTTCGTATAGATGCATTCATACCAGGCCAAATACAGAATCATTAGCACGAGCCCTCATGCCATCCACACTTGGTGAGCCGAGTGCAAACAGCGTAGCACTTTTCCCCTGAGAGATTTTGGTACTATGACCCTCCCATCCATTAATACTAGGCCTCTCTCAGTGCTAAGTCGGTGCCGTACCTCCCAGAAGTCGCGGATGTCAGGTTCTGTAAAAGAACGTTTAGAAGGAAATCCCTGGTTGATTGTTTTTATCAGAGTTATGTAACTCTGGTCGTTTCGGCCCGATGCGCGGATGTTGTCAGGTGACATGGCAATTTCTCATCATTGGAATTTGTTATTGCTTGAATGGTTGCCAATTCCGTTGCAGCATCTATATTGTCCGAGAGGTGGACATCTTTGGAAGAGGGCTGTGATGGCCGAGTGGTTAAGGCATTGGATTCGAAATCCAATGGGTTATTCCCTCACAGGTTCGGGTCACTCCTGATGGTGTTATTTGGAGCCCTCCAAACTGAACAGTATCCTGGCAAAATGGAATTTATCTTTGTTAATGACAATTCCATTTTTCTCACATAGTGATAAGTAATCAAGGGTATGGTAGAATGCCTCCTCTATGTTTTTGTCAAAGAGTAAAGTGTCGTCGACCACTTTTACTTTACGAGGAATGTCTCGGATTATTTCGTCGTACCTACGTGTGTAGGCGTCGCCGGAGGCTAAGTATCCTTGGGGCATCCTGAGATACATAAAACGACCCCACTCTGTGATGAAGGTCGTAAGTGGTTGTGATTCATCATCCAGGAGGATTGAATGGTAACCATCCACGGCATCCAGGACAGTCTTTTTGTGTTTTGGCGGTACCTTGTAATGCAAGTTGGAACGGCGAGCTAGTGTGGTGTGTCTCTCGTTTGCATTGGGAGTTTAGATGCTGGTAGTCTACTGTCCTTCTTGGTCTACCATTTTTTTAGCGGTGATAACCATAGTGCTACACCAATCGGTAGGGGTACCAATTGGTACTGGGATAATGATGCCTCTTTTGACATCTTCCCAAAGGGCTTGTCGTACTTGCTCCTTATAGTGGTATGGTACCGGAATGGGGTTATGTCTGGCTTTGGGGGTTGAACCTTCCTTGAGGTGAATGTGGGCTGGAGGGCCAGACATTGCAGGAAACTCTCCGCTATTGTTGAACACTGTTGTGGCGAATCGGTCTAACAGCCATTTTTTTAGTTTTTCTACATTTTCACTGGTTGGTGAAAATGGAAGGGCCTTAGGATAATCCGATTGTATTTTATGGGCCGGTAGGTTTGATTTGTGATGTCGAGGGTCTGGGAGTACATTTTCGCACGTTACTGAATTGATTGCAGGGAATGGTGGTATTGTCATGGGTTTGGGAAAGTATTGGGGTAATATACCCACATCAATGCAGGCTGTTTTGCTGAAATATATCACCTGTATTTTTTTGCAAATGTACAGTGCCTGTTTTGTGGTCCTTGCCCCAATCGTGAATTTGACGGGCAGCCAACCTTCACACACCAATGAAAAACCCCCTACTGCACGCACCTTTTTGTTCGAAGGATTAAGTTCCTCTCTGAGAGTCCCATGTGCCATAAGTGTTTTGGCCACCAAGGCATATTGATGCACCACTGTCAGGGTAGATTTTGAGGCCTGGTTGAGCGAGTGGCAGGAATGTTCCTGGCTTGTCTTGGATCCGGGCATGGGGAGAACGGGGTCAATGTTGCTTCCACTTCTTCGCGGTCGTTATTGTTGCACAGCTCATAGGTCACAGCTGGGTCAAACATCACATGTGCAATGAGAGCGTCCATAGTGGCTCCTTCATCATTGAAACACCTTACGGCACCTCGTTCATTTTCACCCTTTGACTGGCAAACCTTTGCGAAGTGGTTTTGCTTGCCACATGCGTTACATGTTTGACCCCATGCAGCACATCTTTGCGGTCGGTCGCCTATTCCAGCTCCACCATGCTGGTAGCTACCACAACCTCGGCACGCATTACGTTGCATACCTATGGTCTTTCCGCCTTGATTGCGGCTGGCGTCCGAACGGGCTGTATTTTGGGCCTGCCTCTGACGGCGATAAGCTGATGTTCGCAGTCTTGCTACATCCGTGACACCGGACATTTTATTCTGGTCTCGCATGGCCATTTCAAATGCTCTTGCATGGCTTACATTATCGTCTAATGTCTTCAGCGATCCTGCCTTAGCCAGCATGTCCGTTTGTAGCACATCATTGGCTATACCCCGGATAAACTGATCCTTGATGTATGTACTGGATAGGTCATGATCGCAGTTGGGGCATATGAAGTTGCAGTCCTGTGCTCCTGACCGTAGCCGGATCAAATAATCCTGTATGGATTCGTCTTCATTCTGCAGAATGGTTGAGAATGATATTCGGTGTACCATAGGATTCGCTCTTTGTGTGACCAATGTCTCCACTATCTCTAGCAGCTGGTCTGGGTCGGTGGTGAAGAATTTGGGGTGGGTGTTGATTATAGCATTCTAGACAGACTCGTTCGCACAATTGTACAACTGGATGCTGGTCTGAGATGTTGGCATATCTGTCATCTTCCTGAACACTTCCCAATCAATTCGGAATTTCCTGAATTGTTGAGGGGTCATCTCAAAGTGAAGTTGGGGAAGCTTGGCTGGCGGTACCTTAGCATAAGCCGTCTGGGTAGAGGTCTCCTTAGCCTGCTTAAGGATAGACAGGGCTTCTCCCATTGCCGTGATTCCCAACTCTTTAAGCATGGCCCGATCCATCATCTTGAGGTTCTCTCTTGTCAGCTTCTCGCTTGCGAATGTTGTAGCATATCTCCTAGCTGAGTCGGAGAAGATCCCTGCTTGGACAAAATATTCTTCCCAATCTTCAGTTTTAGATCCTGTTCGCAGCGCCATATTGAAGTCAGTTAGCCTACAGCAGCTAAGTAGAACTTTTACCAGTGTCCAAGACAGCTGGTAAATATAGGAATCAAGAATGATCCACTCATGAATCAGGGTGACTTGGGTCATTCCACTCCTTGAGTTCTGATTGGCTGCCTGACTGGTTGATCTGCATGACACTGTGGAGTCCCATATATACCTGTCATTCTGCAGTGTACTTTGTAGCATGGCGAGCTTGTATTGAGTTACAATCGCATGCTACCTTGTCTTCCCAGTTCGACGGTAATTGGAACTTATTCTTCACGATGGTGAGTATCATTGTTTCTACACTGAAGATGAAGAAGTGGATGATGGGCAGCAGGACAACGGCTCAAAAGGAAGTTTGCAACCACGCGCACAGAGGAGTAGACGGCCACCCCAGTGGTTGCAAGACTACGAGCTATGATCCTGAACATCAGTGACGGTGAGCGACGTGTTGGTGAACAGACGGTGAGTGACGTGTTGGCGAACAGACAGTGAGTGACGTGATTGTGAACAGACGGTGAGCGAATTGATTGTGAGCAGACAGAAAAATTTTTGAGTAGAGATTTCACACTTCATCAACTTCCTCCTTTTCAACCAGAATGAATTTGATACCTTAAATTGCAGATCTGCAATATTCAAACATAGATTTTTGGAAAGGATTTCTTTGGTAGTTGGTCTTCGGAGACTTTCTTTTGACACTATCCTTTTCACTGTCCCACCTATACCATCACATGGTTGTTTACCATGACTTGTTGCAAAGAAATTCCATTTTGTATTGAGACCCAAATATTTCTGATGGTTGCAAAATTGGCAAAGTTCTTGTATTGCACTGTGCAACTATCAGTAAAATACTCACTATTTTTTTATATTTAGCAAGGTAGGCCTGATTACCTCAATTTTTTTCTGTACCATATAAACAAATGCTACAACATGTTAGTTGTCACTCGACATAATGCAGAAACATTGATTTTGCATTGCATTTTCAAGTTTAAAGTAGAGTACCACTTGATGTAATGTGCATTGTGAGGTACTCCAAAGAAAACTCTGGATCTCATCTTGAACTACAAATTTGTAGTTCTCGACAAAATCTCCAAGGAACAAAACTTCCCAATCACTAATCTCCTCCTTTCTTTGCTTTAAGTATCTGGATTGTGATTTAGCCAATTAAGAATGAGGTGCTAATTTATTCAATTGCAAAACAACTAAATAAATGTAAGCTTGACAGGTTTCCTTTTGTGTTGTCAAAGTCAATCAGTCAGTTGTTATCCATTGGGAGAACTCTTTTGATTCAGCATTATCAATATTTCCTTCGATGGTGTCCAAAAAAATTTTTTCAAGCTGTCCTGATGATTTAGGACAATTTGGCCACCTATGAATCATACATTCTCTGCTACTGGTATTACAGACAATATATTTCAAGAGATCTTGATATGATACATTCAGTGGTTCCAGTAATAATTTCATGTTTTGGTGGATGGTGTATACACATACGGCATGTGTACCTGCACTACCAGCAAGGACACAGCATTTCAGCCTTAGACTACAAAATTTTGAAAACTCCAAGGATACTGTCAGGTTCTGTTCCTTGAATGGTCTGAAGAGCTCATTTAAGTTGCTCAAGATGAGTCTTTTCTGCTGATGAATATTACGTTTAATACTAACATAATCTTTCCTGCCTGGCATCAGTCAAGTATATTCATCATCTTGGTAAAATGCTTCCACTAGCTGTGCAATATCAGCAGGCAAAGACTTGCCCCCTTTTGGTTCTGGCACAGCTAAAATACTTCTTACGAACACAATTTGTGAGCCTTGTGTACAATGTGTTCTGAAACTCCAAACACATACATGACTTTTTTTGTGTGACCAGTCGGTAGAGGCAAGTGTCAAGATTTGTATTTTTATGTTGATTCCACTCTCTTCATATTTGCTACAAGAAGCTTTATCATTTTATCAAAGTACTTAGCTTTATCTATTTTTGAATTTCAAAGCCTCATCATTCAACAGCTCAGAGTCAACATTTAATGACCTGCCTACTTTGGTCTTTATACATTGCAATGCAGAAGAATGTTTTCTCTTACCTAAATGAGCTTTTCCAGAGTAATGAAGTCCTTTTGTTTTCATTGGAGAAATTCCAATCACAGAGAAATATTCATTGATATTTCTCTTCTCTGTTTCTGCAGAAGTACTTGTATCAAGCTTTTTCATGGCTGATCTGATACATGTCTTGGTTCTTCATTATTACTACTCTTTTCTGATTCTGCAGAAGTACCTGCTTCAAGCTCTTATTTCCTCATCAGGAAGAAGGTCGTGGATTTGTATTTGACAATTAAGGCAGAGTTTCTTGTCTGGGATTAGTACCAACTTAGTCTTTGCCTTGCCTGCCATCTCCAATGAAATTGGTTTCAAACTGCCTTTAATTTGCTTTTTATGATTTTCAAATGGAATACAACATCTCTTTTCAAGCCATTCATATTTAGTCAACAAGGTCTGTTTGTGATGACAACAGATATTCTATATTTTATCATCACAATCCTGTTCTATAGGCAATAAGCTTTATATCCATCGCATCCAACTGATCAATTGGAATCACTCCAATCTGTTTATCATGGAATAACATTTTCAACTGCTAGCTCAGTACAAATAGAACAATAATGTTTGCCTCTAAAACCATCTTTCATTCTTTCTTTTCAATAAAAACATTATTCCAGTGATGAGGAAGTGAAATCTGTAGTGAAGAAGTGGCTCAAAGAACAGTCAACAGAATAGGGATACATACTCTCATTTGAAGGTGGACCATTGCTATTGAGAGAAACAGTGACTGTAGGAAAGTAGGGAGGTGATCTACAGAAGACCAATTTCATTTTAATTCATGATACATGTTCCTGTGTTGGTAATTATACCTGTCCTAAACAAAATGGAATAACTTTTTGACTCACCCTCGTATTTAATTTGTTTTTTTTTAAATTGATAAAAACAATATTATTGAATTGTTTAAGAAGTCACTGAGCACAATATCAACATTTGAGAGTTCATGGAGCATTAGGATGATTGTCTTTAATTATAATCTTTCACTGAAATCCTGCACGTACATAGGAAAAAAAACTCTGAAATTTGCAGGTTCATATCTTCTAAAGTAGATTTGAACCCCTCACAAAATTCTTTGGTTAACTTAGGTAGGCATAGTAGATATTAGGAAAAAAATATTATGAAAATTGAAGAGGACAAATTTCAAAAAACACTGAGATTTTGCGACACCGCACGGCCTTAATTTTGAGGCAAAATAGGAAAATTATATCCGCCCCTCTAAAATCGGAACGGTAAGGTTTAAGACAAAATAATTTGGCACACTTTCCAAACTCATGAAGGGGAACATTTGTGCCAAATTTCAGGTAATTCGGTGTCGGTGGGTGCAGATTTCAACTTTTTGCTGGTGTTTTGACATCAAAATGTATCAATAAAAAGAAGCTAAGAATTAAAAATTAGAATTATTCGTTTTACAATTTCATTTTTGGTTTAAAAGTGTTTTTTTTTTCTTGTTCCTCATTATTACCTCATTCCATTACTACTGAATAGCGAGTTTGTTCCACACTACATGGCCCATACTTGCGTTTTTGATTCAAATCCTACCTGTGACGAATGGGTTGAGTAAATAAAAGAGTCCATTACTACTGAATGGTGAGTTCAATACTTGTAGTATGCCCCATACTTGCTATCCTGTGTCACATCCTATCTGTGGCAAATGGATTGGGTAAAGATAAGGGCATTCTATCATGGTTTAATTGTTAGCAAGGTAGTCTCTCATATTCATTACTGCTGAATAACGAATTTGATCATCACTAGATACCCCATACTTGTAGTATGCCCCATACTTGCTACCCTGTGTCACATCCTATCTGTGGCAAATGGATTGGGTAAAGATAAGGGCATTCTATCATGGTTTAATTGTTAGCAAGGTAGTCTCGCATATTCATTACTGCTGAATAATGAATTTGATCATCACTAGATACCCCATACTTGTGGTCTTGTGTAAATACCTTTTGATTATTAAAAGATAAGGGCATTCTATCATGGTTTAATTGTTAGCAAGGTAATCTCGCATATTCATTACTGCTGAATAACGAATTTGATCATCACTAGATACCCCATACTTGTAGTATGCCCCATACTTGCTACCCTGTGTCACATCCTATCTGTGGCAAATGGATTAGGTAAAGATAAGGGCATTCTATCATGGTTTCATTGTTAGCAAGGTAGTCTCGCATATTCATTACTGCTGAATAACGAATTTGATCATCACTAGATACCCCATACTTGTAGTATGCCCCATACTTGCTACCCTGTGTCACATCCTATCTGTGGCAAATAGATTGGGTAAAGATAAGGGCATTCTATCATGGTTTAATTGTTAGCAAGGTAGTCTCTCATATTCATTACTGCTGAATAATGAATTTGATCATCAATAGATACCCCATACTTGTGGTCTTGTGTAAATACCTTATGATTATTAAAAGATAAGGGCATTCTATCATGGTTTAATTGTTAGCAAGGTAGTCCCTCATATTCATTACTGCTGAATAATGAATTTGATCATCAATAGATACCCCATACTTGTGGTCTTGTGTAAATACCTTATGATTATTAAAAGATAAGGGCATTCTATCATGGTTTAATTGTTAGCAAGGTAGTCTCGCATATTCATTACTGCTGAATAACGAATTTGATCATCAATAGATACCCCATACTTGTGGTCTTCTGTAAATACCTTATGATTATTAAAAGATAAGGGCATTCTATCATGGTTTAATTGTTAGCAAGGTAGTCTCGCATATTCATTACTGCTGAATAATGAATTTGATCATCACTAGATACCCCATACTTGTGGTCTTGTGTAAATACCTTATGATTATTAAAAGATAAGGGCATTCTATCATGGTTTCATTGTTAGCAAGGTAGTCTCGCATATTCATTACTGCTGAATAATGAATTTGTTCATCACTAGATACCCCATACTTGTGGTCTTGTGTAAATACCTTATGATTATTAAAAGATAAGGGCATTCTATCATGGTTTCATTGTTAGCAAGGTAGTCTCGCATATTCATTACTGCTGAATAATGAATTTGATCATCACTAGATACCCCATACTTGTGGTCTTGTGTAAATACCTTATGATTATTAAAAGAATTAACCCTAAAATCCTGAGTGCTTTGGAACAGTTTTATTTTTCTAAAGGTTACTTAATCACCAGTTGAGTTACAGTGATGAATATATTCGTTTAACGTCTTTTCTTTATTACCATGTAAAAAAAATATAAAATAAAAAGAAGCTATGATTTAAGAATGTATGAGTTTTGTATTTCAGTTTCTTTTTAAAAAATTTGTTTACATACATTTAAAATAGTATTTAGAAAGCGGGAACCCCCCCCCAAAAAAAAAAAACTGTTTGGAACATTTTCATGATTTTATTTTATTTCTGCAAGAAATTAAGTTTTCTTTACACAATTAATACTTTGACATTAGTTGAATTTGTTTTATTAAGTAGGGATGATTCTTTTTTATATCCTCTATTTTTTTAATTGCTAAGAATTTACGTATTAAAATGTTCTCTTATTTTCGGAATTGTTTACATTGAGAATTTTTTGAAACAATTTAAATTTTCACAAACTTTTTTTAATAAATTTAAATTCAGTTATTAATTGCTTGTTGTGGGCACCAACAATTTGAGCACCGATTTTTACTTAAAAAACGGAATTCAGATTATTTAAATCAATTATCTAAAGTCAAATTTTTGTTTTAGTTGAAAAGGAATAACATAATGAGCATCAGTAAAAAAAGCAAAATAATATTACATATGTAATTAATTTATAATAGACTTTAAACATTAAATTAGCCCCAAAATTTATGAAATCTGACAATAAATTACTAATTAAAGCATGTTATTAAAAGTTGTTTTTTTTTTAATTATAAAAGTTTCTGATAAATAAATGACAAAAAACATTAAATACATGAGCAAAATAAAAAAACGCCCTCTGGGCGATGTAAAAAATACATTTTTGAAAAATATTGCCTGAGGTGGGTGGGAGTTAAAAATTCAATGTCAATAAACTAAATTTTATTCAGTTCAATTCTGTCAAAAAATAAATTCTTTAAAAATTATTTTCAATAAATAAAATTTATTTAAAAAATGTTTGTTGTTATTCATTTTCTTAGAGATTTAAGAAATTTCATATTTATTAGAAGTAAGCATTTATTTATTAAAAGAACAAAATAAAATTTATATAAACTAAAATTAAAACCTATTTTATCAATCTAATACTGAAAAAAATTTAAACTTGAATATTTAATTTTTATAAAAAATAACATCAGTAATAAAGAATAACTGTATATGCATTTTTGCATTAGAAATTGTAAGCAATACGTTGTTATGCTCTGAATTCATTTTCTTAGAGATTTAATAAATTTCATATTTATTAAAGTAAGCATTAAATCAATTAAATAACTTCATTTGATTTTTAAAGAACAAAATTAAAATTTATATAAATTAAAATTAAAAAGCTATTTTGATAATAATAGCAAATAAAATTAAATTGTATTTTTTCCATTAAAAATGAATGTAAACGAAATCAATTCCGGTTGAGTCATACCATTTGTTTTGTTTTTTTTCTACCCTTAAACCAAGTGACTTAATATCTTGATATTGAAATTCTTATATTTTAATTTTAGTGTAAAAAATAAAAATTACTATAAAAAAAATGTTATCTTGATTTTAAATTATGTAAAAGTATTTTCAGACAGGCTAAACCAGATATACAATTGAATACAAAAAAATATATCAAAATTTAAGGTTAAGATCACATTTCTTGTTTGTAGATAATTTTCTTGTAAAACTACATATATTAAATAACTTTAAATATATATTGAAATAAAACAAACTATATGTAAATCCATAATACTGTACATGTATTTATTAAAACTTATTTTAAAAATCATAGGAGACCATCTTTTGTTACATACTTCTGAGTATATTTATAAATCAACGTTGTTCATTATTTTATGTAATTATATTGACTTTAGATTAATAAACTTGCTTAATTCCTGAAGTGACTGTGATGTAAGCAGTGGTGTAGTTTCAGTTATAGACAGAAAAATACTAAATCTCCATTATATACAGAAGGTACAGAAAAAATTCTCACATGTTCGTAACTTTTTAGCCAAGTAATGTCCAGTTTTTCATTGAAAACACTAAGAAATAATGTTTTTGATGGACAAAGTTTTCCTTTGGTCTAAAGAAAATTAAGTTTTAGCAAGATATGTTAAAACTATGGAAGGCAATAATTGAAAGAATCAGTAACCCAGAGTGATAGACAAAAAATTAGGAAATTATCTGATTTTAACAAAATTTTCAGTGTTGACTTATTAATCAAAGAATTTATTAATGCATCAGTTATTTCATTTAAAAAAATTGCTGATTTCTTTCAGATTACTTGCGCCTACAACTTTTGGGGACTAATAACACTAATGCTATTTAGGGCTATGACTTAATTTATTTTGAATTACAATGAATTTTTTCATCAAAAATATTCATAAGAAATTAACTTTTGTTTCTTTTAAATTTCTGAATCATTTCAATCAAACTGATTCAATGGAAATAAATTGAAATTCTTTAAAATAAATATTACTGTTAGATTAATCCATAGTACTGTCTAGAATAACAATTTATATACCTAATTTATAGATAAAATTCATTTGAAATATAATTCACATAATTTTAAGTTTTAAAATTCATATTTTTAGATTCTATAAACAAATATTTATTTAATAACAAGCTTACTTTAGTAGGGTAGTGTAATAATTAATTGAAAAATCTCAGTTTAAAAGTTAGGCCCCATCCTTTTACACAGAACAAATATTGATGTATAATTTTTTCACTGATAATTATCAGTAGAAAAATTATATATCGATATTTGTTCTGAAATATAATTTATTAATTATTAATTTGTTTATGAAATATAATTATCTTTCAGACTATAATCTAAAAGAAAAATTATATTTCCTAAACAAAAGAGTAAGAAAAAAAAAAAAAAATGTTTTTATAGTTTTTCTTTTACATTTAATTTTCAGATTTTCGGAACTTATTTTCTAACATTTTTTTTTTCTATTCACACCTTTGGTCTTTTGTCTTTATTTATACCATTTCTAGTTATATATTATATATACAGTTTTGATAATATATAACCCCACCGATATTTTGTGCCCTAAAAATAAGAGGGAGGAGCACAAAGTTAAGTGACTTTGAAAGAAAAACAGAAAGTTTTTAAATAAAATAACATTCATTATTATATTCATTCACTGATAAATCAACACTGAGAATTTCATTAAAATCAGATAATTCCCTGATTTTTGGTCATTTTTTTTTCAATCAGGGGTATTGGTTTTATTTTTGTAAAATACATCTATGACATCAAAAATGTTAGTACCTAGCTGGTTGAGTTCAAGTGATGAAATATATCAGTCTAATTTATTTCCTTTTTGACACAATTTTTACTTACTTTATTTTTCCTTACTGTGAAGAGTTCTAGAAATTGATTGACTTTTGTTTAATTATTGAATTATATTGCTTAATTAGTAATACTCAATAAACAAATTCTGTGTTTTTTATTATAAACATATTAAGGTGTATGAAAGATTTCAATCGTTATCTGATGAGTCTAATTTTTTGTGTATATTATATATTATATATTTATGGGAAAATGATTTTTTGGTTGTTATTAAAATCATGAAAGAAATGAGTAAAATAAATAAAAAACTGAATTGGATATTATGTACTAAGTTCCATTTATTTTCCTAACAACATATAAACATATATATATATATATATATATATATATATATATATATATATATATATATTACCTTCTGTCAATCTGAATTGAGGAAATGATTAACTGGTCAGTGGATATGAGAAAAAGGCGATGAGAAAGAGGATCCAGCTGCTACCAATAGTGCAACACATTCATGAGTTGAATGATAATGTTGAAGAATTCATTTAGCCTAAAGACAGATTTTTACAGACTGTCCTAATATTTGCATTTGAATTGTTCAATACAATATGTACCCTAGAGAGAAAAAGCAGACTTCACTTGCAAGAAGCACTTCTCCAATAGTCTTTGCTCTTCTTTCAACTAGAGACATTCACTGATATGTAAATAAGAACAGATAAAGTAATGGTAGAATTAAGAATCAGTGCAGAATATATTTGCAATAATTATGGTTTTTTCTTCAATCTATGCCATATGAAATCTGAAGGAATTAACTCATTTCTGAACCTTTTCATATTTTCAAACGACTTTTGGCTGGTTAAATTCCACAGAAGCATTCATTCTTTTGAGAAGTGGTTGAGAGGCTTTTTAAGATCAATTTTTGCCTCAAAAATGAGGGGTCATTCATTGCACAAGATACATGGTTTTAAGTAACTATTCCTATTTAATAACAATCATTTGTTTGCACAGTTATATAATTTCAAATATTTCTATCTAATAATAATAATTTGCAAACAGTTATATAGTTTTAAGTATTCTGATCTAATACTAATAGTAAGAAAAAAAGTTTGGTTTTAAATTATTTTGGCATATCAAATTTTGTCATTAAATAACTCATAAGGAGTTCCTTATGAGTTATGTAATGACAAAATTAGATTCATTTGGAAATGTTTGATTGTAATAATAACTATATGTTCAATAGTCCATTGCATTTTTTAAAATTACTCTTTCATTTTTCTAGAATCACTAAAATGGTTTCAAGTATTCCTATGCAACATTAATAATTTTATTCAATAATAATAATAATTTGTTATATGATTTTAAGTATTCCTTTATAACAGAAATAATTTGCAAGTAATCATATGATTTCTAGTAACTAATAATAATAATCCTTAGTTAACAATTATAATTTCAAGTAACTATTCTTAATACTAATAATGTGTATACAGTTAAATGGTTTCAAGTATTCCTATCCAACATTGAATAATAATCGTTTGCACAGTTATATGGTTTCATGTATTCCTAATACATAATTTTCAAACGGATCTATTTGACTATAAGATGGGACCCTCCTAACCGGTGTTACGATTGAATGATGCAGGTCCGTAAATAAATCATGGTATTTATTGAAGGAAAAATCCAGATAAAAGTCCTGAAGTCACTTTATAACATTAAAATTAAATTTATAATTTGTCCTGTTAAAACATCCAGGTTGGCTCAAAGGGATTGTTCTCAGATAACAATAAAATGATGATTGACAACAAAGTTGAGGAATAAATTCAAAGAAAGCAATCAGCAAAATGAATGGACTGCAAGATTAGCATGTAACAAAAAAGATTTATTCATTTTGATGTCAAAATTAAGAAATGGGGATATGTGTGTACATGCAATATTTATAAGCATAACAAAATAAATATATATATGTTAAAGATTGAATAAACAATAATGGCAAATGTATGTTAAAGTTCAGGAGTTTAAAAATAAAAATAAAAACATCTTTGCTGGTTATCAGCAATATGATTACTCGTTCAAATTGAGTGTTTAACCCCCCCCCGCCCCCAATAGATATCAATATGATTATTTCTTGAAGTATGATCAAAAGTTTCTATTGTGTTTATTTCAGTTCTCAAATTGACGTCTAGTCAGCAGATATGTTTCATTTCATTTTATGTGATATTTTGCTCGGAAAACTTGCCACTTCAATTCTTCATGCAAACGCAATAGTTCCAAGAGAGTTTCTGTTTTCAAAATAAACCGCCTCACTTTGATTGGTTTTTCCTTTTTATTCCATGGGCTGTTGCTTTAGCTACCTCCTTATTCCCTGTTATGTTTAAATTTTACTATCCTCTTGTAGAGTTTTTTTTATCAATTTCTACTGTGCAATGTTTAATTTCCATAGGCACAGGTACTACCACTCCAGGTCAGAATGGACCTGAGAATAAAGGCAATAAAATGATGATTACACTCTCCCTAAAGTGTTAAACTCAGGACATTTTAAGGGTTAAAGAAACGTAGTGGATGAATATGCAGAACAGTATGTACATAAGTCTAGATTATTCCCTTTTTTGTTTTTCTGAGAACTTTTGTGGAAAATACCTGAAAATTCTTAAAATTGATTTATGAGAGGAATGATATTTAATATTTTGTTAGCATTTGATAAATTGTGTCTGGATATTTCTACCTTAATCTGTTCTTGGAGAGTCGTCTACCACATGAGAACTATTGTATGTCAAGAATGTTCTAATAGTAAACTTCATAATCCTGTTAGTATCAAGAGTTCACATGTGGAATATTTCTACACAACTTCTTTACTATTTTTAAAAATATATATTCCTTATTTGAAAAATATATTTTATCTTAATCCCAGGTGTGTAGCATCAACCTGTGTTATTTCTACTTGAGTAAATGTTTTACAATTTTAAAAAAACAAACAAAAAAACTTCTTACTGAATGTTGCTAACTGCAAAAATAGACATTGACATACAAGATGTGTTCAGAAACATTCATTTTTTAATTAAAAATCTAAATGAAGACATGTGCACAGCTGAGAAACTTGTATGATAAAGTGATGGTATCTAGGCAAGTCAGTATTTATTTGAAAAAAAAAAATATCATGAAACCAGTTTTGATAAATTTTGTGCAAAAAAAACAAAAATGTTTTTGTCAAAACACAGGATTGTGCAAGTATGCTTTGTGCAACTTTTTATCTTCATACTTTTTAACATTGAAAATAAAATTCATTGATTTGTCAACTCATATAGGGTTATTTTATGCCTAGAGGTTAGGGAATTGTGCTCAATGAATGTTCATATTTATATTTTTGTGTAATTGTTTCTTAAGGTTTTTTGTTTTTGTTTTTTGTCCACATAGTCCTCTGAAATGCAAATAAATTTTAAACATCTATTTGACCTGTAGATGAGACTCTAATAGGTACTTTCACTCTGGACCAGAACCATCAGATGGCAGTTTAATGTAATACACAGGATACTACTTTATTTGGCATGGGATACAGTCAGCATATTGTAAGCCCTGCCAACAGGGTATACATAAATTAATCAAAGTGGAAAATAAAAGTGTCATCATGACAACAATAAATCTTTTTTTTCTATTTTGTTTTATTCAATAAAATTTGACTTAATAAATAAATCAATATTTTTAATAAAAACTAATGTTATGCCAATTAAAAAAATAAATACATATTGCAATTGAAACATGGTGAATAAACTAAAGAATCCTGATTACTTGAAACAAAGATGGAAAACTGTAAAGATGATAGGATTGCTACAAAAATGTTTTAAGAAGAGCAGACTATTAATGTTGTTTTACCATCACTAATCTAGATTCTGAAAAGTGTACATGTGTAATAAAGAGAGACTTAAAAATTCTATGAAATACAGGGTGTTTAAAAAAAAATTGATATTATTTCATTTTGAAATGTTCCCAATTATTAGAGATCTGAATATCAGAATAAATGAAACTAAGCAGGCTTAATGTTGAGCAAAATAAGAATGAGAAATTCAGAGGTACGTGGATTTCATAAGTTTTCAATATACACACCGCCTGTTACACAGAAAATCAGTAGTCCTACAGCATGTCCCTAGTATGGTAGTAATTCTCTGCTAGAGTTCCTCTAATCTTGTAAGAAGGGTGAGTGGACATAGACCCATCCGTTCACATAGCCCCAGAGTAAAATATTGCAAGGTCAGGTTAACAGGGTGGCCATTTCAAATAGAATAATATAAATTTTTCTGAAACACCGCCATCAACACTATTAATTTAACACAACTCACCGGACACCGTCCCGAAGGACGGGTTGGAAATGCCTGGTATTTACATGTACCCCACTTGTACACGATACGGCACAAGGCCTTTTTACGTGGGACCACCCACAAGCCGAGACTCATGGATGGTAGGTAGAAAAATTGCGTCGATCCTGTCGGCATTCCCCCTCAAGGGGGGCACCTCAGGCGCTGGGCAATAAGTATTGCCTGGGGGGATAGCCCCCTGGGATCAACGCTATTAATTTAACACAACTCACCAGTCCAGTGGCTGAAGCTCACCGGACCCCCGTCCCAAAGGACGGGTTGGAATGATTCAATTTTTGCATGTATATTACCAAAACATAGTAAAAAAGTACACCATATAGATTTTTATTTTGTGAAATAGCATTAAAAAGCTCTTAGAGAATGATAAAATTCCAATTCAACTTTCAACATCATAATAATTTTTTATTAATAGAATTGTATCTCTATGTCATCACCGCAGATAAATAATGGACCATTCTGTTTTGAGAAAAGAAAGGGAAGAAAAAGAACATGCTATATATCAGAAAGAAAAAGGAAAAATATAATAAGAAAGAGAAAAGTTAAGATCTATATTTTTACTTTGTGGTTGTTATATTTTCACTTTGTGATATGGAGCCTAATTTATGTGAGATTTTTAAGTTTTTTTAAAAAAACTTTATCACCTAATGTTTTGTTATGTAATTAGTTAAATCACACCTAAACAGTTATATTCATAGCAATAGATCGGAGTTGTGAGGGACAAAGCCCCTTGCCTAGTGTGTGAAATAATTCTTAATATAATGTTGTACCATCATTCATTCCTCCATGTGACATGCCTTGGTATAATATCTACACATTCTGATTAAGTTGAAAAGAATAAAAAATAAAAATTCAGCATTGGCTCCATATCCAATATAAAAAATCTTTGTGTTATTCTTTGAAATATTCATACTAAACTTTCTCAATGATACCTTTTACATATTGAATTATTTAGCAATATCTCTTAAATATACATATCAAATGTTGTAATAGTTAAATTATCATACTATGGTATATCCAGGGTCCCACAAGTAAAAATAATTACAATGTGTATGTTTGTGAGGTAGGCTTCATGGAAAATGGAAACCAAAGTAGATGCTAAACTTGTTGGTAGCGTTCTGTTATAAAAACGATAAATCAAAAATATTTTTGATAAGTATCAGTAAATCTAAATATTGTTAAGTATTAGTATGAGTTGGAATTTGTGAATAGAAAATAGATTGAAAATACAGATATCATCACACATTTGAACATTTGTTTCATTGTTGACTTGAATATAAATAATTTTCAGAGTACTTTTTATATTTTTTGTTGTTTTTAAACCTCAACTTATACTCCAGTATGTACAGTAAAAATTCAATAATTTGGATGACAGAAGATACCAAATGCAAACTTTAAGTACGTAAATTTTTAAAAATATAATGCTTATTTTTCATCTTATTTGTAAATTTGTTAGTAGGATTTATGTACGTAATCTTTTTTTATTGATCTAACCTCACAAACAAATTTACATAAGACCAGTTATGAAGGAAAAACAGACCTGTTATCCTTTAAAAAAAAACCTAAAAGTGAAGATAATTATGATAAAATTAGAATGTTCATAAGAATTGCTCTTAAGACAATTCATTTTTTAAATTACCAAGATCTTGGAGGAAAATAATTATATGAAACAATTATATTATATAATATATATATTATATTCTAACATGCTTTCTTGTTTTGGGCAATGTAAAATCATTCATGAAAGAAAAAAGAAAAAAAAAAAAAAGAAACACTAAAATTTCTTCTTTTTTTTAAATTGTAAATACAATTTAATATTTAAGAAAATGCAGCTAAATATACAGTATGCCCTTTAAAAAATACAAATTCTCTTAACTTGCATTTTAAACTGGTTAGTTTTCTATATTCTCACCTCAACCTTTAAAAAAGTATATAAAAAAGTATAAAGAATCTTCCAGATGTCTGCAGAATGAGCAATACTGAAAATATCCTAAAGTGAAGATGCTCTTCAAGGCAAATAAGTCATTATCAAAGTTGAAATCTGTAGAAACAATATTCCAATTACCATCGAATTGGCAGACAAAGCAACAAGCAAGCTGTAACAATACAGATCCTGCATTGTGGCAAGCCTAGTGCAGAATAGTAGATTATTTATCAGGCACCAAAACCCCTATGAGACCAAGCAGCCAATCAGGACTCAAGAAATGGAATCACCCAAATGCATGCATGGAATATTCCTGAATGCCATAAATATCAACTGCTTTGTGCACCAAATTCAGTTGTGCTTAGTTGTTGTTGTTCAAACCAACAGTATACTAACTGTTATAGGTGATATAACCTATTGACATAAATGGAATGCGCCGATGGCTACTATAAGTAATAGGAACAATTGTGGCTTGAATCGAAGCAATTGTGAGTCAGATCGTAACTGTATTGGTCAAATGCAATCTCGACTTTCTTTGCTGTAAATTTCTACTCCTTTTGTTCAATACATTTGTATACATTGTTACCAGTCGTTTGTCTTATTTTTCACCCTTTTTTGACCCTGCAACAATTGGCAGAAGACTCTCAAAGGTTTGTCAGTTTAAAACATGACTCAAAAAATATCGAACAGTCTGCTGTAGGGCACATTAGGAAATTGCGTGATAATAGAAACAAATTCAGACCTCCCCCCAAAAAAACAAGTTACTCCTTCTTCACCTAAGAAGAGACATGACGATTAGCCCCCTAATCCTTGCTCTGGATGTGGATCCCTTCATTGGTACAGGGACTGCATGTACCGGAACAAGAAATGCCTAAATTGTGACCGTGTTGGGCACAAGGCCTCTCACTGCAGGAAAAAGAAATCCGGAAGAAGCAGCATAAAAACGACAAAGTCAGTCAAGCAAAATGGCCATAACATAAGGAAATATGTACTAGTACAAATTTTAGGCAGAAACGTAAAACTCCAATTAGATTCTGGGTCGGACTTAACTATTATCAACGCATATACTTGGGAAAAGCTTGGTAAACCGACGATGTTAAGAACCAAAAAAATAGCCAGATCTGTCATGGGGAAAAAATCGAATTCGAAGGTGAAATTATCACCAATGTAACTTTAAACGGGCAAACCCAGAAATTAAAAATGTTTGTTCTAAAAAATACAAACAATTTATTCGGCATAGACGCTATGCAAAAATTTGAGTTGTGGAATTCGCCCATTAACACTTTTTGCCAGAAAATAAAAAATTCAACGGCCGAGTCAATGTTACATAATTATTGGATCCCTAATACATTTTTAAGGTAGTGTAGAAATCATAATGGCGATCAGTGCAGCTGATGGCCTTGAGGGTGAGTGACATCGCTTGACCTCGCTCTCACCTTGCCTTCCGGGGATGGATCGTGAGAACCGGAAGGCATAGAAGACCCTGTTCCGGTTTAAGGATACTAAGTAAGTAAGAGTCAGTTAGGGGTTAGAAGCCGAGTTAGTAACATGTAAGTCTCACTGCGCAGAATGTCTGGTTGGGGATTTACAAATAAAGTAACATCAACGTAAATCGAAGTCTTGTGTTTATTATCAAAAACTAACAATGACACAGGGCTTCTGATAAGGAGTGATCCCTAACAGAAACCAGACCCGGAATCCCCATAGAAGACCAGACCTTAGAAGATATACCAAGTCAACACCAGATGCGAGACCAGACCAAGATGTTAAGAGATAGAACCAAAGCCGGCCAGAAGAAAATACGACCCGAGTAAGAAGTAAGAAAAGGGTATACAACGTTATATCGATTTGGTACTGTGAAAACGTCAGTACGTAACATCAGAAAAATTAATAGAAGAACTGAAAAAAACGTTTCCTGACGTTTTTTCTGGGGGTCTTGGTCATTGCAAAAAAAATGACTGCAAAACTCGCATTACAGGATAATATCCAGCCAGTATTTAAGAAAAAAAGAAATATGCCATTTGCCTCATTAGAACAGATCAACAAAGAGCTGGATAGACTGGAGAAGACCGGCATTCTTTCAAAAATTTAATATAACTCATGGGCCGCACTGGTCGTCTACGTAAAAAAGAAATCTGCGTTTGCGCCAATTTCTCCACGGGGCTCAACGCTGCCCTTAAGGATTATCATTACCCTCTACCATTGGTGAACACTTCATTTGGGCTTGGTAGAGTCTACCAAGCCCAAATGAAGTGTTCACAAAAATGAGTAGGGGAAAATTTTTTTCAAAAATCGACCTCAGTGATGCTTATCTACAAATACCCGTTGAAGAAGAAAGCTCCAAACTGCTTTGTATTAATACCCATCGGGGATTATATAAGTTTGAATGGTTGGCATTTGGGATCAAGCGATATTTCAGCAAGTAATGGATATGATGCTGGGCGGACTCGATTTTTTAATCGTCTACTTAGACGACATTTTAATAAAAAGTCAAGATATGGAGCAGCACAAACATGTCCACCAAGTTTTCAAAAGAATCCAGGACTATGGGTTCAAACTAAAAGAATCTAAGTGCTACTTCTTCATGGAGAAAATAAAATACCTCGGGCACATAATCGACAAAGAGGGTAGAAGGCCAGATCCAGAATGGTCTATAGCTATCAAAGAAATGCCAGCTCCCCAAAATGTTTCATCACTACAAAGTTTTTTGGGACTTGCTAATTACTACCAAACTTTTATTCCTAATATGCATGATTTACGTCCTCCGCTAAATGAACTTTTAAAAAAGGACAAGGCCCGGGAATGGACTCCCGAATGCCAGAGAGCATTCGAAAAAAATCAAAGAAATTTTGACGTCGGACTTGTTACTCACACACTTCAACCCAGACCTAGAGATTATTGTTGCCAACGACACCAGCTTGTATGGCATCGGAGTATGCATTTTACACAAAATGCCAGACGGGTCACATAAACCCATAGCCCACACATCAAGAACCCTTCTTCCAGAGAGAAATTATTCCCAAATTAAAAAGGAGTCTCTCGGGATAATATTTGTAGTAACCAAGTTCCACCGATACATTCATGGTCGTCACTTCAGATTACAGACAGACCATAAGCCCTTACTTACCATCTTCGGCTCAAAAAAAGGTCTTCCTATACACACGGCGAATAGACTGCAAAGATGGGGGACGATCCTTCTAAATTATAATTTCAACATGGAATTTCTCCCATCTAAGAAACTCTGTCACGCAGATGGACTCTCTAGATTGATAACCAAACAGTTGATAGTTTCTCGAAATGGCCGGAAGTATTTCGATGCAAAAGCCCGACTACTGAAATGACTATAAGCGCTCTGCACGAACTATTCACTCGCTTTGGAGTGGTAGACTGTTTAGTGTCGGATAACGGCACACAGTTCATGTCCAGAGACTGTGATACGTTTCAAATCGACCACATAACTAACCCTCTGTACCACCCGACGTCTAACAGTCAAGCTGAATGTTTTATAGACACTTTAAAGAGAGCCCTGAAGAAGGCCAAAGGCACACCTACCGAAAAAGCGCTTCAGCAGTTTCGGCAGGTGTACAGGATTACGCCAAACGAAAGTACACCTTCGTCATTACCTCTGGCCGAGGTAATGTTTGCTCGTAAGATAAGGTCCATCTTCGACAAATTGCTCCCGAGACAGACAAAACCAGGAAGATCTACGATGGTGCCAAAGAAGCAGTACATCCCAGGTGAGAAAGTATATTTCCAGATGTTCCGAAACAACAAGACTTTCTGGGAGTTGGGAAAAATACAAAAGAGGATCGGCAATATAGTGTATATTGTCAAAGGTCCCAAGTTTTCCCACAAGAGACACCTCAACCAATTGAGAAAACGCTTGTCGGAGGAGGTTAACAGCGGTCCCCCGGAACAAGAAGAGGTAATGGATGTCATATATGACACATTTAGCTTACCTACTCTACAAGCAGCCCCTCAACAACGCCATTCTTCAAGAAAACAAAGAGCGACGGAGTTTATCAACATAAATCCCAAGAGGAAAAAATATTAAGACTCCTGTGGAGTGAAATCTTAGGAGGTGTTATAGGTGATATAACCTATTGACATAAATGGAATGCGCCGATGGCTACTATAAGTAATAGGAACAATTGTGGCTTGAATCGAAGCAATTGCGAGTCAGCTCGTAACTGTATTGGTCGAACGCAATCTCCACTTTCTTTACTGTAAATTTCTACTCCTTTTGTTCAATACATTTGTATACATTGTTACCAGTCGTTTGTCTTATTTTTCACCCTTAAAACCCCACAACACTAACTTACTCACTTCAACAAAATTCAAGAAAGGTTTTATATCTTTGCCAAAGCTGGGAAAATCTTCAGGACATATTGTATGTTATTCTGATGTCACCTATGCTAGCCTAGAAGATGGATTTTCAGAGAGCAGTTTTATTATTTTTGGCTGTGACAAGATGAACAGAATGACTCCTATGTGTTGGTTATTAAAAAGAACTTGACCAAGTAACAAAGAGTCCATTGGCTTCAGAGACTCTTGCAATTAGTGAGGCTACTGATGCTGGTATTTTAATAGTTGATAATGTGTCAGGAGATTCTTTGCAAGACTGACAATACATCTCTGGTAGAGACTTTAAATTCATCTAATCTTATGAGTGATCAGCATCTGACAGTTGATGTCGCTAGAGTGAAAGAAATGATGACAAAGAAATGAAATCAAAACTGAATGAATCAGGGGTTGTAAACAGATCTCAAACTGTCTGACTAAGGTGGAAGTCTCTTCTGAGATTCTGAGAGCCTTGTTGATTCAATGACATTTTTTGTTCTAATAAAACTAGTCATCAGAAGATACCAACAATGTTAAGTTTGAGTTATTGTTGTATCAATCACATTTGTGTACATTGCCTATCTCTTCTGTTCTCTAGCTTGAATAAACATGGTGATCCTGTAACATATGTGTCTCTACATTATCATGTGAAGCAATCAAACAGTTAATGCTAATTCTTCCAATCTCTCCCTCTAACTAATCTTTTACTCTTTGTATTAGTTTTGTTACTTTTCTTTGCATGCTCTCTAATCTCAATTTTACATTCTAATTTCCATGTCTAAACACTAATATATGAGGTCTTACCAGGGTTTTATATATTTTTAAAACATTTGACTCCCCTGAGATAAAATTTCTAACTATACAGGCAATCATTCCATTTGTCCTTGATATAATAAGCAAAATATGATTGTCAGTTTTAAAAGTAACACCAAAGCCAACCCTTTGATCACATTCTGCATATACTTTTTGGATTTTCCTGTTACCTAATTTATACTCAAATATTTTTGGATCCAATATGGAATACTTTAAATTTTTCTATGTTTAATTTTAATTTCTAAATATCTTCACAATATAACAATTTAATTAGATACATTTGTGCTAATATTTTTTATAATGGTCAAACAATTAGTTTAACAACATCATCAACAAATAGTTATATTTCTGATTATATCATTAGGTAAATCATTTATGGATATTAAAAACAACAAATGTCTCTGTATTGATCCCATATAAACAGCAAATCCTATTTACTGTGTTTCAGAATATATTTTACCAATTTTTACTGTCAAAAAATATCTTACAATATTTACTTAAAAAAAATTTTTTTTATAGAAATACCCAACTTTTTCATTTAGTAAACAATAATATCAAATGCCTTGCTAAAATACATAATATCCACATTATCCTCTTCCATCAAATATTTATAATATCAATGCTTTCCAAAATATTAGATAGTGTTGATTTACCATTTATGGAACCATGTTGATTACACTTTATATCTTTCCCTATAAAATTTAATATGTGATTTCTAATCAAATTTTCAAAAACCTTACACAAAATACATGGGTGGTAATTTGTTTTTTTTAATGTATCAAACCTTATTTATGTAGTGCTATTACAATTGGTATTTTCCAGATATATGAAATCATTTCATATTTTATATATTTCTCAAACAATTTACCTATTGTATTGACAAAGTTGATAAGTACTTTGAAATTTTAGGATCTATTTCATCAGGTCTTATACTTTTAATAATATCCAACTTGGATAATAGTAGTTAATAAAACAAAAAAGCATAAGAAAAAAAAGAAACAAAAAAAGAAAAAAAGAAACAAAAAAGAAAAAAAGAAACAAAAAATGAAACAAAAAAAAAAGAAACAAAAACAAAAGAAACAAAATAAAGAAACAAAAGTAAAGCCAGACTCATGCCATATTTTGGCATCTTTTTCAGACAAATTTTGTCTCGTTTATACCATCTTCGTCAAATCAGTTTTGTTGGAACAGAATTAAAAATGAGTTTTTCTGTTTTATTTTGTTTTACGGCATTTCAACCTCAGTGGGTCTTTTAATTTTAATTTTTTTTTTACCAATCTTTAACTCCTATTTTTAGTTCATATATATTTTTTTCCTGTAGTAGACCAAACTCTTCCAAAGAATGAACAGATTGAAAGAATCTTGCTAGTATACCTGTTGTTTCAACTGGTGTGTTTGTTAATTCACCTGTCTTATTTTTACTATGCTGATTGAAATATTGATGAAGAATATTTTTCAGTAAAATGTTTAAGGAGTCTTTAAGTGATGCTGCTATACTGCTTTTATGAGAAGAGAACAATCAGATTTAGTTAATTACCAGATAGTAAAAGTGGTTTCTGAGAAATTATTTCACTGGGTGTTGGCTCATGGGAAGGAAATAATCAGAGTAATTAGATTAAAATATAAGAGGTTTGTTAATGAATCTTTAAGTAATCTTTTATTGAAAAACACTAATTGAATGTAGAAAGGTAAAAATTACTTTTATAATTATAAACTGAATTATGAAAGCAGTTTGTAGGTAGTTGGGGATGAGGAAGCAGGCTCCTTGCTAATTAGAATATTTATAAAATGATTCTCATTAGAGATTTTTTTAAAGTACCAAGAAAGAAGATCTTAGAGGAAAGCAATTATATCAAATATACATTTTGCTTTCCTAAGAACAATTTCAGTTAGAAATACACATTTTTTTTTAAATATTAAAAAGAATATTTTGAAAATTTATTTGATATCCTATAAAGTCTTTTAAAAAATCAGCTGAGCTTTCATATGTGGATTCAATTTGTGATTTTTTTAGTTTTGCATTTAGGTATTAATCATTCATTACCTAAACTGATTGATTTAAAAATAAATCAATATATACTGAATAATTCTTTAAAATTGCTAATGATATATAAATTTAAACATTTAAACAAAAAAGTTTAGAGGAAAAAAAAGAAGTCAGACGAAAAAGAGAAAGAAAACAGGAAATGTGTGTAATGAGACAACTCAGAGGAAAGAATGAATAAGTATAGAAATGTGAAGTGAGAAAGAAAGAAAGAATGAAGGAAATGTGACTGGTTAAAAGAAGAGGAGTTAAAAAGAAAGAAAGAAAACAGGAATAAGTTTTTGTTTTTAAATTCCTATTAATCTTTAAATTCAAACATTCAAAATTTTTCTGTTAGATTTTATTTTATCACAATTTTTTATTTAAAAAAAATTGGTTAAAAAAAGAAAAATCATAATTGTTATAGGTGATACATCCTATAAGACTAATGGAATGCGCCGACAGGTTACTATAAGTAACAGGGATAATTGTGGCTTGGCAGTAAGCCAATGCGAGTAAGCCAATAATTCTATTTGTTGGATGTAATTTCCACTTATCTCTATTGTATTTGTCTATTTTCTGTTAATACATTTTTCTACATTTGTTACCCGTTGTTTTGTTCTTATTTGACCCCTTAAAACCTCACAACAAACTGGTGACGAGGATTCGAAATAATTTACGCAGGTTTATCGTTTACAACAACAACATCAGCAAAGCAGGATTCAAAAGACTTCACATACAACTATCGATTTGTAACGACACAAAACTTGGAAGAGACGATTAAGGATCTCCCAAAAGACTCTAAAAAGAACTTCATGAAGTAATCGAACCTAAAAAGGAAAAAAAAAAGTGAACAAGCTACACTGAAATTCGAAACCGCGATATCCGGATTACGAGAAAATCGTAGCAGCTCTGCAAAAGAGAACTTCTTTTTATAAGAACTCGTCAGTCCAAATAAGCAAAAAGCCGTTTTTGTTCAAGGATCTATTTAGCAGAGAAAATAACACTTGCTGAAAAAAAAAAAAGTAAGTTGTACAAAAAAAAAAAAATTTTCTTTCTGGATTCATAACAGAGAATTTTTTATTCGGTTTCTCTCTCTCAAACTTTTTTTGGTTCGTTTTACATATTACTAACATAGAGGATTTTAAGACACAAATGATAGAAATAATTAAATTCCAACAACAGCAGCAGATTGAGCTACAAAAGACATTCTAGGAGAAGCAATTGCAAACTGAAAAAACATTCCAGAGAGGCAATTGCAAACGGAACAAAAATTGATTGAAATAATGAAAGCTATAACGGACAAGGGCCAAAATGCAGACAACGAGAACGTGTTTACACAGAATGGTATCTGGACAGCGATAGAAACTTTTACTTACGCACCAGATGAAGATATAAGTTTTGAATCGTATTACAGATAATACGAGGACTTATATTCCACCGACTGTGCTACTTGGACAGACTCGAAAAAGGTCCGCCTTCTATTACGCAAACTGGGTACGACTGAGCACACCAGATTTGTTGACTATATTTTGCCTCGAAAGACCAGCGAATTAACGTTTTCAGAAGCTATCAAACTCTTAACAGAATTGTTTAGCCCTAAGACTTCATTATTCCATAAATGTTGGAAGTGCATGAACTTAATTCGAAAAGAAAACGAAGATTATACAACCTTCACATCCACAGTTAATAAACACTGTGACGATTTTAAGCTGTCTGAATTAAGCTCTGACAATTTTAAATGTCTAATTTATTGTCAGGGTTTAGTATCAGCGAAAGACGCTGAAATTAGGCAAAGAGTATTAAATAAGCTGGAAAACAAGCCCACCTTGACCCTGCAACAATTGGCAGAAGACTCGCAAAGATTTGTCAGTCTAAAACAAGACTCAAAAAATATTGAACCGTCTGCTATAGGGCACATTAGGAAATTGCATGATAATAGAAACAAATTCAGACCTCCCCCCAAAAAACAAGTTACTCCTTCTTCACCTAAGAAGAGACATGACGATTTGCCTCCTAATCCTTGCTCTGGATGTGGATCCCTTCATTGGTACAGGGACTGCATGTACCGGAACAAGAAATGCCTAAATTGTGACCGTGTTGGGCACAAGACCTCTCACTGCAGGAAAAAGAAATCCGGAAGAAGCAGCATAAAAACAACAGTCAGTCGAGCAAGAGGGCCATAACATAAGAAAATATGTACTGGTACAAATTTTAGGCAGAAACATAAAACTCCAATTAGATTCTGGGTCGGACTTAACGATTATCAACGCTTATACTTGGAAAAAGCTTGGTAAACCGACGATTTTAAGAACCAAAAAAATAGCCAAATTTGAGTTGTGGAATTTGCCCATTAACACTTTTTGCCAGAAAATAAAAAAAATCAACGGCCGAGTCAGAAAAATTAATAGAAGAATTGAAAAAACTTTTCCTGACGTTTTTTCTGATGGTCTTGGTCGTTGTAAAAAAATGACTGCTAAACTCGCATTACAGGATAATATCCAGCCAGTATTTAAGAAAAAAAGAAATGTGCCATTTGCCTCGTTAGAACAGATCAACAAAGAGCTGGATAGACTGGAGAAGACCGGCATTCTTTCAAAAATTGAATATAACTCGTGGGCTGCACTGGCCGTCTACGTAAAAAAAAAAAAATCTAAAGAAATCCCTGTTTGCGCTGATTTCTCCACGGGGCTCAACGCTGCCTTTAAGGATTATCATTACTTTTGGCCAAACCCAAATGAAGCTGCCAATGTCACTGGACCTGGTGGAATCGGCGATGGTGGAATAGAAGGCGCTGTGGTGCTGCCAGGGAGGAAGGTAAAGAAGGCCAAAAGCACACCTACTGAAACACAAGCAGCCCCTCAACAACGCCATTCTTCAAGGAAACGAAGAGCGACAGAGTTTATCAACATAAACCCCAAAAGAAAAAGATATTAAGACTCCTGTGGAGTGAAAACTTAGGAAGGGGGTGTTATAGGTGATACACCCTATAAGACTAATGGAATGTGCCGACAGGTTACTATAAGTAATAGGGATAATTGTGGCTTGGCAGTAAGCCAATGCGAGTAAGCCAATAATTCTATTTGTCGGACATAATTTCCACTTATCTCTATTGGATTTGTCTACTTTCTGTTAATACTTTTTCTACGTTTGTTACCCGTCGTTTTGTTCTTATTTGACCCCTTAAAACCTCACAACAATAATGGTCTTTGAATTCATAGACCTCAGATACCTGCTGATATGTGATTTCATAAAATTCTTCTCTTTGAATGTTCATAGAACACATTCAAACTTCAGTCAGTGCTAACATCTTTGTTTAAAGCTATTCCATTAAAAAATGGGGGGGGTCTAGATATAGTGACTAATATACTCAGCCTTGCATGTAAAATTCTCAAGTCCTAAATATCAACATTACAGTATATAACAAAATAGTGTAGAGATACAATAAATAATCATCTCCCTTAGATAATTTATATGTGCATCAGGAGCTCATGTGGTGTCACATGACAGTTCCAAAAAATCCCTTATCAACCTCTTTTTTCCTCTAAGCTTTGAACCCTGCTATAGAATGGCAAATACACATTAGCAATATTATCACTCAACAAGTAAGATTTTTTTCCATTTTTGTACCCCTTCTACATACTACTTGTTCATGGAGCAATATGTATATATTTTTATCAGTTGGATCACATTCAAGTATCCTTTCTTTTAATATCTCTGCTTTGTATATTGTATATGTCAAATGTTCATGTATATGTAAATGTATATGTAAATGAGTTTATCAATTGGTTCTTGGTGAGTGGGGCTTGACTAAATATTTTCTCTACTGCTTAAAGTTTTCCAATAATACAACTCAGCACCGGTTTATAGGTTTCAAGATTAAATTAAAACTATTAGGTTTCTTTAGTTTCATTTATAAGTCTGTTTACTATCTGATTAGAGTGAAAATTTAACATGTTGAAACAAAAATGTTCCTATCTGATTATTATACATAATCACAAGACAATAGATTTTGATGAACAGGAAAATGATCTGAAAAAAAAAACAACAAAAAACATTAAATTTAAAATTCTAATTAAATAAATTTATAACTTTTTGACAATTTCCCATTTGGTATGAGATTGAAGAGGAAATGTTAAGTGAAAAAGGAAAAGTAATTTTATGAAAAGAAGTGAAAGCATTTCTGTATGATTGGATTCTTTTGTTAGGGCAGAACATGTCAAGTATTGGTGGCTACTTATAAAAGAATCAGAAACAAAATTTGCATAAAGGACATTTGTATTTTTACAATTCAAGTAGTAAATTGAATTCTAGTTTGGTTTTTATTACAAACCAATCTAGGACCAAGACAAGATGACATTTCAGGCAGAAGAGTTATCTCCCCAAAAATATGTCAATGACCTCCTCTCCAGATTTTGTTTGTTGAATTTGAATTGGATTTCAAGTTATTCTGTCTTCATTTCTTTTCATCCTAAATTGAATGAATCAATGGCTTCTGTAATTGACACATATTTTGATGATGGTCACAGTAGAGATAGTGGCATTCCAACAAAATCCTTTGCTTTTGAAAAAAATCTCAAAATGGATTCTTTGCAATGTTAATATTTTATGCATAGACCAGTTAAATTCTGGCATATTTTTCTCACTGATCTTGCCTGTGTATAAATACTATAATCAGAGGGGGGGGAGGGGGTCACGGTCAAGTCTGACTCAAGGCTCCAATCGATAGTCCAACTACTTCCAACTGTATCTCGCTCCAATTCTCCAATACTGATAACCGTTGCAGTAACTGCTTCTCGAACCGACTTCACAACCTTCGCATGGACCTGGCAGCAAACACTTCTTGCAAGGTTTACGAACGACTGCCCAAGCCTCCGATACACTCATTATATAGGCCACGGCGAGGCGTCGATTGGGCAATCTGCAGAGCTTCAGATTTGCATCAGCGCACCTCGGCCCAGCACGCTTCCAAACTGCTCCACAACACGCGCATGCAAATCGCGGACGCTTTCGTGCATGATGTCGCGTATCTTGCTCACGACAATCACACTCCTCCCTGATCTGGGGATCACACACAGGACAATGTGGAGCAGGTCGCTTAATCCTGCTACTTCGTCTCAGTGGAGCGGGCTTGGCTATCTCCTCAGTGGTACTTTCCTCTGAGGTGTCACTGAGCTCGTCTTGTTCGAGGGCGCTGCTTGCGCTTTCAGTTGAAATTGCCATGTCTTCCTGCATCTGCCCCTCATACACCATAGGGGTTTCTTCGTCCGAGGTGGTAACGTAGCTGCTGATAATCTCTGCTCCACGCACCGGCCGAACATCTTTTACGTGGCGTGGTACTCCATCCACAAGGACTGAATGAGGGCTATAGACTTTCGTCACTTTTCTCTTCTCGAACTGTGTTGTACACCGCCCATGCGGTCTCTTCACCCAAACAGCGTCCCTGCAGCGTATGTGTCAGAATTTGTGGCGTCAACCGGTGGAGCAGTATCAATGCCCTTTACGCGAGTGCGGTAGGTATATATTATGTTGGCTGGTGCTGTTGACGCCGTGGTGTCGTCTTTGGTGTCAAATTATACCAGTACACAGCCTCCATAAGAGAGCATTCTGTTCTCGCGGCGATGCGCTTTATCGTGCGGTGGGATCTCTCCACTATCCCATTCCCCGATGGTACATAGGCGCATCGGAATCTTATCCGGACACCCCACTCCTTTGCAAATCCGGTGAATCTTTCCCCGCAAAACACTGCGGCATTGTCGGTAAGCAGTTGATAGGAGGCCCCCGTTCGCAAAAGATTGTCTCTAGCTGCCGGATGATACTGGCGGAGTCTTCCCGCTGCAATGGCCTCCAAATGGCAAAACGACTGGGACCACAGTCCATCAATGTCAGGTAGTGCTGGCCTCCGAAATGGGTCACATCCATTCCCACCCTACTCCAATTATCACGCACAGAAAGCCTGCCTGGCTTCCAATGCACCGGGGCAGGATCTATCGATTGACATTTCTGGCAATCCCTGACCACCGCTTGAACTGCCGCCCTGGAGGCTCCGGGGATGACCAGTTTTACAAAATACAGCGTGCGCTTCACACCGGGGTGTCCGCTGGACTGATGAATGGCTCGTATACGGGCAGATTCCTGGTCCCCTGTAACCACCGCACACGCCTGTCCTGCGGGTTCTGACTCTTTTTGCATATCATCCAGCCATCGCTGCGGCACTCTGGTGAGCTGATCGGCTCGGTTGTCGTGAGACTTAACCAGTGCCACGTCTATCTTTAGGTCATACTCTGAGACCAGTTGTGCAAGCGTGCCGAGTCGACGCCGGATCAACATTTCAGTGGCAGCCTTGGTTCGCACTCTCGACCTTCCAGACAAAGTGTCTGAGACCCAGCGATGCACGCACGCCGAGTCTGTCCGCAAGTGAATCGTCGTTGCCTTCCACTGCAGTGCGAGGTTAATGCCCCGTAACACTGCTCGAGTTCTGCCAAGTTGATATGTTTATCCTCGCTTATCGGTCTCAACCAGCTCGCATCTTCAGCCACGGCTCCACCACTCTCAATAACAACACCAGTGGCCAACGAGCTCGCGTCCACCCACACAGTGACGTCCTCTCCATCAACGCACCAATCACCACGTGTTGGATCTGTTTGCGCCACTCTGGCGAAAACATCCGCCAACATTCGACTTAAGAGGGGTCTCGCACTTCATCGTCCCATCCAATGGTTGCAGCGTTTGCCCTTCGCTTTATGAACGCGGTTGCAACGCGCAGCCAACCGCACACCGGAAAGTGTCCCGTCAATTTTCCACACACGGAAAAAATAGTCCGACGGGTTAATATCAGGGGGCATCGGTGGCTCACCTCCACGACACCACCGAAGTTTATTGCGCTCCTCCCAGACATGCAATCCCAACACGCGTGTGCCGCATCTTAACTGCTCTGGGGCCTTGCACGCAAGTCCAAACCGCTCAAGGTGCTTTTTTACGTGGGATGCAGAACATATAGCTTCATTGACGAATATGTCGTCAATATATGAAGAGGTAGCTTTCTCAACTCTCTCGTCTTGCGCAACCACGGTATGACGATGGACCGCATGATCAGGGGTGCGACATTGAGCCCAAACCCCAAACGGGTGAGGCAATACCTTTTCCCCGTGATTTCCACTGTTTGGAATGGCCACAGGGACTTCTCTACGTGAACTTGCAAATAGGCCCGACGCAAGTCCAACACAGCGACATCTGACCCTTGCTGTCGCCACTCTCGTAACTTGTGTGCACACACGTCTGCACTGGCCGTATATGCATCTACGTGCTCATTGAGCTCACGGTAGTCCATGACGGGCCGAACCTTTTGTTTGTTTGCCTGGAGGACGGCCATTAGGGGGATAAGGCCCTTTGGGGGTCCGAGCTCGTCTGCAGGGTATGGAAGCAGCCAGCCATTGTGTATCCATGTTTGCAGCTCTCGGTTGTACTCCTCCCGAAGCTGCTCAGGGGCAGGATATTCTGATAGCCTGTTCTTTAACGTGACTGGCGGCTGGTCACCGGACCACTTCCATGATGCAATCCATATTTGTTTGTTCTCATCATACTTTGCGTGGAAATCAGGCTCGTTGATGACGATGGCAGCACAACTTGGCTCATCAAGTTGGGGAAATTTTACTTCACCGGTGCTAGTCATGGACATTCCACCCAGCTGTTTGATTGCGTCTAGTCCAAGCAACAAATCAAACCCGAGTAGCTCCCCGTCAACGACCAGAACCTCTACGTTGATAGAGGGCCTGTTGCCCACGCCAAGCCGGATCGTCCCGACTCCACAACACTTGAGTGTACTCCCGCCTACAGTCAGCACGTGTACCTCCTTTCTCCTCCATGCCTGACAGCATGTTTTGTGTACGAGTGTTTGCGTGCAACCAGTGTCCACCAGGGCTGTACGCCTCGTATCATTGATCTGCACAATCACTGTAGGTAGCGCTGTATTTAACGGGCATTTGGGGAGAAGACAGGCGCTGAAGTCTCGTCCCCTTGCTCGTTTCCCGGACAGTTTCGGGCTATATGTCCCTGCCGCTTACATCGATAGAACGAAACTGGTCTTCGGGGTTTAGCATCCGCTTTCGTTGATGTTTCACGCCGCAAGAGGCAGTCGCGTGCCAAGTGATTGGGCCCATCGCATACATAACATTTTGTTGGCACGTCATCTTCCTTCGCCTGGCAACATGATGGTCGTGCAGCCACCGCTACTTGCTCCATATTATCAGGGCACTTCTTCAGTATGGCTCTTGCTCGAGCCAACACTTGCGAAATGTCCATATCATCTAACTGGAAAGTGGCTCGAAGCAGATCCTCGGCATGCTCTGGCAACCCGGCGATAAATGCACACATCAGACTCCGATCCATCATACCACCGACCAGAACTGAGAGTTTACGCAATTCGGCCAAAAAGACATCAACAGTCTCTCCCGGGCGCAAGCGGCGTGCCACAAATTGCTTCCAAGCTGTAACAGCATCTAGAGCGAATGCTGTATACAAGGCTTTTTTAATACAGGTGAAGTCGCTCTTCTTTTCCTCACTCAGCTGCTGGTACACCGCATATGCACCACCCGATAGACGCATTGGCACTACATACTCTATACGCTTTACACCGCTTAGCTGGCATATCAATTCTGCCTTCTCGATCCACTCGACGACCGACTGTCCAGAATCACTTCCGTCAAAAAGTGGTATCAATTTTGGGTCGAAACTTTGGGCCATAATTGCCGAAATAGCTTATAATCAGAGGGGGGGGTCACGGTCAAGTCTGACTCAAGGCTCCAATCGATAGTCCAACTACTTCCAACTGTATCTCGCTCCAATTCTCCAATACTGATAACCGTTGCAGTAACTGCTTCTCGAACCGACTTCACAACCTTCGCACGGACCTGGCAGCAAACACTTCTTGCAAGGTTTACGAACGACTGCCCAAGCCTCCGATACACTCATTATATAGGCCACGGCGAGGCGTCCGATTGGGCAATCTGCAGAGCTTCAGATTTGCATCAGCGCACCTCGGCCCAGCACGCTTCCAAACTGCTCCACAACACTTTCGTGCATGATGTCGCGTATCTTGCTCACGACAATCACAAATACTACTGTTATCTTATTTAACCATGTATAAATACCATTAATCTTCTCACTTATCTTTCTTGCCCATCTATAAATACCACTGTTTAATACACAGTGACATTTATATAGCATGGATTACACTTTGAGTAACGGTTATCACTGTAAGAAATGGAATCTGTAAACTGAGTTCAAATCCTCAATAAGGCTGTATGTGGTTCACTTTGTGCTAATGCTCTTGGGAAAGGCATGAATCCATCTCTTCTCCACCCTGGCTATGCATAAATAGTAGGGCAGACTGAGCTCTTTAGCCAATATAATAGCAAACCAGAAGTACTCCACTTAAAAACTGACCTTCTGTTGCATCCTGCTCATGGTAGAGGGGTTGGGTAAATACAGACTTTGAATCTGCCTTCTTTTTTTGTTGGTTAGTCAAGCCATCAATTTTATGGCATTTCTACTAGTGAGAATATGCTATGGGTAAATAGTAGGACAGACAATCCATTCTTTAGCCTTGGTTAGGCAATCAATCTAGGAGAAAGAAAACTGAATTTACACCAACTTTACTCTGCTTAAAAAAAATTGTCCCTGTGTTACATCGTGCCTATGGTGTAGGGGTTGAGTAAATACATACACCAGATAGAGTAAAGGAAGAAGTCTACTAAATGACAGACTTTTAGTTTGCAGCATGAACTAAATATTTAAAAAATCAGGCCAAAATCTGTGATGTTAAAACTGAATGTTTATAACTATGTCTTCATATTCAGAATAAATATGATGGCTTCCAATTTATCAACCACTCTGAGTGAGTAGAGCAACATGATAACCCTACATAATACTAGGGTGATTTTAATTTTGGTAACTAAAGAAATATTCAACACTCATTCAGGCTTAAAATTAATCAATGAGAATATTTGTTTTATTATTGGATTAATAAATTCCTGTATTTAAAAAAAGATTTTCTTGACATCCAGATGAACAAGCAACCAAAAGAGATGCAAGAGACAAAAAAATTCACATTTAACTGAAAAAAATAGTAAAAATATATATAGGTTATTACATGGGGAAAAAATTTATGGAAATATATTTGAATTTCTATCAGAAAAAGTATGTCTTTTTCACCTATTTGAATATCAACAAAAGCCGCCACACATCAAAAGCTGAGGCTTGTAGATTTTTGTTCACTAATAATTTTTTTTTAAACATCCCTTGTCAATGAAACTTGTGATTTTCATCTTTTTATAAAATTATATATATATATATATATATATATATTTTGATATGGTGTGCTATTAGCATTCCCAGCTGATTTTTTTATATTTGTGGTTATAGTTATTTAATCACATTAGTTATATAGAGCTGTGTAAATGGAGTTCAGAACTGTTTGAATTATGCAAATATCCCCAGTGGTTCAAAAGTTATGAGAATGTAAAGCCCTGAAATTCAGGGTACTAAAGAAATCTCCATCAACTTTGGTCTGTTGTGGTTTTGCTTCTAAAGGTAGGAAAAGAAAAATACAAGTTTCTGCTGGTAGTTACAAGTGTCTCCTAATTAAGTCTAAAATTTCAAGAATATTGATAAAGATTAGCCACTTTGATTTTGAAAAACAAAATAGCATATAAAATTTAGTATTTAAAAAAAAAAGAAGTAATATTTTATCTTTTCGTTTGTTCGAAGCAAAATGTCATTTTAACTTGCTGTTAAAAATAATTCAATGGATAAAAACACATAAGAATTCCATATTTAGAAAGATTATTTTCTTTTATTTCCAACCATATAAATACTTTTAAGATTGGACCAGAAATACATGAGAAATTGCGATGAAGGTGAAAATTTGTCAATGTCCACCGATTTTACCAAACAACCTGGTAATGCTAGTGCTATCGGAAAGAAACTGTCAGTAACCAATTGCTGTTGACTTCATGTCAACACTAACCTAACTGAGATATATATAAAATTTACCACTAAAACCTTTCTAAATTAGTAAAATACAAAATATATGCACAAGTACACAGAGCAATATCACAATACTTCAACTATGAAATAAGAAATAGGGTGAAAACTCATCACTGACTTTCATATGAGCTTGAATCAACTGAATAGATATTTATTCGGTTACATTCAATGTACTTTAGAGATGTCAATACAAGCTCATTTGAAGATCAGGTACATGAAACTAAGTCATGAGTTTTTACCCTGTTTTATAGTTGATATATTGTGTAATTGTGTAATTTATGTAATTGTTTTTGAAGAGGTTTTTTTTTTTTTTGCACACAGTTCAATCAAATACAAATAATTTTTAAACAGATTTATTTGACCCATAACAGATACTACCGCTTCACTTTCAAATGTACCTATTAGTAATGGTACTGAAGGGATACTTGACACTTC
>CM042137.1:84451632-84454132 GCA_023376005.1 Doryteuthis pealeii
GTTCGTGGATAACATCCTCATGGAAAGACAGGCCGATTGATAGCTTAAGAAGTTTTGAGTAAAGGTGACCAGCCCTCCATTCTGAAGCGGAGCACATGACGACACCATGGAAACATTCCACATTTGAAGTCTGAACCTGTGTGCAGGCCTGTATGTCGAGGATTTCATAGGTGATGGGTAACATTAAAAAAAAAAAACAAGCTGAATCCGTGGGCATTCTGCGTTGCTCACAACTGCTCACATCTGGACTACTTGTAGAAATGGCCTTATTCTGTTAAGAAGCGGCAATCACCAATAGTATATTAGATATGTAAATATAGATATATATGTATATATATATATATATATATGTATATATATTATATTGTATATATATATATATTGTATAATGATATATATATATATATATATATATAATGTGTGTGTTGTGTATAATATATACATATATGTATATATATATATGTATATATATATATATATATGTATATATAATATATATATATATATATATATATATATATGTGTGTAATATATATACATATATATATATATATGTATAATAATATATATAATTACTATATATGTATAATATATGTGTGTGTGTGTATATATATATAATATATATATATGTATATATATAATATATGTGTGTGTATAATATATGTTATTATATATATATATATATAATATGTGTGTGTGTATTCATATATATATATATGTGTGTATTATATATATATATATATATATATATATAATATATGTGGTTATATATGAAATAATATATATATATATAATATATATGTATTATATATATATATATATATATAGTATATCATATATATATATATATATTATAATATATATGCATAAATATATATATATATATGTATATGTGGTATAATATATATATATATATATATATGTATTATGTATATATATATATATTAATATATATATATATATATATATATATATATATATATATATATAATTATATATATATATCTAATATATAAAACAGAGATTTTGGTATGTACGTGTCGACGTATAACAAAAAAACGGGAGGTCACTCAGATTCAAAATCTTGCATACACATTGATATCGTTCTAACTAAGAAAAATTCCAAATTTGGTTATTGATTTTTACTGATTAAGGGATTTAATCGATTAATTAATCCAAAATCACCCAATTTGCGGAACTGTCCGTATATCAGCCCCTCCTGATAATAAAATATTGTCTCTGCCTGCTTATTGTTAAAGCGATAACAGCAGCGAAGTTTTGATTTTAATGAATTAATTTTGCAGTCTAAGCCGTTCAGCTCCGAATTTATGGCCTATTTATGGTCCAGTCTTTAATAATTTTTATATCGTTAGAAAGATAAGAAAATACTCTTTCAAAATATGTAATTTGTGTGAGTTTTTATTAATTGAATCATTTTTTACAGCGAGTTAAAAAATTAAAAAATGGCTTCGGATAGCCACGCTGCCTATGATTATTGCGATACAAGCAGTGCAGTCTATAACAGTCAGATCGGAATCTCTTACCTATTTAGGATTTTAATCTTTAAAATATTTATATCTTTAGTAATAAGATGAAATAGTCTTTCTGAATATGTAATTTGTATGTGTTTTTATAGATTAATTTTTTTTTTACAGCGAGTTAAAAAAAAAAAAAAAATACTACGTATAGGCGATAATACGAATAAGCTCGGAATCTCTTAGTCTTTCTGAATATGTAATTTGTATGTGTTTTTATAGATTAAATTATTTTTTACAGCGAGTTTGTCCATATTCTTAAATTGTACAGTACACTCATTTTAATTTTAATTTTTGTAATGCATAAAAATTGTAGAAAATCAAAATGCACGCTTTACGGTTACATTATTAAAAAAAATTTTTAATCGTAAATAACAGTATCATGAAAATCAGTTTACGTCGTAAGTACGGTTACATATTTATAAATTAAACTAAGATTTTCATTCGAATAAAATGACTTTTAATTCTTTAATTTATTTATTAATTTTTATTGTTAGAGTTTTAAAGGGTTAAAAAACAATAAGATTGACGAATTTCCTTAGAAACTGTTTTTCTTTTGGTTCGTTAACTAATTATTTTCTCAAACCACGATAAAAAAAACAAAAAAAAAACAAAGTTACTAATACGGACAAATCCGGTGTTTTATCTTTAGTCGAAGGCCCGACTGGAGATAAGTAGTCAATTATTTGTAAGACGAAATTTATTTCAAGTTTATCCGACAATATCCAGTTATTGGAACATTTCAAAAAATTTTATATGTAAGTACGAAAAATTGTAAGCGCTTTGTTTATCAAAATGACATGATTCGTTAGTAAATTACCCGAAAAGTTGATAAAACAAAACAACTAACAACCAACATTTAAATTATTATTCAAAATACAATTTAAAATATTCCTCAGAATTTGCCTTACAAATTAAATTTTAAGTTTTATGATTTTACTCTTTATTGTGAAGTCAATAAACAT
>CM042137.1:84461632-84689132 GCA_023376005.1 Doryteuthis pealeii
TTACCATTTGATAAAAGTAAGTAATATTTTATAATAAATAGTAGTAGTCTATTTTTAATACTTATATACATGCTGTCTGAAAAAAAAAAAAAGGTTAACATTTCTATCGGATTATGATTTTTAAAATTTCTATAATATTATGATTTTAAAGTTTCCACCTGATCACCATCCATGTCAACCCATTATTGGAATTTTTCCCAAGTGGGTTATGTAATATCAGCTCTGCTTTTCTAATAAGGATACTCCCATAGAAATATTAAAAATTTTTTTAATCATCTATTGGAGATTCCAAGAATGTGTTAATAGCGATGGTGAACTGTTTGAAATTATCATGAAGGTATATAGAAATTTTTTTTTAAATCACCCTGTATTTTTTATTTTTCAAGATTATTTATTTAGGATTTATTCTGGTGTATATATTTTCTATCTGATGTGTTTATCTGTAATAAATAAATCGTGTTGCTTTAACATTATTTAAATAGATGACAAACATGTACTAATATAGTCAAATCAATGAGCTATCATATATAAATCATCTATAGTGATTCAAAAGCATCCTTCAATTTTCTGATAAGTAAATTCATTTTAATCAACAATTCAAATAAGAAAGTAAATGCTCCTCCTTTGTTTTTAATACATAATGTTCATTTTCAGATCGACAAAAATTCTAATATTCTGCATGAAAAAAAAAATCATAATGTCAAAATCTGTAGCTGAAATACAATTAGTATATTAATAATAAAATAACATCAAGTTTATACTTTATATTTAGTATTTTGGATTTATTTACAAGTAGCTGTGTCCTGGGCATGATACTAAACTGCATCTGATGATGAGGCTCCAGCACTGGAGAGTGTGGAGTACCCTGTTAGTGTTATTATGCCCAAGTTCACACCGACTCAGAATGGCAGTACCTGTTAGTGTTAGGGTACCATCTATGGATCAAATAGATCTGTTTAAAAATTATTTGTATTAAATAGGAATACGATACCACATATCTGTTTAAAAACATTATTTGTATTAAATAGGAATACTTGATACCACATATCTGTTTAAAACATTATTTATTAAATAGGAAACTTGATACCACATATCTGTTTAAAAACATTATTTGTATTAAATAGGAATACTTGATACCACATATCTGTGTACAAATTATTTGTATTAAATAGGAATACTTGATACCACATATCTGTTTAAAAATTATTTGTATTAAATAGTACTTGATACCACATATCTGTGTACAAAATATTTGTATTTAAATGTGCAAAAAAAAACAAACTCTTAAGAAACAACTTCACAAAAAATGTGAATATGAATGCAATTCCCAAACATCTAGGCATAAAATAACCCTAGATGGGTTGACATGCCTTTAAAATCATTCAATCATTTACAAATATCTAACTGTAATTATAAATTAGCCTTAGCTTATAATGTTCACAGTAATAGTCTTAAAAAATCCTAAAGCTGATTCCTCTATTCTTGTGAAGAATTTGATAGCTACTTTCTCATCAGTTTCACATTGCCATCAGAAAAACACTTTGATTTATCTCTGGTGAGGTGTGTCTGTTTGGCTTGTCAGGCTTTTGCTTGAGCCAGACAAAAGAAAACATAGCAGCCATGCGGTCTCGTTCTGTGGCATGAGCATGTGGGACCTATAAAGAGGAGACGGAGAAGCAGCAGGCGAGGAAGGGGGCAATTGGGGCCGGCAGCGGACAGTGTGAAAAATGGTGTGAAAGTAACTGGATGACTGTTATAGGATTACCATGGCTGATTACAAAGACTTAATTGACTGGAACTGAAAAAAACTTTTTTAGACTTAGTAAAGCCAATCCATGCATAAATGATGCTATCAATTTTGACAGGAACTATGCTAAGTTAAACACCAATTATATCACAATTACATTTTTAAACAGAATGCCTGCTAATGGAAAAATAATGTTTTTCTATAACACTTTCTCATTTTCCTTTTGAAATAAATTTAACTCAGGTTAGACAAATATTTTATCATCTAACTATCCTGATGAAGGTTTTTATGAAAAAATCAAAATGTTTTAATGTTAACTAACTTTTCATCTATTAATAAATTTATCCTTTTGAATACTTTGTTTTATTCTTATTTACAGTTCTACTTAGCTATTTCTAAAGAACTCTAAATCATTATCTATAAATATACATTAGCTAACACTGTTCTATAACTTGTCTTTATAAAAATTCAAAAGAAAATTTATATTTTTGTGAGCAATTTGTCACCATCTTTCTTGTATCAATTTTACATTAATATACAAAAAATAAAGCAAGCTTTATAAGACTCATGTAAATCAAAGAACAGTTTGATTTTTAGTTGAAAAATCTTTAATGATCACAAATGGAAATGATAAGGACTGTTTTCCCATGAAGAAAATGTCACTTTAGTCAGCTTGTTATTTTACTGAAGTGGGCATTCACAGTGTTGGAGTGCTTGGTGAGATCCAAGTGTTGGTTAGACATGGCCATTTTGTGGATGAAGGTCATTGTAATACTGCCAAACTATGGTTGACCATCAAATAGGCACATCATTAAGTTGTAAAGTTGTCATTGAAGGTTATGAGTCAACTCTTGATTGCAAGTGGGAAGTAGATTTGCCAAGTGAGAAATGAATAATGAGAACAAGAGATCATAAAGAGGATCTGCCCACAGCTGGTTGACAACAAGTCAAGAGTAGTAAATGTGTAGATAATGGAAAGCTGTAGACTCCTTGTCAATATAATGTTATCAGTTCTTGGTAGAATCGTATGCACATGAAAGGTAAATGCTCCCTTCATGGAAATGATTAAAGGATGTTGCAGAGTCAGAATTAAGGAGAAACTGAGGTCTTTTCTCTGCTGTTTTTCTCTTGAATAATACAAACAATAAATAATGTTATCAGTTCTTGGTAAAAAAATGCTTATCCTTAGATTGATGACCATTCACAAACACTAAGTACTGTAAAAATCACGAGGCCTGTATACCAGATTAAGCAAAGCTTGATAGTAAATAACAACAAAAAAATCAGAGAATCCTTGTAAGCCTACCAATTTCATGGTAGACTCCTAAGAATCTACAGCATTCTCAAATTCCAAATAAAAGGTTGGTTGGTTGACAGAGTAGTTTTACAGCATTTCAACTCATGTTGAGATATTTAATGCCAAAGTCTTTTAAAATAATTTTAAATCAATTATATAGTTTCAAGTATTAGTGTGTCTTCTTGTCGCAGTAACTTCACTCTTACTTCATGATTAGATCGCTGCTGCACTAGCAAATAAATGAGCTCTTTTTATATCGGTGTAATTTGCATAGGCGATGCCATGGTCACACCACGAACGAGACAGAACGAGACCACACCTTACAAATCTGCTCGTCGACGGCGACCGCGCTTCTTCAGCTTAATTCAGGCAGAATCTGACAAGCTAAGCAGATACGTTTTGCTGGAGGTAAGTAAGCTTGTTCATTACACTCCCCCCTGATCTCATGATCACACACATGGCAGTGAGGGGGGCGACCGCCTTCGACGAGTACTTCTTCGGAGAGGAGGGGGCTCCTCAGGTGGCACCATTTCCGCGTTGATATCGTGCGGATCAAAGTCATTCCTGGTGTCATCACCGCTGTCGTCTGGGTCTGTCCCTGCATCTTCTGATACAGAAAGCGAGTCTTCTGATACAGGAAGCGAGTCTTCTGATACAGGAAGCGAGTCTTCTGACCGCCTCACGTACAGCATTGGTGTCTGATTCACTGCTAGAGGACATCTCTTGATGGCTTTCTCCCGAAGCAGTCGATTCTAGCCGTGGGCAAAGATCCCTCACATGGTGTGGCACGCCATTGACCTGGACAGTGCGGGAGCTGATCATTCCGTCAACTCGTCCTCTACCAAATCTGGTGGTACATTGTACATTTAGGCGTTTGACTCAGACGAGATCACCTATCTTATACGGTTCCTCCGTATCTCTCGGAATCTCCGACACTTGGTCTATCCCCTTTATCCGCTGCTTGTAACTGTATATACCGTTGGCTGGCGCAGTTGATATTGTCATATTGTCTCTGGGTGTGACGTTGTATCAGTACACAGCCTCCTGGATGGAGCACTGCATCCTGGCTGCTATTCTTTTAACGGTGCGGTGACACCGTTCCGCTATCCCATTACCCTCCGGGGTGTATGCGCCTCACACTCCCCATTCGGCCGCGAAGTCCCGAAAGTCTTGACTGCAGAAAGTCGGGGCGTTGTCTGTCAGTATCTCACCGTGCTCTCAAAAGACAGATTTTCAGTTGTCGTATAACTGACAATGTATCCTGGTGCACTAGCGGGCGCCACACGGTGAAACGCATTGGGCCGCAATCTGTCAATGATAAGAAAAGAATGCCGTCGTAGTGGGTTACATCCATGCCCAATCGCCACCAGTTCTTGTCCACCTCGAGTTTACCCTTCTTCCACCATATTGGGGCAGGGTCCAACGCACAACATTCCTCACAGTCTCGTATGGCCGTCCTGACCATTGACCTGGTGATTGCAGGACACACTCTTCGGACGAAGTTGTGCACCGAACGCCAGGGTGTCCGCTCTTTTTATGTATGGCTTGGATCTCCTCGCTGGTTAACTGGCCCATCAGGGTGGCACACGTCGGCGGTTCTGCTCCTTGCTTCAGCATCTGTCCATCCATGTGTCACCATACTCGCCCGTCTCTTTATCATTCCTGTGGCTGCACAGAGCCACCCGCAAACAGGAAAATGTCCCACCAGCTTCCCACACGTTGAAAATACTGAGCGTCGCGTCAGTGTAACAGGGAGTTCTGGAATTACGCTCCCACGCTTCCACCTCAGTGTGTCGTGCTCCCCCAAGACCTTAAGTTCCAGTACGAGGGTTCCATCTTTCAATTGAGCAGGGTCCTTGCTAGCCAGTAACTTCACTCTTACTTCGTGACTAGATCGCTGCTGCTCTGGCAAATAAATGAGCTCTTTTTATATCGGCATAATTTGCATAGGCGACACCACACTCACGCCATGAACGAGACAGAACGAGACCACACCTTACAAATCCGCTCGTCGATGGCGACCATGCTTCTTCAGCTTAATTCAGGCAGAACCTGACAAGCTAAGCAGATGCGTTTCGCCGGAGGTAAGTAAGCTTGTTCATTACAATTAGTTAATCATTTGTTAGTAAATATACTTTGAAGTAACTACTCTTAACTCAAATAATTTGCACACAATTATATGGTTTCAAGTAACTATTTCTATCCAATAATGATCATTTGTTTGCACACAGTTATGATTTAAAGTATTCTTACCTAATAATAGTACTCATTTTCAAAGTAATCGATTTGATCCATAGATAGGGCCCTAACAGGTACTACTACTCCAGGTCAGAAATGACCAAGGAAACTCCCCAAAGCTGTAGACTCAACACTAGATGCAGTTTAATGTCACCCAGAATACTATGTTTTTGTTGTTTCTTTTTGTCTTAACCCTCTACAGGAGATGCATTCAGCATATTATAGACCTTAGAGACAGGGTGCACATCTCTAGCAGTCCATCTTGAATTACATTCATGTAATACTATGGCTAAATAGTACGGCAGACTGGGTTTTTTAGCCTTAGGAAACCAGTCTATGAGAAGGAAAACTGAATTCAAATCAGCTTTACTCCACTTGGTGGAGAGAATGAGTAAATACATACATTCATATGATACTTATTTACACCTGTAACTTTTCCATCTACTGACAATTTAAATCTATAAATTGGCTTGGTTGTGAAAAGTCAGATAATTTTAAATTTTTTTTTTTTTGTACTGCAGCGGTTACAACCAGTCTATGGTTAGTTACATACTCTTCTTTTCTCTTCCATTATTCTAATCGTGCATTTTGACAAATTCAAGCTGTTCAGACATCATCATCATCATCTCTCACAGTAAACACTTCTACTTAGCCAGTCTCATTTTCAGTGTTGTCATTATTTTTGTCATGATTCACTAAATTTACAATAGATCCTTCATTAATCAGTTGCCCGTTATCTGAAGAATAATACATTAAACAACAATGATGAACCTTCAAACCTTACATATTGATGTCCCCCATGTCCAACTAATGCTTGTTTGTTTCACAATCAATCTGTCCAAGGACTCAGTTTCCAGATTCATTTCTTTTATAATGCATCAGATCTCTATGATAATATGTTTGTGCAAGAGTAGGTCTAATTTGATGTCTTAATGCACTCTTCAGCTTAGAAGATTCAGTTTTAATGTAAGTTTTTCTGTGTAGTATACATTAATATTTATATTATCTGTGATTATCTCACTAGTAAAGACTCTACAAAACTGATGGATAAAGAAGGCAGATTCAAAGTCTGTATTTACTCAACCTCTCTACCATGAGCAGGATTCAAAACAAGGTCAATTTTTTAGTGGAGTACTGCTGGCTTGATTTGCTATCACATAGCTTAGTATGCCCTACTATTTATGCATAGCTATAGTGGAGAAGAGATGGGTTCATGCCTTTACCAAGAGCATTAGCATGAAATGAAACACAAACAGCCTCTTCAAGGAACTCAAGTTACTGATTCCATTTCCAACAACAATAACCATTACACACCTGTGCACCTCCATGCTATATAAATGTCACTGTTGTCCATAGATGGGACCCTAACAGGTACTATGACTCCAAATTACAACAACCATCTAAGAATGTCATTATGGCATTTAATCAAACCATTATTCCAATGGCTGGAACTGATATAATCGCCACTATCATGTTCAGATTCTGACATGTCCCTGGGGCTCTGGCTGTCAAATTCTCTTTCATTGTCAGTTTACAAAATTGAGGCAAACCAAAACATTACAGTGAGAAATAATCTTCAAAACTGTTTTTGGTTACAAAGTCAATGAAGAATCTTGAATATCCTTGAGGTCCATGGTAACAGTTTCATTAAAGTTAGTTGCCAATGAGAAAATCACATGCGTCTCTTGGGTTTGCCCTCTTCAATCTTTAACAAATGTTACAATTGAAAGAAGTTTCAAGCATTTAGAGGAAAACTGTCTTTTATGACAGAATCCTTTGCCATAATTCACATCTTATGAGATGATTAAACTGTCAATGTAATTTTATTGCAAGTTTTAGTTTCTCCTCATAAGTTTTGTCTCTGAACAAGATATTGATATTTGGAGGTAATTGTTTTGTAATAGGCACATAATAAAAACAAGAAATAATATTTAACTTCAACTTTCTTCTTAAGATGCAAAAATAATTTAGTACTATCTTTGATTTTATTCACTTAGTCCACAATAATGTTACGTCAGCATTTATATTCACTAATACCACCAATTATACAAGTAAGAAATACCTTTTTTTCAGAAGATAACTACTTACTAGTGCCAAATCAAAATGTCCTTTTACTTTCAACTACCAGCTTCTGGTGCACCTGATCAAGAAGAGTTTAGATAAAATAAACATGTCCAGACCATCAACTGTAGTTTCAAAGTTTAAAACCATATAATTATAGGTTCATCAAGTAATAACACTCAGTATTTTCTCAACAGTTTTCAACATGAAAACATTGTTCTCACAATTCTCTTTATCATAAGACAATGTTTGTATCGTGTATCAAGTTATGCCCTGGTTCTACATTCTTCTTATTGCAATCTCTGACCCACCAATATATCAAAACCCCATATATGTTGAGGGTTTAACGGACTAGTTCTTTTTGAAGAATTTGAAAATAATATTTTGTTCTTTCCAGACTGCCATACTCTGCATTTTTTTATGTCTTCTTCCATGTCATAAACCACTCCCTTATCACCATTTTTATCATCTGCTATAGTAAACTTAATTACTACCTTCCTACTCAATGTCATGTCTTTCTTTGAAGAATATGCAACTAATTCCTTAATCTTGATATTCTCAGAACTCTGGCAATGACAGGTACTCCATACTCCCCAGAACTAGAGCCTTGCCACCAGATACAGTTTAGTGTCATACACAGGACACAAAAAACTTGGTAATGGTGCACTTATTTAGGGGCAATATATTCATATAACAAAATATATTAATACCACCAGATGCCTCAAAATAAAATATAGCGTATTGCACTGGATTATTATAAAATTGTAGAAATCTGTATTGTGTGACCAGTATTCAGCTGTGTTACAAGTTGAATCTGTTTCTGGGAATCCAGACTTGGTAGGTGGTTTAAATAGCAGGTTGGGCTATTCTACTGTGTTACATGGCCAAGTCTGTTTCTAGGATTCTCATTGGCTGGTGGTTCTAGTGTGGATATTTTTTATCCATATATACCAAACACTTGACTGTGTTCAGGTAGTTTGTACAGAGCTTGTATTCAGTGAGTGCCTGTCTTCTTTTTTTCTTGTCTGATTTCTGGACACTAGTCATAGCCTTCCAGTGAAGAGGAGTATGATGTTGATTCAACATTCCCCCCCCCCTCTCCCTCTATTGCGCAGACATAATGGCCTTTGTGAGGAAATTAGTTCCTTCCAGCCTGGCTGATTACAGGGAAGCAACCTGGCCAATACCCAGGAGATTTTTAGGCATTGGCTTAGGGGCGAAATGACACTGGGTGAGGTCTGGTCCCTAGGTGATGTTGTTAGAGTTCCTTTGGTTTGTGGGGCATCCTCAAACATTGGTTTAGGGGGCTCAGGCAAAGTACTAGGAATAGGGACAGGGACTGTTAGTGCTTCAAGCTTCCTGAGGAATCGGTGATTCCGCAATGCAATTCTACCTGATCCATCAATCCTGAATCGGTATTGATGATTGGGGAGTGTTTTGACAACTCTGCCTGTTATGCCCCACTTACAGTTGTTTGGACATTGTACAGAGACTATGTCTCCCTTTTGAAGTGGGTACAGTGTATGTGCTCTGTGCGATTGTATCTCTTTATTAGGAGTGCATTGTGTTGAGACAGGCTAATCTCGTGGGCTCCGAGCTTCAGCTATCCACTTTGCATGTGGTTTATATAGTGTGGGTTGGGATGGTATGAAGTCATGCAGCCGGCAGTGAAGAAGAATTTGTGCAGGGGATAGCCTGATGCTCTAGATGGGCATGTTCCAATATTGGAGGATAGCTCTTGCTGCCTGGTCATTATCAAGGGATCCCTGTGGTACAGTGTTGTCATTCACTATTCTTTTGACTGTCTTGACTGCTAACTCTGCCTAACCATATATGATGTGGGCAATGAGAGTGTTCATGGGAGCCTCATCACCTTCAAAGCTTTTTACCACCACTCTGTGACGTTCTTTCTTTGCCTGGCAGACCATATATGTAATGAAAAGGGGAACCATCTGCCCTTATGGGATGAATTTAAGATAATAGATAGGGAAGAACATTGGAAGAGAAAACTCCTCAAAGAATCAGCTCATATGATAGGCTGTAGTGGACTGTTAAGTAGACCGAGCATAGAAATGAATACAATATGGGAACCCATAATTTTAAAAAAAGGCTAGATCAGAATTAAAAAATAAATAAATAAATAAATAAAACACCCAATATGAGTCTAGGTAAAAAAAAATCATACATAAGTGAATAGGTAGATATTCTAGCCAAAACAAGACATTAGGTTTATAAGTTCCCAAAATTCACACTGGATTGTCCAATTGGACACATGGCCTAGTGGATAAAGGAGTTAGGTTAAGACAGTTCTAAGTGACAGTTATCTCTGGACTGCAGGTTCAATCCTTGTCAAGGGTAGCAGTAACATAGAATAATAATTAACACAGCTTAACGCCTCTACCCCAGCTATGGTTAGCGGAATGAGAACAGGATACCCCCATGGACTGAATAAAGGGTTAAGTTCAAAGTTCTGTGATGGCTCTCGATTATGACAAGAAGGTTTCCAAGTCTGAGAAGGTTCTCGAGTTCCACAAGAAATACGTGAAGAAGGCCGGAGGGCATATTGTCCGAAACATTGTACAGATAACAATGAAGATGAGGACAATAGTCCGAATAACGCAGATAATAGTATTCAAATATTGTATTTTTGCTTCCAAGGGGCCTAGAAACAAAAAAAGTCCTGTTTATACTTCCAGGTGTCTTCTAATTGAGTGTAAAATTTCAAGAATATTGATAAAGATTAGCCACTATGATTTTGAAAAACAAAGTAGCATGAAAAATTAGTATTAAAAAAAAGAAGTTATATTTTATGTTTTCAGCTTTTTGAAGCAAAATATCATTTTAACTCGCTGTAAAAAATAATTCAATGGATAAAAACACATAAATTATTTCATTTCCTTTCCAACCATATAAATATTTTTAAGATTGGATCAGAAATACCTGAGAAATTGCGATTTGAAGTAATTAATTATTATCTATGTCCAATGATTTTATGAAACGAGCTGGCAATGCTAGATGCAAAGTGATTTGGTGCACCATGGGATTTGATTTCATCTTTAGCAGGCTGTCTGGCAGGGGAAATGGGCATTGAAGAAATGCTGCATGTTTGTCTTTCTTGTGAAAACTTCCCAATCAATTTGGAATTTTCTGATTAGTTGGGGAGTCGTTTCAGCCTTCCTGTGAAGGTGAGTTTGATGTTGATTCTACAAAAATATATAAGATAAAGTTCATCAATTTATATGGGCAAATATTGTTGGAATTAGCCAAACAGCAAAGGAGTCTATCCTCTTTTCACTAGAGTGCTAGACCAGAGAGATTGTTTTTTCTGAGGCGGAACACCACACCCACCATCAATTTATATAAGAAATAAGTAAATACAAAGAGATTTATTGCCTGATGTTAATCAGACCTTATGGAGACAACAGTCCAATAAAGAGACTCAACTGAAAAACTGGGAATGACAACAAAAAATAATAGAAGCCAATAATGTTCGATGAATAAATAATAAATTTGAATCCATATTTACCTAACCCCTCTACCACAAGCAGGATGAAAAAAAACTTGGTCTACCCTACTATTTATCCACAGATGGTGGGTGAACAAGTGGATTTATGCCTTTCCCAAGGATATTAGCATGAAGTTAAATGCAAATAGCCTTATCCAGGATTTTAACTTTGGTTGATTTTATTTCCTATAATGAAAACCATTATATTAAACATGCCTCCACAAAATAAATAATGAGTAAAAATTAGGATAATTAAGAGCTTTATATATATATATATATATATATATATATATATAAAATTCCTTAATTCAAGTATTCCATTACAGTTCAGTAAAAATTTGTTCATAATTCATAATTTTTTACCATGAAAAATACAAAAGATTCACATAAAGCAAGAAATATAAAATAAAGTTTATAGAATGAATCTTGTAGGTGTTTCATTGTTAATATAAGAAAAAGCTAATATAAATTATCCTCACAACTACTTGGTCTTCATAGAGAATAAGAATAGATTTTCTTGCTTCTTATATTCCTAGCCTTAATGTATCAACAAAATATAAGGAAATATTACCATAGTATTCAACACAGTTGTCTGTTAGGTGCAATGCATTAACTCTTCTGTTGCAGAGTCTGCCATTGATTTCCTAGTAAACAGAAATCTGTCATTAGACTAATATTACTACTACTACTACTACTACATTTCTCCTGCACCTATCAAAATTTATTAAACTGCTCCCTTCTAACAGGATTATTCATTAGAATTTTAATTTCTATTAAAAATAACAATTTTAAAATCACTACTATTGACTCTTGATTCCTTTTTTTTTATATATATATATAAATAAATGCTGCCAATATAAGCTAGCAGTTGGTAAACATTATTGGTTAGATTAATGATCAAGTTAAATCTATTTTGGTTCTATTTAAAATTATGAAGTGACTCAATAATTATCATATGACAATCCATGACAAACAAAAATGGATTCACATGCCAACTACACCCACCCACTCAAATCTATACACATTCGTAAAGATCAAGCTTTTTTCTAGTTGAGGTTGAAAATAACATTATAAATAGAGAATGATAAATATCACATTTGAACAAGATAAATTTTTCCTGAAATATGTATTACACCAGCCCCTCTGTCACTAGCAGGATGCAACATGAGGTCAATTTTTAAACAAAGTACAGCTGGTTCAAATTCAAAGGTTTCCTTTTCCTAGACTGTTTGCTTTACCAAGCCTAAAGAACCCAATCCTCCTTACTATTTACCCATAGCTGTGGGAAGAAATTGCAAAAGTTTCAAGTGAGATGCAAACAGCTTCATCCACTGTTTGAACTTATGTTGCCAATCCCATTTCCTAAAATGATAACTGTTATGACTTTTACTGTACATTCTAATTCTAATTTTACTTTCTTATATATATATGTGTGAGATATTATTGTATCAGTCCACTGAAGTTTTTCTTTTAGTCCCTGTCATAGTAACCAAGTAGTGCGTTGTTTTCTTTTCACTCCTCCTTTCTCTCTTTTTCTTTCAGTTCCGGTTTGTAATGACGAGGCAAACCTACCTGACTCAAAACGGTTCCGGTGCATGGCTTGCAGGGAGAAAATGTAGCGAAGAAGAAAGGAATGTGGTCGGAGTGAGAAATGTTGAAAAGTTGGAAGGGGGGCAGAGAAGACATTTTTATTGAAAAGCACTATGGGTAATGGCCCATGGTGCATTGCAACTCCTGCTTTCACCATAAAAGTGGCCCATTTTGGGCAGAGAGAGTGTGGCGATTTTTTGCGTGCTTTAGTGACACAGCGTTTTGTATCAAGAAAGAAAGAAAGAAAGAAAGGAAGGAAGGAAGGAGGAAGGAAAGAAGACATACGGTTGTGGTGCTTAATTTGTTCTGTCTGTTTCTTATTAGTATAAAGTATGAAAGACGTGGTTCAGATGTCAAGAGTAGAATCGCAAATGGCTGCTTCCATAGTTATATTTATACTGTCTCCTGGTCAAGGGCAGATCACCCTGTTCAGAATAGACACAGGGGCAGATTACTCTATTGCACTTATACATACCCCTCCCCACCTGTAACCATTGAATGAACCGATGTGGTCATCTTGGTTTGTATTCATGACTGTCTGTACAACCATGGGGACAAGGACCTGTGACACAAGTGTTGTCTCAATGGTATCTGTGGCATTATCAGGGGGTCATAGCTGTTGGGGCCCAGAATCTGTGTGTGTGTGGAGAGAGGGGGGGTCCAAAGGTCCCAGCATGGAACAATGTGGGCTGTAAACAACTGGGCACATTTTAAGTAGCATCTTTTGCTGTGTACCAGTATGCAGTGCATCTGTTGACAAGTTTTTATGATGTTGAGGTTGGGAAGTTGAGGGGCAAAAAAGTTTGCTTCAAAACGGCTTGGTTTCCTAAAACAGTTGTGGTCTGACCATTGCACATTGGATAGTGCAAGGTTGTGCACACTGTTGTGGATGTGAGGGATTGATTTATCCGTGGTTTCCAGGCAAACTAACCTGTTAAACTTCTGCTCTAGAGTGGTGAGGATAGCTGCTATCCTCACCACTCTAGAGCAGAAGTTTAACAGGTCAATATTCTACCCTGATGTTCTGTATTCACAAGTCTTGCTACCATTTGCCCAGCCATCATATCACCAGAATAATCTATCTGCCGACCACAGTTCACTTTGTTTGGGCAGGTATCTCTGAATTTGCAAAATTTGGCTTAGTTTAAACCATTCATGAAGCTGCAATTTCCATATGTTCTATCAATTTAAAAAAACTGCAATTTGCTCTGGCATTCAGTTTGCAAATTATCAACTAAAAATCACCATCAAAGTGTCTGGACCAGCTTCATTCAAAACGTATCAGGTGGAATGCACTTGTCATCCATTCATTTTACAATGCTGCCCATCATTGTCTTGATGCCTTCAGATGACAGCTGTATTTATTCAACACTGTTATTTATGAAAAGTCAAACTGAGTAGCTACAAATTCCTACCCCTTGCCTCACCTTTGATCAACTTTTGTGGTGGAAAGCTGCTAAAATTATTGATGCCAAATCAATGGACATAGTTTGCAGATTGTGAGGCTTTCACACCATCATGAGTTTCATGGAGAGTTTTCATAGTCTTATGAATGGTGTTGAGTTGTCCGAGTTGCTAGCTATTATCTAAGGAGACAACTCTGTAGTACACAGAAAGGCTGTCTCTTGAGTTTTGTGAGCACACTTCTTGGTATACACAGCCTTGATGAGCAAGCTTATTGATTCTATACTTCCACCAGTAGATGCTGATCATCTTAGTGAAGGACAATGAGAGCAGTAGAAGTGGTTTGCTCCAGGATAATATTCATGAAATGGTACAAGGCTGTTTGACTGAGAAGCTGGAACAGTCAGACGTGGATAATAATTGGTTATGAAAAAATATGAAAACATGAGGGCAGCAGTGATGACATAGCCAAATCAACAGCTTTTACTAAGCTGCAAAGAGTACTTGAAACATAATTTGATACATGAACTCAGGAACAGATCCAGAACAGAAAAGCTATGGCTGGATTATATTGAGTACATTGAAACTCTTCATCCATAGTGAGAGAACTGGAATTTGCATCTTGTGGCTGTTAGAGGCTGAATTTATTTGCAGCAACCAGATATTTCAACAATGCTAGGAGTGCTCAACTTTACTTACAATAGATGTGCTGCAAAACTTGCTGGTCATCCACACATGGGGCGGTGTGACACATCAGCTGTATTTGGGCATGGGAAATGCGAGATAATCAAACTTGTTAAAAAAATGAGATCCTGTATTGCTTTTAGCAGATGAAACTGCTTCTCATGCCCATGTTGTATCTGCAGGTTCGCAGATTTTTGTCAAGATGTACGGAGGAAAGCCATGTGATACGTTGAACTTTCTCAGGTATGTCAAACACATGAAGTACACTGCAACATCAAAGTGTTACAATTCATGAGAAGTCATAAATTGTGAACGTACCTGTAAGTTAGAAATATCTAAATTAAGGGCCATTAACCTTAGAATCAAGGAGTCCCAATGAAAAATTACCGGTGACTGTTAATAACCATTGACCCCTTAGAGGTGTGTGATTCGAGTGCCATGACAGACACGTGATATAGTTTAGTTAGTTATTCAGATGCGAGCCAGCTTTCAGAGAGTGTAGACATAATTGTCTGCTCTGACAGGATCCATCTCTCCCAGTGGCAGAATAATCAATATGGGCAAATAAAACTTGATCAAGAACAAACAAGGTCTTGTGTTTATTAAATGATTAAGACATTACAGCCTGCAGTGTTTGTCGAGGTACTGATTGCAGCAACATCAATCAGACTGCACAAGAATTAGAAGAGGAATGCAAAGATGAAGTTATCTTATTTAAGTGTTTTCAAATTTCAAAAGAGGATACCCTAAACTTTCAAAAACTACCAAATTTAGCTTGGTAACAATTTTTTCCCAGTCCACCTTATCTACCAGACTATATGTGTATCATTGCACCCACATCATACATCTGCACTTGCATATGCTTACACCCTTACATGCATACACACACATGTTCATTTATATGTACATACATACACGTACAAATTTACATACATATGTAACCCATCGGCTAAAGAGCTCACTGAATATCGGATAATGGCATCAATATCGGATTCCTTCCGTCAACTATGGTTTGCAGTGACTTCTACAGTTGCCAAAAGTCTGATCGAATGCCCACGTTGTGCCTGATCTCAAATGATCAGAAATCTACTGCAGTAGCTGGTACACCACGGTTAATGGTGGCTTGACGTTTATATAACAAGACAATGACTCTTTTTCAAATTCAACAAAAATCATTTATACAACAAAAAAGGAGGTCAATCTTACTCAAAGCTGTAGGAGTGATGGACATCTAATTAATGGGTTTCAGTCAGAATACAACTGTAGATTCAGAAAAATATCACTCAGGCAATTCTTAGGCTCATTTCTTGGCCAAGTTTTCCACTGATCAAATCTAAGTTAGGAATCTTTTTCTCTAAGTTCTTTGATGGTTTTGGCTGAAGTCAGTTGATCTGTTCAGCCCTTTTCTCTTCATTCTTACTCTGACCACTCTCTGGTTCTGTCTCACTGCTCTCTCTGCCTCTGTCTGACAGAAGACTCAAAACACCCAGCTTAAATAATATTTTCACCCGGAATTGGATAGGTTCCGGTTGGCATAAATATATTAGCTATTCCTTTGTTTCAAATGGGATTTCCCAATTTTGGGCAATAATCCAACCCCCTTAATGGCAGTCAGAGGGCTAATCCACCACTCCAATTTTTGTTCTTCAGCATCTGTGACTTCCACTCCTATGTGCCACCTCTTTTCCTCTCCTACCTTTCTAGAATCACTCGGTCACTACAGCTTACTGGGAAGCCACCCAAGAAGCCCCAACAAAAGAGCTTAAAGTCTTAAAAAATCTGTATTGATTTTTCTTAGTTTCTTTTTATCTGAATCCAATTTATGTGAAAAGTCATTTCCTTTGTGGGCCCAAGTAAATTTTGACCAAATAATAAAAATCTCAAATACTTCCAGATGGTCACAGGCTTCGCTGACCAAGACTGAATCCCTATTTCATGTCCACTTGAAATTCAGACATAACATCCCTTTACTGCAGACTAAATCTATGCTGGTTCCTTAAGACATAACAATATCACACATATACAATCACATACATACACATACTCACATATGTATGCATGTGCCCATCTTGGTAGTGACTATTGTAAACCTCCCTTGGGGGGGGGGGTATCTGCAGACTCTTTGTTGCGCATCTTACTTGCATTTGTTGCACTTTTCAACTTTCAATTTTACTGGCCATGATCCGCTTGTGATCGTCTGCTTGCTTGACCCTCACTTGTGTCCGTAATACTGCCTCAGGGCTCCGTCTAAGAGGTGTCTCAAGCCTGAAATATGGGAACTTGTACAACAAGTTGGTTCCAGGCAAGGAGAATGTCTCAGAGAAAAAGCACCAGTGATTTCCTTAACAAATGTCAACCTTTGTACTCATTAAGTAACGAGGCAAGGTGTTGTAATGGAAAACTTTCCTTTGAATAGGGAAAGAGATGGAAGAAGGAAGGAGACCAATGAATATCAGAAGGCGGATGGATTGGAATTCTCCAAAACATGGCTGAAATTGTCCATATTTCACCATAGAGACAATTTCAGCCACAAGACAAAGTCATTCCTACTTTGAATCATCTGGGAAGAATTATTGAATTCTTCAATGAACTCTCAACTTTCTGACCCAGCATGTCAAGTCATGAATGGTCAGTCTAGTCCATATCCATTCTGGTGGCATCCGACTAATATCAATTGCTCTATTTTACAGTTCCTCAAGTAGGAAACAAATTTGTAATACATATCACACACACGCATTCACACAGATAAACAGTTTTCTTCCTGTATTGTGGCAATTAAAAATATTGTTAAATTTCAACCCGGGTGTTTGTTTGGTTCTTTCACTTACCGTTATCGTGTCTTTTCACGTATATTGTGTGTACTCTTGCTAGACCTTGAAATACCCATTTAAACTTTTCAAATGGAATAATGAGCCAAACTCGGACATTTTATTTTTTTTTATTACTTATGTGTGGCTGAAATATCGGAATTCTTATTGGCAAAATTCCCTATAGAGTTAAGTTATCCGTTGCTTGGCTGTAACAAGATACTATACTGATCCTAGATATATGACTGAAGAATGAAACTTTGATCTTAGCCAGAAATGCTAATCTATATATGTAAACATTTTTATAGGAACCATCCTAATACAATATTGAATCTTACCTCTAACTAAAAGTTTCTTTTAACCCTGTCAACAGGGCTTAGAATATGCTGACTGTATTCCCTGCCAAAAATGAGTGTCCTGAGTATGACACTAAACTGCATTTGGTAGTGAGCCTCCAGTTCTGGAACTGTACCTTTTCATTGCCATTACTACCAGGCTCATTCTGACCTGGGGTGGTAGTAACTGTTAGGATCCTATCGATGGGTCAAATAAATCTGCTTAGATTTATTCATACTAGATACCACATAACTGTAAATTATTTGAATTAATAGTTACTTGAAGCTATAATTGTTTACAAAGGGTTAATATTATTAGTTATTTGAAACCATATAATCTATTCATTTGTTTGTTATGTCTCTTTTTTTTTTAATTTGGCACAGAACAAATACACCATTAATATAACATCTATAGATCAAATTTTGTTAAGTAATTTCTCCAATAGTTCTCAAAAATGCCCTCTTAAATTCTTCTTATTTTTTTCTGAAATCATCCAAATTAATCTTAATATTTTTTTACACTGTTGCTGCTTTTGATCTGATTAGGCAATTTTTCCCAAAAATGTATTACTCTATTAGCAGAAAATTAAAAAAAAAAAAAGAAGCAAAATGAGTGTCTGTTCTCCATTGCATTTTTACTTGGGGGTAAAATAAAATTTAAACTTTGAAGAAAAACAAGAAAGTCTTGTGTTCGTTATTAAAAACTAAGCAATGACACAAGTAGTTCCAGACCTCTCAAAGAACAGAGAGAATGCAAGCCTAACAACCAATCAGGAAATACTAGCTATTCCGGTCCAGAACAGCAGAGCCCAACTCTGATCCAGCCTTAAAAAGTAGAACAGTAAGTATATGATAAATATTACAATTTACACTTTTACTACTCTAAATTGACCATAGACACATTTCCAAATGGATCCCACCACATAACAAATGGAGATTTGCCTACTCCTTTTAATCGAGACTGCTATGTAACTTTATTAGGATTTTTTATATTTTTAAAACAAGATTTGTCTCCCTTGGAAAAAAATTCTAAATCATTCAGTAAATCATTCCATTTTTCCTTGATATAATAAGCAAAATATGATTGTCAGCTTTAAAATCAAAATCAAAGCCAACCCCTGATTGGATTCCTCATTTACTTTTTTGATATTCCTGTGGCCAAACTTTAATGTTTTTGAACCCAATATGGAATACTTTACATTTTTCTGTGTTAAATTTTGATTTCCAAATATCTTCAAATTATAGCAATCTAGATCCATTTGCTTTATTTCTTTGGATAATGGTCTAACAGCAAGTTTAACATCATCAGCAAATAGTTCTATTTCTTATTTTATATCATTTTCAACTTTGATAATAATAGATTTATATCTTTAGCTCCTATTTTTTGTTCCTCCATAATGTTTTAATATCTTATATATATATATATATATATATATATATATATTATATATTAGTATTATTTGCGTTATTCGGACTATTGTCCCCATCTTCATTGTTATTTGTACAAGCCTCATCTCAAACATTCAGAGAAATAAATATAAATATATATATATAGTAATGCTGTTGGCTTTTTAATTTAGTGTATCTTGGGATGCACGGATTTGATTTGAATGAGTCCCTGGGAAATTTAATGGGTCCCAACTAAAGTTTCTTAACAAATTGTAGAGTTTTTATCTATGAACAACTAAAGCCATATAACCCCTTCCTTGTACCCCATAGCATGTAATTCATTTCCAAGAAAATATTGAAATGTATTTACAGTTAGTTGGAAATAGTGGGGGAAGCAAAAAATTACTGGGACTCATGGATATGACTTTTCTGCGTCCTTTTACATTTTTATTTGTCAGGGACACATGAAACGTACCTATCAGGATCTCTGAATATATATATATATATATATATATATATATATATATAAAAGGAAGTTTGGTATGTACGTGTCGACGTATAACTCCAAAACAGGAGGTCACTCGGATTCGAAATCTTGCATACACATTAATATTCGTCTAAGAATCACGCCAAATTTGGTTAATGATTTTTACTGATTAAGGGATATAATTAATTAATTAAATAAAAATCAAATGATTTGCGATAATCGTGGCATAACTGCTGCTGATAATATTAAAAAATTCAGCTGGCTGCTGCCTGTATCAACAATAAAATAACGCCGCTGCTGGTAATTTGAAGTTGACAAATTTGTGCCCTAATTGTTTCTGCTTGGAATTTCTCGCATATCACTGGTCTAATCTTAGAAATATTTATTGGGTTAGAAAGAAAAGAAAATTACCTTTCTAAATATGTAATTTGTACATGGTTTTATCGATTTAATTATTTTTTACAGCAAAGTAAATAACAATAATAAACGAAATCATTTAATTTAACGATTAAACTTTGTTTTTATTATTAACTAGCAAAAGTACCCGATATTTAATTATAATCAGTATTTAAATTTTTTTTGTATGTACAAAAGAGTTTTTTAGAAAAAAAAGCCTTTTACAAAAATCTAGACATGAATTAAAAAATACAAGGTAGTTAAGTTATAACTTATTTGAAGCAACTTGACTTACATTTCGTAAATAACAAACACTGTTTACTTATTTACGAAATTCTTTTACTGTTTGTCAAAAATAATATAATAATATAATAAAAAAATATCTAAATAAATACATACATATAGTTATCAAAAGTTTATTTATCTTTACATTTCTTTTAGTAACACTTAGCTTAACATTTAAATGTGAAATACAATGTATTGCAATTGTTACAATGTTTTAATGCTAAACAAACATCTCTCTATATAAAAGATTTTTTTTAATTACAATAACAAGTAAATGTATAACAATAATAACAATAACAAAATTTTAAAAGTAAAAATACGAGGTAGTTGAATAACTTATATGAAGTTTAGTGTTTAAACACTAAACAAACATAAAATAAACATGATTCTAATGTATGTAACTTGAATAAGAAAATTTGTTATTTAATAAAGAATATAATTCTGATAATAAATAAATAATTTTTTTTAAATTAAGTCCCCACTTCTGTTTTTAAATTTTTTTTTTTTTTACTAAAAACCGTTAATATAAATGGTCTTTCGACAAATATTAGGTACCACCAATTTTCCCTGTGAAATTGACCCCCCCCCCTATACACAATGAAACTTGCATAAAAATTAATATTATCTTGAAAAAAGAATTTCCATTCGAAAGAAGAAATATTAAATAAACTCCTGATGATTTTTCCAAAAAAATTTCAGCTTACGGAAATAATGAAAATTATGATTGAAAAACAATGTTTTCATTTTTGCACCGTTAAATCAACTAAAATTTAATGTAGCCAAAAACAAATTATGACATGAGGATTTTTTTTTAAATTTATGAAAAATCAATTAATGGTCCTATTTCCACAAAAATTTCCATAACTATTTACCTTTGGATGTAAATATGTCTGAAAACACTCTCTGGTGTTCCTAATTTTTTTTAGTCCGGTCATGGACCGGGTACTTTAGCTAGTATATATATATATATATATATATATATATATATATATATATATAAAAAGATGAAAATTGTAAAAACAGAAACTTCAGCAAAATTGTTGCCATACAATGTAATCACCATTCATAAAATGAAGTTGTCAGGAGCCTTATAAAATATGGGAATGTTGTTTTTTCTTTTTGTTTTTTTGTAATCTAAACATTCTACAGCAATTTCAGAAAACTACCCCCCCCCCAGATATCTTCAGCTCACCCATCAAACGTTTTTTTTTCATCCTCTATACTCCAGTAATCCTGCTTTAAAAGACAAAAAAAACAGTGGGAGTTAAACACAGGAAGTAGTGAAGAATAGTTAACACATGCAAAGGATATAAGATTAAATTCCAATCTCAGAAGACGGAAAACACTAAAAATTATGAACCCAAAATTTCTAGGTTATTGTCTGTTGGAAGTCATATATATATTAAAAACAAAACAAAAAACAAACTTAGAAGCAATAGCTTTTCCCTTCACTGCAAAAAATAAATAGAACCCACACCCACACCCACACACTTCAAAATATTTAATTGCAGTTATCATACTAATGTTAATGTAATTTCCCCCTGAAAAGAATTAATTTATTTTATGGATACTAAGCCAAAAAAAAAAAAAAGAAAAAAAAGGGATTTCAGCTAATTACTTTGAAAAGTATTTGATTCTTCTAATCCTACTCTCATCTCTATCAAGACTACAGACTTCTTCAGAAAGTGAAAAAAAAAATAAAGACATACTGCTTGGTTTCTCCAGTCTATTTCTCCCCACAAGTTGGGGAAATAATTAGAAAGAAGACAAAGTTAGAAAATTATGATAAAGTTATAAAGATAGCAAAATGCTACAGGTTGCTCTCAAAAATATTCAATTGGGGTTTATACATCAAATTTTTCTTTCTTTCTTTTTACTTCTGATTAAAACAAAATGTTTTTTATTACAATATTTATTCCATCTTTTTTTAAACATTCTAGATTTGGTAGGCTGAATTCAAATTCTGACTAAGTCTTTTTGTATTGGAAAAGGTATAAGTATATCCAGGCAGCTATGAGTAGAATAACAGAAATGATTGATCTATCTAGTCATGCGGAAGAACAACTTTGAATTCAAACTACTAAGAGAGCAACAAAAAAACAAAAAACAAAACAAAACAAAAAAAAAAACACTCCACTATCTCTCCCAAGAACAGTCATGGTAATTCAGTTTACTTGTTACATAGACATTTTGTTGTTTTCATGTTCATGTTTCATGTTCAGCCGTTTTCCATCTTCTTGCTGTTCCATCTTTCATTGTGACCCCATGCTGTTCCATGTTCTTTACTGAGATTGTAGAGTAGTACAACGGAATAGATATTGGACCGGGATGCCCTTGGACACATCACCGGTAGTCACCTGCAATAATAGACTCTACCATGCACGTGCGGGGCATGGGAGGGAAGTAATATAAGCAGGCTTCCTACTAGAAGCCAGCAGTTCACGTTTCGTCGTAGAGCTCTTTACATGGCGTCGTTGATAAGGAGTTTCATTTTTGCAAGGAATTATTGATACAACTCGAGAGATGGAGACCAAGGAAGGCATGAACCAACAGTATCTACAGCTCATACAGCAGCTGGTAGAGTTACAGAGAGAAAACAATGCACTACGCATGGAAATGCTTTATAAACAACCAAACAAGTGTTACGGCAAAAAACCGGAGCGACCAGTAATAGAACTTCAATCAACCGACGGTGACTGGGCAGTGTTTCTAGACGTATAGAGCCGCTACAAAGAGATGTGCGACATGACGGACCCGGTGTTAATCAGAAATGAGCTTCGTGTTACTTGCACCCCAGAGTTAAACAGGTTGTTGTTCGATTTTATGGGTCCAGAAACTCTCAATACCGCTACGGAGGAACAGCTATTACAACAGATAAAGTTAATAACCGTCAGAGGCCTGCATAAGGAGGTTTGCAGGCAGGAATTTCATTCAATGAGGCAAGAGGAGGGCGAAACGATTACGCACTTCTTAGCCAGGCTACGGGCAGTAGCGAGGTTTTGCGAGTTTGTAGTCGCTTGTCCCAACGAAAAGAATTGTGGTTGGCAAGTCAATTATTCTAATGATATGGTGCCGGCCAGATGGTGGCAGGGCTTGCTAATGCCGAACACCAGAGTAAGATATTAGCAGAAGCCTCGAATCTGACAACTCTGGAACGAAAGTTCGACAGGCTGGTCAGCCTAGAAGCAACAGCCAAGTCAACACCCCATCTCTATAACACCATGCAACCCGTCGCAGTATCCGGTGTGCAGAAGTCTGACCACAAGCAACAGTTACAGAATGTTAAGACCATTCGGACCCCACGATATAATTGGCCTTGTAAGGGATGTGGAAGGTATTCACATCCCAACAGGTCAATGGATCGGAAGGACTGCCCGGCAGCCAAGATGGTATGTTTTTTTTGCGGACGGATCGGACATATGAAGAGGGCATGTCCGCAACTAAATAAAGGGTCTGTGAACAGGGCAACAACGACTAGATCAGAAGAATCGTGCATCCTTTCCACCAAAGGGCACACAGATGGTTTCAGCGGGGTGGCATGTCAAAAGACACAAAGGAAATGGAGGAGTAAAGTCAACCCGGCACAGGCGAATACCGTTCCTCATCTCATTTAGAACGGAAACAGGTTCCGAAGGGGACCTCCAGATCCACCACCATCCCTGACAATAGAGATTACTTTGATACCTGAAGCCCATGCTGAGTTCGGACATGCGTCCAAGAAAGTATCGAATCTCCGCACCCACCGAATTACTGCGGTACCTGATACTGGGGCACAGACATGCTCCAGTGGACCAGAAGTACAGGAAGTTCTAGGTTGTCAGATAGATTCCTGGTGCCAACTAGACACCGAATCTGGGGCATTACAGAGGCTCCGTTACAAATAAAGGGTGTAATATTCGCCAGAATCAGAGTTGGATCACGAGAGACTGACCAAATGATATATGTGTCTGAAAATACTACGGGGTTCTACCTGTCTGAATCAGCTCTAAAGGACCTAGGCATATTATCGTCCAACTTTCCAAACCCACCATCGAAACAAAGCGTGGCTACTAGTGATAATGGAAAAGCTCCTTGTGGATGCCCTCGAAGGACAGCTGTTCCACCAAAACCGGCCAATATTCCATTTGCCCCTACGGAAGAAAATAAAACCCATCTGAAACAATGGATATTGAAGCACTTCAGTTCCAGCACGTTTAATACATGCCCACATCAACCACTTCAGACGATGAAGGGAAAACCGCTGGATATTGCTTTTATTCCGGGGACGAAACCAATGGCTGTTCATACCCCCATCCCGGTTCCTCATCATTGGAAGAAAAAAGTTAAACAGGACATCGATCGGGATGTGGCGCTGGGCATCATTGAACCAGTACCAGTTGGCACACCAACAACTTGGTGTTCAAGGATGGTGGTTGCACCAAAAAAGGATGGCTCCCCTAGGCGTACGGTAGACTTGCAAAAACTAAACGCTGATACCTTGAGAGAAACTCACCATACTCCTTCCTCGTTTAATCAGGCTTCATTAATACCTGCACACACGAGAAAAAACATATTGGATGCGTGGAATGGCTACCACAGCCTTCCTCTTTCTCCAAACGCAAGGGACGCGACAACATTCATCACCGAATGGGGCAGGTACCGATATCTTAGGGCCCCACAGGGATTTCACGCGTCGGGTGATGCATATACACGCAGGTTTGATGATATAACTATTGATATGACCCGAAAAACTAGATGTATAGACGACACTATACTATGGGATGACTCCATAGAAACATCATTCTGGCATACGATGGACTACATTACCCACTGTGGTGACAACGGTATGTCTTTAACCCTGAAAAATTCCACTTTGCGGAAAAAGAGATAGACTTCGCCGGGTTCAGGATAATAGAGGACGGGATAAAACCCACCAAAAAAATGACAGAAGCAATATCGAACTTCCCTACACCTACAAACATAACTAATATCAGATCGTGGTTTGGACTTGTGAACCAAGTATCATACGCGTTTTCACAAGCCGAAATAATGGCCCCCTTCCGAGAACTACTGAAAACAAAGGACAGGAAATTTTACTGGGATGACACGCTTGATCAAGCTTTCGAGGAGTCTAAACGTAGAATCGTAAGAGAAATCGAGGAAGGCGTTAAGACATTTGAAGTTAACAGGCCGACATGTCTATCAACGGACTTCAATAAGACAGGGGTAGGGTATTTTCTTTTTCAGAAGCACTGCAACTGTGCCACAGAAGCAGGACCGATTTGTGGTAAGGACCACTGGAAGCTGATTTTAGCCGGATCTCGTTTCACCAGTGACGCTGAGTCACGTTATGCACCAGTTGAGGGGGAGGCTTTGGCACTAGTATACGGATTAGAGGCATGTCGAATGTTCGTGCTGGGATGCCCAGAATTATTAGTAACGGTAGACCACAAGCCTTTAATAAAAATATTCTCAGACAAGGCTCTGGAGGATATAAAGAACCCACGGCTGTTCAGCCTAAAGGAACGCTCCCTGATGTATAAGTTTAACATAAGACATCTCCCTGGCAAACTCAACGCAGCACCAGACTGCACATCAAGATACCCTTCAACACCAAAATTAGATACGGCACTAATAATCAACAGTGCTATAAAAGCATCATTTAGTTCCACATACGAGCAAGATCCAAAATTAAGGGTTATTACATGGGACTGAATCAGGGCGGCAGCAGCCACTGACGAAGAATGTCAGTCCCTGGTGGTTTATGTACAGAAAGGGTTCCCTAAATCTCGGCATGAACTACCAGAGATAATCTGCCGGTTTTGGCCCATGAAGGAAACATTATACAGCCTGGAAGGAGTGGTTATAATGGACAACAAAATACTCATACCTAGAAAACTAAGGGGAGAGGTGTTAGAGTTGCTACACTCCGCACATCAGGGCGTCAACGGCATGCTGGCGAACGCCAGACAGCGACTATTCTGGCCAGGGCTAGACGCAAGCATTCGTCAGACCAGAGCCCAATGTAAAATCTGCAATACAATGGCCCCATCACAGCCTAGGGAACCTTTAACGCCACGCCAAATCCTGAATTCCCGTTTCAGATGACGGTGACAGACTTTTTTGACATGCAAGGGAAAAATTATATGGTCTATGCAGACAGATATACAGGATGGGTAGAAGTTGCCCGTATGTCGTCTGGGAATGCCAGGGCAACATGTGACACCCTACGAAAGTGGTTCTGTACATACGGTGTCCCAGAAGAAATATCGTCTGACGGAGGCCCGCCATTTGATTCCCAAGAATATAACCAGTTTCTGAAGAACTGGGGGATAAAAAAACGCATATCATCAGCATATTATCCTCAGAGTAATGGGCGTGCAGAACTTGCCGTCAAAACTGCTAAACGGGTGTTGGCGGATAATATTGACAGCTATGGCCGTTTGTGCGAGGATCGTGCAGCTATGTCCTTATTAACGCACCGGAACACCCCCGTCCAAGGCTTGGACATGTCTCCAGCAATGATGCTGTACGGCCGAGTGATAAAGGATCACCTTCCAGCCCTTCAAGAGAAATACCAAATTCACAAACGGTGGAGTGAAATCAGTCGGTATATGGCAATGGCAAAAAGGCACATTACAAATGAAAAGTATTATAGTCCACACAGTCGCCCGCTCAGAGAATTAGAAATTGGACAATGTCCAAATACAAAACCAGATAGGTCCATACCCACGTAGGTGGACAAAAACTGGAAGAGTGGTAGAGAGGCTGGGTAACAGACAGTACCACATACGCGTCGACGGAAGCAACAGAGTGACCCGGGAGATAGACCCAGTGGTAGACACCCAGTGCCTCCCGCCGTCAGAGGATATCCATATGATATCAGACCAAACAAAAAGACCCGAACCTCTAAATACCTCACAAGAGGAAATGGAAATGGAAGTGGACGAGGTAGATTGTCAGGACAGAAGGGAAGTTCCAACAATGATGGAGATTGACGAAGAGCCATATGAAATGCCACCAGACCGGGGCCTGCGTCGCAGTACAAGGAGGTCGCGACCACCCAGGAATCTATCCCCACAGACACGGGGTACGTCGCACGAATACTCAAGGACGTCCCAACAAGTGACCAAAAACCGAACCAGTTGTGGTCCCATGAGAGGGGGGGCATGTAGAGTAGTACAACGGATTAGATATTGGACCGGGACGCCCTTGGACAGTCACCGGTAGTCACCTGCAATAATAGACTCTACCATGCACATGCGGGGCATGGGAGGGAAGTAATATAAGCAGGCTTCCTACTAGAAGCCAGCAGTTCATGTTTCATCGTAGAGCTCTTTACAGAGATGAATAACATTATTTATTCACTTCATATAGAAATTACATGAGACTCCATATAAAAGGCTGGAATCAGCCACCAGACTATGGATGAAAATTAAGTCCACACTCTCTGTGGTTTCTCAGCTTACTGAATCTTAGCTAAAATCTATCTTCTTACTTTTAGAACCCCTCAATCAGCGGAGATTATTCAACCACAGTCAAGTTCTTAAATAATTTTGGGGTCATCACCTGTCAATTAAACCTTTTTGATATCAACAGCTTCTGCTTAGGACAACTGTTTAAATCTTTTTTTAAAATTTATCTACACTACATCTCAAATAATAGATACAGCTAATCTATTATTTAACATACTGTGAAAAGCCATCATTGCTCAAATCCTTAAAAAAAGTTTCAACACACTTTCTACTCCATTCTATTAAGATAATGAAAATTAAAAAGATTCTTAATATGCTCTCCTAAACTATATTCAAGGATTTATTTCACTTATAGTTCCAAGAATCATAGACCATTATCTTTTTTTTTTACTGTGATTTCCATAGATTTGTTTTAAAAGTATTATATATGGATACTTGAAACAATAACACTGTACAAACAAATGATTATTATTCAATAGGAATAATTACTTTAAAACATAAATTTGCTTTAGAAAAAGAAAAGAAAAAAGAAATACTGACTTTAGTAGGGTTGTAACACAAACCAAGCAAAAAAATGAGGATAAACTGCCTAGAAGTAGTTTACAACTGATTTGAGACAATTCAAATAAATTTGACCAATATTTATCAATGAAAAGCACAAATCGCACAATCTAGGACAAGAGAAATATTACAAGAAACTTATTTGGTTATTTTACCAGAAATAATAAATCCCTTGTACTGACCTAATTTTGAATAAATGCAGATAAAACAAGAAGCATATAAATATAGTAACAGAGACATTGACATAAAAATGACTAAAGAGGTAATGAGTAGAGAGTTATTTGCATTCATTAAAACTTTCTTCTCACAAATTACTTTGCCCCAGATTATCATAAAATAAACTTGGCCTTACATAAATATGATTATTCAAATGATTTGCAAACTCATCAAGATACACATAATTAATTTTAAAAAAAACAAAACAACAAAATGATGTACTTATGTAATAATTGACCCAAAGAAAATACGGGAGACTTCTAAATAATTATTAACAAAGAATAAAGTGATGTTGTAGACTGACTTATGATGGGTTGTTTTTTCTGATCAAAGACAATTCTATCGCACTCACAAGATATGAAAAGTCTACATGACATTTTAAAGGGTTGGGTCATTTCATAAAATACATCTATAAGATGATTGAGGAGGGAGTCCTCAGTGATGTTATATCCCTGGGATCATTGGAAATTTCTGGTCTTTCAACATCGGATTTCCTCCCCTAGGGGACGAATTGGGGCTGATCAAACCCTGACCCTCTCCCTCAGCAACTGGCTTTCACTAACCTCGCCTCCTGTTGACCATAGCTTTATTGTACTGGTCATGTGACCTCAACCAATGTCAATGGAGTTCTTCTTATATATGTTTCCTTAATTTTTATAATCAAGTTTGATCTCACTACCAGGAAGAACAGTCTGTGGTAAGTTTGTTTTCTTTTCTTTTTTTTCCTTTCATACCCCCCTCTTTGTTAATTTTAATTTTAAACATTTTTTTTTTAAATTTTAAAATTTTATTTATTTACAAGAGAGGGATTTTCTTTTTTCTTTTCCATTTATCTTGCATACACTAAGATTATATGATTTCAAATAAGTTCTACTCATACGAGAAAATTATTTTAATCATACTACTTTCACATACGCATCAACTATTTACTATGAACCTACCATTAAAAACAATTTTAAACAATACGGGGAATTGCAACAAACCCACGTACTACATATTGAAAACATTTTAACTATAAAAGATTTACAAGTACGCAATGAATATATGCAATAAAACTTCTTTTTATTTATATAAATATAATAAAGGACATTTAAAACTATACGGTTTCACTATACGCAACTACTATTTACAATTACTCTACGTTCTAAATATTATAATTAAAAAAAAAAAAATTTTGTTAAGTCTTGCACATACGCAAGTAATAAAATCACGTTTTACTAAAAAAATAAATTTTTTAAATCAAATTAACGGTTTTGCATAGACACAACAAACAAGGCTACCTACTACCTATTTAAACAATGTATTTTTAAAGGTTAATATATATGCAACGCAGATTTACAATGAAATAAACATAAATAAAATATTACACTTATACATACGAATGATATTTAAGCAACAAAAGTTTACATCAAAACTCTGTTCCAAAACATGAACAATGATTTAATTTTTGAACGGTAGCATGTACGTATCAAACATTTACTTCAAAACTACACGGATTTTCCAAGTACAAATGTGTGATATGCTAACGGTCCAAAAATAAACAAAAAAAAAAAAAGGCATCCACGAGGAACATACCCCCTCAAAAAAATTTTTTTTAAATCAAATTAAATTTAAAAAAAAAACAAAAAAACATGCTTATGAGAAACAAATATTTACATTGATAACTATTCACTTTACTTAAAACAATGTTTTCTTTGAAATTAAATTTGACATAACACATCACTTAATAAGTCCCGGCATGGTTCCCACTTGTTTTAGGAAATCATTTTCCAGGACATTTCCAGGACACCTTTAAAAATTTTCCAGGACAGCACTTGTTCACGACAATTTCATACTCTAATTGATATCAATCTAATATCAACACATTTAGACAGATTTATTCTTACTTTTTTATGATGCACGGTTATCTTGGGTTCATTATAGATGATGCCTACATCTATCAATTAACAACATAGGGTGTCCACAAAGTCCATATGCACTTTAAAGTTATAAATTATTTTAAGTGCACTCTGACTTTATAGACACCCTGTACAATAAAATTGTCTGGCCTCCTGTTTTTGCTTAGCCATGATCAATATTACTGGTTTTTTTTTTTTGGGGGGGGGGGGGTTTGGGGGGGTATCAGCAAATCAATTTTAAAATTTGACACCCCACCCAATGTTTTAAATAAATGTTTTTTTTATTTTTTTTATTGAATTTGTACAAATTTCAAATATTTCCCATGCTGTGTTTCTTGCTTTTTATTGGCAAATATATGTAGATATTTTATAATGATCCCCCCTCGCTTTATATCTGTATTATATTTTATATACTTAGCATTCCCAGTTGATTGGAAACTGGACAGCTTTCACCTCAGATGCCTACACCGCATTCTACGCATCTGCTGGCAGGACAAAGTGCCTAACACAGAAGTGCTGGAACGAGCAAACATTAACAGCATGGCCGCCATCACCTGTGAGAGACACCTGCGCTGGCTTGGCCATGTCAGGAGGATGAACAAAGGCGGCATCCCCAAAGAGCTATTGTACGGTGAACTAGTGGAGGGCACCTGGCCGGCAGGGAGACCACGCCTACGCTTCAAAGATGTCTGCAAGAGAGACCTGAAGACATGCCGTATCAATATAGACACGTGGGAGGCTTGTGCAGAAGACCGTACAACCTGGCGCCTCCTCGTCAGGCAAGGGACAAAAAGAAGTGAAGTAGAGTGGAAGAAAGCTGCCACAGAAAAAAGAGCTAAAAGAAAGGAGAAACAGCAGCACCCCCAACACCTACAGGAAGCATCACCTTTTGTTTGCACCCATTGCACCAGAGACTGCCATTCGAGGATCGGTTTGTTCAGCCACTCACGTGGCTGTAAGTGAGTGAAAAAACAAAACAGAAAAAACCCAACAAAACAGAAAACCAACAAAACAGAAAAAAACAACAAACAAAAAAAAAACAACAAAACAAATAAACAATGAACATAAACTATGCCATCGTCTAAAATAGACGGATGGTTGCCAACATATTTAGCATTCCCAGTTGATTTTTTTATTTGAGGTTATTGTTGTTTAATCACATTAGTTATATAGAGCTGTGTAAATGGAGTTCAGAACCGTTTGAATTATGCAAATATCCCCAGTAGTTCAAAAGTTATGAGAATTTAAAGCCCCGAAAGTGGGGGTACAAATGTGGACATGATTTTGTTTAAAAAATATGTCAAATCACGGACCATTTAAAAAAAGAAATTCAGTGATTTCTTCACCGTTTCTTTTTTTTTTTTTAGCAATTTTGATAAAATTTGGTATTCTTATGTAAAATTGTATGTTCTTTCTGATTATGCACTCAAATTGTATGTATCTCTACGCTTTAACCTATTATTTAGAGAATAAGAGATACAGATAGCAGCGATTTTGGGTTTTTTAAAAGTTTAACACCCAATTATTCAACATTTTTATTATAATCATCATCATCATCATCATGTCGCGCAGTTTGCACGGATATCCATGATGATCTCTCGCCAGCCTTCCCTATCATTCATTGACTCCGGCAGCTCCTCTGCGCTGCAGCCAGTATCCCTACATAGTTGGTCAATGTAGGTCCTGGCTGGGTGGCCTACATTAGCGCGCCCATGTGCTGGCTTCCACAGTAGTACGTCGCTTACGATCTCATCCTTGTTTCTCCAGCAGTAACCTGCATGTCTAATCCGTCTCACTCGTATGGTTTGTGAGATGGGGGGCAGGTGGCCATATAGTTGCTCTTTTGTGGGGTGCTGCTTCCACGACCTATCCAGGACCGTCTGTAGCATTCTCGTACAGCTCCCATCTAGCTTATTCTCAAGACGCTTCGTTAGGGTCCAAGTGGTACAGCCATACAGAAGTACCGACACAACCACAGCCTGGAAGAATCGCCTCTTTAGCTTGTTGGGGAGATCGGATTTCCATATGACTGATAGTTTGTTGGTGGCCAACCATGCCTTTCCTATTCGAGTGTTAACATTGCTTTCTGTGGATGAGATATTACTCCCTAGGTATGTGAATTTTTCTACTGACTTAAGAGGCTTGCCGTCAAGTGTGGAGATGTCCCCTTGCTTTTTGAAGCTCATGAACTCAGTTTTATCAGAGTTCACATAGAGGCCGACGTTCTTTGCTGCCTTCTCCAGGCTGTGTAGTAGTGTCTCAGCCTGTGTCGGCGTATCGGCAAGGAGCACGAGGTCATCAGCATAGTCCACATCTGTGACTGTTTGTGCGGGGTATCGCCTGCTTCTTGCTTTCCTTAGTGTGAGACCTTTTTTTTTTCATTATAATACTGCATGTATATACATGTATAATATTAATTCAAATAAATAACACCACTTTGAAGAAAAATAAAACATTTATTGCAAAAATACGGACATAAAATGAGGGTTCAGTTTATTTTATGGTAGGAATTTACGAGGAAAAAGTTAAGGATTACTAACTTTAAAACATACCTAAAAAAAAGTTCAGGAAAAAAAAAAGAAGTAATTTCGTTGTTGCAGAAATTTCCATAAAATAGGATAATTATTGAATGTTTTTACGTGTGAATCTGAAAATTCTCATGCCAAAAATTAATGTTAAGTAAATATTGGGTAAAACTTGCAAATCATACTCAAAATCCTATTATATTACTGCTAAATTCTCATCAAAATCCCATTATATTACAGGGTGACCAAGAAAAACAGAACCCAAATTATTTATTTTCCCATTAAACTAACCCTAACCCCCCCCCCCAGTTAAAATTATTAGTTTTATTACAAAATTTGTGAGTTCTATTTTTTCTAGGTCATAGTTTATTTTGAAATATACAATGTACATTTCAAAGAAATGTACATTGTCTTTACTTTTCGAATTTTGCACTGGTTGATTTTTCAAAAGTAAATATTTGAAATTTTCAAAGGTAAATATTTTTCAAAGGTTCGAAAAAAAAATTTTTTTCTAATTTTATTTTTATTTTTTGTGACGTCAGTTGACAGGGTGTTTTTACAACCGAAAGTTACATAAATTCGAGATTTTTCTTCAAAATCAAAACTTTCGGATCAAATCGTGAAGCACTTAGCAATCTTTAAATTTCACAAATTTTATAGGAAAATTATTTTGAAAGTCTCTAATCGTACAGACCATGTGCGTGTTTTTTTGCGTCTTTCATATTCTTTAAACAAATAACCTTTAACTTTGCCTTCAAATATTTTCGTTTCCACGGATCCTAGAAACAAAAAAAAACAACCTGTTTGTACTTCCAGGTGTCTTCTATTTGAGTGCAAAATTTCAAGAATATTGATAAAGATTACCTACTCTGATTTTGAAAAACAAAACAGCGTGTAAAATGTATCCTAAAAAAATTTAAAAAACGGTCATATTTTTGTTTTCAGCTGTTCGACCGAAAATACGGTTTTAACTCACTGTAGAAAATAATTCAATTGATGAAAACCGATAAAAGTTATATATTTAGAAAGATTACTCTATTCTCTTTCCAACCATATAAATCTTTTTAAGATTGGTTAAGAAATACTCGAGAAATTGCAAATTGAACTGATTAAGGTCACAAATTTGAAAATGTCAGCGTTTTTCAGCTAAATGCTTGTAATGCTAATATACTATTGTATAAAAATAAAGTAAAGTTGTTGGGGGGCCTAATGTCGGTATCAGCCAGACAGTGAGGGAGTCTATCCCCTTTTCACTAGTACTAGACCAAGAATATTGTTATTGCATCTGAGGTGGAGTGCCACATCTACCATCAGCTCCTTACTTTACCGCACAAATCCCTGTGCTACTCATATGCTGAGTTGATGAGGGCCGGTATTGAACCAAGAACCTTGTGGTTCCCAGGCAGACACTCTACCGAGCTAAACCGTCCCTGTATTAAAGTTATATTTTCAATTTGAAATAATAGACAGGGAAGGACATGGAAAACAAGATGTCTTAAAGAAGCAGTTCATATGTTGGGCTGTAGTGATCTATTTAGTAGACCAAATACAGAGATGGGAACCAATCATTAAAAAGGCTAAATCAAATTGTTTTTTAAAGTAGATTATTTTAAAAAGAAAAATATTGAAAAAGGCTTAAGGATTTTATGCCTCAAGGGGGGAGGGCATTGTGTTTTATACAAATTCATAAAAAAATTTTTTTTTGAAACAAGGTGGATTGTAAAATATTTAAATTGATGTGCCGATAAAGGGGGAGGATTGTATAATATCTACATATATTTGTTGATAAAAAGTGAGAAACACATCACGGTACATATCTGATAGATACCACCAATTTGTGTGCTCATTTTCATTTTAAAAACAAATTAAAATTGATTTAAATTGATTATTTAAGGTCAAATTTTTAAGTTTAAAAGTATCATCAGTAAAAAAAAATAAGCAAAATGATATTACATATGTAGTTTATTTTTAATACATTTTAAACAATTAAATTCAGCTAAAAATTTGATCAAAATGCGCACTTTGTGTGAAATAGTTATGGACACCCACATTATTTAAGATTTTAAGACTTATAACAATTTCTTCTTAGTAATCAATAATGTTCAGAAAATAATTAACTTTTTGATATTGATTTAAATGAAATATCATTTTTTTTTGTTCAAAACATGCTGAAAAACTAAAGAGTTCCAACAAAAAGTCTGGCATTTTTTGTTTACAAAAAGTCAGCAAGAAATATGTTAAAAAATGCGGAGGCCCAAATTGATAAAAAAATTAAATTAAAAAAAAGAAAAGAAATATGCCAAAATTCAGAGAATTATCTGATTTTAATACAATTTTCAGTGTTGACTAATAAGTCAACACTGAAAATTGTATTAAAATAAGATAATTCTCTGAGTTTTGGCATATTTCAATGAATTCTTTCTTTTAGATAACTGAATCATTTCAATCAAACTGATTCAATGAAAATAAATGGAAATTCTTTAAAATGAATATTATTGTTTGTGCCACCTATATGCGCCTTTAAAGTAACAATCCATATACCTATTTGATAGATAAAATTCATTTAAAATATGAAATGCCTAATTTTTAGTTTTAAATTTCATAATTTCAGATTCTAAAAACAAATATTTATCAAGCCTACTTTAGAATTGTTATCTAATAATTTTTATAAAAGTAAAAGTTTTTATAAGACAAACATTGGCTCCATTTTAGTCTAGGTGGTTGGTAGGATAGGGGCGTTAAATGACCATGTCAACAATCTAGGGATTGGGGGTGTTACTGTTTTTAGTTATGTTCACTTGGTAGGGTGGGGAACAAATTAATCCAAAAATTCTTTTAGCAGCTTGGGGCAAATACACATCCACAAAATATAGTTTTATTACTAAATAATTTGTTTTTGCAAAACAATATTGAATATTTCAAGAAGTCACTTAGCACAATATCAACATTTCAGAGTTCAGGGAGCATTAGGATGATTGTCTTCAATCTTTCACCGAAATCCTGCACGTACATGGGGAAAAAACTCTGAACATGGCAGGGTCATATCTTCTAAAGTAGGCTTGAACCCCTCACAAAATTCTTTGGTGAACTTAGGCAGGCATAGTAGATGTTAGGAAAAAAATATTATGAAAATTGAAAATGACGAATTTTCTACCATAAGCTACATAGGGGCAAGTTGTTGATTTTGGAGTTATGCATTTGGGTGAGCAAAATAAAATATAGCATTGATTATAGGGTTAAAATAGTTGGATATTTGGATTCTAGTCCTTATTTGCCCTACATACCAAATTTCAGAAATATTGAATGTATGGAAGTATTTTTAAGAATTAAAAAAAAACCAAAACACTGAGATTCTACAACGCCGCGTGGCCTTAATTTAGAGGCAAAATAGGAAAATTATAACCCCCCTCAAAATCGGAACTGTAAGGTCTAACACAAAATAATCTGGCACACTTTCCTAACTCATGAAAGGAAACATTTGTGCAAAATTTCAAGTAATTCAGTGTCAGTGGGTGTAATGCCCTGGTGAATTGACATGGAATGACTGGAGGCACCTGTGGTTATAGGAAAAGGACACAGCAACCCACATTGACAGGACGAGGCTGTTTGCATTTCATCTAGCACTAATAACCTTGGGAAAGGTATGCATCTAACTATTCTCCCTCCAGCTATGGGTAAATAATAGGGCAGACTGGTCTATAATCTTGGTATGGAGAAGGAAAACTGAATTGAAACCTGTTGAACTCCACTTAAAGAATGACCTCATGTCACATCCTGCATGTGCAAAGGAGTTGGGTAAATACATCAAAAGCAAAAATGGTACAAAATAAAAGAACCATATCAAATTCAACATTCTAGAAGATATGAGCTGATCCTAATTTAGATAGGTATCAATTTTACTCAACTACTGGTGATGTCAACATCCACATAGGTAAAGCATGCATTGCTATTGACAAGTTAACAACCATATGAAAATCTGATCTCTCAGATAAAATAAAAGAGGAAATTTTCCAAGCCGTAGCCATGTCATTATAACTGATTAAAACTGAATTCAAAATGCTTGCACCACTTTGACTTTAATGAAACACCTAGAGAAAATGTTATATGGAAACTACATAAGGATGTTGCATGCTATTTTGAACAAATCCTGGAAGCAGCACCCCACAAAACAGCAGTTGTATTGCCACTCACCTCCCATCTTACAAACCATCCTAATAAGATGAACAATGCTGGGCACTGCAGATGAAATAATGATGAACTCATAAGTGACATTCTCCGATAGACTCCTACGCAATGGCGGATAGGGATGGATATAGAGTCAAGAAAATCCATGCTGTCAGCACATCTAGATGATTTGAAATATTTGCTTATACAAAGGGAAACTGGTATTAAATAAGAAAATCATATCAAATTCAACTATAAGATATAAGCTGATCCAAATTTAGAGGGATATCATTTTAGCTCAACTACTAATATTATTAGAATTTGGATTCATATAGAATTATAATGAACAAAAATACAGCACAGATAATCATTATAAAGCAGAGAAGCTTTGAAAAAGTAAACATAAAATCCATAATTCAAGTTACTATTGTTGCAATTTATATATACTGTAGAAAGACAATTACTTATTGTCTCCCTTGAAAAATGGGCATGTCTAATAATACTAACAAAATAATATTTCAATATCCTGAAGTGTTATAATTTACTCAAGATCAAACATACAGGTAATAAAGTTTTGTAAATGATCACACATACAAACTAATACATGCACAGATTTCAAAATAAGGAGTGGATCAGCATTACTCTGATCCCATATTAATACACTTGTATATCCCCCTTGGCCATTAACACAGGCCTGTACAATTTTATTGTACATTTATAATGGAGGAATTAGGAAGGTATCTAAAATATTTAAAAAAATCTCTTTGAACTCATGAGAAGCAAAAATTAGTGATTGTCTACAATAAAATAAAGTTGGCCTTACATAAACCTGATTATTCAATAATTATTTGGTAATAAAGTCTCATTCAATATGAGACTTTATTACCAAATATAAGGGATTTTTTTAATACTTTTTTTCCATAATTGTTTGGTATTGCTTTATAGCAAAAATTATTTCAATCTTTCAAAAATATGTTTTGAGGCTATTCAAAAGGTCTGTCATCAAATTTTTGGTGAGAAGTGCAAACCATGTGAAATTTATGAAGAAGGTGTAATGTGTACTATGGGTTTGCCACTATGAGCCTGAGTTGAAAAGACTTTCTGGTAAATAAAAAGTTCTGGGTGCAACAATCAGTAAAGAATGTTATGCTGACAATCTTTTGGAACATAAAAGGACTCTATTGATTTCCTTGAAAAAGTGCTTCCTATTGCCAACTCCTTTAGAAAAATTTGCCTTATTATTACAACTTTGAAGTGTTAAATTTTTATTTTTACATATAATTTATTTCTGGACTCTGATTTTAACATCTAAAAATATTTGTAGGTATTTGCTGTTTCTTTAAATGTAATAAAACTTTAAATCATATTTTTGTTTTCAGTTTTAATAATAATTATAGCAAATCTTATTGCAATTATTTCTCATAAAATAGAAAAATAGAAAAAACAGAATTTACTAAACATGCAAATGGGAAAAAATGGAATTTACCAAAAGTGGAAACAGAATTAAGAAAATTTTGAAATGGAAAATTTTCTTTTAATGGAAAAGATGTGATAGCTTTAAAAAAAATAAATATATTTTATTTCCTCCATTCCTATATGCACTAAATATTATAAATTGGTGTGTAAAGAACTTTTTGAATAATAAAATTATCTTTTTCTACTGACCTTTGACCTGTGGACATCACCATCATCAGTCTCCCCAACTCCAAGAAGTTTTCTAGATTTCAAACGACTGTGTAAGTCTCCACTACTGTGCTTCCTGTAATGAAACAAAAAAGCAAAAATAAATATCTGGTTCCCTGCTATAAATAAAAATCAAGAAGGATTTACAATAACATTTTTCCACCACTCTTAAAACCAAGACACTGAGTGTTGAAAATGATAAAATTTAATAATGATTTTGCTTTTGCTTAATTATAATTTTGTATTCTTCTTCTTTTTTTGATGTTATTAAAAAAATAAAAAATAAAAAAAGAATGGACATTTTTCCCTATCATTGAAATCAAGATGGTCATTCTTGCAGTCCACCCACATTCAAATTTGGAAGGGAAACAACCCTTTAAATGAAACTTACTGAACATTTTTTAGGATTGTTTAATAAAAAATTTTCTGCAATTAGATTCAATCCAAACTTTCTAAAAATGATAAAACTAATAAAGTTTTTATTGAATCTAATAATAGAGTGTGAGTGAGTGAGAGAGAGAGAGAGAGAGAGAGAGAGAGAGAGAGAGAGTGGGAAAGAAAAGATAGGCAATACAGAAAATTGAATCAATATGTTTTGCTATAGGAACAGCTTCATCAAAAAATAATTTTTATTACTCTTATAAATAGAACTGACAATTATGTATATGGGTCTTCTTGCAATTTCCTGATACTTTTTTTTATGCAAGTTGCTCACCAATATAAATACTTGTAAATAAAATAGCTGAGAACAAAAATATTAGCCTCTTTCTGTGGTGATTGGTAGTCAATTCACTGGTAAAGAAAAGATGGGGTTATATGTGCCAAATTAAGAGTCTAACCCAGGTTGAAAAAGTTTGATGTTTTCTGTTTTCTTTCAAAAAGGTGAATTTGGCAGGTGATCAAGAAATTCACCTGTTCTCAGATCCACTCAGAATCTTTGTTGCTCTTCAGGAATAATAATAAAAAAAACATCAAAAACAAACATTTTGAAAATATCTTTTTGTCAGCATTTGATAAAAGTGATTAGAGAAATTCAAAAGTGAATGACAAATTTGCAAATTTAAAACTACGTTAGCTTTCACAAAGGTTTATGGTGGAAAATGATTTTTTTTAAACTATTGATAGTTCATTGATTTAATGTTGCTTGTAAAAATAAATAAATAAAATAAAAAAATATTAATTATGAGAAATCTGATAGATCACTAAAATGAAATCACTTTTTAAATGATTTTCTCTTTTATTTTAGTAATCTTTAACTTGTATTTTTTATTTTAGTGATCTAACAAGACCAGGAGCAGGAAATGAACATACCAAAAAAATTCAAGATTTCTAGATGATAAAATTTGCTTCTCAATGGCATAAAAACAAAAACAAACAAACAAACAAACAAAAAAAAAAAATGAATAAAATAAAAAATAAACATTGAAGTCAGTCAATGAACCAGATTCAAACTGGGGATAATGATCAGAATTAGAAGTGAAGAAAAAGAAAAAGAAAAAGAAAAAGAAAACTCAAATAATTGAATGATTTAACAAATTATAACATCAGAATGTTAACTGGAAAGATGATCAAATTCCATTGACGTAATATAATCTTATTTTTCAAATGCAAACCTGCCTAAAGCTGTTTATAATCTATTTAGCATAGAATTATATTCTTGAACTTATTAATAGTATACAGTTATTGTGTGGATCTAAAATCATTTTACCAATATCACTCAAGAAATTATACTCTAACCATTAAAAAAAGGTAAATTTCTTCTCAAGCGAGGAAACTAGCATTTTACTATTTCTAGTGGAACATGATGCAATCAAAATAGATATTATTAGGTATTATTTATTACCAAACTGCAGCATTGAAACTCTAATCAAAAATATGTAGCAGTCCAAAATAAGTACACCCCTTATGTATATATAATCATGATTAAAATTTAACACTAAAAACATTTTTAATCAGTAAAATCTTTGTAGTTTTCTATGCACAAAAATGCAGAGCAATATCATGAGGTTTTCAACTAAAAAGTAAAATAGGATAAAAACTCACAACTAGTGCATGTGTATATAATTACTAAAGATAAATATCAAATAATGATTACTACAGTCTTTTTCCCCAGAAAAATGTACAGTTAATTATAATCTAACTTCTATAAATAGATAAATCATCATCAGACTTAAAAGTCATAAAAGATTGCCTTTTAAGAAAGAAAAATATCAAAATGCAAAACAGATACGAGATAAAACATACAAAATTATTTTGTTTTCACAAAATTTCAACATTGCATTAACTTTAAATTCCAATCAAGCCATCCATTCATTTAAATTGAAATTTCATTAAGATTTCTTAATTGGCTATGAAAAAGATTTTTATTCTAAATTTCAAGTTAAAATAAAAATCTTTTTCATAGCCAATTTTAGAAAATAAATGCATTTTTAGAAAGAAGTTTGCCAACAAGTGAGATTATAATTTGTTCATTTAAATGACTCTATATAAAAGATCTTAAAGACAAAATTACCTATTTATCTAAAAAGCCAACAAAGTAATTTACTTTCTTATTTCTGTTGAAGGCAATTATCTGAGAAAATTGACAGCCAAGCATAAAATTAAAATCATTAGATTCTTAGTGTTTTAGAAAAATTTAATCTAAACACTATTAGAAAATTTTTGTTCTCAAAACACTTTAAACAGCAAATTCAAATTCTTTTCTTTTTTTTTTCTTTTTTGGTGAAGATCTAAATCTTAGATAAAAAAATTCACGAGTTAGGTTAGAAATTTGATAATTCAAATTGTATAGTCAGAATAATTAATTTTCTATAATATTCTAAATCTTCTAAATTCCTAATGTTTTGAAGATGAGTAAATACTTCCGATACAAAGGATTAACTTTTTTTTTTTTAAATCTACTTACAGCATCATCCATAAGAAGTATATCTATAGCAATTTTTCTAAATAAACTGTTGATTCTGTTCTAATAAAAGATACCAGCATTTCATTATTCCAAGTGAAACATTATACAATCAAAACCAATATTATTAGTTATCAATTATTATCAAAATCTACCACACAAACACAACTAAAGATAAAATTATAACAACTTAACCAAAAATAAAATTGTATAAATATATATAAGAGGTGTACTTATTTTTGGACTAGGATTAGCATAATGGTTGTCATCAAAGGAAATTAAATCAGTGATCAGAAAAATTTACTTGTTTTGAAACTGCACTGCACCATCAGACATGGTATGGGATATTCATATATAAGCATGTACAGTGTGGGATATTTATATATATGCATGTACATGTAGTTTTTGAAATTGTTTTAATTTTTCAAATAAAAAAAATGGGGGTGGGGAAGAAATACGATATGATGTCTGAAATCTATTTGTTTCAGTTATGAAAATGAAATTCTTAAAGAAAACTTTTTGTAATAAAAGTAAATAGTCAGCAAAACAAAATAGGAGAAAAAAAGTAGTTGCCAGCTTCACTTAAATGTTAAATTTTACAAATTCAATGTTAAATTTTTTTAAGGGTAATTCTTTTATGGTAAGCCAGTACACCAATCACCAAATAAAATTGATGTAACCAAGAAAAATGGATGAAGATTTTTTTTAATAAACAAATAGGAGTGAGACAAACAAGACATGCTGGGCACTGCTGGAGAAGCAAGGACAAACTCATAAGTAATGTCCTCCTGTGACATGGACATACTAGTGTGGGCTGTCCAGCAAAAACGTACATTGACCAGCTCTGCGTGGATACTGGATGCTGCACATATTCATTATAGAATTAAGTCATTAATTAATAAAGTGCTAAAAATTTCATTAAAATTGGAAAATTTGCTCATTTTTGGTAATCGTCTTCAAATTTAAAAAAAATCATTACCTCCCTTGAGTAAAATTGTACATATCTATTAATCATTATTACACAACTCAGAAGTTGACTTTTCAGATATCTTGCGTTTCCAAATATGACATTTACAAGATGTTTTCTTGTCACGCTGCATAAATGCTTGTCAATTAGTACGCAGGGGTTAATATTTGGTTTTAAATAAGGGGAATAAAAATTTATAGTCATGCATAAAGACCAGTTCACCCAAAAACCACAAATTAAACTAAGGGTAGGTAAAAAAGTAGGGATTATTCACCTAAAATCAATTTTTAGTCTTTAAAGAATTTAGTTATACATTTTGGAGAGAAATACTGAAATTAAGAACTATTTTGATTATTCTTACTTTCTAATTTTGATTTTTTTAGATACATTTTCTAGATAAAAACAAATTGGTTTATAAAAAATCTTAATTCATTTTTCTTGTTTGCAACAATTTTATTTCGTGATTGGCGTACTGGCTTACCAGAAAAAATTACCCTTAAAGAATTTCGACTTGTAAAATTTAACATTAAAATGAAATTGGTAACTACTTTTTATTTTCTCACTATTTTGTTTTGCTCACTTCATTTATTTACTTTCATTACAAAAGGTATTTCTAAACATTTAATTTAGATAACTGAAACAAATAGATTTCAGACATATTGTCTTTTTTTATTTGAAAACATTCTAGAATATGAAATACATTTTTTAAGTGTTATATCTGTCGTATTTACTTTTCTTTCCATTTTGTAAACAAATACTGTTTGTGTACAGAGTTCGTCTTCCAGCAGCCACCCTCTTAATCCAGGGCAGCACTATCTCCTCTAGGCATTTGATGTAGGTTTCTGTGTTGAGTCTGAGGCTATGTGGGAAGATGATGAAGTGCATAATGTGACCATTACTAGTGACCACTACAAACACCATGATGTGGACTGGGTGTTTGCTTTTAATCACTATCAGGGATGGAGCAACCCAACAGTTGTTCTGTGATTTAGCCATCTGATCCTGGCAGAAATTTTTCTCATCTAAAAAAAAAAAAAAAAAGCAAAGCATGTTTGGTCGGAGAGGATGCTTGCATTTGTTCAAAAGCTTTGCAGCACAAACTTTCCTCTTGTAGAATAATCATACTAGTTCCAATTACCGTCGAATTGGTAAGACAAGGCAGCATGTAGTCGTAACTTTATACGAATCTGTCTGGCTGCAAATACTACTGCAAAATGCCAGGTTATTTATGAAGCCTCATAACATCATAGAAACCAAGCAGCCAATCAGGACTCAAGGAATGGAATCACCCAAATGCATGAGTGGACTATTCTGGATTCCCATACGTACCAATTGTCTTGGCACTGGTTTAGTTGTGCTTAGCTTGGTGCTCAAACCAACAGTACGCTAACTAACTTCAACACTTCATAGCCTGTGATAAAAATTGGCCTTTTCTCATCTTGTATGAGAAATACTAAATATCTTCATGCACTGCCTGTCTGATAAGAAATTCAGACACTTCAATGTCTCTGGCTATGGAGCTAATTGACTTGCTGGGATCATTGTCCATCATGGTCTGGATCTCACCAACAAATTCAAGAGTTTTTTCCTTATCAGTATGATCAGAGTGGGGTTACATTATAATAACCATTGAACTCATCCAACTCTTTTTGAATCCTCTACACTGTACTCGTATTAATAGCCAAACACTCTAAAATTTTGTATTGGAACTTCTGACATGAATACCAAGCAGTACAGCATCCCATTTCTAAGTTTCTGGAGGAATGAATTGTGTCATGGTGCTGTTTTTCTCACAGACAGTGCCCAATTGACTCTAGTTTGATGCATAGTAAACTAAACCTGAAACAAAGTGTATGTACAAAATTAACAATTTAAAATGGCAACAATCTACCGATTACACCCCATATATATATATATATATATATATATATATAATTTTCGCACCTATGCATTCATAAAACCAACTACACTTGATTTGATGAATGCATAGGCAAGAAACTGACAGCTACCAAACATCATTAACTTCATGTTTATGCTACACTAACTTTGATATATATGCCCTATCACTGATATTGAGCACTCTTTATGTATATATCTAAAAGAAAGTTTGGTATGTACGGGTTGACCTATAACTCCGAAAAGAGACATCACTCAGATTCAAAATCTTGCATATACCTTAATATCCTTCTAACTAAGAAACACACCAAATTTGGATATTGATTTTCAATGATTAAGGGATATAATTAATTAATTAAACAAAAACCAAACAATTTTCGGAAAGTATCAGTATCAGGGTATATCAGCAGGAGCTTGGCAGATGCCTGAAGAAGAAGAAGAAGAAGAAAGAAAGAAAGAAAGAATATCAGCTGCCTGTTGGTTAGCTATCATTCAAAATGTCTGGTACCCTCTGGGTGCCAGTATTTAAGTTTTAATGTAATAAAATATTATATTGAATTAGAAAGGCTAATGAAACTTAATAAGAATGCAGATAAAGATTTGAAACAGAAGGATGTATAATTGAAATACAGAACAATTGTAACTTACTCTTCAATCACTCCTGTCTTTCATTGCTAAATTTTACTAATTTAACTATTTAGTTAAAATAGGGAGTAAAGAATAAAATAAGTTATTTCTCAAGATTTTAGCTCATATTCATTAAGATAAAACCAAACAATTAAAAATCAATAATACTAAGCACATATTAGCCTTCCCACTGTAAACCGCTATTATCCAATGACAAAATTACCTATTTATCTAAAAAGCCAACAAAGTAATTTACTTTCTTATTTCTGTTGAAGGCAATTATCTGAGAAAATTGACAGCCAAGCATAAAATTAAAATCATTAGATTCTTAGTGTTTTAGAAAAATTTAATCTAAACACTATTAGAAAATTTTTGTTCTCAAAACACTTTAAACAGCAAATTCAAATTCTTTTCTTTTTTTTTTTCTTTTTTGGTGAAGATCTAAATCTTAGATAAAAAAAATTCACGAGTTAGGTTAGAAATTTGATAATTCAAATTGTATAGTCAGAATAATTAATTTTCTATAATATTCTAAATCTTCTAAATTCCTAATGTTTTGAAGATGAGTAAATACTTCCGATACAAAGGATTAACTTGTTTTTTTTAAATCTACTTACAGCATCATCCATAAGAAGTATATCTATAGCAATTTTTTCTAAATAAACTGTTGATTCTGTTCTAATAAAAGATACCAGCATTTCATTATTCCAAGTGAAACATTATACAATCAAAACCAATATTATTAGTTATCAATTATTATCAAAATCTACCACACAAACACAACTAAAGATAAAATTATAACAACTTAACCAAAAATAAAATTGTATAAATATATATAAGAGGTGTACTTATTTTTGGACTAGGATTAGCATAATGGTTGTCATCAAAGGAAATTAAATCAGTGATCAGAAAAATTTACTTGTTTTGAAACTGCACTGCACCATCAGACATGGTATGGATATTCATATATAAGCATGTACAGTGTGGGATATTTATATATATGCATGTACATGTAGTTTTTGAAATTGTTTTAATTTTTCAAATAAAAAAAATGGGGTGGGAAGAAATACGATATGATGTCTGAAATCTATTTGTTTCAGTTATGAAAATGAAATTCTTAAAGAAAAACTTTTGTAATAAAAGTAAATAGTCAGCAAAACAAAATAGGAGAAAAAAAGTAGTTGCCAGCTTCACTTAAATGTTAAATTTTACAAATTCAATGTTAAATTTTTAAGGGTAATTCTTTTATGGTAAGCCAGTACACCAATCACCAAATAAAATTGATGTAACCAAGAAAAATGGATGAAGATTTTTTTTAATAACAAATAGGAGTGAGACAAACAAGACATGCTGGGCACTGCTGGAGAAGCAAGGACAAACTCATAAGTAATGTCCTCCTGTGACATGGACATACTAGTGTGGGCTGTCCAGCAAAAACGTACATTGACCAGCTCTGCGTGGATACTGGATGCTGCACATATTCATTATAGAATTAAGTAATTAATTAATAAAGTGCTAAAAATTTCATTAAAATTGGAAAATTTGCTCATTTTTGGTAATCGTCTTCAAATTTAAAAAAAATCATTACCTCCCTTGAGTAAAATTGTACATATCTATTAATCATTATTACACAACTCAGAAGTTGACTTTTCAGATATCTTGCGTTTCCAAATATGACATTTACAAGATGTTTTCTTGTCACGCTGCATAAATGCTTGTCAATTAGTACGCAGGGGTTAATATTTGGTTTTAAATAAGCGGAATAAAAATTTATAGTCATGCATAAAGACCAGTTCACCCAAAAACCACAAATTAAACTAAGGGTAGGTAAAAAAGTAGGGATTATTCACCTAAATCAATTTTTAGTCTTTAAAAGAATTTAGTTATACATTTTGGAGAGAAATACTGAAATTAAGAACTATTTTGATTATTCTTACTTTCTAATTTTGATTTTTTAGATACATTTTCTAGATAAAAACAAATTGGTTTATAAAAAATCTTAATTCATTTTTCTTGTTTGCAACAATTTTATTTCGTGATTGGCGTACTGGCTTACCAGAAAAAATTACCCTTAAAGAATTTCGACTTGTAAAATTTAACATTAAAATGAAATTGGTAACTACTTTTTATTTTCTCACTATTTTGTTTTGCTCACTTCATTTATTTACTTTCATTACAAAAGGTATTTCTAAACATTTAATTTAGATAACTGAAACAAATAGATTTCAGACATATTGTCTTTTTTTATTTGAAAACATTCTAGAATATGAAATACATTTTTTAAGTGTTATATCTGTCGTATTTACTTTCTTTCCATTTTGTAAACAAATACTGTTGTGTACAGAGTTCGTCTTCCAGCAGCCACCCTCTTAATCCAGGGCAGCACTATCTCCTCTAGGCATTTGATGTAGGTTTCTGTGTTGAGTCTGAGGCTATGTGGGAAGATGATGAAGTGCATAATGTGACCATTACTAGTGACCACTACAAACACCATGATGTGGACTGGGTGTTTGCTTTTAATCACTATCAGGGATGGAGCAACCCAACAGTTTTCTGTGATTTAGCCATCTGATCCTGGCAGAAATTTTTCTCATCTAAAAAAAAAAAAAAAAAAAAAAGCAAAGCATGTTTGGTCGGAGAGGATGCTTGCATTTGTTCAAAAGCTTTGCAGCACAAACTTTCCTCTTGTAGAATAATCATACTAGTTCCAATTACCGTCGAATTGGTAAGACAAGGCAGCATGTAGTCGTAACTTTATACGAATCTGTCTGGCTGCAAATACTACTGCAAAATGCCAGGTTATTTATGAAGCCTCATAACATCATAGAAACCAAGCAGCCAATCAGGACTCAAGGAATGGAATCACCCAAATGCATGAGTGGACTATTCTGGATTCCCATACGTACCAATTGTCTTGGCACTGGTTTAGTTGTGCTTAGCTTGGTGCTCAAACCAACAGTACGCTAACTAACTTCAACACTTCATAGCCTGTGATAAAAATTGGCCTTTTCTCATCTTGTATGAGAAATACTAAATATCTTCATGCACTGCCTGTCTGATAAGAAATTCAGACACTTCAATGTCTCTGGCTATGGAGCTAATTGACTTGCTGGGATCATTGTCCATCATGGTCTGGATCTCACCAACAAATTCAAGAGTTTTTTCCTTATCAGTATGATCAGAGTGGGGTTACATTCATAATAACCATTGAACTCATCCAACTCTTTTTGAATCCTCTACACTGTACTCGTATTAATAGCCAAACACTCTAAAAATTTTGTATTGGAACTTCTGACATGAATACCAAGCAGTACAGCATCCCATTTCTAAGTTTCTGGAGGAATGAATTGTGTCATGGTGCTGTTTTTCTCACAGACAGTGCCCAATTGACTCTAGTTTGATGCATAGTAAACTAAACCTGAAACAAAGTGTATGTACAAAATTAACAATTTAAAATGGCAACAATCTACCGATTACACCCCATATATATATATATATATATATATATATATATATATATAATTTTCGCACCTATGCATTCATAAAACCAACTACACTTGATTTGATGAATGCATAGGCAAGAAACTGACAGCTACCAAACATCATTGACTTCATGTTTATGCTACACTAACTTTGATATATATGCCCTATCACTGATATTGAGCACTCTTTATGTATATATCTAAAAGAAAGTTTGGTATGTACGGGTTGACCTATAACTCCGAAAAGAGACATCACTCAGATTCAAAATCTTGCATATACCTTAATATCCTTCTAACTAAGAAACACACCAAATTTGGATATTGATTTTCAATGATTAAGGGATATAATTAATTAATTAAACAAAAACCAAACAATTTTCGGAAAGTATCAGTATCAGGGTATATCAGCAGGAGCTTGGCAGATGCCTGAAGAAGAAGAAGAAGAAGAAGAAAGAAAGAAAGAATATCAGCTGCCTGTTGGTTAGCTATCATTCAAAATGTCTGGTACCCTCTGGGTGCCAGTATTTAAGTTTTAATGTAATAAAAATATTATATTGAATTAGAAAGGCTAATGAAACTTAATAAGAATGCAGATAAAGATTTGAAACAGAAGGATGTATAATTGAAATACAGAACAATTGTAACTTACTCTTCAATCACTCCTGTCTTTCATTGCTAAATTTTACTAATTTAACTATTTAGTTAAAATAGGGAGTAAAGAATAAAATAAGTTATTTCTCAAGATTTTAGCTCATATTCATTAAGATAAAACCAAACAATTAAAAATCAATAATACTAAGCACATATTAGCCTTCCACTGTAAACCGCTATTTTGTTGTATATATAAATACAATTGCATGTTATTAGTATGTAGATAAAGCCGACCCGCCCCTCAAGGTGGCGGTGCAGTGGCTTCAGGCCTGGATCTTACAAGCTAATAGTGTTGATCCCGGGGGCCATCCCCCAGACAACACCTGCCCCCTTGATTTAAAGGGGTAGGGCTGGGTTTATTTCCCAGTGCCTAAGGTGCCCCCCTTGAAGGAAATACTGACAGGATCAATGAGTCATGGTTTGTGGGTGTCCCACAATAATAGGGCCTTGTGCCTAACCCATACACGTGGGGTATGTGGTAAATACATGTAGATAAAGTCAAAAGTACCAATAATGTAAGACAATTTTATCAATAACTCAGGTTTAAATAAAAATAAAATCATTGAGAATGTGACATAAATAACTAAAGGAATTGTGGCTTGAGTAGTAATATAGTTTCGGTTACAGACAGACAAACACAATCTCCATTATAATAAGATATATAAGGACAGAATGAAAAGTTCTCAGCTCAACTGAGAAGGGAATGACTTAAATTTTGTTGTTAAAAAGTTAATGAAAGCTTGAGATGCTGAGTGTCTTGAATTGTGTGATGAATAGCATGTACCTTATGGCTCTAAGTTATTTTCTTTTAGATAGAGACAATAACTTTTCAGCACTCCCTTGTATATTGATAGATATAGATATATCAGACAGATTGAGATTCACCATCTAAAGAAGTTTGCAGTAATATATATTAATGATTATAATGAAAATATACTAAAGAAAAGAAAAAAAAATCCAGACAATCGAGCATAACATGTGAGGTATACAATGATATTAACGAACAGTGGCTGGAGGGAAGATATGAAATTAGGTTTGTCTAAAGTAGATGACAGACAGGAAATGATTGTCTGGTACCATGTTGATTAAGAATCGATTGAATTTCAAGAATACTTTGAAAGAAGATGAGTTACTCTAAGAATAATTCTACAAAAGACACAAATAATTGAGTAACATAATCAGTCAAGCTAAAATCTACTCATATTTCTGAGTCAATAATTCCCTGATAAAAAAAAGTACAATTCCCAAGACTGAATTTGTTAGTTTCTAAAAGAAACATATACACAGAAAATTTCATTTTCAAATCAATTTTTTTTTTCTAATTTTTAAAAAAAGATCTATTTTCTTTTAAATTAAAAAAAAATTATAGTTAGCACAAACTTTTCATTAACCTTATAGATAAAAATTTGGTTTTGACTTTAAAAATTTTTGAGTAGTGTACCAGAGTATGTATCTAACCCCTTACCTACCAGGTGTAACATTATTAAATGTACTTCCACAAACAGGTGTGCAGGCTGAAAAACATTCTTTTCATGATAGAACATTAGACACAATATGATATGAATTATACAACATAAATTTAATTGAAGACAGGTACAGCAATTCTCATTACCACAGTGTGTTTGGTTTGGTTTCTTTTCTTAATGGCATATCAACCTTTGTGGGTTATTTAATGCAAAAGCCATCCTTGTAAAAGAACAGTAGTGATACCTGATAAGAAAATATATTAAAAACAAAGAAAGTACTGTATATAAAATATATTTAAATATAATACTGGTCAACAAAATTTTTGTTACACTGATATCAATCACTGTTATTATATATTCTTAATGTACTGATTTCAAATATGAGTTTTTTTTCCTGAATGCTCTCATTTTTTTGCTATTGGGTTTTTTAAAAATATCAAAATTTTAGCTCTGTCTCACGGTCATCATCATCTATCAGAAGAATCATGTGATTAAACTCTTATCAAATTAGCTAGTGAATAAAATAAGAAAATGTTACATGGTCTAACTTTATTTGCAACACAATTTGAAACGGTCAAGTCACATTGAAAGCACTGTTTGCCACTAGATCACCAAAGTTAAGCAGCCATAAACCTGTTCAATACTTAGATGGGTGACCATTTAAGCAACTGTAGGTACTGTAAATGACCACAAATTTAAAATGACTTGATTCGGCATTAAATGGCCCAAAAAGGGCTGATATGCCGTAAAACAAAACAAACAAACAATTTGAAACATATTGATCAATACAAAGGGTAGAATTTATATGAAATTCATTGTTAGGTAAGAAAATGGTTTCTATGAAGATACAAAGATCACAATCAGTATTTAATGCCCTGAAAGATTGTTTCATCGGACCCAGCTTGATGTGCAGTGGAGGAAATATGATCTGACGATTGGATCATTGACAATATTTGGCATACCAACTTCAAGAGTCTCACATAAGGGCCACTCTTTCTGGTTCCAATGCGTGTCTCTTGCTCAGCTGTCTCACATGCAAATAAAGCAGGGATATTTTGTAAATTCTCTTAGTTGACCAAAGAAGAAGTTCACCATTTTGAGGTCCACACAAATTGTCCAGTTGTTGTACTCGTGGTATTTTAGTAGGTCTATCACAGTTGAAATATCATTATGCTCCTCTCGTAATCACACAGAATGACCTACTGGAAGAGCTGCATAGACATTGCCATTATATAGTAGAACAGACATTGGGCTGCACTTAGAACTATCTAGGAATAATCTCCAAACATTTGTATTATATAATGGAATTCCTAATTCCTGGAGAAGACCTAAGATATTATGACAAACTTATTCTCCTTTTTAAAAAAATTCTGCAAAAACCTTTTCCCGATTTTTGAAGTATGAAACTTTAGTGGTTTTGTTCAGTAGAGCCGTTTCTTGTAGTCTAGAAGCTGAAATTTCTGCTGCCTCTTTGAAGAGACCAAAATTATACACAAGGTAAATCAGCTTTGGTTGGTTAAACTGTTGAGGTGTTAATGACTTTGATGCAGCAAGAAGGATTGTCGTATCTGTCAGTATTTCTTGAGTAACATTGTCAGTCTCTTGCATTTCGTCAAAACTCACTTCTTCAGATGGAGTGGAGACAACTAAGTAAAAACAGGAATTGGTAGCTCATCAGTGCAGAGTAGGTTGAATTGCTAATGGGATACTAGGATAGATAAGTTATTTATGTCTGTTTATTTACCAATGCTTTTTGTATTGACCAGACAAAAATAGAAGTCAGTTGTGTGGCCCTTTGGTTCCCACCATGTCATGGGAATTCCGAAAGGTTAGCCCTTATGTTTCCCTTTTGTCAAGCCAAACAGCATATCTTCACAGTTATGACATACAGTATGAGTGGTCCATTCCTTATCTTGGTCACCAAGAGTAAATTCGAAGTACGCTTTATAGGTTCGCTTCACAAACAATGTTATATTGCGTCTATGATGTATCCACGTCTATGAGAAGTATCCACAATATGTAGCAGAAAACACTTGAGTTGTTCCCACATTGATGTTTCCTTGTAGCCATGGTCAAATTTGAAAGAAAAAAACAAACAAAATTAGATATCCCTATTGATACCACAAATGCATAAGTAGTTTATTTAGTCACAAAAGGATCAAATGTAATACCTCAAATTGTATGCAAACTAGAGCATAGAGACCTAAAATGTTTCCATATTTGAAATCAGCAGATCAAAAATAGTAAAAAAACAGTAAAAAAATCTCATGCAACTGAGACTTTCAAAAGATTTGATGTCCTGTGTAATTTTTTATATCATTCTCACTTTCTTTGCTTGCAATATATATTTCCTGTCAGGTACTTTGCTTAGACTTTGTTTACAAACAACTACATTGATTTATTTGTTACTTTAGAATAATATGAAAATAATTTACTTCAAAAATTAGATTTAAAAAAAAAAAAATTCTATAAAAGATATAACACACACACACACACACAAGATATATATATATATATATATAATATATATATATATATATAAAATATTCGTAGAAAACAGCAAGACATACAATGAAGCTCTAGAAAAAATGGCTTCAAGCATAAACTCTCATACCAGCCAAACACTGACAACAACGAACAACATAAGAAAATAGGCAAGATAGAAAGGAACCACATTAAGGACCCCCCAAAAAACGGAGGGAAAAATGACTACGAAAATATGGACATGAAAGTAGGAGACAACGAAGGAAAAAAGCTAAGCAACAAATGTAGAAGGAGGAAGATCATATGGCTCAACCCCCCATTTTGTAAGCTAACGACATATCAACATAGGAAAATACTTCCTAAAAATGATAGACAAGCACTTTAACCAGAACAATCCCCTAAGTAAGATATTCAATAGAAAAACAGTAAAAATCAGCTATTCCTGCACTAACAACATCGCAAAAATAATGAACAACCACAACATAAACACGCTAGAGAAACACCAGAAAGGCAAAGAAACAAACAATAACAAAAAATGCAACTGCAGGGCCAAAAACAACAGCCCAGTTGGAGGGGAATGTAATTCCGAGAATGTGGTCTACCAAGCGACCATTTTCCCAAAGGAAAACGAAACAGACAAAAAATATATATCGGAATATCCGCGGGAAACTGGAAGCAAAGATTATACAACCATAGGCACTCATTCACACAAGAGTCCCTAAGGAACCAGACCGCATTATCAAAAACATTCTGGAGACTAAAGGAAAAGGGACTAAACCCACAAATTAGGTGGAAACTTATAAAAAAAATCTGCAACACCGAGAAGTTGGAGTGGAAGGTGCAACCTATGTCTGGAGGAAAAAATACAAATCATAAAATTTAAAGATAGAGACAAACTTCTAAACCAACGAGAAGAAATAATAACGAAATGCAGACACAAAAACAAATTTAAAAAAAATATGAGATGAATAAGACAAACAGACACTTGGAGGTACCGCTAGGACCTTTCTCAATAGGAAAAAAGAGAAAAAAATAAAATACAAAAAGTAAGTGAATCTTATGAATATACTTTTACATAAATGAAGCCCCCTAAATAAAAAAAATAAAAAATAAATAAAAATAAAAATAAAATATGAATAAATAAATAACTATAAAAAAGACACCTTAAAGAAGCTTTGTAAAGAAGAATATTACTTAAGTAGACAATTAATAATAAAATTAAAATAAATTAAATAAACAAAAAGATAAGGATATTACATAAAGATACAAATAAAATATTAAAATAAATTAAAATTAATTAAAAGATGGAGTAACGAAATGCAAACACTATAACAAATTTAAAATATAGGATTAATAAGATAAAGATGCTAGAACCCTTCTCGATAGAATAAAGGAATAAGAAAAAAGTAAGAAAAATCTATGACTATACTTTTACTTAAATGAAGCCCCTCTAAATAGATAAAGAAATATATGAATAAATAAATAAACAAAAATAGACACTTTAAAGAAGCATCGTAGATAAGGATAGTACTAAAGGATAAAATTAAATAATAAAATAAATTAAAATAAATAAAAAGATGTAAAGAGGGAAATCGAAGTAATGGAATATAAAGAGGCTCATATATATAAGTATAAGATACAAAATATAAGTAAAGAGGCTCATACATATAAGTATAAGAATACAACTAGCAAAGTATGGAAAAACATGCTTTAATAAATAATACACACTAGATACTCCAAGAAAGATAAAAGGCTTGTAGCCATAATAAAGTAAACTCAAATACCCCCACCCGCTGAGAAAAAAGACATACCTTCCCTGCTTCCCACTTGACCCAATTAGAGCGAAAGGGCATCTAGACCATAAATTGAAATCCTGTTGGTCAGTCAAACTAAACTTAGGAATTTACCAAACAGACTAGGCAGACACATAAAAAAAACACTGCCAACCAGGCAAAGGATGAAGGGGAAAAAAAAAAAAAAAAAAAAATTTTCCACCAATAAAAAAAGACACTTGAAAAGAAAAAAATGCAATATGACCACCCCTGAATGAAGGAGGTGAAATGTATGAATATAAAATGAGTTTGGCCATGTGCCTGTCTAAATAAAATGGTCTGAAGAAGCTCATGAGCATACTCGCGAGTGGAAATGGTCCATAACCACGATACCCATGGTATTTAAGGCCTTTTATTCCCAAATAACTTTGCTCTGTTTACAATAATTAAAAATTGAGCTCTCATACAAAACCTGAACTCTACAACAAACTACTGGTAGAGAATTAGGACCCGCCTAGAATCACCTTGTACCAAGAAACTTGGTACCGCACCAAAGTATATATATATATTTCTTTTATAGAATTATTGAATGGGCAAATAATAATAATAATAATAATAGATAATTTGAATAATGATATCTAGCAAATGTAGATTTGTATGATGACATATTTCAACAATACAAAAAAATTATTTTAAAAATATTAACAGAATTTGTTGACATTAATCATTATGGAAACAGACATATGCTGAGCATGGGATGTTTGGGAGCTTTTAAATTTTGAATTTGAAAATTATTTCAAAATCTATTATCATCATGTCGCACAAGTAGCACGGATATCCATGACAATCTCTCGCCAACCTTCCCTATCACTCATTGCACCTGAGAGGTCTTCTGCGCAGCAACCAGCATCCTCACATAGTTTGTCAATGTAGGTCTTTAGTAGGTGGCCTAACGTTAGCATGGCCATGTGTTGGCTTCCACAGGAGAACGTTGCTTATGAGCTCATCCCCGCTTCACCAGCAGTGTCCTGCATGCCTAGTCCATCTCACCCGGATGGTTTGTGAGATGGGGGGGGGGGCAGGTGGCCATATAGTTGCTTCCTTGTGCAGTGCTGTTTCCACAACTTGTTCAAGACTGCACATAGCATTCTTGTGCATCTCCCATCTAGCTTATTCTCAAGGCACTTCGTTAGGGTCCAAGTGGTGCAGCCATACAGCAGTACTGATATAACCACAGCCTGAAAGAATTGTCGCTTTAGCTTGTCAGCGAGATCAGATTTCCATATGACTGATAATTTGTTTGTGACCGAAATTACTTAACTAATGATTATCATTGAAAACAAAAATTATAATCCTTAGTATTCTGAATTCTTGCTTATAATTTGAAGAAAAGTTTTATTAATATTCATTTCAACAAGGAGACTTAAAAAATATAATTTCTATGACTAAGGTAAATTAGTCATAAAAATTGAATTAGAAAATTTAGATTTGATGAGAAAGTTAATTGGATTCATTTCTCATAATGATAATTTTCACTTTAACTTACAGTGCTAAAAACAGTAAGACACTTTCACAAATTTAGCTTGAATATTTCAGATATTCCTCAAAGAGTATAACTAACTTCATTATAATATGAAAAAAAAGTAATTTATGAGGAAGTGCGTCCTGGTCTCCTGCCTCAAAAATTGCTGCCCAGTGACTATTAAAATAACGACCCCAGCTAGTTACTTGAAAGAAAACAACCAACTTAGGGCGTTAAATGTATTGGGAGGGGGGGGTTCTCTTTTTTTGTCGTAATTCTTATTTATTCATTAAACAAAGTAAAAAAAATGAACAAATTGAGATAGATAGATAGATATCCATCTTCATATATAAACAAGAATTACGACAAATTACAATAAATAAACAAGAATTACAACAAATTTCTATGAATAAATAAGAATTACGACAAATTACAATAAATAAATAAGAATTACGACAAATAAATAAGAATTACGACAAAAAAAGAAGCACCCCCCCCCCTAAAATACGCCCTAAGTTGGTTGTTTTCTTTCAAGTAACACCATAGCTGGGGTCGTTATTTTAATAGTTACCGGGCAGCAATTTTTGAGTCAGGAGACCGGGACGCACTTCCTCATAAATTACAAAAAAAAAAAGAAAGAAAATGAATCATAATTCCGGTTATATTTTAATAGTATTTTTTTAAAAGTGCCAGACAACCCGTGAACTCATTAGGTTCCTATTGTAACAAGAATCCATGATGATATTAATGTTTCTGTTTAGGTAGGGGTGTAAGATTCTAATTATTATTTAAGTCATCTCCATTATATCAAAAATTAAGATGATCAAATAAAATATTACATTACACATAAATGCAGACCCCAAGCTATGGGTAAATAGTAAAGCAAACTGGTCTCTTTAACCTTGGTACAGCAACTGGTCCAGGAAAAGAAAAACTCTGAATTCAATCAGAAATTTCTATTGAAAAATTGATTCCATGTTACATCCTACCCATGGGGATGGGGTAAATACATACATATACACACAATAATAATTTTAGTATTAGTCAGTAAAATGCTTGTCAAATTTAATTTTTTTAAACTATAAGGTTTCTATTGGAGAGGATATCAATGTTTTTTATATTTAAACTGCTAGAGTCATCCAAGGAATATTTTGGTGATTATAAAAATGGTAAATTATATAAAACATGTTAAAAAATATTTCATTTACTTTTTCTCTCATTGTAGCAGTATTTTTTCCTTTTAATCTGTATGTTGTGTTTCTAACTAAACATATTAGGTATTGGATTTTTGTTGGGGTTTCATCTAGTAAAAATTATGTTTCTTTTTTCAGTGGAAAAAAAAAAGGAACTCCCACCAATTTTTAGTACTTATTTACTGAACTGAATCAACTGGGTAAGGATTAGAGGGATAGAAAAAAAAAACACTTTGCTTGTAGGCAACTGTTAATTAACCAACTTATGCCACTTAGTCTAGTCTTGTTTATTTTTTAGGGGAGGGGGGATTAATTTTTTTTCTATCTTTCAGGGAGAAAAAAAAGTACCCTTTATAAAGGAAGATTTGCAATAAGGATTTGAACAGCCACATATGAGCACTTGAGAGTTCATGGAGCATTAGGATGATTGTCTTTAATTATAATCTTTCACTGAGATCCTGCATGTACATAGGAAAAAACTCTGAAATTTGCAGGTTCATATCTTCTAAAGTAGACTATGCTCACACACAAAATTCTTTGATGAACTTAGGCAGACATAGCAGATGTTAAGAAAAAAATATTATGAAAATTTAAGAGGACATATTTTCTATAGACTGACCATAACTACATAGGTGAAAAGTTGTTGATTTTGGAGTCATGCATTTGGGTGGGCAAAATAAAATTTTCTATCAGATATAGGGTTAAAATAGTTGGATATATTGATTCTACAGTCCTTATTTGCCTTACATACCAAATTTCAGAAATATTGAATATTTAAAAAATGTAAAAAAAACACAGATTTTGCGACACTGCACGGCCTTAATTTTGAGGCAAAATAGGAAAATTACACCCCCCCTCTAAAATCAGAACGGTAATGTTTAAGACAAAATAATTTGGCACACTTTCCTAACTCATGAAGGGGAACATTTGTGCCAAATTTCAGGTAATTCGGTGTCGGTGGGTGTAACGCCCTGGTGAACTGACATGGAATGACCCAACAGTAGCTTCACTTAAATAACTGTAATTTGTAAATTAATAATCTGATTGGGCTCTAATTTTGACACATGCCATTTGAAGGTTAGTACTTTATAAAAATCACATGGATCTTTTATTAGTGGTGACATCTATATGTAAAGGCCCGGGACTTATTGAGTGATGTGTTATGCACACACACATATATACATTATATATATATATATATATATATATATATATATATATATATATATATAGGAATTTCTGTACCCAGGCTAATATCAAAACAACCAATATCATCTTAAATTGTTAATAAACAATTGTTAATATATCACTGTTATGGGATATGTAATGTGAATAGTGATTTTTAAAAGCAGGTTTTTATAAATAACTGTTTTGTATTATTCATTTTTTATTTTATTGTTTTATTTTTGTTTGTTTTGTTTTACGGCATATCAACCACGGTGGTCATTTAATGCCAGCAAAGTTTTGAAAGTTTTCGTAGCAATAGTTTGGAAGAAAACTTTTTAAACTCAATTTTCTTTGTAAACAAATTTTCTATTTAACCCACACAGGGGACCCTAACAGGTACTACCACTCTGGGTTAGAGTGGACCTGGGAGCAATGGTGATGAAGGGGTGCACCACATTCTCCAGATCTCCAGAACAGGAACCTCAACATCAATTAGAGTTTAACACCATAACCAGAACATGAAGACCCTCAGCCACCGCCTTCTAGCACCCGGGTCATTCCCTGTCAAAACACCAGCAAAAAGTTGAAATCTGCACCCACCGACACCGAATTACTTGAAATTTGGCACAAATTAGTTAGGGAAGTGTGCCAAATTATTTTGTGCTAGACCTTACTATTCCGATTTGGGGGGGGTATAGTTTTCCTATTTTGCTTCTAAATTAAGGCCGCACAGCGTTGCAGAATCTGTGTTTTTTGGGTTTTTTTATTAAAAAAATACTCAACATTTGAGAGGTCATGGAGTATTAGGATGATTGTCTTTAATCATAATCTTTCACTGAAATCCTGCACATACATAGAAAAAACTCTGAACTTGGCAGTGTTATATCTTCTAAAGTAGACTTTTTGGTGTACTTAAGCATGCATAGTAGATGTTAGGAAAAAAAATGTATTAAAATTTAAGAGGACAAATTATCTACAGACCGACCGTAAGCTACATAGATGAAAATTTGTTTTGGGTGAGCAAAATAAAATTTTCTATCAGGTATAGGGTTAAAATAGTTGGGTATTTAGATTCTACAATCCTTATTTGCCCTAAATACCAAATTTCAAATATATTAAATGTATGGAAGTATTTTTAAATTTTTTTGAAAAAACACTGAGATTCTGCAATACTGCATGGCCTAAATTTAGAAGCAAAATAGGAAATTATACCCCCCCCCCTCTAAAATTAGAACAGTAAGATCTAACACAAAATAATTTGGCACACTTCCCTAACTCATGAAGGGGAACATTTGTGCCAAATTTCAAGTAATTCAGTGTTGGTGGGTGTAATGCCCTAGTGAATTGACATGGAATGACCCACCCATATGATAAAAAAAGTTGGGGCTTGCCATAAGGGCAATAGGGTCAGGACAATCATATAGTTACTAGGGCTTGACATGACCAGCCAATTGATCAGAGAGGGCTTCTCTGACCGGCTGTCTAGCTGATGTAAGGGCCAAAGTGTGGTGCTGCATATCATGAACTGCTCATCCATCAGGTTCCATCCTTAAGCATCATGGGTCATCACCGATGGCCAACAGGTGTTTTTTTTTTCCGTATATATACATTATAGTTTTCTGTATAATCTTTATGAGAAAGCCAAAAAGTTTAATTTCGTTATGTCTTAATGACAGTAGAATTTTCAATGTACGTTAATGTTTTGGCTTTTTTTAAAAATTGCCTTTGAAAAAATACACAGTGTATATGAACAAGAAGGTATGAAATGAGAAATTAAAAACAAATTGTTTTTGTGACAACTATAATGAAAACAAAAACACCCACATGCACAGATAAATATATGGTAACAATCTTCATTTTCATACAGATTCTATTAAGGGTGGGGATTTGTATACAAATGTCTGAGACAAAAATCAATCAGGGTCAGTTTGTTGAAGAGGGAGTAGCATTATTGTAAATTGAAATCATATATTGAAAAAAGAAATCTGCAGTTAATCTGAAACGGAATCTGAGATTTTTAATGAAATTTTCAATAATAAATAAATTGATTTTTGTGTTTTCAAATTTTTGTTTTAATTCTTTCAAAACTTGACTGTCTCTCCGATTTTTTGTTAAACGTTTTAATAATTAGAACATAAAATAACCTAGTTATTTCCATTAAAAATGATTTTACAAATATCAGTTATTTTTCCTTTTAAGATCCGAAAAAGAATTAAGAGCAAAAGTTTTTACCTTAAAAAAAAAAAAAAGTGGGTCGTAGATTTTCTGATGAAATTGATTAGTCTTATATTTTTCTAAGAAACTAATGTAAGAGGTGAAAGTCGGTCAATCCTCATAAAGTGGAAATGGGAAGGTAGAAATTGGAAGGGGGAAATACTAAGATCAAAAAGTTTAACAAATTCATTTCCTCGAGTATATTTACCTCATACCCCACACTCCACTTGTATGGGTTAGGCACAAGGCGATATTAACGTGGGACCACCCACAAGCCGAGACTCATGGGTGGCAGGTGGAAAAATTGCTTTGATCCCATCGGCATTCCGCCTCAAGGGTGTGCGCCTCAGATGCTGGGCAATAAACCCAGCCCTGCCCCTTTGAATCAAGGGTATTACCTGGGGGGATAGCCCCCTGGGATCGACGCTTATAATCTAACCTCTGGCAGGTCCAGCGACCAAAACACACTGGACCCCGACCAAAGCCCCCTCAAGGCTCCGTTTGATGTTTTACAAAATTTCCAAGTAAAAGATTCTAAACAACTTGTAATCTTGTTTTATGAATATGATGAAAGAAAAGTAAATGCTACTATCACGTGACCATACAATTTAGAAATAAAGAAAAAACTTTCTCAAACGCCATTTTATGAAACGACTGGCTCGTCTACTCCGAAGCTTACCATTACACAGGGATTCTCCCGGATTCATAATTGCATCACTTCACCATTGTAAAACAAATTTAAATTGAATAAAAAGTCCTCTAATATCATTAACTATCAATGATTATTTTTTCATATATAATCTATTTTTCAAAACTGGTTGTATGAATAAGCAACGAATTGCCAAGATGGCTGAATCAAATTAATATAGTGAATCACCTTCAACCTCAAAAATTGGACCTGCTCCTCTAAAAAAACAAAAACAAAAAATGACCCCAGTATGTAAAATTTGTGCTAAAGCTAAAGTAGAGCAATTTCCTAATGACTTTTATGCGGAAGAAAATATGTTATTTTGCAAATTATATCTTCATAGTGTTGACATTTTTAGGTTGACACAATCAAAGATCATATAAAATCAAAAAATCAATTTGCAAAAAAGTCTTCAACAAAGTCTTCTCAACTGAAACAGAAGACGATTACAACTTTGTTTAAATGTAAAGAACTACGGGATGATTTTGTTCTTGATTTTTTTTTAAATGTGTACTTTGTCTGACATTCCCCTACACAAAATTGACAAAATGAGGCCATTTCTATTAAAACACTGTAAGGAAGGTGGTGCATTTCCAAGTGTCAATTGTGTTAGGCAACTTCAACTGCCAAAATTGTTTGCTCTTCATTTTGCTGCCCTGAAACCAAACTTGCTAATCAATCTGTTAGCATCATAACAGATGAAACAACTGACTGTCATGACCACAGCATTTTGAATGTGATTGCAAGCATTTATGGGAAGTCATTTCTCATTGATGTTGTAACATTGGGAGAATGCAATTATCAAACCTTAGGTCAGGCATGCATCTGAGCTGTAACTCACGTGGATATTGCATTTGACGATATTGTTGCATTTGTAACTGATTCTGCAGCTTATTATAAAAAAGCTCATAGGGAAGTGTTATCAAATGTCTTTTCTAACAGTTACCATGTGTTGTGCTTAGCCCATATCATAATTCTTGGTGAAGTATTTTCACACTGGTCAGCATTTGATAATGTTACCCAGCTCATTACATTCATCAAGTCAGCCTTTTTTAAAAAGGCTAATTGAAAAAAGTGATACCTTAAATGGCTTGAAGGTTCCTTGCCTAAGGAACATGTGAAATTACCCCTTGTGCCAGTGGCAACCAGATGGAATTCCTGGTTTAATGCAGCCAAATATCACTCATCCTTTGTGCAATTTTATCAAGGGTTATTTAAACAAGAAAAGAGCCATGGCCTTGCAGTAGATAGGATTCTGGAATTAGTAGATGATGATCGACTACATCATACCATAATTTGCACCTGAATTTACCTTTTATAAAAAAGAACTGCATCCGTTTAATAACAGTTTTGACAAGCTTAGAAGAAACTAAGTCTCCGCTTGCATGTGTTGTTTATAACATGATTGAGGATTTAAAACAATATTTGCATACTGGTACATCAAAATCAATATTTGGTGTAGAAACTGACCGTCTTCTGTATGAACTAGAAAATACAGAGAGGGAGTGAGTTTTCTCAAATTTCCATGATTTGTTCAGCACATCTTTTTCAAAACTGAATAAATACCTGGATGCTCACCCTGTATATAACTTTTACAAGGCATCTCGTCTGTTTGATCCTAGACAGCTACCTTGTATAAGCCATGACATTGATAGTTTTGCAGCCATTAAGGACTTGCAAGATCCTTCTACTGATCTTCTTGAAGAATTCCAAATTTATGTGAATTACCAAGATGACTTACCAAATCCTTTTAACATCCCAGCATTTTGGAATGCAAATAAGAGAAGATTTCCCCTTCTGGAACAGATTGCCAATAAGGTCATATGAATGCCTATTACCAGCGTAGATGTTGAACATTCATTTTCTCAATATAAACATTTACTAAATAAACAACGTGAAGGTCTTATTCCTGAAAACACCAAGCAACTTACAATGTTGTATTACAATGGAGATTTAGAAAAGAGATTTGAAGATTGCTAATTTCTTTATTTGGGAAATATCCAATTTTAAATTTGAGGAATATTTCTACTTGAGATAAGATATTTAATTCAAATTTTGAATTAATATATCAAATTTGTTTTTATATTTTGTTACAAAGATTCAATTATTATGGTTTAGTTCCTGTTTTGTAAAATTTTAGTCAAAATGTTTGATTTTCTCAGATATCTATTGTTAGAATAGTTATTTGCTGTTGATTCTTTAAATGTGATTTTTCTGTTAATTTTAATATTGCAAAATCAATGATTATAAATCTATCTGGATCCTTTTACTTAAAAACACAAAAACAATCTGAATGTGTTCTTTCTTAAAGAAGTAAGCTCTGATTAAAAGTTCTACCTCAAAGATAATTATGGACTGCAACATTTCATTGTTTTATTGTTTAGTCATGTTACATATTTATTTTTACATATAATTTATTTTTGGACTTTGATATTACAATTTCAAAAAAAAATTGTAGATATTTGCTATTTCTTTACATGTAATAAAACTTTGAATTATGTTTTTGTTTTAATAATTATAGCAAATTTTATTTCAATTTTTTCACAAAATACTATAAAAATGGGAATTACCAAAAGTGGAAACGGAAAAAAACGGAATTGACTAAAAGTGGAAACGGAATTTAGAAAAATATGAAATGGAAAATCGGGGGCCCTAGATACATGTATACTGAAAGGAAAAGCATCAGATCTTGAAGGTGGGAGAGGGAGTAAAACATCTACAAGTAGACTGGTTATCCATAATCAGGTGATAAGAGTTCTTTGTCAAGTGCTTGACAACTTCATTTGAAGGAATTGTTTAATTGATGCCAAACAACACATCAATTTTGTTTTTAACACAGAAAACCTCACATTACAATTTTGTTTTTTTAATGAATTTCTCAGCTGTGATGAAGAATTATCATTATTATACATTGATGTACTTGGACTGGTGTCCTCATATTGGTTGTTATTAAAATCATGATATTTATATTTTGATAGGACACAGCAGGTCACCCTTCACAAATCTCTACAACAACCAAAATAATAAAAAAGACTTTGGTTCAAAATTTCCAGTAGGTTACCAACCATGATCAACACCTGAAGAAATCTAGAGGATACAACAGCCAAAATGTTGTGACTATAAAAAACCAAGATAAGAATACTAGTCAAAGTGCATAATTATGATAATTCCACATCTCAAAAATATCCAGGATGAAGAAACAGGTGACTGCTTATAAAATTATTAAAAAAAAAACATCTAATAAAATTTCCCCTTCAGTTTAAGCTAATCAAAATTTTAAAAACAGCTTGAAAAGAAAAAATTGTTTTCTCTGAGGTTAATTTGAAACTGAGGTAGCAAGAAATTGTGTGTGTGTGTGTGAGTGAGTGAGTGAGTAAGTAAGAGAGAGTGAGAGTGAGAGTGAGAGAGTGTTAGCAGCAATGATAATCCTATTGTTTCCTCCTCCTTTTATTTTACTGGCACAAACAGGCAATTTGCCTGTTTCTCTTTTTGTTTTGTTATTTTGCTTTTCACATTGCTTCCATTAAATGGCTTCTGAGTGCTGACTCCTCAAGTTGCAGTTACTTGGATTAAGTAGGGCCTTCCTGTGAGGAAAATATGTTTCATTCAATCTCAAATTGCACAAAGTATGTGTGATATCAACACAAATGTTTTCATTACATTTTTTTTAATCCGTTTTTGAATTTGAATATCTAAACAAAATAATTTCTCATTACACAAAAATTTTCCTTATATATAATTGTGTAGAGTTTGTTCTTTAGAGAAGGTGAGATGGTTTGATGAGTAACTACCAAAGTTGGTAAGCATACTTATTGGATCCAAAGGAAAATTTTAAAATTTAAAAAAAGCAAAGTTTATTGTTCCTCATCATCAAAGGTGAGGTTCTCATTGAGAATGTGTATGTGGGATTTATCAGTAAACAATAATCAGTAGGAAGCCATATTTGTATATACCAATCCCTCTGCCACAATCAGGATGTAACACAAGGTCAATTTTTAAGCAGATTACAATTGGTTTGATTTCAGAGTTTTCCTTCTAGACTGGTTGCCTAACCATGAATAAAGAGCACAGTCTGTCCTACTATTTACCCATCATATGGGAAGCCATCTTGCTACAAGATGTAACTAATCATAAACAATTCAAATTTCCAAAGTTCCCCCTAAATGAAAATGAAAAAAAAAAAAAAAAATGAAAAAAATCATTTTTTATCCATGAAGAAAATGTAAAGAAATTGAAATAAAAATGACTTCATAAGAAAAATATTACTGTTATCGATTGAGTTTTAAAATGTAAAATCAGTGCCTTTTTTGCAATGTGTAATGGGCTGATTAACTTGATAACAACTAAAGAGAGATGTTCACCTCCTTAAATAGTTAAATCAGACACTTCTGGTACAAAACCACTGACAATAAAAAGTAAAGTAAAGATTAGTAATTCACTTTCAGTTGATGATAAAGAAACAGACATTACAGCCCTTTCCCACCTAAACAATTTAACAATACATCTAGCCAGTTGTCAATTTTTTACTCTCAGCTATTTTTCTTATCTTTTCCATTTTGAATTATTGCTACCATTTTTTAAAAAAATCCCTATTTCTGCTTATCTAAAATAAATTGTAGTTTATTTGAAAAAATACATTGTAGTTTTTTTGTTTTTCTAGAAACTTTTTTTGGGGGTAATTTCTAGTTTCTTCAATTTGATTAAGTAGTGACTTTTGTCCAATCAGGAGCAGCTTGATACATGATTGCAACTCAGTCAAAATATGGTAGAAGCAGATTCAAAATCTATCATTCTAAAAAGACCACCCAATATAGATCTGTTGTTGAATTTGAAGTAGAAGAAAATGGAAAAAAAGAAAGTTGTCAAAGTATGCTACCCTTTGTAAAGCCTGTAAAACTAAACTTTGGTAACTAAATTATTCCTTAATTTTAACGTAATTCAATTTTTTTTATTCTTATTAGAAATGTATGACAATTAAAAGATTTAAATGATTTATAAATGAATTTTAGATTAAATATTTATAACTTTTAATTATAATGAATTTAACTTGAAATAAACTTTTATGGTTGGAGGGGGGGGCAATAGTGCAAATAGCATGGTTTTCAAAAGAACCCATATTCCAGAAAGAAAGTTTAAATGTTCTGAGAATAGTATTTAAGATATGTTCTTATAGTTAAAAGCCATTTTAAGCTATTTTATTATAGAATGGATACATTAAAATAGAATTTTGATCTAAAAATCGCCCAAGAAGTCATGATGGATAATTTTTTTTTCATATTTTCTAGTCAACATATAAAGAGGTTTCTTTTTATCTATTTCTATTGAATAGAAATACGTGTATATTTTTACAATGATAAAGGTTAATACAACAGAATCAATTTTTGTTTTTTTCTATCATGAGCATTGTGATATATATCATTATATGACTTAGTTTGATGATCGCATAGGTGAAGAAAATGACAGACACCAAGTATTGTTGTCTGTGTCTCTGCTATCCTAACTTAGATAGATGTGCTCTGTTACTGATATTGAGCATTCTTTATTTATGAATATATCAAAGTTTGCAATCAATTGGAATGATTGCAAATTTTGTATTTTTTAATATTGATTTCAAATTATTCTTTTAGTTTGTCTATTTTAAGTATTTAGTGACTCTTGTATCTTGGTTTTGCTTTTTCATATTTATTTCCCATGGAATATAAAATTGAAATAAAGAAAAAATAATAAAAAGATTCAGTTTGAAATTCCCAGAACATTACTATGATTGATTGGTTGATTAATTTTCATGGCATGTCAACCTGTCTAAGGCTATTTATGCCTAGATGTTAAGGAACTGCATTTATTATATGTTCACATTTAAGAGCTTTCTATTTTTTAAATTTTTTTTGCACACTGTTCTATCTATTATGAATAATATCTAAACAGATCTACTTGGCCCATAGATGAGAACCTATCACTCCAGGTCAGAATGGACCTGGTAGTAATAACAATAACTCTTAACGTCCTATACCGCCTCATTCCGCCCAGATGGAAGTCACATTCGTTTCCCTAATCCGCCCCAAACAATAGCCTTTGTTTAAATGTAATATTAAACATATTTAGAAGTCTTTATTTTTCGGGAAATAACAGGTAACTTTAAATGAAAAGGCCATTTTTAACCATTTTTGATAAATCCTTAGAGGTAAAGGCCTCTGAACTTAGAAAATTCTCAACAGGATGATAAGAGATAAAGGAATTACCCCACTCTCCCCAAAATTGGAGTCTCACCATCAGATGTATCAGAGGTATCATACTCAGAACGCCTCTTTGGGTGGGTGGGGGTCTTAGCCCTCTGCAGGAGAAACAATCAGCATATTCTAAGCTCCATCGACAGGGCAAGTTACCACTATGACAGAAAGCTGAAGGGTACAACAGTCAAAATGCTGTCTGTATTTTACTTGTTATAGTGACTCACTATAACAAGTAAAATACAAACAATACATCTAAATGTCAATATACATTAATGCAGGGTTTTCTAACTATTCCCACACAAGAAACCTCTAAGATTACCAGCTCATTTCGTAAAATCATTGGACATAGACAATTTTTCACCTTAACTGGTTCAAATCACAATTTCTCAGATATTTCTTATCCAATCTTAATAATATGTATATGGTTGGAAAGAAAAGAAAATAATCTTTCTAAATATGTAATTTTTATGTGTTTTTATCCATTGAATTATTTTTTACAGCGAGTTAAAATGATATTTTGCTTCGAACAGCCGAAAACATAAAGTATGACTTTTTTTTAGACTAATTTTTACACGCTACTTTGTTTTTCAAAATCATAGTGGCTAATCTTTATCAATATTCTTGAAATTTTACACTCAATTAGAAGACACCTGGAAGTACAAACAAAACCATTTTTTTTGTTGTTTTTAGGCCCCATGGAAGCGAAAATACAAGAGCAAATCTGAAGGCGATTTCTTCAAAAAATATAATAGAAGCAAAAAAAAAAAAAGCATTATACCAGTAATAGAAGTCAGTCTGAGAATTATTTTCATATATAATGTGTGAAATAAAAACGATTGTATACCGTCAGCGATTTAACTCAAAGTTTTAACTCTGAAAAGAAAACCATAAAATTTACTCGATTTTTGAATGTAAACAATCTCTTGTAATTCTGGCCTTATCAACTTAAAAAAAGTAATTACTAGCGTATTTTGGGTCCAATTTTTAAAATATTTATATGGTTGAAAAAAAAAAATGAAAATCTTTCTAAATATGTAATTTGTATGTGTTTTTATCCATTGAATTATTTTTTTTACAGCGAGTTAAAATGGTATTTTGTCTACAAACAACCAAAAATGTGTTATAATAAAAACCTCAAATTTACTTGTCTTCCAAACGTAAACAACTAGGCACCATTTATTCAGACCTTACCAGTTAAAATAGTAATTCATTGCTTATTTCAGGTACAATTTTTTAAATATTTATATGGTTGGAATGAAAATAAAATCTTTCTAAATAATGTAATTTGTATGTGTTTTTATCCATTGAATTATTTTTTACGGTTAAAATGGTATTTTGTCTTTGAACAGCCAACATTTTTTTTACAAAGCTGCACACACAGGACAGGCTTTGTTAAATAAAATTCTATAAAGAATTATTCTATTTCTTGTATGTAATACAACATAGCAGGTATTTAAAAAGGTATTTTTAAGTCCAAAGTGATATTATCTATATAAATTAATACTATATATATGCATATATGCCGTATTAAAATGAAAATGTTGAATAATCTTGTGGTAAACTTAAAAAAAAAAAATTAATATCCCTATTCCCCAAATAATGGGTTACAGTATGGAGATACATAGAATTTGAGTGCAGAATCAGAATGAACATACAATTTTACATAAGAATGCAAAGTTTTATCAAAATTGCTCCAAAAATAAAGAAATGCTGAAGAAATTACTAAATTTCTTGTTTTGAATTGGTCTGTGATTTGTCACATTCTTTTTAACAAAATCATGTCGACTTTTCTACCACCAATTTCGGGGCTTTAAATTCTCATAACTTTTGAACCACTGGGGATATTTGCATATTTCAAACAGTTTTGAACTCCATTTACAAAGCTCTATATAACTAACATGATTAAATAACAATGACCTCAAATTAAAAAATCAACTGGGATTGCTAGATTATGTGAAAAATTTTGGGACCAGAAGTGCTCTAACATGTTTCATTTACAGACTAGATATGTTTTTGAAAGCATTATAATAGAGTATAATCTTTAAATACAAAATTTATAAAAATTACATCACTGTTTGTTTATAAATTCATAAATTTCATCAATCATGGCAGAAACAAAATCCTTTTAGACATAAACAAATCAGTCTAAGCTTCATTTAAGATTGCAAAAATATTTTTTTAATGATTAATTTTGAACTATTTCCTTGCAATTAAATCCAAAATTAAGACTTTAAAAATATTTAGATTATCTAATTTTTGCATTAAACATGATTTTCTTCATGTAAGTCAATAACCCAAGTCTTGTATAATGGATGCATTTTTAATTTTTTGTATCAATACTACATAATATTTCGTTCAAAATTGTGAAAGGTTTATTCATTAAAATCAGGCATGGAACCAAAAATATGAGCCTACTAGTTGGAACACAAGGCTCGCATGGAGCAGTTTGAGAAACACTGCATTCATATATAATAATTCTATATTTCAAAAATTCAAACAAAAATATTTCTTGAATTTTATTTTAAACATTACTTTTTTACAATTGAACACTAGTATTTTGGTGTACAACTAATTGCTGTATCAGTTAATTATTAAATGCATAAAACTAGAAATAATCCTAATGTAGAATATAAATTATAAGTCCCATTAATCCTGAATTCGAAATTTTAAATCCTAATACTTTATATGATTTATCCCTCACTTGTGACAAAAAGAAAAGCCGCACTCAAGAACTATATAAAGTTTAACAAAATATAGTCAATCAGAGATTTTTAATAGAAAATGGAAAGAAAAAAGTAATTAGCATGCATGGGATATCATTAGAAAACAAGAAAATTATTTTTGATTACCTTATAAGGTTATATGCACCACCACCCCAGGAAAAAAAATTGGCATTTTTGGTCACTAATATTTTAACTGTGCCATTATTTTCATCAATAATGACAAGAAAAATAATTTTAGACAACAACAAAAATCAGTCTATACTTCTTTAAGCAAAAATGTATTTTTCTTTTTTATGATGAACTTTGTTCAGCTTCCCTGCAATTAAAACCAAAATTAAAACTACAAAGATATTCAAATCATAGCAATAGGCTTTAAAATTTCTTTTAGAAAGCAATGGAGGAAACTTTAAATCATTCTCCTTTTAATCAAGTGAAAATGAGATGTGCTTATTGATGTTGATATTGCTTAGTCAAAAATTCTATATTTGTTACTGAATATTCACCATACTTTTTTGAGAACAGATTGAAATAAAAAAAATGTACCAATGAGAAAAAATAAATACAAATTCCTGGGAAATTTGCCAAATTGTTTTAGTCGCTGCTGTCTAAGTAATTAGCTTAACTAAAAAGAAAGGCAATAGAAAGAACATCATTGAATTCAATCCCTTCTTGTCTGGCTTTGAAAATCATGTTACAAGTCTGGAAAGAAACCATATTAGAAAAAAAGTTAAGCATTATATATATATATATATATATATATATATATATATATATATATATATACTGCAGATAATATCGTCCATAGATGTACATCCAGTTCCAAATAGATATAACACTTGTTTATCTTCATGAACACTTAGAAAAGAATAATATCTGGATAATATACATGGTAAGACAGAAGAAGTAGGGCAATCAATATTACAGTAGACAAGTAACTATTGTTAAATGTTAACTGTTTACTGACTGCCCTTATCCTAATGATTTGGCCATTTAGTAAAGGTCATTTAAAAATCAAAACATTCAATACATTGAGATTACAATTAAAGTCTATTATCAACAATAAACATATAGGATTCTTTCTTAGCATGTTGCTCTTCTATTTAACCTAAAAACTAAATTGTGATGAACATTAATTTTGACTAGTATTTTCTTACATTGCAATTTTTATTAATTCCTTGAAATTTATTTAGGTCACTCATCTATGAAAATAAAGAAGTGTGGAACAGAAATAATACATTCTCCTCAGTGGGATTAAAACTCCTGTTCTCTTTGCCTTGGGGAAACTTGCTTAAATGTGCCAACTGCTCTAACCAAATGAGCTACAAACACCCTTTACATAGGGTTCCCACTCTTTTTAGGAAATTAATTTCAGGAATTAAGTTTAACAATGAGTAATTGAATTATTGTCAATACCATTATTACATAAAAAGTGTACACCATGGTGTTCGGAATAAATTAGACAGATTTATATTTGGTTATTTTTATCCGTAGGTTGGAGGTAGTGATGCACACTATGCATCATTTAAAAGCTTGGACCCTTCTTCATTTCATATACGTGATGACAGAATGGATGACTGGAAGCCACCTGAATCATGGAAGAGAATAACTTGTTTCATGATGATCTGCACCAGCCATCAAAATAAGGAGATCATGGTTACTGCCCAATGCTCCCTGAACACTGTAAAAACAATCAGGCATGAACTGGAGAATTGCAATGGATACTACGAAGCTGTGGCTAGAAGAAAGCAACATCAGACAATCTGATTGCATTCGTACAGCAGAATTCCTCGAAAATCTGCAGAAAAAAGGGTTGGAGGACCCTGGCATTGGAATTTGGGCTTTGTCACGTGAATTGAATATTTCAACCTCCTCAATGAAGACCTTCACTACTACTCATACAAGCTTCGCAGAGGTCAACTGCTCCCAGAAAAGGCCCGTGAAAATCATCTGACAATGGCAAAGAAACTTCTGAGCAAAGTGAAACATCCTGCTGAACCACAAACAATCTGTTTTTTTCACGATGAGAACAACTTTTGCCAAGATCAAAAGCTCAACACGCAAATTAACAGATGGCTTACATACAGTCCAAAAGACACTCCTCATGTCATGCAGACTAAATTTCCCCTAACTCTGATGGTTTTTGGATGCATGTCCTCTGAGGGTGATATGATGCCTCCACATTTTTTTTTACAGATGCCTACGTGGAGTTGCTAAACACTGTAGTCAAGTCCTGAATAACAAGAGTAGCCAATGGTAGGCCATATGTATGGCAGCAGGATTCACACACACCTCCTGCCACACCTCCGGGAAAAGTAAAATTGGTTGTCGGCAAATTTTTACGACTACACCCGTCCCAATGTTGGGCCTCCAAACTCCCCAGAACTTAACTCCATGGATTATCATGTATGGGGCACTGCTGAGAGAGACACCAATCGCCATGCAAGTACTACAAAAGCCCAGTTAATCAACAGAATTAAGGTAGTTTTTGAGACCCTTCCCAAGGAAATTGTAACCTCAGCTTGCTCCAGGTTCCGGAGCAGGATTGAGGCTGTGATCGAGGCTAATGGCAGTTATTTTGAGTGAAACTTGTTGACAGTAGTGTAATTTGCGTGCCTGTTGAATTTCTTTACAATCCATTAAATTTTGGAGTTACCAAGCACTTTTTCTTTTTCCTTATGAAATTGTCAAATTTATCTTGAACACCCTGTATATACTCAGAAAGTTAGTATGTAACTGCTGATGGTTTACACTGTATGTTAAAACAAGTTTTAATAAATACACACCCAGTAATATTGATTTATATAAAGTTTGTTTTATTTTGATATATATTTAAAGTTATCTAATGTATAGAGGTTTATGAGAAAATTATTTTTTTTAAATTGTCACATTAACCTTCACATACGTTAAATTTTAATATATTTTTTGTATCCAATTGTATATCCAGTTTTAATTCTGAGCACGTCTGAAATATACTTTTACATAATTTTGAACGTAATCTAAACTCAAGATAATTTTTTTTTTTAAGTATATATTTTTTTACACTAAAATTAAAATATAAAAATTTTAATATTAAAATATTTAATTTTGTAAAAACTGAAAATGTTTTAAGTGAGTTTATTTTTCTTCCTACAAATTTTTTTTATATTATGCTGGAAAGAGTAAATTATATATTTTTTTATTATTCAGTGTTTTATTTATTAAAATAAAAGGACGGATGTTTTGTATTATTAGGAAGAGGGCTCTTAAGTTGTTTGGTTTAAAAGAAGAAAAAAACAAATGGTACGACTCAACCAGAAGTGACTTTATCTTTAATGGAAAAAATCACAGTTTAATTTCATTTGCTATTAGATCATATAGTCTTTTAATTTTAATAAATTTTATTTTGTTCTTTAAAAATTAAATAAAGTTTACTTCAATGAATATAAAATTATTAAATCTCTAAGAAAATGAATTACATTTTAAAGCAAAAAATGCATATACGATTATTCTTTATTAGAAGTGGCTACCCGGCGTCCCCTGGGTAGAGGGGGATTTTTTAAAGTTAGTTACACAGATCCATTATTACTTATCGCGAGTGAGATTCTCACTGGTTGCCCCATAAAAATCCCCACGGAAATATAGTAAGAAATTTCCATTCAATGATTTACAATTTAAAAAAAAAAAAGGATATAAATAATGCAATTAATTCAATGAATCAATATTGTAAAAAAAAAAAAAAAAAAAAAAAAAAACATGCAAATGACTTTCCCTTCTGTTACTTTTCAAATTTGAATTTTTAAATATCTTCCCAAATATAAATCAAATCTTCATTATTTTTGTTCAAAAAACAAGCCCTGGTGATATTCAATGTGTATATATATTTACTTTGTTGTTAATTGTTTTTTTTTCGAAGTTTCCTCTGGACATACACATACACACAACTGCCCTTTATATATGTATAGCATATAGATAGATGTTATTTTTCATTTGCAATACATTTATTTAAATAAATTTTAGTGAAGTAATTACTATTTGTTCATTGTTTAAAAAATACACATTCAAGTTTAATTTTATTCAGTATTAGATTATCAAAATAGCTTTTTAATTTTAGTTTATATACATTTTATTTTGTTCTTTATAAATTAAATAAAGTTATTCAATGCCTATTCTTAATAAAAATGAAATTTCTTAAATCTCTGAGAAAATGAATACAAAATGAAAATGTAACAACTACAAACATTTTAACAACTGACAAATTTAGCCAGTTTTATTCTTACCTTTTTTATGATGTAAGGTTAATGAAGTATCTTGGATTCATTATAGATGATGCCTAAATCTATCAATTAACTACACAGGGTGTCCACAAAGTCCATATGCACTTTAAAGTTATAAATTATTTAAAGCAAACAAAATTGCCTGGCCTCCTGTTTTTGCTTAGCCATGATCAACATTACTGGGTTTTGTTCTTTTTTATCAGCAAATCAATTTAGATATTTTACACCCCCACCCAATATTTTAAATAAATGTTGTTTTTTTTTTTATTATTGAATTTGTACAAATTTCAAATATTTACCATGCTGTGTTTTTGCTTTTTATTGGCAAATATATGTAGATATATTATAATGATCCCCCCTCGCTTTATATCTGTATCATATTTTATATACTATTGTATAGAAATAAAGTAAAGTCATCGGGGGGCCTAATGTCGGTATCAGCCAGACAGAGAGGGAGTCTATCCCCTTTTTACTAGTGCTAGACTAAAGAGATTGTTATTGCGTCTGATGTGAAGCGCCACATCTACCATCAGTTCCTTACTTTACTGCACAGATCCCTGTGCTACTCATATGTTGAGTTGACGAGGGCTGGTATTGAACCAGGAACCTTGTAGTTCCCAGGCAGATGCTCTACCGACTGAGCTAAACCGGCTTTATATTATAAGTTATATTTTCAATTTGAAATAATAGACATGGAAAACAAGATGTCTTAAAGAAGCAGCTCATACGTTGGACTGGAGTGACCTATTGAGTAGACTAAATACAGAGATGAATACAATATGGGAATCAATCATTAAAAAGGCTAAATCAAAATTGTTTTTTTTAAGTAAATTATTTTAAAAATAAAAATATTGAAAAAGACTGAAGGATTTTATGCTTCGAGGGAAGGAGGGCATTGTGTTTTATACAAATTCACAAAAAAAAAAAATTTTTGAAACAGGGTGGGTTGCAAAATTGATGTGCCAATAAAAAAGGAAGGTGTATAATTGTCGATTAAAAGAGAGAAACACATCACGGTACTGTTATAACGCGCTTAGCGAATAATAAGACGTGTAGCCCAGTTGACGTTAACTGCGAGAAGAACCCACTTCTGCCTTTTATTTACAATAATACAAGATGGCTGAAACAGTACTTCCGTTTCATACAACAATGTTATAACCGGTGCTTCCGGGTCTTAGTATACCACATCCCTCCCCACTTAGCTTGAAACATCCATAGGTCCCTCCCCGGAACTCCCATTACTTATAGGAGGAATTGTCCGACTCTCGGACATAGTCACATCATCATCATCTGTAGCCTCTGGAGACTCCTGAACAGCAATTTCCCCAGTTAAGGGGCTAGTAATGGGTCGTTTCCCTTTTGTATCTGGTTTAATGTCTTTCGGGTTTATTCTCAGCATTGTTCCTTCTTTCCTCCTCTTTGCGTTTCTGAAACCGTGTTCTCATGCGAGTTCTGGGGTGTTCATCTTCCAAGCTGTCACCGGTTGTTGAAAAACTGCTATCTCTGTAGGGTGCAGGAAGCTGTGCACAAGCTGTTGAGTGCCCTGTAACTGTTTGTTCCTGACTCCCCTGAGGCTGCCTTGATTCTTCGGGACCTCTCACAACAGGTTCTGTTGAAATATTCGCGCGAATATGATCCACGTGCCTTTTCCATAATCGACCATCCTCCAATCGCACTCTAAAAGTCAGTGGACCAAGCTGCTCCTCTAAAACTCCGAACAACCATTTTGGCCTCCCTTGAAAATTCACCACACTAACACTATCTCCAATATGGAACATCCTTTCACTACGATATCTATCTGTTGTTCTTTTAGTATCGTCTATTTTCGTGGTGACTTGGGTAGACAAATCTGGATACACAAGGTCCAGACGAGATCGAGGCTGACGGCCCATTAGTAGCATTGCTGGTGACTGACCTGTTGTTGATTGCGGGAATAACCGGTATCGGGCTAATACACGCAATAATCGTGTTTCCAAATCTCCAGTAACTTTTTTAAGACCACTCTTAATGGTTTGAACTGCACGCTCAGCCAGTCCATTTGAGGAGGGGTGGTATGGCGCACATCTAACATGCTTAATGCCATTTAGGGTACAGAACCTGGAAAATTCCTTACTAGTAAAACTGCTAGCGTTGTCAGATACAATCACATGTGGACTCCCATGTGTGGCAAACGTGCGTCTCAACATCCTTTCTGTTTCTGAAGAAGATGGTGATGACACAACATGTGCATCTATATATTTACTGTGGGCGTCGACAATCACTAAAATCCACTTGCCCTGGATAGGGCCCGCATAATCCATGTGCACTCTGAACCAAGGCCTTCCTGGCCATTCCCAGGGATGCAATGCACTAGCCTGAGGCATATTTGCACTATCTTGGCACATGGCACAACTCCTCACACATAATTCAATACTGCATCCATTTTAGGCCACCAAATGTGACTACGAGCAAGAGACTTCATCCATGAAATTCCTGGATGACTCTCATGCAATTCTTTCAGTAACGCCTCTCGACACTTTGCTGGGATAATCACCCGTGATCCCCATAAAATACAACCCAGTTGTTCCGATAACTCATCCTTCCTGGTTGTATATGGTTGAAAGTCAAGAGATCCTTTTCCCGGCCATCCATGTAAGATCCATCTACGTACTTGTGATAACACGGGGTCTCTTGATGTGTAAAAAGCAACAGTTTTTGACGTGACTGGGGTTAAGTCTAAAGCTGACATGGAGAGTACTACTTCCTCCGGACAAGGTAATGGCGTAAAATGGTCCTCTATAGGTAGCCGACTCAGTCCATCTGAAATTTTTGAACCTGGTTTGTATTCTAGTTGATAATGATAACTTGCTAGAATCAAGGCCCAACGTTGAACTCTAGCACTTCCTGTTGGTGATATTGCACGGTCCTCTTTAAAAAGCCCAAGCAGTGGTTTATGATCCGTGATGATGGTAAATTCTCGACCATAGATATATTTATGGAATTTAGAAACTCCAAAAATGACTGCCAGTCCTTCACGTTCTATCTGGGCATAATTTCGTTCTGCCTTTGATAATGTTCTGGAGGCAAAATAAATTGGTTTTTTCACTCCCGTCTTTCATTATATGCGATAACACTGCCCCCACACCCACTGGAGATGCATCCACCGTCATGATAAGTTTAAGTTCAGCATTGTAATGAACCAAAACACTAGTTGACATTAGCAACTCCTTTGATTGCTTGAAAGCAAAGGCTTCGTCTGGTCCCCATTTCCAGGGAACTCCCTTTTGTAGTAATTTGTACAAAGGAGCTAAAACTGTGCTGATATTGTTTAAGTACCGCCGATAGTAATTAACAAAAGCTAAAAAACTACGCAGTTCAGACACATTCTTTGGGGTGGGCGCTTTATGAATTGCATTGACTTTATCTTGCGTTGGGTGGATTCCTTCAGAATCAATCCTATGGCCCAGGTATGAAATTGACGACTTTTTAAATTCACATTTATCCCCTTTAAGTCGGAGACCAGCATCTCGTAATCTCTTTAATACTGCCCGCAAGTTCCTATTATGCTCTTCCATAGTTTGTCCCGAGATTAGGATGTCATCTAGATAAGCAACTGTCTTTGGTACTCCTTGAATAAGTTGATCTATGATCCTTTGGAAAACTCCTGGTGATGAAGCAATACCAAAACACAAACGAGTATACATAAAAAGACCTTTATGTGTGTTTATAGTAGTTAGTCTTTGTGACTCTTCATCCAAAGGAACCTGTAAATACGCGTCACTCAAATCCAGTCTCGTAAAATACTGTCCACCCGAGACTTTGGAATACAGGTCGTCTATATTTGGAATGGGATATTTGTCTATTTGCAAAACAGGATTAATGGTCTGTTTAAAATCCCCACAAATCCGAACTTGACCATTTCTCTTTAAAACGGGGACAATAGGGGAAGCCCATTCTGCAAAACGGACTGGCTTGATAACAGAGGTAGCAACCATTCGTTGAAGTTCAGTTTCAACTTTTTCTCTAATTGTTAAGGGTACGGGTCTAGCTTTCATAAAACGAGGTTTGCTATTTTCTTTAACATACAATTTAGCTTTTTCAATATTCAATGTACCCAAGCCTGGTTTAAAAAGTTCTGCAAATTCTTGATTAAAATCAGTCCATTCCATTTTGTTGCAGGTGGCATAGATATTAATTGGCAATTTTTGCAGCCAGTCTCTTCCAAGAAGACTTGGTCCAGAACCTGGTACAACTAACAGTCTTAAATAATGTGTTTTTCCCTGGTATTTTACACTCAGGTTAGCAACCCCTTTAGGTACAATGACCTCACCGCTGTAATGTTGCCGTTTTTATAAGTCTCGCGTTCGGCAGTAAGTCAAACTGCTTTTTACTTATCAGAGTAGACGAACAACCGGTGTCAATTTCCATTTGACATTGAATACCATTTAAATAAATATTACACATATATGGTTCACGGCTATTCGATTTCGTAAAAAATAAGGGTATGTCGTCTGTCTCTTGTATGTAATTCGACACCTTTCTCCTTTGTTCATTTTTACAAAATTTTGAAAAGTGATGTTTATTGTTACATTTAAAACAAATTTTCCCCCATGCGGGACAAAAAAATCTTTTCTCATGCCATTTCCCACCACAACCAAGACAACTTTTTTCTTTCTTTTGTAATTCAGTTGTGTTAGACTCGGAACACATTTTATTTACTTCATCCGTGCAACGTCACTCATTGCTAATTCTATAGCTGTGGCCATTTTAACAGCTTCTTCTAACGACATATCTTGGGACAATAATTTTTCTTGAATTTTATCGTCCCTTAATCCACACACAAATTTATCACGCAATGCTCTTTTTAAAAATGACCCAAATTCGCATGTAGAAGCCAAATGTTTAAGGCGAACAAGAAATTTTGAAATTGACTCACCCTCCTCTTGTTTTGCATTATGGAAACGAAACTTTCAGCCACTATTAGTTTTTTAGGCTTAAAATGTTCCAACAACAACTGGGTAATTTTCCCCCAGAGACTTCTCGCTTGGTTTTTGAGGGTACATAAATCCTCCAAGACTCTGTAGGTCCTTTCTCCAATTGTACTCAGTAATATGGCTTTGCATTTTACTTGGTTTTCATGTCCAATATCGTTTGCGATAAAAAACTGTTCTACTCGGTCCAAATAGGTTGATATATTTCCTGATTCCGTACAGAATTCTTCTAAATGTCCGAGTAATGGCATTTTCTTGAGTGAAACAAATCCTCGTCTGCCAATTGTTATAACGCGCTTAGCGAATAATAAGACGTGTAGCCCAGTTGACGTTAACTGCGAGAAGAACCCACTTCCGCCTTTTATTTACAATAATACAAGATGGCTGAAACAGTACTTCCGTTTCATACAACAATGTTATAACCGGTGCTTCCGGGTCTTAGTATACCACAGGTACATATTTGATAGGTACCACCAATTTGTGTTCTCATTAATTAAATTGATTATTTAAGGTCGGATTTTTGTTTAAGTCGAAAAGTATAAATAAAAAAAAGCAAAATGATATTACATATATAATTTATTTTTAATACATTTTAAACAATTAAATTCAACTAAAAATTTGATCAAAATGGACTAAAAAAACCCACATTATTTAAGATTTTAAGACTTATAACAGTTTCTTTTTAGAAATCAATAATAAAAACATTAAATACACTATGTACAGAAAACAAATTGCTAAAGTATTTACTTTCTTTTTCTTTTTTCTTTTTTAAATTAAATCATTTTATTCAATTAAACACTGCTGATCATGATTATAAAGAAAATGTTAAAGTTAGATGTTCTCAATTTTGCAAAATTTTACATCTTGTAAAACGGAATTTATTTTTTTTAAATCTTTAACTCTCATCTTTAAAGTAGTCTGACTGACTAATTCTTGTCTTGTTCATTTTCTGTGTCACGTAAAAATGAATTAAAATATCCCTACATGAAAGCGAAACTTCATCGGATGAAATCAACAATCAATCAGAAGCATTTTTTACTGTTTAATGAATATTCATGAATAATTTGGGAAATCTTGGGTAGATTCGGCGAGTGTTTAAAACTGAAAACAAAAAAGAACACCGTCCTTGTTATTTTACTAGTTATATTTGTTAAGTGTAACAATAACATTAATTTTGTCTCAGATAATTCTAATTTTCCAGGACAAATTACAAAATTTTCCCAGGATTGTTGACAAAAAACACGCCTTTTTCCGGGTTTTCCAGTATTGGAAAATTTACATTTTATTTTCCAGGTTTTCCCAGATGCGTCGGAACCTTGATTATCTTTAGTCTGACCCTGATGTATTCTTGTCTTGTTCAGTGTCATACAAAAACAAAAATTAAAATATCGATGATGAAAGTGAAACTTCATCGGATGGAATCAACAAGTAACCAATCAGAAGCCTTTTTACCATTTAATGAATAGTCATAAACAATTTGGGAAATTTGTATTATTAGGATTATTCAGACTATTGTCCTCATCTTTATTGCTATATACATGTTTCGGCTGATGTGACCTCTAGCCTTCTTCAGGAGTTTCGTGTTGCAATTGGGAACTTGAACTTTGAACTGAACTCTTTATTCATTCCATGGGGGTAGACTGTTATCATTTCATTAACTAGAAATGGGTGGTTTAACGGAAAAAAACAATTTTTTTTCGGTTTCATCATCATCATACCATAAAAACGCACCAAAATATTTTGCAAAAATGAAACCGATCCATGTAGTGTTATTTCTACTGAACGACCATATCCAAGAAAATGCAGTTTAAAAAGACTTTCAGATTGTAATAGAATGTAGATCCTAATGCCATCTCTTCAAAGTATTCAATGTATACACTGGCCAACATTGGGACAGTGGTGATTGCCAGGCCCTCTTCTTGTCGGTATATGTTAGAATCCATCCTGAAGTAGGTTATTTCCACACAGAAAGTCAACATCTCTATCAGATTATCTATTGAGATATAAGTGCGTTCTTCCAACGAGGAGTCTGCAGTTAACTTATCCCGTACCACTGTTGTTGATGAATCTCACCAGTGAGTACTATTTTGGTTGGAATGAATGGAGGCATTGTTGATTTTTCCATCAAGTGGGTAGAATTCTTGACATATGATGATGACTTAGCATTTAATAAACACTGTCCTTGTTATTTATATTTATTGATATTTTTGACAGAAATAACAAGCCACTGTTTTGCTTGTCCAATATTCATACAGTCAAACAAAAAAATATTCTTTATGGATCAGAACGATTTGGAAAAATTGTCCAAAGTCGATTTCTGAAGATTCGTGGAAGATTCCCAGGCCTGTTGTACAAAAACATCACAAATGATGAGTTTAAGTTAAAAAAAAAAAAATTTTTTAAAAGTTGTTTTAAACAAATTCTAATTCTAAGCTTCCAAATATTCAAAATAATTTACATTCATATTCTTCATATTTACTACACTTTAAAAAATAAATTAAAAGATCCCTAGAAAATTCATGAATTTTGTTTACGACAAAGATTATCTGGGAAAATAAATTAAACAGTATCTAATTGAATAAAAGATTACATATTCATTAAAGAAGGTTTCTTCTTTGATAATTAATTAAATAACAATAAACCCAAAGTTTTAGTTTTAAAGAAAAGTATCTGTTATATTTTTTCTTATCATTGGTTTTAATAAGAAAATTTAATAGGCATAATTCATGAATTACTATACTAAAAAAGTTTTACACTAAAAGTTAAGGTGCAAATAAAATCCAGGCTAAATTGCGACTGAGGAACCATTTTTGTTAAAAAAATAAATATTATCCATTAAAAAGGAAATTAGAAATTTATTGTGAAAAAGAAGAAAGACACTGGCAAACATTATCGATAATTTAAGCAATTTAAATATAAAAATATAATTTTTAGAATTGTTAAATTATTTTGGTGAGCTTTTTTGTCCATAATTCAACTTTTGTGGCCCTACACCATACCAACACTAGCCCATGTTTTAAGAAATATTTTAGCAGAAATATCTTCAGTAAATAAGATTAGAGTTAAAATAAATTTGACAACTTTCAGGTCTTGTTTTAACAAGTAAAAATAGTTTCTACTTAGTTTTATTTTATTCAAATTATTGTACACGAGCATTAATTTAAAAAGTTAAACAAATAAGTTGAAAAAATAAAAGAATAAATAAAATTTAAACTTAAAAAAAAATTAAAGACAACCACATCCAATTCCAAATAGAACATCCAGATAACACTGGTTCCCTAGCACTTCTAGATTTTAGAATAAGAACATCACCTACAGGCAAAATTTACACTTGCTTCTACAAAAAAAACACCACTAAGGATCTCTTTGTACACTTCAAATCAGCACTTCCACTCAGTTCCAAGACAAGTTACATCATAAATGAAATTAATAGAATACACAATAGATGTAGTGAAGAAACAGACAGAATCACTCACACTGCACACTTTATGAACACCCTCAAAAACAATGGCTACCCAACTTCATATATACGCCATTTAAATAACAGAAAAACACGGACACTACACACACACTCTAACACCTGTTTCCTGAAACTACCACATTTCAGCGAAGCAATCACTAAACAAATACGCAAGGCTATTCATAGAGAGGGACTAGTTATCCAACTAGCCCACTCTGGACCCTCACTACGCCAACATCTAACAATAAAACATAAAAATGTTATTACACCATGCACACTAACCAACTACCCAATAAAAGATCCTAACTTATGCCACAAGACTTATACAATTTACCGTCTAACTTGCTCCAAATACCTTAATTTCTACATAGGTAGTACAATTAGACCCCTCCACATTAGAATCAAGGAACACATCCACACACGTGCATCCTCATTCCATAAACACCTAATCAAATGCAAAAATAAGGACAACAATTTTTCAGTTAAGATAGAGGCTATAATACGCAACATTGGTAATCTCAGAATTAGAGAAAGTTTATTAATAGCTAAATTAGGTCCTAATATAAACAATAGATTAGAATTAAACACAGAATACATAATTAACTAAATTTACACATTCCATATATAGGTTTTAGTTTATTTAGTACACATATTTTCACATATATATGTAATTTTCCCTATAATAAATTTTAAACCTACCAACTATCAATAGATTAGAATTAAACTCAGATTACACAGTTAACTAAATTACACATTTCATATATAGCTTCTTTTTTTTTTTTAAGTATACATATTCCCACATAAATATGTATTTTCCCTATCGCAAATTTTAAACCTACGAATAAAAAAACATAAGCACATCATTTCTGAAAATAAACTCTGATGATGAAGCTCTAGCTTCGAAATCGATAAGACATATAAAACATCTTTTTGTCTTTATTTTTTATATGCATTGTATTGCCTTCGAATTTTATTATTTTATAACATACTTAACAATGCTTCAAGCAAATTACCAATTACTTTTTAAAAAATTAAACCTTTTTGTACTTATCTTGTAATAGTAGGTACCACCAAAATGTGCAGCAATTTTCATTTTAAAAACGAATTAAAATTAATTAAATCGATTATCTAAGGTCAAATTTTTGTTTAAGTCAAAAAGTAGTAACATCAGTAAAAAAAAAAAAAAAAAAAAAAAAGAAGCAAAATAATATTATATATGTAGGGATGTGCAGAGATTGAGATGAACGCTTATCCATAAAGATGATAACTCTCCTGTTTTTTTTTTATGATAGGTGAAAAAGATATGGAGGCCCAATGTTATTTAGAGTGACATAATTCTATTTCGTATGTTTCAAATACCCAGATTTGAACTTCGGTTAAATATTGTTGAATAATGAATTTTAAAAGTATTGCGTCAATTATGATAAAAAAATAAAGGAACCACGTATGTAAAATTTTCGTTTTTAATTTTTTTTTTTTTTTCAACAGATTATTATCGATTGCACACCAATCTATACGATTGAAAAATAAAAAATTCAAAAGTTATTTATTTTTCGAGTTTTCAGGGGTGCTCAGTTCCACGTATAAGTTTATCGTAAACTGATCCCCCATATCGGAACCGCTCTACCATTGCAGTTGGGCTGAATTTGCACTAAGGTGTCCAAATTAAGGTGACCCCCCAAAAAAACAGAACCCACAAACTTTGAAATAAAAATTTTAATTTTAACTGGGGGGGTGTAGGGGGGTTAGGGGTTGGGGTTCGGTTTTGGAACTATTTTGACAATTTTAATTTTAACTAGGGGGGGTTAGGGTTAGGGTTGGGGTTGGGGGTGGGGGTTGGGGTTGGGGTTGGGTTTTAGAACTTTTTTTTGACAACATAAATTATCTATATTTTAAATCATAAATATTCTTCTATTCTTCTCTAACAAAAATACGTCTCTGTCATTATTATCGTTAACACAACTATTGGCTGAACTTGCACGACCCAGAAAAAAAAGAAAAAAAATCCCAATCCCAAACCCCAACCCTAACCTCCCTAGTTAAAATTAAAAATTTGATTACAAAGTTTGTGGGTTCTGTTTTTTGGGGGGCACTGTAAATTCAGCCCAACTGCTATGGTAGAGTGGTTCTGATATGGGGGATCGGTTTATACGTGGAATTGAGCACCCCAGAAAACTAAAAAAATATATAACTTTTTAGAATTTTTAAAAAAAATCTGATCGTAAATAATTCATTGAAGAAAAAAAAATTTTTTTTCAGCAGTTCCGATATGGGAGATCAGTTTACGATAAACTTATACGTGGAACTGAGCACCCCTGAAAACTCGAAAAATAAATAACTTTTGAAATTTTTTTTTTCAATCGTATAGATTGGTGTGCAATCGATAATAATCCATTGTTAAAAAAAACAATAAAAAAAAAACGAAAATTTTACATACGGGGTTCTGAAAGTTCAGGTCTGCCAAAATAAAGATTAATTTTTAGTTTAAGAAAGAAGCGCTAAGTGTTAAAAAACAAACACGTAAAATCATATTTTTTGTTTTCATTTTTTTTTTTTTTCTTTTTTGTCTGATTCTTGTTGTCGTCTGTCTCAGACCTAACATTCCAATGCCAAATTGAGCCCTACAAAACCTTCATTTTTCCACTAAAACCTTTTGATTTACTGTCTACAGTAGTGTTCTCTTCAAAAAAAGTCTTCTACCAATCTCAAAATGCATTTACACTTACTTTTAGTTTGTTTTTTTTTAAATCGACGAACTATTTTCTCTAAGGGAATTATTACAATGGTTGACCAGGTCAAAGGGTATATTTATGACAAATTAAAATTAAAAGATATTTCTTAATTTCTAAATAAATCACAGTCATATTTAGCGGAAAAGCATCGCTCAGAACAGGTTGTTATCTTATAAATTTGTCCCAAACAAAAACAAAAAAATCTAACTTAAAACTTCTTTTAAGTAAATTTTACAATGAAATTAAATTATTCGCTATGCAAACTTAAATTTAAAAAGGTAGTTATGTGTTAGATTTGACAACAACAAAAATGAAATTTTTTTAGCACTTTTTACCACTTAACAATTTTCGCAAGTTATTTTAATTTTAATTTTTCATAAAAATTTAAATTTTAACCAAAAATAATTTTCTTCATTTGCCAAGGAGAAACCTTCTCTTAAAAATATTAAAAAAAACAATAAATATCCAGCTACGCGATGGGTAAGTGCAAATTTAAACACGCGATTTAAAAAAAAAGTTTCCATCATCGTATGTCACCCTTGCCGAAAGAAAAAAAATACCAAAAGTCAAGGAATTAACCGAATTTAATAAAATTTTCAGTGTTGATATATTAATAAATAAAATATATTATAATGCATTATTTGTTTCTTTTAAAAACTTTTGCATTTTTCAGGTAAGTTAATTACATACCTTTCAGAATCTGTTTTACGCCTCGTGAAAGACTATAAAAACTGTAAAAAGTTCTTAGATAAAATAACTGGTCCATTATCTTTTATTCATTAAATATATAAACACTGAAAATTTCATTAAATTCGATTAATTCCCTGAGTTTTTTTTTTTTTTCTTTCTGTAAGGTGAAAAAAACGATGGTTAAATTTAGATCCGTTGAGTTCGATTTAACCCGAAAAAGGTTTTAACTTTTTAAAAAATTCGGCCTAAATTAATATTGTAAATTGATATTTATTTAGTATTCCAAATAAAAATTATGGTTTTAGCAGCGGAAAAAAATTCCAGACTGACCAATTACAGAATAGACGATATTAGGAAACTTAAAAAATTTCAATAGCGAATAATTTCATAAACAAAAAGAGAATTCATTTGCCAATAATTTCTGTTAACGCGAATGAAAATTTACATGAAAACAGCCAAAATTTAACAAAACTTTAAGTCTTATTTGTTTGTGGTTGTTTTTGTTTTTTTAAATATAACTACAAAAATGTTTACTAGTTAGTGTTAGTATAACAATATTTACAATAAAAATATTCGTGTAAAATATATTTTTAAGAACATTCAGTTTAATTTCAGTGTTCAATAATTTCATTTTTTTTTTCTTTTAATTAGATTAGATATTAATTTCGAGTTTACTATTTTTGAAAGGAATGTAAAAAATAAATAAATAAATAAAAGAACAATGTACTTTTTGAAATAAAGTCTTCCTTTAATGAATGAATAATAATAGCTTGTGAGATGCGTTGAATTCGTTCACAAACTTGTGGAATGCGTTGAATTCGTTCACAAATGACGTGGTCAGAGAACAAGATATTTGTCTTTTTAGGCTTCCATACTTTAAATTGACGATTTTTAAAAAATCGTTTTAATTCTTTTAAAATATGTTAGCAGGTTTTGCAAGGTTTTTAACTTAGATTTTTTCAAAGATAAAATTCTGGGCTATCTTTGGTTAAAATTGCTAGATAGTCCATAATAATCTTCCACATATATAATTGACCTTGAAATTGTTAAGGTAGTGAAAAACTCAGTTTACTTAGAATAATTTTTTTTTTACATCAATTTAAAGAAAACTATATTTTTTAATACTATGAAAAAGAAAAAACTTGCTACATTATTTATTTTTTGAGTTTTAAGAAAATGAATTTTAAATTTTAAAATCACTTTTTTAGGTTATTGAATTTATATATAGAATAATAATTTCTAATTAATTATGAATAATTACTTTAATAAGATAATTCATTTTTCTTTCTTTTTGATGTTTAGAAATTCAAATTCTATATGATAGGTAATGTAATGAAGCAACATAGCTTCTAAATTTCTTATTATTATCATTATTGTTATTATTTATTAATCATCATCACCATCATTTATCCCCATCATCATCACCACCACCACCACTTTGATCCAAGATTGAACCCGCGTGCTTCTGAATACGAAAAAGCGATACTTGAGCGTAGTGCTGAGGATTGAGTTGACCCAAGTTCCTGTATGTTTAAACCAGATGCCCGTATGACAGCTACAAGCATGGGGGCACTGGGTGTATAAATAGATCAGCAGAAACTCAGGTGGGAGCAGACCAGACAACTGGCTTGGTGGCCTTAGTGGCGGCGACTCCGGTGGATGAGGAGGTCCTGGGGCTGGAGGGGGAAGAAAAGATGGTTGTTGTTAGCAATGTCCTTCAGCCAGCATAGTAGCCGTCTTTGTTGATTTTCTTCTTTGACAAGGATGGTAGGGGAAGACACAGTTGTCAGTTGTTATAGCTGATTAGTAATGAGTGAAGGAAAAAGCGCGTGTTATGAGATCAGAGAGACAGTAGCATTGAAAGGCTTGGAAGAAGAAGAAAAGACAACAACAACAAGTAGAAGTTGACTGCGATGAGACAAGAAATAGAGAAAAAAAAGGAAAAGAAAGATTAGTCTGCCAGTAAGCGTTGGACTTGATTGTTTTTTGTTTTTTTAAAACTTAAATTTTATTTTTCAACAAAAAGAAATCCTAAAATTAATGAATACAAAACATTGAAAAAATATAATTAGCAACAATTCTCTAAAGTTGAACTAAAAGAGTTTTCATTTTGACTGTTATAATTCTTTTTTTAAGTATCTGTTAATCTTGTCATATCTGGTAACTTTCTATGAATTTTGAACTTAATCTTTTATTCAAACCAAATGCATAAAAAGTTTTTAATTTTTTGGAAAGAAATTTACCTGGATATTTATAAAAACAGAAACCAGTTTACTTTAACTCAGAACTTCAATTTTAAGTAAATATTCTGTGCAAATTATTTTTTTTATTTCAAGACTTGGCAGATTAATAAACAGAATTTTAAAGCATTTTTTCTGTAATCACATCAACAGTTATTTTGATTCAAGTATATATGCAAGATAGCAACAGCGAAATAGAAGAGTATGTTGATTTTTAACGGTGAGTTAAAGTTGATACTTCCTAACAGTATTTATTATCCACCTACCAGGTTATAGCAGCTGATGTTTTTAAATTCAACTATTAGCACCAGATGGGAAAAGTAGACCCCCACCATTTCAAACTATTCATTTTTGTAATCAGTGTTAAATACATATGATTTAAGGGTTGGATATATACATGTAGTGTCTATGATGTACTGTACTGAAGTCTTCCATACAAAATCTATGAAAAATGCATAGAGTAGATCACCTCAAAATTGTAGGCATAGGCCATATAGCCTCATTAGGACTTAAACTCTACCCGGCTGTCAACAATAACAGAGATGTGATAGAATTTGGCTTACATTTTTCTAGCAGCTAAAAAGTGATGCACTGTGTACTTTAATAGCAAAGTGTCTATAATATTCTGCTGGTTCTAGTAAGAAACAATCCATTACCTGAAAAGTTATAAGCTTTAACAAGAAATAGTATTACTCCATTTTCAAATATACCAGCAATCAATAAGTAATAAGTGTTTACTTTACAATCATTTTGTTCAACTCTTAAAAGTGAATGGTAATACTCAAAGTAAAAAATATATGATCTAAGTAAAGATGAATATTGACATCACAATATTATATATAAGTGCATCAATAAGTCTGCAACTTATGATTAAAAAATATTTAATTTACACAAATTTATATTTTCAATATTCTTTCTTGTCTATGCACTTAATTCAGTGATTAATAACATATCAATCAAATTGAAAATTTCAGATCAAAGATGTATTTTTTTTAAATAATTGCTTTATTACTATATTTTATTATTCTTGTAATAAATTTAAAAAAATATCAATTGATTCATTTTTTTAAAAATCAGATAAAATGTTAAAACAGTTACAAATATTTTTTCTGATCAAATTCATAAAGTTCAAGAGGAGACAAAAACTCACCTTTCTTTTGGGGGTTCCATGGAGAGAGAAAATTAAGGTAAATAAATATTATTCCACCTAAAATGTCCAAGTAATCCTCCTGGTAGCAAGAAGTTTGTTATTACCAGAAACCAAAGCAACAAGAATATTAGTGATGGTGGTGAGAAACAGAGTTTAGACTGCCTAGTTGTAGAGGCAACAGAACTGGTCAATTACAAGTGCCTTCACAAGTAGCAGTAAAGGCAACAAGGTATTTTATGTGGGTTTGAGTATACACTGAAACTGTGAGAGACTAATGATTGAGTGAGTGACGTCACAGTGTGAGTAAAGTTTTACTAACAAAAGTGCGTCAATAGTGTCTCATCTGTCGATGGAGGCTTGTCATTTAAGCACCTGCCCCACACAACTGACCTCATGTGTTAGAGTGACAGGAAAGAGAAGTGTTAAATATTAAACATAAAAATAAGTTCATTGACAGACTTTCTCCTAAATACTGGATTATTTTAAAAAATACAAACTAAAGGTGACATTTTCTTGTGAAAAAAAATCAATTCTAGATATGATTCAGAAAAGTCAACAATAATGTAACTCATAATAAATAAGGAACAAAATCCTTATTCATCTTGGTAATAGTAAACAAATTAGAAATAATTAATATCTTTGTCTCATAATAGTTGTTACATTTTCATACAACTGCCATTTATAATATAATATTATATATATATATATATATATATATATATATATATAACTGCACGTTTTAAGTTGCATTCACTCAAAATCACATGGCAGTTAATCATCTACTCAATATTAGATGATCTGTTAACTACACAGAAAGAAGCTATTTTAATATAGAGTCAAGGCATGAAATATACACGTTTTACCTAAATTTGGTGCTATTTTCTATCCATCAGTGTAAAATGATAGAAAGAGGAGAATAATAACAGATGGAAGCCATCAGGAAAGTCAAAGCTTATTTTTTTACCATGAAACCGTAAAGAGTACAAAATTGGCAGAGGCTTTATAAATATATATTTCATTTACTATCGTTTTTACATGTGTTCCCATGAACAGTAGAAATATACAAAAAACAAGAACAAAAGCTTTTCTCCAGGAAAGACAAAATGGCACCTGTGATATTAAGATGTAAAGAAAAATTAGAAGGGTTTTTACTGTCAACACTGGTACAAATCAACCATATATAAATTCTAGCTGGAGTCACTTTTCAGACATTTTTTTTTTCTAAAAAAAAAAAAAAAAAAAAAAGGAGTGAAATATGAGTTCCTACTAATTATTTGAGCTTGATCAAGAGAGAAGAGTAATTTCTAAACTTACTAGATGGCATGAACTCACTGGTTGAAAGGAAGAAATGAAGGATTTTAATTAGCATTTTATAGCTATTCCCATTAGAGTGAGAATATGGATGATTAGGAAACAGCATTGATATGAATGCAGACCCGACATAATTATCATTCAGTTGCAAACTGGACAGGAAATAGTTTTATTTTCTAAGATTATTTTAAATGTATTGCTTAGAATTAACAAAAAATCTATGCTGGGTTATGATTACAGTATCATCCATAAATAAGTACGCTCAGCTTTAGTATAATAATAGGCATATATGTATGTGTGTGTGTGTGTGTGTGTGTGTGTCTATAATAAGTACACTGCTAACATTTTTTTTTATTAAAAGTTAAAGATCCCAGGATTTTATTTCTTCTGGAACACTATACCAGGGTTCCCACTCATTTTAGGAAATCATTTTCCAGGATGTTTCCAGGACATTTTTAAAATTTTCCAGGACAGTTTTCACGGCAATTTCATAATTTAATCGATATTAATCTAATATCGACACATTTGGACACTTTTATTATTACCTTTTTTATGTTGCAGGGTTAATGAATTATCTTGGGTTCATTATAGATGATGCCTACATTTATCAATTAATTACAAAGTGTGTCTACAAAGTCCATATGCACTTTAAAGTTATAAATTATTTTAAGCGCACTCTGACTTTATAGACACCCTGTACAATAAAATTGTCTGGCCTCCTGTTTTTGCTTAGCCATGATCAATATTAATAGGTTATTTTTTCATTAGCAAATCAATTTTAAACCCTCGCCCAATATTTTAAATAAATGTTTGGTTTTTTGGGGTTTTGTTTTTGAATTAGTACAAATTTCAGATATTTACTGTGCTGTGTTTCTCACTTTTTTATCGGCAAATATATGTAGATATTTTACAATGACCACCTATTTCGAAGTAAAAGATGAATATCGGATTTTCTTTCCAATATCTTTAAAAATATTTTTTCTTGGAAGTGTAACGAAAAATACTTTTCTCTGTTGAGATTGAGATATTTATCTAGACTGGGAGAGAATTCAGCCTGTTTTGTCTTCCATAGTTGAAATTGACAATTAATTTTTTTTTCAAATCTCGGAAAATATGCAGTATATCATCGCATATCTCTTAACTTAAATTTTTTCAAAGATAAAATTTAGGGCTATCTTTTGTTAAATTTTCATGAATAATTACAGACATGTAAAATTGACATTGAAATCTTTAAGGTAGTAAAAAACTCAATTTAACTTGGATAAAATAATTTTTTTTTGCATCGATTTAAAGAAAAATATTTTTTTTAAACTACAAAAAAAAAACATGCTACATTTATTTTTTGAGTTTTAAGAAAATAACTTCTAAAATCACTTTTTTAGGGTATTGAATTTATATTTTTTTTATTTTTCTATATATTCTTCAGGATATGATCTTTCAAAAAATGTAAAAATTAGGGACCAGGAATTTTCTTTCTTCAAATGGTCAAAGGTCAATTCTGAATTGATAAAAAAAAATTTTTTTCAAATTTCTTCGATAAAATAAGCTAATCGTTATAAAATTAAGTCAAAAAATATTTTCAACATTAAATGTATAGTAATTTGAGTTTTTTGTTTATTTTTTAAAGCAATACGTAATTAAAATCAACCTTAATCCCCTAAAACTGTAGCCCAATTCGCAAAATGTTAATTCATAGACTGTAGTTAAACTGTTATTGGGGACCACCCAAAAACTTTCCGTTTTAATTTTCCGACCGTTTTAAGAAGTCAGCCAAGATTCGTACACTAGGTGACTTAAAATTGTTTCCCTGGCTGTAAAAAAAATTAAATACAATTTATGTCACGTTTTAATATAGATTTTTTTTTTAAAATTACTTTAATTATTAATTTTTAAAACTTATAGGGTCAATAAATGTGAGTGAAATTTAGGAAGAGTGTTAAGAGTAAACCTACCTTTATGCTTATTTTACCAGCTCTGTAAATATTTCTTATTGAATGCAAGTAATGTTAAAATAAAAAACACAGATTTAACACAAACATTTATTTATATTCATTTATATTTATATTTTGTGAATGATAAGGATACCAAAACTTCTTTTGGTATTATTCGCTAAGTTCCATCTTGGCTTCCTGCGTTAAAAAAAAAACGCTAGGCGGTGATAGGTAAAAAAACAAACCCACCTATGAATGAAGTCCCTAGCTGAAGCGTTGCCTGCTGTATATGAAAAAATAATTTGTCGATTGAATTTTTGAAAATATTAAAAAGAAAAAAAAAATAGCGCTTTAGGCGTTTTACCAAAATATTTAATGCTATATTTTACCAGGTCGGTTTGTTTTTTTACAATAGTCACTGAAGATATTAACTGTCTTTATTTTTGTTTAAATAAGCAATGTATTTCTCAAATATTATTCCATTACAACCTGCACGTCATGCTGGTTAAAAGCCACCACCCCCGCCTCATAGAAGAAAAAAAAAGTCCCAGCCAGGCACTCATGCTTTTGTCAAACGTTTAAAAAGTCGGCTGAAGAATTGGTATTATTTCAGATAAGATTATGTTCAGAGAAGTAATATTTTAAGTTAATGTTTCTAAAGAGTAGAAATGTATATTCATTAACACGTTTATTTCTTTTTTCGTATTGTTTCACTGCTAACAATCTTAACATCAGTGTCACTGAAGATATTAACTGACTTTGTCTTTATTTTTGTTTAAATAAGCAATGTATTTCTCAAATATTATTCCATTACAACCTGCACGTCACGCTGGTTATTTTGAAAAGCATTGATTTGAATATGCTTACCCATTTTGCTTTTTGATAATCTAAAATGGTACCTGTGGACTTATACTAAGTCAAAACTTGGATTTTTTTTCTTGGATTTTTTTTTTTTTTCCTTGGCGTGGTGGACCTGTAGATCTTGTCAGATCATCCACCTGCGTTCCCCAAAGTCTCCCAGTCATCTTGCCTTGGCTTGTCACTGATACTTGACTTTGGGGAAGGAGAGCATGCGGTGCGTGTCGCACAAGCGCACAACATGTAAAACAAAAAACCTGTGCAGATATTTCTACAAGTCCCAGAGTGATGGAGGAATGGTGAGGTGTGCAGGCCTGACGGCTGGAAGCACACAGATGTGAATCTACATATAGCGAGACTCGTGACCTACTTAACGTCACAGCCTTGCTGATTGAACAGCAATGTGCATCGGCAAGGTTGTGGATGAATGAGCAGCCCCCTGGTTAACACTGTTCACCCAGACAGTTGGGAAGTGTCTAGAAAAGGTGACCTAAACAAATGCCGGTTCACCTATCAAGATGGCCAGAGACCAGCACTTCGATGGATATGTATATATATATATATATATATATATATGTACGTGTGTGTGTATATATGTGTGTGTGTGTGTTATATATATATATATATATATATATATATATATATATATCCAAAATCACCCAAGTTGCAGAACTGTCCATATACTAGAACCTGCTGATAATAAAATATTGCCCACTTGCTGACTTTTTTTTACAGCGGTTTATAGTGATTTACAGCAGAAATGTATAATTTTAGCGAATAAATTTCGCAGTCTAAGCCGTTCTGCTAAGAATTTATCACCTATTCTTGGTCCAATCTTTAAAATATTTATATCGTTGAAAAGAAAATAATATAATCTTTCTGAATATGCAATTTTTATTAATTGAATTGTTTTTTACAGCGAGTTAAAAAAAAAATTGACTTCAGAGAGCTGATATGTATGATTTTTTTTTTCTCGTCTATGTACGGTTCAATCTTCTTTAAGATATCCATATGGTTCGAAAGAGAATGAAATAATCTCTCTAAATATGTAATTTGATTGAGTTTTTATCAATTTAATTATTTTATCCAGCAAGTTAAAAAAATTATATTTTGCTTCAGTCAGCCTAGAATTTGTATCATTTTTTCATACTTAAATTTTAACATAAAATCAAATCTTATTTATCGCATATTTCTGTGTCTATCTTTAAAATATTTATTTCGATAGAAAAAAGATCTTTCTAAATATGTAATTAGTATGTCTTTTCATATATTGAATTATTTTTAAAGCGAATTAAATAACAAATCAAACGAAAACATTTAACGACAAATCAACGTTTTTTTATAAATTCCCGTGGTTCGTCAATTGTAAACAAAACCGTTTTTTTTTTTTTTTTTTTTTTTTTCATAATCGCGTTAATTTATTTATTTTAATATTAGAAATACAAATAAAATCATGATACTAATGTAGAATAGTGCGCAAGAGATAATACCATTAGATTACCTAATACATTTCACGGAATTATCAAATTTATGATATAGTATACTTTACTATAATAATTTGACATTCTATCGACTACGTTTTTGAATTAGATTACTTTATTTAATTCTTTTTTTTCTTTTTCAAATATTAATTTGAAATTTAGCAAATGGCTAAACTTGCAAATCGGTCGGAAAATTTAGGGTGACCCAGAAAAAACAGAACGCATAAATTTTGTAATAAAACTGTTAATTTTAAGTAGGGTTTAGGGTTAGGGTTTGAGGTGAGGGTTTAGGGTTAGTTTAATGGGAAAATAAATAATTTGGGTTCTGTTTTTTCTAGGTCACCTGTAAGTAAGTAAATTCATCGGGGCGGCCTAATGTCGGTATCAGCCAATCAGCGAGGGAGTCTATCCCCTTTTCACTAGTGCTAGACCAAGGAGATTGCTGTTAGTATATATATATATACAGTTCTCTTAAGACCCAGACACCTTTACTGTATAAAAAAAACAATTTTTTTTTTTAATCTATTCCAAGTATATGGCCGTACAAAGTAAATTATTTTTTTACATATATGTAAGGTCAAGTTTTTGTTTAAGTTGAAAAATAGTAACATAATTAAAAAGACAAAATAATATTACATATGTAATTAATTTTTCATACATATTAAACATTAAATTGTGATACAATTCATTAATCAAACAAAACTCAATTGATTTCTGGAACTTGTCACATCCACTATGCTACTGCTACTATTAATCTTTGTCTTGGCTGCTGCTCAAATATGATAGCAGCTACTATTTAAAATGGCCAATGCTACTATTACTTCAACCATAAACTTCCTAAAATAGTAAACATTACTTTGTTTCTTCAACTAAAAGAATTTTGACTATTTTAATGAATATTACATATTCATAAAACTCTTTATAATGCTATTCTATAATATTTCTCTTTTAAGGAAACTCTGTCGTAGTTCCTAATTTTCTATTGTGATTTTTTAATCCCAATAAATCATGGATGTGTCAGCTTAACTTTAGCAGTTAAGCAGCGTTTTTTGAGAGATTCGACCCCTTTCATGGCCAGGTAACAAGATTGTACATTCAAGCTCACCTCAGCCTTTATTGTTAAATTTTTATGGGGTAAAAAAGAAAATAAATTAAACTAATACATTTTCTAACATAGTAACTCAATAGAAAAATAAAATTGGTTGAAACCACTTACGAGTTTTTAAATGTAGGTATTTACCTGATCTATTAGCCACAGGTAGGATGCGACACAAAGTCATAAGTATAAGGAATCCAGTGAGAATCAACCAGGCAATTCCATAGTAATGCATTTGTGAGACTAGCTGGCTAACAATTACACCACAATGGGCGCCCTTATTATGTAATACGTTTACCACATGTAGGATGTGACACAAGGTTGCAAGTATGAATAATCCAGCGAGGATAAAAATTGTTATTCAGTAGTAATGGATTGGTGAGACTATCTTATTCACCATTACACCCCTATAAGATGCTCTTTTCAAACCCATTCGTCACATGTAGAATGTGACACACAAAGTTACAAGCATAAGGCATAGAGTGAAAATAATAAAAAATACCCATTACACCATGACGGGACACCATCATTATTTACCCAACACATTCACCAGGAGTAGGATGTAACACAAGATCACAGGTAAGGGTAATACAGCATGGATTGAACTCACTATGTGGTAGTAATGGATCTGCAAGACTATCTTGCTGATCGTTACACCACATTGGCATGCATTTGTTTTTAACCCGAATCATTCACCACGGGTAGGATGTCACAAAAGTTCGCAAGTGTGGGGCATCCAGCGAGAATCGAACTTGCTATTCATTAGTAATAGATCTGTGAAACTAGTTTGCTAACCCTTACACCATGATAGGACATCTCAAATATTTTGAATGGAAAAAAAAAAAATTCCTAAAATAAACAAACATTGTAACATAGGAATTCTAAGCAATTTTTTTTTAATTTGATGAGAATTTGCTAAATTATTTTCCTCTCTTACTCCTCTCTTCCTTTTTTCTCTCTCACTCACTGGTGTTCTTAAAATCATTTTACACCGGTCATGGACCAGGTACTCCTGCTAGTGTATATATATATATATATATATATATCTTATTTTTGGATTGCTATATATATTCATATTTTTGGTTACAGATTTTCAACACAACATTTACTAGGAATCAATTATTTCTTATTGATCAGAACCAGAGAAAATAAATCAATAAAAAAGTGAATTCAACTTTACAACAATACTCATCAACAAAGCATCAAAATATATTAGGAAAAAAATAATGTATCATGAGACTTGGAGAAACAATTTTTATATTTTTTTAAAGTATTTCTCAATTTCTTGTCTTAACTTCCTCACACAAACCCTATTTGCCTTTATATCATGGAAAATGAAAAAAAAATACCATGATAAAATTTTAAGACAACTTTAAATTCTTCAGAGCTTCATGACCTTTGTGTTTGTTTGTTTTTTTTCTTTTTTATGATAGTAGACAAATACATTTAGTGTAAAACATTTAAATAAAAATAAACAAACACCGAGTCAGCTGATTTGTACATTTGGGAATTTTTGTTTTTGCCCAAATTAAACAAATTACTGATATCAATAAAGTTGCCTTAGTTGACACAAACAAAATAATTCTTGAAAAATGTATTCGACAATTCCATGTTCTCTCTTTTCATATTGATCAAGGGTTCATTTTGGAAAGGGTTCATGCACATTCTTGTTTTTTTTTCTTCGGCATAGTCTACCCCCCCCCCCCCCCCCACTGAAATAACAAAGACAGGGTAGGGTTCACATTCTGATGGTCAGAGAGAGGGTGTAACACTCATGCATTTGCTCATGTCTCAATCATTCATGCTGCTCCTATCTCCTACTTTGTGTGTCTGGCCAGACCAAGGATCGGGGGAAGTGGGGGGGGCGACTATCCTCACCAGCAGTCCCTGCTTATTTCGCGACCTGCTTCTCTTGAGATCTGGATTTAACTAACTCCAAGTCTCAACTCCAACTAACTCTCACCCCAAAGTCTCATTTTCTCAACCCGCAAGACTTAGGGAGATTTTAATATACAGGCACTTTTTCTTTGTTTGCAGGGACCACCAATGATTATTGACTCCTTACTTTTTTTGACTCTTAGAAAAGGGGATACTTAAAAATCCCACAGACATTCTGTCTCTAGGAGAGAATACTAATATTATTTTGTCTAAGTTTCTATTTGATAGCTTCCCAGAACTTTCAAGATCATACCACTTTTATACATATGTACATATGTATATGTACACACATAGACCATTACCATCCAATGCCCAGCTCACGCATAAATACCTATACATACACATACACACAAACAAAATCTATTTTCTCTAATGTTTCCAGTTTGCACACACACACACACACACACACACACACACACACACACCTGGTTTTTGAGATTTTTCAAAATCACACACACAGATACACATACATACACATAATATATGCACCCACATGCATGCATATGTGCACCTATGCATTGTGGCACATATTTTTGGAGATAGTAGTTTTGAGATTTGGTGTTTGGTCAAATGTTTGGCATACCAATTCATCTAAAAAATAAGTAACTATGTACTGGAACAAAGTTATATTCTTTAATGTCAACTCTAACTTGAAGAATTTTAAGAAATAATTATAAGATTTTGAGTAATAGATATAGTTAGAAATTATCTAATTATTGTATACTAATAACAAGTCCCATCCTACAACTTTTCTATAATTATAGATTATCATTAATTTAAGCAACTAGATGTTGACCTAAAAAACTACAGCTACATATATCCAGGTCTTTACTTGGGATAGCCATGTAATAAGTTTCTACATTAGTTTGTATTGGAAATTTAGTTAGTTTCAGGGTGCAATTTTATGTTAATTAAAATAATTCCATTTCCTTTTAATTGAAGCAAAATGACCTTTGTGTTTTTTATTTATTTCTTTTTTATGATAGTAGACAAATACATTTAGTGTAAAACGTTTAAATAGAAATAAACAAACACTGAGTCAGCTGATTTGTACATTTGGGAATTTTTGTTTTTGCCCAAATTAAACAAATTACCAATATCAATAAAGATAATGGAAAGTGTAAGTGACATCAATAGTTCAATAATAAAACCAATAAATTGATAATTATTCAATTATGGTATCATTTAGAAGTCAAAATTAATTAGTTTTCATCCTCAGAACAATGACATCTTACAGCTAAGTAATGTTTAATATTTTTTATTTAGGAGCAGCAATGATCCTGAGTGGGGTGGGTGTAGTTAAATACAAATGAATAGAACTTCATTTTTTTTTTTTAATCTAATAAAATTATTTCATGATGAAGTAATATTTCCAAGAGAATACATTTTTCTAATTAACAAAAACAGTTTGCATTAACTGAAAGTAAATAAAAAATATGTAGGAAATATATAATTATAGATTACATTCATATTTAAATTGAATATACTGCATCTGTTATCATAAATAACTCAGGATAAATTAATGATGGGTTACAAAAAGAAAAAAAAAGCTAAACAATAAACATTACATATTCTGACAGAATGATAATAATAATGATGCCATGAGGACTAATTATATCAAAGAAAAAAAATTAATAATATGCAAGAGACTAGCAAGTATAGATTATGTGGTTATATAAGCTGAAATGATTAATCACAAACAAATTCACCAAAGTGGCACAGAAGAAATAAAAGAACAAGTAGAAAAACTGATTCATTGAAAAGTGTTTGCTTTGAAAGAATAAAATTTGACCCTGCTGATAAATGGTACATACACAAACCAGAATCAATCCTAGAAAATGAGATCCATAAAATTGTCTGGGACTTTGGGATACAAACAGATCACTAAATTCTGTCCAGAAGCCTACACTTAGCAAGAAAAGAATGAGTGAAAATAAAAGAAAGTAAAAAGATATACAAATACTTAGATCTTACCAGAGAGCTAAAATAGTTGTAGAATATGTTGATGGTGTAACTGTTTGTTGGTGTCCTTGTGAAGAATCACCACAGACCTGGAAAAGAGACTGGGGAGAACTCGGAATAAAGGTATAATTGAGACCATCCAGACCACTGCCCTGTTATGATCAGCTGAAATACTTAGAAGAACCCTGGGGGGCTGAAGGGACTTGCCATCACTCAGATTTCAGTGAAAAAATTGCAAAGAGTAAAATTATATATCTTCTATATATATAAAAGGAAGTTTGGTATGTACGTGTCGACATAAAACAGGAGGTCATTCAGATTCAAAATCTAACATACACCTTAATATCCTTCTAACTTAGAAACACCAAATTTGGTTATTTATTTTTACAGATTAAGGGGTATAATTAATTAATTAAACCAAAATTTTTTTTAAATAAATACACAAAATATTCCATCTACAAATAAGGTAATGTTTAGTTATTAGGTTCTTAGTTACTTTTCATAGTTAAAGAAGGAAATAAATTAAACTGATAAATTCTCCAACAAGGAATTAAGAACTGAATTTAAATTTGTCGTATGTACAAAAGAGTTTTAGAAAAAAATAATAAATAAAACACTATTATAAACAAAAAAAAAAGAAATTGTAATATGGACAATTGTAAATATTCTTAGCATTTATTGTAACATTTTAATAGGTTAAAAAATAATTAAACGAATACATTTTCTATCATTGTAAATCAAGATTGTTTCAAAAATGTAAACAACAAAAAGAGACTATTCTTAAAATAAATGAATATTATGATACACTCATTCTTAGTTTTGTTTATCATCAAATCTTTAATAAACGAACAATTTACATACGAATGAATCAATATGTTACACTAATTTTTCTTCCTACAAATAAAGATATATGGATTTTACAATATGTTATTAACCCTTGAGTGATTTAATGCCTATTTGTTTTATTCATTATTATTGGGTTTTTTTTAACTCATTTTTTTTTTTTATTTACCCCATAGATACCACTAGGTACTACCACTCCGGGTCAAAGTGGACCTGAGAGTCATAGCAATACAGGAGTAATCCACACTTCCAAAACCTCACCACAAGAGGCAGTTTAACATCATACCCAAGACACTAAGACCCTCAGCAACCGCTTTTTAGCACATCTATGATAAAACAGGGTGGTAGTTTGCCAGAGCAAACAGGTCGGTATAATCATATAGGTTCTAGGGCTTGACAGGACCAGCCAATTGATTGGGATAGGGGCCTTTCCGACCGACTAGCCCAAGCAAGGATCAAAATGGAGTGTAGCATGTCATGGATTGCTCAGCCACCAGGATTCCGTTCATAAGCATCACAGGTCACCACCCAAGTCTTACAGGTGGCCCAATTGGAAGGAGGTGCAGTCGGTGTATTATACAGTCCCAGCCGACAGACCTAAATAAATAAGAAAGTTTAATACCTAGCTCCTTTAAATTGTTACTTTTTTTAGGGGTAAAAAAGAAAATAAACTAAACAAATTTATTTTTATCACTTTAATGCAATAAGCAATTAAAAAGCAATTAAAAGTTTTGGAATACATTTAAAAAATTATATTTTAAATGTAAACAAAATGAAAAATATTTCCCAAAATAAACAAACATTGTACTATACAAATTATCGGCAATTTTTAAAATTTGATTTATCATTTTCCTCTCTTTTTTTAAAATTTGATAAATTATATTCTCTCTCTTACACCCATTTTTACTTTCTCACTCCCTCTCTGGAGTTCCTAATTTTTTTATAGTCCGGTCATGGACCGGATTCTTTTGCTCTTATATATATACATATATAAACACACACACTCACATATATACACACACATATATACACACACACACACACATATATATGTATACACACATATATAGAGTGCGATGCTGATAGCTTTTTAATTTAGTGAGTCCTGGGACCCACAGATTTGATTGGGTCCCTAGGAAATTTAATGGGTCCCAAATAAATTTCTTAATAAACTGTAAGGTTTAAATTGCAAGGCCCTAATATTTATTTTTACTATCATCAATTTATAGGAGTTCTATATCAGAAAATAATACTTAATTCTCCAACCGTAAGTATCTCAAAAATTTTTCCAAAAATTATTTTTTAGAACACTTCTAAATTCTCTGTATTTTGACCATTTTAACTTCAAATATCAAACATCTTTCCCTGGAGAAGACCGTTTTCTTTGTATACTTAATAATTTTATATCTTTCTATTATTATTATTTTACTTTATATTTAAAATAGTAATAAATAGAATACAATGTGGATATGGACAAACTCTTGGCCGAAACACATGTTGGCATTTCATTAAACCATTTTTATCCATTCAACATTTTCTTTCCTTTATTTATCCTTTCAACATATATATATATATATACTAGACAAAACGTGACCCATTGGGTCACCCATTAAGCTCTCTCTAGATGATTAGGGAAAAGAGTTGGATCTGCCAAAATATCATCTGCTTTTCATTTTTTAAAACGAACTAAAATTTATTAAATTGATTATTTAAGGTCAAATTTTTGTCTAAGTCGAAAAGTAGTAACGTGGACCTAATAAAGGGTTGGGTTCAAAGTTCCATGATGGCTCCCAATTACAAGATGGTTCCCGAGTCCGACAAGAAATACCTGAAGAAGGCCGAAGGGCACATCAGTCAAAACTTTGTACAGATAACAATGAAGACGAGAACAATAGTCTGAATAATACAAATAATGGTAATCTTTGCGGAGTTCCGTCCTGGCTTCCTGCATCCGAAGCAGTATCACTTGAAAAAAAAAAAAAAAGAACCAACTTAGGACATTTTCCACTGAAAACCCAACCCTAACCCTAAACCCCCCTAGTTAAAATTAACTGTTTTATTACAAAGTTCTGTTTTTTCTGGGTCACCCTGTAATCAGGGTGACTCAGAAAAAACAGAGCCCAAATTATTTATTTTCCATTAAACTAAACTTAAACCCCAACCCCAAATCCTAAACCCTAGTTGTTTTTGTTTTTCACGCCGCTTCCGCTACGGACTTCAATCGTAGCTGGTGTTTTTTTTTTTTTTTTTTTCAGCAGTCACCAGCCAGCATGTTTTGAGGCAAGAGGCAAAACTCCGCAAAGATTATAATTATCTGTATAATTATTTGTATTATTCAGACTGTAATATATTTGATTGATACTATTTTCTGCATAAATAAAAAGACTAAAGACAGAGTTTATTTTTTTAAAGCCATACATAATTAAAAACCTAATCCCCTAAAACCGTAACCCAATTCGCAAAATGTTAATTCATAGACTGTAGTTAAACTGTCATTGGGTACCAGCAAAAAATTTTCCATTTTAATTTTCCAACCTAAGTCAGAAGTCAGTCCTACATTCTATGAATTAACATTTTGCGAATTGGGTTACGGTTTTAGGGGATTAAGGTTGTTTTTAATTATGTATTGCTTTAAAAAATAAACAACAACAAAAACCAAAAAACTATACATTTAATTAACCATTGAAATTAATTATTGAATCTATCATTGAGACAGTTGTTTGTGTTAATATAGCAATGTATAATTTCAATTAAACTTAGTTTAAAAAATATTTTTCAACATTAAATGTATAGTAATTTGTGTTTTTTGTTTATTTTTTAAGCAATACATAATTAAAAACAACCTTAATCCCCTAAAACCGTAACCAAATTCGCAAAATGTTAATTCATAGACTGCAGTTAAACTGTCATTTGGTACCAGCAAAAAACTTTCCGTTTTAATTTTACCGACCTAAATAAGAAGTCAGCCTAGTTTGTTTTAGTTTTAACTAAAACAAACTTTTAAGCCCGAAGAAAACTACCCCCACGTTAGTCAATGTTTGCTCATTTGAATTCCATAATATTTAAATATATAACTATTTTTTTACCCAACATGAAATATTTTTTAAACTAAGTTTAATACTTTATGAATTAATAATTAAAGTAATTTAAAAAATCTATTTTAAAGCATGATTTCAATTTCGTAAAATTTACGCTCAACTAAAATTGAAATCATGCCGTAAAAAGATACTTTTGTTTTGTTTCACTGTGGTCTGGAGAAAGGGAGGGGCGAATCTACCTAGAGTTAGGAGAACTCTAGGTAGATTCGCCCTTCCCTTTCTCCAGACCAGGGTGTTTGCCTGTAAAAAATCAGCAGGCACCTCCCACTGTATAACTCGACTACTCACAATAACTCTCCCACTCACCTTAACTTATATAGAGTGAGAGTGGAAGAGAGCCAGGTCTGATTTAGACAGGGATTGGTCGGTCGTTGACTTAATTGCTAATTACGCCTAATTAAAACCAATTAAACTGAATTTTTTTTCAAACACTTTGTAGTGCTAACACCAAGGAATATCTAAGTATAAATATTGTGTCCATAACAGAAATAGAAAAAAATCCTTTAGCTGGAGAAGGTTGATAAACTCAGCTTTAGTATAATAATAGATAGATATATATACACACACACACATCTATAAATACACAAACACACCTATAAATACACACACACACACACACACACATAAATACACACACACACACACATAAATACACACACAACACACATATACATATATATATATATATATATATATATAACACACATACATCTATAATTAATTCTATAAAATAAGCTGAAATTTGTCCCACGCAGTATTTTAATGTCTTTTGAGACCAAGCAAGGGTATCCTGTTACTTACAAAGTTGATGTAATAGAGAAAAAAATGGGGAATTTTTGAATTCAGAGTCCAAAAGTTTGTCAAAAACAAGTATCAGATCTAGCTCAACAAAATTTGTGATGCCCATTGTAATGTTTTATTATTTCCCATTATATACACACTTTTAAAACCTCCCATAAAATAAGCAAAAATTAGTTAGATGGTGTATTTTTACGTTTTTTGAGAAAAATTGAGGGTATCCCGTAGCTCAAAAAGTTGACGTGATATAGAAAAACTGAGGTCATTTTTGGATTCAGTGGTTATAAAATAACCAAAAACAAGTGTCAGATCTAATTCAACAAAAATTGTATTCCCCAGTGTAATCCCTACTTTTTTACCTACCCTTTAATTTTGGTTTTTATATGGCTATACATTTTTATTACCATTGTTTAAACCTAAATATTAACCCCTTTAGGTGAATAATACCGACTTTTTTACCTACCCTTTATTTAATTCACAGTTTTCAGTGCACTGGTCTTTACAGATGATGATAATTTTTTTTAATACCCTTACTTAAAACCAAATATTAACCCCTACAAGTATATCATAGTTGGGCAGTTTGGCAATTTTAATTTTGGTATTGATTTCCTTACACAATATAAATTTACATAATTCCTGAGGGTATTGAGATGTAAGCAGTGACGTAGTTTCATTTACAGACAGAGAGACATCAAATCTCCATTAAAATACATTGTGCAATTTTACTCAAGGAAGGTGTTTCATTTTTTTTTTAATTTTCGATTTTAAAACGATTACTAAAAATCAGAGAATTGTCCAACTTTAATGAAATTTTCAACACTTTATTCCTTAATGACTTAATTTTATAATGAATAGGTTATTTTATTTAAATATATGACCCAAAGTGTTAGCACCTGTTAGGATTCCATCTATGGGTTAAATAGAGAAAAATGAGTTTAAAAAAAGTTGAGCACCCATCGAGAATGTTGAAGTGAGCGAGTCAGAATGCTGTTAAAACACACAACCAGCGAAGTCTGAATGAATTAGACATGAAGTAGCTGGTGTATATGGCACTCAGGATTATTCCATATTTGCATATGGTTGATACCATTCCCTGGGTTCTGATTGGCTGCTTACTTTAGTGGAGCTATGGTGCTTAGATAAATAAACCATCATTCTGTACTGTGATTGGGCAAATTTAGGATCCATATTTGAGTTACGGCTTGCTTGCAATCTTTGTCTTCTAATTCAATGGTAATTGGGCTTCTACAAAGAATGAGTCTTAGGCATAAAAAAAAACCCCAACAAGGGTTGAGATGCTGTAAAATACAACCAAACAACCTTAAACAAGTTAACCAGTATCAGCCCTGTCAGTTGGGGCTTTAGAATACACCAACTGCACTTCAATGGAGCCCCTGTTGGCCGTGGGCAGCAACCCATGATGTTTAAGGAAGAAACCCTGGTGTCTGAGCAACCATAACATGCTACAGTCCACTTTGGCCCTTACTTAGGCTAGAAAGACAGCCCCCCTCTGATCAATCGGCCTGTCAAGCTCTTGCTCCTATATTGTCTCAACTCCCAACCCTTTTTATCTTATATGTGCTAGAAGGTGATGGCTGAGGGTCTTGTTGTCCTGGGTATGACACTAAACTCTATCTGATGATGAAGTTCCAATTCTGGAGCTCTGGGGAATGTGGAATACCCTTTCATCACCATTACTCCCAGGTCCACTGACTCGGAGTGGTAGTACCTGTTAGGGTCCCATCTATGTGCTAAAACAGAAAAAATGAGTTTGAAAAAATTGAGTACCCATCAAGAATGAAAAACAAAATGTCTTAGGCATGAAATAACCCAGCAAGGGTTGACATGTGGTAAAAATCAACCAACCAACAGTAACAAGTATAGGAGTTAAAAGGAGATTTGATAATTCACATTTTGACTTTGTAAGTGAAAATTAGGGAAAAAAATCTATTAGAGCCTATAGATGTCAATTTCATAAAGCAAAGTTACTGCCAAATTCACTCTTAAAATGTTAAGTGAATAAAAATAAGTCAATCAAATTCAAATAAAAATATTGTTTTTAAAACTATGAAGAGAAAACTCACTAGAAAAAACTTACATTTTCAAATAACTTTTTTTGGGTCTTGAAATTTTTGAATTTTGAATTCTTTTTTTATTTTTATGATGAAAAAAAGTTTTAGGAGTGGGGATGCTCTTTAAAAAAAAAAAAAAGTAAGTTAGCGGAGTGGCCTATTGTCAGTATCAGCCGTACAGTGAGGGTGTCTGTCTCCTTTTCACTAGCGCTATACCTGGGAGATAGTTTTTGCTGAGGTGGAGCACCATAATGTCAGCTCTCCACTTTACTGCACAGATCAGATTACCCAATTTATGCTACCCATGTGCTGAGTTGGCAGGGACTAGTATTTAACCCAGAACCTTGAGATTCCTAAACAGGTGCCATACCAACTGAGCTAAATGAGCCCTAGAACTCATTTTACAGACAAAAATAGATTACAAAAGTTTGTGATTTTTTGCAAAGTTTTGAGAGCTAATAATCGACATAACTCAGCCAACTTATGGAATTAGAAGCTCAAATTTTGGGAATTGTCTAACTTTAATATTATCCACGCCTGGACAAAATTTCAGAAAAATTGAAGAGTATGGGTGACATGGCCTGGATGATTTGACATGGAATTACCCCGTGAGAAAAGCATGAATTCAATTCTCCCTTCAGCTATGGGTAAAATAGTAGAGCTGATTAATCTATAATGGTGGTAAGCAAACAATTTAAGAAAAGGTCAAATCTGAATTCAAACCATCGAGAAGGTCATAAAAAAAAACACCCTACCATCTTTCCCCATGAGAATTCATGATGGATGATTGATTGATTTTAACGATTTTAATAACAACCCATCTAGAGATATTTTATGCTTAGAAATTAAGGAATCACATTGGATGTTTTTTATTTACATTTTTTGTGTACTTGTTTAAGTTTTTTTTGTTTTTTTTTGCAGTTATTCAAGTATCTAATACAAACAATTTGCACACAGTTAAATGGTTTCAAGTATTCCTATCTAATACTAATAATTAATTTTTTTTTAAATATATATATATATTTTCTACTTAATAATAATTTATTTTCACATAGTTATATGGTTTCAAGTAACTAATAATAACCCTTAGTAAACAATTATAGCTTCAAGTATCTATTTTTAATAAAATAATTTATAGTTATATGGTATCAAAGTATTCCTATCTAATACTAACCAATTTAAATATATCTATTTGATCCATAGATGGAACCCTAACAAGTACTATCATTCTGGGCCAGAACAATGTTCACTTTTTCTTAATCTAAAATCTGTAAATTCAGATATCATCACTTCAATATCTGTTAATAAGTGACTATCTTGTATAAAAGATTCTGAATCACATCTGATTTATAATCAATAATGTAATAAATCTCATGTATAAATCAACTCAATCAGTAAATCATTATTTTATGGAATTAATTTTTAAATGTTACTCCTAATCATTCCAATTAGATTTAGATTTCAATCTTACTAAATTATTACTTATGTATAGGTCACTAACAATTTTTTGCCTAAAAATTGGGTCTTTGAAATTCAGCTGATGTACAAGTATAGACAGTAAATAAAACAATGCTTCTAGTCAAGTTAGTCTTCTTCACTCCTCTCAATTCAAAATAGGAAATTGTACTTGTCTTGAATAGAGAGAGAGAAACAGACAGATAGACACTATTGTCTCATCCTCACATTTTTATAATGACATGACCAAAATACATCAGTAAGCAGCCAGCTAACTTGTCAGGTGTCAGCTATTGCCAACTGGTATCAAAAGTCTCTTAACTGGAAGATCAATACTCAAACACTACAGGATTTGTGCATGCCATTCTTCTATCAGTTACATTTCAGTGTATCTATTTATGAATGATATCTTTCTGTGAAATAAGACTTAATGATATAAAATATGGATTGTCTGGGAATGATTCCAAAATAATGGTAATGTCCATCACTGGCTTTCAGTTCAATTGAGCATCTATATAATGAGATGAAATAAGTGATTTCATGGGTAAATATATTCTAGTCCATCTGCAACAGCTATCAAACTTATCTGTTGTGCATTTCCAATATTGTCATTAAATGCAACAATGAATTTTAGCTGTTCTGAAAGCAAAACAGTAAAGAACCATTTTAAAAAAGAAAAGTTTGCTTAAGTTTCCTTATTACAGATATGAGCAATAGGGAAGTGTGTGATATGACAATTATAATTTATCAAAACAAAAGCAGTAAGGTCAATAATAAGTAGATGACTTATTAGGGTCCAGTTATAACAGCAATCCATGAGGATGCTGATGCTTCTGTTTAAGAAGTGAATGATTCATTTCATATTTATCTCCATTACATTGAGTATCCTGAGTATGCATCTGGTGATGATGCCCCATGGAACTGTAGTGAGGGTGGAGTTACAACTGATCAGAAGTGATAGTACTTGTTAAAATCCAATCTATAGATCAAATGGATTTGTTTCAGAAAAACATTGATATTGTAACTAAATATGAAGTTTAACCATATAACTGCTTGCAAATATTCATATTAGATGGGAATACTTGAAACCATATAACTGTATGCAAATTGTTTGTATTAAGAATAGTTACTTGAAGGTATAATGATATGATTAAATATGAATAGTTACTTGAAACCATATAAATGCTAAAAGAAAAAAAAGGACTGATTTTGGCATTGAATTACAGAACAATGGTTAATATGCCATAAAACCAACCATTATATTGAAAATTTAGATGATTAAAAAGATGATATTCAAATAAAAAAAGATATCGCAAAATTATCCTTTAGTTGCATATTGGACTGAAAATTGCATTATTCTTGAGAAACATTTTAAGCTTCCTCTAAAAATATCAATGAATCATTTTCCCTGGTTTTATGATTACACATGCACACACACACACACACACACACACACACACACACACACATATATTTTTTAAACATCTAATTAATATATTTTTTCTTCTAGAATATTGTCAGACTAATTGGTTTCCATAAAAACTTGACAAAAATAGCTTTGCTTTAAATAAATAGTAATTGCGATTTTTGAGAACAATTTCTCAAATTAAAAACAAGTACTTACATGGGCCAATGTAACTAATGAAAAAATTTCAATTTCTCTTTCCTTTCAGCTTTTTTTTTACTTCACTTTCTTCAACACTTTCTTTCCTTCTCTTTATAATTGAGCTCTGCCTTGTGTTGCCATAGTATAATTTCTCATTACTCTGCAGTGAGACCAGTTCTATTTTATTTTGTATGTAAATAAATGTCAATGTTTCAAATTATTTACACAATTGATCTCATTCCTTTTCATTTAGTTATTACCATTTTCAGTGTCACTTAATAATTGCAGAAATGTAAAGCAAAAAAAAAAAAATTCTTTTTTAGCATAATTTGTCACACAAAACAAAACTTATGAAATTTTATCTTTAGTTTTTTTCTTTACTGGAATTTTTGGAATATAAAAATTTCTTTTAAAAATAAAATAAAATCAGATTTTGTCCATGACAGAACAAATGTTAGTTACTAAGCATAGCTTAGCACAATGCCTGAAGTGTGAGGTACCTAGTAAGGATCAAACTCACTCATAATGGTTTGCTAGCCTAGTCCACTAATCATTACACCATACAAGGTGTCCATGTCCATAAATGTTGCTATCTACTAAGCTTAGCTTAGTTTAACACAAAGCCTGAAGTATGGGACACTCAGTGAGAAACTCACTAATAATGGTCCAGAAGCCTAGTTCACTAATTATTACATCATTCAAGGCACACTTGACAAAATAAATGTTGGTATTCTCTTCTACAAACACCAGTTTAAAAACTGCTATCATACTTTAAAGATATTAATAAATAAAAACAAATGACTCATAATCAATTCATTAGTGATCTAACAGTATAAAACCCTTTTTAAAAAGAGAGAGAGAGAGAGAATAAAAGAAATGACTGTCTAGCTTCTAACAGAAGATGCTGATGTGTGCTTGGGTGTAATGTAAGAAGTTGACCCCAAAGTTGAATACAAAGCAATGTCATTTCTTGTCAGTCAATGGGAGGGAGGGTAGAAGAGGAGGGGAGAGCACTCTCTAAAGATGATCTCATATCTATAACAATTACTTAAATAGTTATGAGTGTTTTCTTTCACAAGGGAAAAAAACCTCAAATTCAAGTGGTTTCTTTATTTTTGTAAATATCAGAGGCTTTTTAATTTCAAGATTATTTCAAAAGTTGCAATACACAGACATTTGATTGAAATATCTCCAAATATAGAGAGGCCTGAAATTTTAGAATTCACTGAAGAATTATATAGTATTTGATATATTTAAAATTCTGACAGGCAAAAATACAAAAAGTCCACATTTTTGAGCAGAAAAATAAAGACAAATGTTATATATATGGCATTATTGGGTGTGTCCTTGACAGATAAATCTAAGATGATCATTCAATAAATAAATCACCCATTTCTTGGGAAAGGTTATGAACCCAACTCCTCAGTTATGAGTAAAGTGTAGGACAGGCTGGGTTCTTTAACCTTGGTAACCAACAGCTCTAGAAAGAAAACTCTGAATTCAAACCAGTATACTACACTAAAAAACTGACCTTGTGTCATATCCTGCACATGGAATTGGTTAAATAGCTACATAATCATTAAATTATATACACTAATTTCCAGCTAGGATATATGCAGATGGTTTCAGTTATCATTTTGAAGAGTATAGAATTTAATATTACCACAAAAATAAATACAAAATGATAATAATAATAATGATAATGATAATAATAATAATAATAGATAAATATATAATGGTTATTTTAATGGGATGTATTTAATTAGATTTCTACGCATATAAATACTACTTTCTGATCGTGTCATTTTAGGACTCATAGATGGGCAAATAAAGAAGCAAACAGAAAAGTCATACAGTTCATATTCATGTGTGTGTGTGTGTGTGTGTGTGTGTGTGTATGGGGTGTGCTTAGCGTAACTTTTATAGAAGTAGGAAATGGAATTGGTGACAAGTAGCAGTGAGTAGGTTGGAGCTATACCTTTGGGCAGCAGCTATGCCATTTCAGTTGCAATCATGAAAACTTATCTAAAAAAATAATGATCATCATTGCAATGCAACAGTTATTTCGCAAGCATTTTGGAATAGGCAGACAGATGAGTTCTTGACAGGAAAACCAGATCTATCTCCTTGTCATTACTTATTCTATGATACCTAAAGGTTCAAGTCTTTAAATGTAAGCTAGAGATAGCTAATGAACTGAAAGATTTTAATCATCATGAAATTGTAGCAATAACAGAAGCAATGGCTTCCTGCATTATTTATGCAAAGGTGGAGAAGCCTGAGACAGCTGCTTTACTGATTAGGCCATCAAGACCAATTGTCTTGATATTCAAATCTAACCATACAGCTTTCATTCTTTATATCCCCTCACCACCAGATATACTGCCATCTTTGTTTACATACATCAGCAGTAATAATAGGAAGATTAGTCTGATAGTTGGGATAAAAACAGAAATAAAATGAAAAAAATTAATAATTGATAAGGCTTCATCTTATAAATTCAAATATTATATTATTACGTAGCAGAACATGTTATTTTTTTTATTTTTAGATTTCTAGACATTAGTGAGATGAAGTGTTAGCTAAATATTATAGTTAAAATTGAAAGCAGATTAAATCCTTGTACCAAAACATACTAAAAGGAATAAAACTGACTTCAAAAATTAACATTGAACACTAATAAATAATGTAAATGCTAAATTTTCAAAAAGGTTAAGTTTTTGTGTGATTATTTTCTTGGTAATCATATAAAATAAAAATACAAATCATACAAGAGAAAAAGAAGCAGTTAACCTAAAAGTACTTTAAAAACATCTGTTTTTATTTAATTGTAAAACAGTGTGAAAGATAGAAAACAATATATAGGCCAGAGATAAATGTGGTACATTACAAATTGCATGTGGTTCTCATAGTTTACAGTCTTAGAAAGAAAAAAGAAAAAGGAAAGAAGAAAAAAAAGCACTTTTATCCACATTCAGGAATACAGTCAAATTATCCTTATCTCTTCTGGTAGTGAATACACTAGCAGTGGGCAACAGAAGACACTGACAAGAAGATATGACCACACAAAGTCGCCCAGGAGACTACACACATACACACTTATTTCCAGAGAAATTTGGATTTTTTTCAGTTGCCAGACCTTCACCAGCAGCCTCTGTGATAGAATGTGTGTCCTGTATAGGCCTGATCAGTTATCTAACTTTTTTTTTTGTATTGAAAAAAATATTGTTTTTAAAATTACAAAAAGAGAAAAAATTAAAAAAAATATTTTTGTGGTAAGTTAAGAAAATAACTAAAATTTTCAAATAACTTTTTTCAGGTGTTGAAATTCTTAAATTTAATTTTTTAAATTATTTTTATGGTGTAGTCTTCTAGACTTGATCTTTCTAGAAATGTAAAAATTAGGGACTGTAAATTTTTTTCTTCAATTGACCAAAGGTTCAGTAACCCCCACCCCACCCTACAATCTGAATTGATAAAAAACTTTCTTTTTTTTTCCAATTTTTTAAAAATAAAAGAAGCTATTCATTATAAAATTAAGTCATTAATGAATGAAGTACTGACAATTTCATAGTTCTTATGTTCACAAAGGTTTTATTTCAAATTAAATGATTTGGGAAGAGGCCAGTCCTGGTTGAATAGACAAACTTGCTTTTTAGCTTATTATGCCAGTCTATGTGAATTTCAAAGCTAAAATCCGGGGATTTCACGCTTAACGTCTTAAGCGGGAAATCCCCAGATTCTAGCTTTGAAATTTAAAAGGTAATGTAAACAACTTTTTATTTTATATTTATATTTTATAAAGATACAAAAAAATCTTCTAAATGAAAAATATAGATACAATTAATCACTTTGTGATCAAACACATGAATAAATTAAAGGACATGGTAAATTTGAGTATCATTAATTTTTTCCTAAGTGGAAAAATGGCATTTTCCACTATCACTTGTTAAAACATAAAATTGTAACCCCAACCCCAATATTACCTTTTATAAAGAAAGAGATTAAACATGAAATACCCGGATGCTAGCTTTTAGAACCAACAAAATAGCCTATTCGATATTTTTCATTTAGAAGAATTTTTGTATCTTTATCCATCACAAAATATTTTTAACATTATTTGCATTTATAATAAAAATTTAAAAAATACTTACAGCAACAGTAAAATAAGCATAAAAGTAGGTTTGTTTATTTTATGAGGACCGGCATAATAAGCCTAAAAACAGGTTTGTCTATTTGATCAGGACCGGCAGGGTAGCCTATTCAAATGATTTGATGAAAATACTTGTTGATCATGGTATATTCTATTGTGTTAATTTTAAAGACTTAGGGTCTGATTGTTATTGTAAAAATAGTATTTCTCAATAAGCAGACCAATCTTTGTTGTTTTAAATATGAACTGAAGTTTCTACAATTTTACTATTTCATTTTACTTAAATCAAATTAAAAAAAATGCTTTTTTTTTTTCTTCTAAAAATGAGGCATTTCTATACAGCAGCAAAAATAGTTGCTAACCAAGAAAAAGTAAGGTCATTTTCAGATTCAGCACTCTCAAATTAGCTAAAAAAAATGTTTGGTGTCTTAGCACCATTTCAAAAAATTTTTATTGACAAGTGTTATTCTTACTATCTAATTTTAGGTACATTTGCTGGATAAAAACAAATTTATTTATTAAAAAAATCTTCATTCATTTTTCTTGTTTACAACAATTTTATTTCGTGATTGGCATACTGGCTTACCAGAAAAGAATTATCCTTTAAAAAATCCGACTTGAAAAATTTTTACATTGAAGCGAAACTCAACTGGGTAATATGTGAAATAATAATAGAAAATAATTGTCTTAGATAAAGTGTGCCACATTGGGATATTGATCTAGCAATGAAAAAATCAAAAATCATCAATAACTTAAAATTGGTTGACTTTCAGACTTTTTGATAGCATTTTTTGATTTTTCGGGCAAAAATGCTTTTATAAACCAATTTTTAGGAGTAGGGAAGCTCTAGAACTCATTTTACAGACAAAAATAGAGACAAAAAGTCGCCATTATTTGTGACTGCCCCTCAAATCTGGAGAGCTAAAAATCGAGATAACTCTGCCAATTCTTGGTATTGGAAGCTAAAATGTTGGGGAATGTTTAACTTCAACACAGTCCCAACCTGTACAAAATTTCAGAAAAATTGAAGGGGTGGGTGACAATTTTACTTTTTTCTGGATGATTTGACATGGAATTGTCCAACTACTTTTTCTGACTATTTTGTTTTGCTGACTTCATTTATTTACTTTTATTACAAAAAGTATGTTTTAAATAAATAGATTTCAAGCATCATGTGATATCCCCTCTTTTTTATTTGAAAACATTCTATGCTGAAATATGAAATAGATTTCTGAAGTGTCCTATCTGTTTAATATCCTTTTCCGCCCATTTATTTTGTAAACAAATAGATTTTCTAAAAAACAAAGTCAATTTTTTTCATATTTTTGTTCAATCTTTTCCTCTTACATTAGTATAAATGTTGATGAAATCTAAATTCATTAAAATATGTAAGTCTTTTTCAACTATGCTTTCTTGGAAATGGTTTCCGTTTCGTAAAATATTTTGGTGCTTTTTCCGATGTGCAGATGAAACCGAAAAAAATTCATTTTTTTTGTTAAACCACTCATCTCTAACAAATGCACACACATAGTTGTATATAGTGTATTTTTGAAAACTTTACTTTTAGATATAAAAATGACATCAGTCTATAGATGAGTGATAATTTGATGAAGTTGGAATTCAAACATAATAAAAAAAACAAGGACTAAAACCAACTGTTGGCTTAAAAAATTAATTCCATTAATGATTTTGCGACTAGGGTTAACAAATACATGAAAATATTTGGTGTGTAAATGTATTTATTGATGTACACATGTATAAGTTGAGAGCCTAATGATGATGACAGCATTTAAGCAAAATCAGTATTGACATATCAATGAAGCTTAATGTTCTCAAGACACCTGATTATTTACATCAAAAGTTTTTTTTGCACCCCCCCCCCCATTTAACACTTCGAAGTGAGTATTCATGCTTTGCATAATAAATTATTCAATGTCATCACAGTAACACTGACATCGCTTTTGACAGCTTTTTTTTTGTTTTCCATAACTTTCAAAATTAGTATCACATTCACAAAAATACTTTCAAGTGACACAATTGATTCATGTTATTTATGGATATAAGTAAGATGAATCAAAATTCAAATTTCTGATTTTAATTGTCTATTAGTTTAATTGTCTATAGTTTATTTATTTAGGAGAAATACTGGCAATTAGTTTTAATTGAATAGCATTCTCAGTTGATTTTTTTTATTTGAGGTTATTGTTGTTTAATCACATTAGTTATATAGAGCTCTGTAAATGAAGTTCAGAACCGTTTGAATTATGCAAATATCCCCAGTGGTTCAAAAGTTATGAGAATTTAAAGCCCGAAATTGGGGGTACAAATGTTTGTTTCAAAACATGGACCATTTAAAAAAAAAAAAGCAATTCAGTGATTTCTTCACTGTTTCTTTATTTTTGGAGCAATTTTGATAAAATTTGGTATTCTTATGTAAAATTGTATGTTCTTTCTGATTATGCACTCAAATTGTATGTATCTCTATGCTTTAACCCATTATTTAGAGAATAAGAGATACAGATAGCAGCGATTTTTTTTTTTTTTTTAAGTTTAACACCCAATTATTCAAGATTTTCATTATAATACTGCATGTATATACATGTATAGTATTAATTCAAATAAATAACACCACTTTGAAGAAAAATAAAACATTTATTGCAAAAATACAGACATAAAATGAGGGTTCAGTTTATTTTATGGTAGGAATTTACGAGGAAAAGGTTAAGGATTACTAACTTTAAAACATACCTAAAAAAAAGTTCAGGAAAAAAAAAAAAAGAAAGTAATTTCGTTGTTGCGGAAATTTCCATAAAATAGGATAATTATCGAATTTTTTTATGTGTGAATCTGAAAATTCTCATGCCAAAAATTAATGTTAAGTAAATATTGGGTAAAACTTGCAAATCATACTCAAAATCCCATGATATTACGGATAAATTCTCATCAAAATCCCATTATATTACAGGGTGACCCAGAAAAAACAGAACCCAAATTCTTTATTTTCCCATTAAACTAACCTTAATCCCCCCCTAGTTAAAATTAATAGTTTTATTACAAAATTTGTGGGTTCTATTTTTTCTAGGTCATAGTTTATTTTGAAATATACAATGTACATTTCAAAGAAATGTACATTGTCCATACGTTTATGAATTTTGTACTGGTTGATTTTTCAAAGGTAAATATTCGAAAAAAAAAATTTTCTAATTTTATTTTAATTTTATCTTATTCATTTACTTTTGATCATATCTATATTTACATATATATCAAGCACAATTGTATATCTAATAATACAAACAGACCACCATGAATATTTTTTATTTATGTTGAATATCGAACTTCATTTATTTAAAATAAAAATACCATTTTTTCAAAATAAAAGTCTGACAAAATTCCTTTCAAAATGGAATATTATTTTTTAACAATTCAATGTTCTTTAAAACCATTTAATATGAAAATATTCCTAATATTTATGCAATGAATGTGGAAAAGAGAATGTAAGAAAAAAACTACTACTACTACTACGCAAGCTGTTTGTTTTTCAAATCGGATAAATTCATATTCACTGTAAAAACTAATTCAATGAATAAAAACATATACAAATCACATATTTAGGAAGATTATTTTATTTTCTTTACAACCATAAAAATATTTTTAAAGTTTGAACTATAAATATGCGAGAAATTGTGATTTTAAATTCAGAAAGGTCCGATTTGAATGCACATTCTAAACTGTTGACAGGATGCTTTTACGCTCGTCGGACAAATAAATTTGAGTTTTTTTTTTCAAAATACAAACTTTCGAAGCAAATCCCGAAGCATCTAACAATCTTTACATTTTACACATCATATACTAAAATAATTCTGAAACTTTCTAATTTTATGGACAAAGTGCTTCTTTTTTGTGTCTCTTAAATTTTTTAAATAAATAGCCTTTAACTTTGCCCTCTCATATTTTCGTTTCTACGGATCCTAGAAACAAAAAAAAGGCCCTGTTTGTACTTCCAGGTGTCTTCTAATTGAGTGCAAAATTTCAAGAATATTGATAAACATTAGCCACTTTTTCCAAAGAAATGTAGAGTGTAAAATGTATTCTCGGAAAAAAATTCCTATAACGCATTTTCTGTTTTTTGAAGCAAAATACGTTTTTAACTCGCTGTAAAAAAATATTCAATTAATAAAAACACATACAAATTACATATTTAGAGAGATTGTTTTATTTTCTTTCCAACCATATAAATATTTTTTAAGATTGAACAATAAATATACGAGAAATTGTGATTTTAAATCAATACGGTCCGATTTGTGACGTCAGTTGACAGGGTGTTTCTACATCCGAAAATCATGTAAATTCGAGTTTTTTTCTTCAAAATCATAACTTTCGGTGCAAATCCCGAAGCATCTAGCAATCTTTAAATTTCACAAATTTTATAGGAAGATAATCTTGAAACTCTCTAATGTTATGAACAAAGTGCTTCTTTTTTGCGTCTTTTATATTTTTTAAACAAATAGCCTTGAACTTTGACCACTCATATTTTCGTTTCCACGGATCCTAGAAACAAAAAAAAGACCCCATTTGTACTTCCAGGTGTCTTCTATTTGAGTGTAAAATTTCAAGAATATTGATAAAGATTAGCCACTTTGATTTTGAAAAACAAAACAGCGTGTAAAATTTATCCTTAAAAAAAAAAAAAAAAAAAAAAAAAGTCATATTTTTGTTTTCAGCCATTCGACCGAAAATACGGTTTTAACTTGCTGTAAAAAATAATTCAATTGATGAAAACCGATAAAAATTACATATTTAGAAAGATCACTCTATTCTCTTTCCAACCATATAAATCTTTTTAAGATTGGTTAAAAAATACTCAAGAAATTGCAAATTTAACTGATTAAGGTCGCAAATTTGAAAATGTCTGCATTTTTTCAGCTAAATGCTTGTAATGCTAAATTGAAGACTTTAAAGCCTAACACTTGAATATTTCTTCAATTCCTGCATTTTTGAGAAAAGATTTGATTGTACAGAGAAATGCATTGAGTTGATATATTATTGCTTCTTTGTGATGATGACAGTGGTGAGGCTCCAGTCTGTAGCTCTGGTGAGTGTATAGTACTCTCTTCACTGCCATTACTTTGACCCAAAGGGGTAGTACCTGTTAGTTGGTTTGTTGTTTTGTTTTACAGCATATCAACCCTTATCAGGTCATTTAACAGTGATTCAAGTAGTTTTGATAAAAGTTTCTAGGTTTCAAGTAATTGTTATCTGAAAATTGTTTGTTTGTTTGGTTTTACGATATATCAACCTTGGTGGGTCATTTAATGCTACAAAGTTTTGAAAGATTCATAGTGATAGTTTGGAAGAAAACTTTTTAAACTCAATTTTTTTTGTAAACAAATTTTTTATTTAACCCATAGATAGGACATTAACGGGTCAGAGTGGACCTGGGAGCAATGGTGATGAAGGGGTGCTCCACATTCTCCAGACCCCCAGAACTGGAACTTCACCATCAGATAGAGTTTAACGTCTTTTCCCAAAAGGATCCCAAACTGGAAGTGTTCCGTGAGTGGGAAATTGACAGTCTTTGGAAAGAAAAATAGTCTGCGTTTCCTGTGATCTTGGAGTTCCACGGAAGCAATAAGAGAAAAATGGTAGAGAACTCTGCTCAAAGCTGTGTTTTTGAGTGAATAATTTTTTTTTATGGGGGTAAGATTTTGGGATGATTTCTCTGACCTTTTGGTATTGGAAGATGTCTCAGATTTGTGCAAGAGCAGCAAAGTTAGTGAATGAATAAATGATTAAAGGAAATAAGTGCCCACTTTTGGTTATTGGAGGGTTCCTGGGAATTATATTATGTAGCCACCATCAGTAACCTGTGTGGAAGCCAGACAGGAGAACCTGAAGACCAAGGATTTTAGTAGAAAGATGTATGATCAAGCAGGGTAAAACAATTTCCCTCTGTGTTAAGAACCACAGAAGAAATAGTTAAAGGATATGTAAATTTAAAGTAATTAGTGAGGTTGATAAAATGTTACACGATGAAGAAACTGAAATTTAAAGTGAACAACGGGGTTAATAAAGTGTTGTGTGTTGAAGGAAATGTAATTTTAAAGTGATTAGTAGTTTTAATGTGTTGTGTAATGCATGATTATTCAAGGTAGAGAATTAAAGAGTAGCACATGGCTGAAGGTAGAATTTATATGGTTTAATTTTGGTTGTTTTCTGCATGCATATTGAATTGTGTTTTTTTTATGTATTGTGTTTGGCCATCAGTGTAATTCTTGCATTTTGTGTAGTTTTGTAAATTGCTTCTCCAGTTACTCCAGGTAAAGACCTGTCGAGCTGAAAGACTGGTGCATTGGTCATAAAGAATCCAGGTGAATGTGTTCCTGGAAGGACCGTGCTCATGGGGTTTGTGACCAGGATTCAGGATCAAGATGTTCCAACTGTGTTGTTTAGTAAAGAATCACATATGGCCCTGTGATGTTTTGTTGAAATTAAAAAAAGACTGTAATTGAAATTTTGTATATGCATGTGAGGATCAATCAGCCACAGGCAGAGAGATAGCCTAGTTAGCAATTTTGAAAATTACAGCTTCTGAATTAAGGGACAGTTAGTGTAGTAAACAGATTTGAATCCAGGTGATGTTGAATTCAAGTCTGAACTGTTAGAGTGATTGACACACAATAACCTTAGCTTAACCTTCGATTTCAGGTTACAAAGTAAACTTTTAATTAGGTAGTCAACTGCTGGACCTCATGACAAAAAGAAGGCTTGGCTTGACTCCTGCATGCGGTTGAAAATCCTAAGTTTAATAAAATGTGATCAGAAAAACTATATGCCTTGAGTTTTTTGCTAAAAACTATGACAAGCTTGGCATAACCATAGAACCTTACCAAACCAGTCAACAAAAGACTAGAACAAGAAGTTAAGAGAAGTTAGCAGAACCACCTGGAACAAAAGAAGCCAGAACCAAACCAATAGAAGAAATACAGAAAGAAAAAAAAACCTGCTACTCACAAGAAAGATAATAGCTACACAAGAAAAAAGTAAAATACCAGCCAGTTACTTAAAAAGTAAGTAAAAGAGAATATTAAATATGAGGGTACAACCACAGGGTGTTCCTCATACAAGAATAGATATACTGTCTACATGATATATATATACCTAGAAATAAGTGAGTATATAACATTATGATAATTGTCCCAAGGATGACAAAGCAGGGATATTCATCTCTCAGAAATATTTTGAAATGAACCATATTATACAGAACAAAAAAGAATTATCCCATAACCTGCTTTGGTCATGTGGATGCTATTCATATAGATGTCTTGAGCTTTGCAGAGCCCATCCCTCTCCAGATCTAGTTGGAATTCTTAGGTTTTTTTTCTTCTTCTAGACTGGTTGCCATAGTAAGGTTATACAATCCAATCTACATTAGTATTTACTCATAGTTGGAGGAAGTACAGTTGGATTCATATCTTTCCTATCCCATTGTGGTGTAATGGTTAGCAAGCAAGTCTTGCAGATCCATTGAACTACAGAAGCCGAGTCCATTGGCTATGATGATAACCCTTACACCATGAGTACGTCTACAGTTACACCTTCATAAAAATAAAAGATGGTTTGGTGTAAATAAATTACTCAGGCTTTGCAAGGCGGTGGGTGCCATTATCGATTATTGTTTCAACACAATAAACCGTTTCACAAACTTTGATATATTTTTCTTATTAAATTAGGTAATTTTATTTTATCAGGTTTTGCATTGCAGCTGTACATAGTGAATAAGTTGCTAATGGAATCAATTTGTAATTAACAATTTGTTTAATGTTGTTTTTTTTATTTTTGTTTTTAATTGTTGTAGACAAAACTACTTTTTTGTAAGATGATGCAGACAATGGCAATAAAGCTACTGAAGTTGTGATGAGCAGAGATGCTGATAGATACGCATCCTGCATCTCTGACACACAAAAATCTAAAAGAACGCAGTAAAATCATATCCATGCATCCCAGTGTTTTTCTTTTTTCTTCCCTCACCATTTCAAGCTAACTGTAAATACATTTCAATAGTTTCTTAAAAATGAATTACACAGGATAGGTTACAAGGTAAAAGTTAGATGGCTTAAGTTGGGACCCATAAATTTCCCCAGGGACTCATTCAAAGCAGATATGTGCGTCCCAGGACAGACTAAATCAAAAAGCTATCAGCATCACTGGATGAGCATTGCTCTTAGTTGAACAGTTTACTGCATTTGTCAGTAGTAATTGATTTTTCTATTTTTTTGTCAAACAGGTAATATTGACAAAATATGTTAACTAGTGTTATTAGGTACTAACAATTGTGATGTCATAGATGTATTTTACAAAATCAATTCAACCTCCTTGATTAAAAAAAACCACCAAAAATCAGGGAATTATCTGATTTTAATTAAATTTTCAGTGTTGATTAATCAATGAATGAATCTTATAATGCATCAGTTATTTTCATATAAAAACTTTCTTTTTTTTTTTTTTTCCAATCACTTAACTTTGACCCACCCCTTATTTTTATGGTGCTAAATAAAGGGGGTTTATTTAAAAGTGAAACTAATTACAAACTTCCCATAAGGATTTGGTAAAAAAACAGCTAAAAATGGGTCTGTACATTCAAAAGCTCATAGTACCCTTATTTGTGAACAGATTGTTGTAAAAATAGGCAAACTTGCAGAAAACAATTTCTTCCTCGGTGTTATAAAGTTGTTTGCACTGAAAATGATTTTGCACACGCATAATTATGGAACAATTACATAATGATAGGTAAAAAAAACCCAGGTATACTCAATAAAGATGCTGAAAAAAACATTTTAAAACACTTTAATGGGAATACTTTACATGCAGTTAGTTACAGAAATGACCATACAAACATCACTGACCTCAGTGCATCTCCATTGTGAAGCAATCAACAGGTAAAAAGACAGGTGTCTAAGGTATTTTTTCATATTAAAAAGAGAAAATTTTCACTATATATCCAATGATTCTGCACTAAATGAGGTTCAGCAATATTACAGTTCATATTTTCTACATCTACATATTAGAATAGAAAAAAAAAAGCTATTATATTCTACTCAGGTGAGTTCTCGAGTAATGGTCCTATTTTTTTATGGTATTACCCGTCGTCAAAATATTCACTTGGCGTCGGTTTTCACACCAAGTTTATTTTAATTTTTTTAAACTGAAAGAAAAATCAGAAAAAAAATCGAAAGTAAAAAAAAAATCTAAATTTCAGAAATTCACACATAGTAATAGTGAATAAAATTTACCTTAGGATTGATCAAAACGCGCTCTTTTCATGCGCACGCAAATTGTTAAAAAATATTTTAAAACGTCAATAAAAAATGGAAAATTAACTTTTTAATGTTTTCTTTTACGTTTAATATAAAGAACAATTCCAAGTTTATGGGTTAAAAAAAAGAAAAAAGAAAAAACAAATTTCTGTTACATAAAACCTAAATTTTTGCATTCCCATAAATTCTTAATCTTTGTTGAAATAATTATCACATCTTCACGTGCGCACTATTTTTTGTATGGAGGATCGTATGTATATATATATATTTTTTTTTTTCTGAAGCAAAAAAAAAATTACTAATTTAGCATTTCTTTGATACCTCACAATTTAACTTATGTACTAAAACAACCCAGCACTAAAACAACAACAACTACAAGAGTTTTCCTCAAAAACCAAAGCGGATATTATTTCCGTTAGATCCATCCATTAATAAGAATGACAATTTTTAATTCAAACATCATTTTCAAAATTTTTAAGAATAAATACCAAATTCTATTATGTCATTGTTTTTGCTAGATATTTTTTATACAATTTTTTTTTTTTATTAAATAAATACGATTTTGATAGACACTAAACAAAAGTATTTATTTTACATTTTATAAATTTTTAAAAATCCCTGAAAAAAAAAAAAATAAATAACAAGTAGACAATAATATAAAATTCTTTAGAAAATAATCAAACAATTTAGAAAAAAAAAAAGATACATATTTTTTCTTATTTACGATGTTTAAGAATATATTAAAAAAATTTTATTTTTTTATTTTTAATTTTTAATTCTTTCGAGTAGATAAACACCTCTGTTCTTTGGGAATAATTGTTTTTAAAAAAAACAAAAAAACATTCCAGACGAGAAATTAACCTTTCTGTAAGAAACATACTTCTTTTCCTGGTTTAAAAATGTTGAAAATATGAGTTTTAATCGAATTTAACAGTGTATATGAACTGCAGATGCTTCAAGTCGTTTCAGGTCATTTCGGGCACGTAGAAATATTTTTTTCAGTCGTTACAGGTCGTTATGGGAAGTAAATAAAAAGACAAAAGACTGAAGGAGTGAATATAAAAAAAATATTTTTAAATGAAGGATTTTGGAAGAAAATTAATACCTAAAATCTGACTATCAAATTTTAAAAAATAACAAAAAAAAAATTTTTGAGATATTTTTTTTACTCTGTTGTATACGAAATATAATTTTTTTTTTAGATTATCAGTGAAAAAATTATGCATAAATATTTGTCCTGTTTAAAAGGGTTGGGGCCTAACTTTTGAATTAAGTTTTCTTCAAAAATTTATAGATAACTATACTAAAAGTAGGCTTGTTTTTAAATAAACATTTTTTAAGAATCTAAAAATATGAAATTTAAAACTTAGAATTAACCAATTTATATCTTAAATGAATTTTATCTATTAATTAGGTTTATAAATTGTTACTCTCCAGGCACATATGGATGGCATGAACGGTAATATCTATTTTAAAGAATTTTGATTTATTTCCATTGAATCAGTTTGATTAAAACGATTCAGTAATTTAAAAGAAAGAATTCATTGATTGATAAGTCAACACCGAAAATTTTATTAAAATCAGATAATTCCCTGATTATTGGCAATTTTTTTCTTTATTAATATGGGCCACCATAGTTTCCCCACTCAATTCTTTTGTAAACAAAACCCACATGAATTTTTTTAGAGCATTTAATTTTTCTGCATGTTTGGAACAAAAAAAAAAAGAAGATATTTCAGATAAATCAATATCAACTAGTATATACATTTCTATTATTGTATTTAAATAATAATAAATAAATAATTTAATAAATATTTAAATTTATTAGTGTATTTAAAAAAAATTTGTTATTGATTTCTAAGAAGAAACTTTTATAAGTTTTTTTAAAACATTTAATAACATGTTTTGTTAACTTCACTTATGACATAAGTCTTCATCATTTTCCATAAAATTTTGGCTGTTTTTCTTTTTTGCTTTTTTTTATGTTACTACTTTTCGACTTAAACAAAAATTTGACCTTAAATAATCAATTTAATTAATTTTAATTTGTTTTCAAAATGAAAATCGGCACACATTTTGGTGGTACCTAAGTGTTATCAACTATTTCATCTAGTTGATATATCAGTAGAGTTGGACAGTTGGTCAATTTTCATTATATTTCCCCCTTGATATCCCGGTTTTTAATTTAGTATTTTTCTTTCTAAAGGAAACCATTCATTCTCTTGTGTAATGATGATTAGTAAGTACATGCAATTTTACTGAAGGGAGGTAATAAATTTTTTAAAAATTATTTCAAATTTTAAAACAATTACCAAAAATCAGGGTAATTGGACAGTTTTAATGAAATTTTCAGCACTTTATTAAAGATTTAATTTTATAATGAATAGGTCATCTTATTTTTTTAATGATAAATATTCATTTAAAGGACACTTTAGTTATATCTTATTTAGTGAATCTATATTATGATTGATAAGGGGAAATAGTAAATAATTAGCATTTAATCTTTTGAGCAAGTATATAGATCCTACATTATTATTAATTTCAAATTTGACTAGAAATTGTTTTATTTTCACAAATAGAACATTGTAATACTCTTGCAGAAACAAAAATCTTACTATGGCGCGCTATTTTTACTGTCTTCACAAAATGAATTATTGCAGAGTAAAGATGAGAATGCATGAAAAATTGTTTTTAAAAATACTCTGTACCTAAAAGGTCTTTCCAGGTGCACTTAAAATAGTCAAGAAAGTCTTGAAAAAACAAAAGTCTGTATTAGAGATGGGCAGTTTAACCAAAAATTGATTTTTTTTCGGTTTCATCTTCATACCATAAAAACGCACCAAAATTATTTACGAAACTAAAACTGTTCTATTACTACTGAGTTATTATATCCAAGAAAACATGGTTGAAAAAGACTAAGATTTTAATTAAATTTTATCAACATTGATACTATTGTAAGAAGAAAAGATTGAACCAAAATATTAAAAAAATTGTTTGACAATTTTTTAGAAAATAAACATGAAATCTATTTGATATTTTAGCATAGAATGTTTTCAAATAACATATTTCGGGTCTTGAAATTTTTGAATTTTAATTTTTTTTAATGATGTGGTCTTCTGGATTTATCTTTCTAGAAATGTAAGAATTAGGGACTAAAATTTTTTTTAAATCAAATGACCCCCCCCCCCTCCCCAACCCAAGATCCTAACATTTTTCCAAGATTTATTTTTTTAACAAAATAACCTATTCATTATAAAATTAAGTCATTAATGAATAAAGTGCTAAAAATTCCATTAAAATTGGACAATTCCCTGATTTTTGGTGATTGTTTTGAAATTTAAATTGTTTTTTTTTAAATTTATTTATTACCTCTCTTGAGTAAAATTGCACAACCTACTAATCATCATTACACAAGAGAAAGAAAAAATACTAAATTAAAAACTGAAACTGAACTGTATAACCACAGTATCAAGGGAAAAAAATCAATAGTGAAATGAAAATTGCCAAAGCACCAAACTCTAGTCTGTAAAATGTCTTCAATGAATAGAGGCACCATGGGAAAAGCTGGCATAATTTAAAGAGTTTGTCTATATAAAATAAAGTCAAAGGCATCTGTTTTAGGTGCAGGGTCAAGTATTTGGAGTAGATACTATTATTCAGCAAAGAGTTTCTTTAATCTAAAAGCAATTATTACTTCAACATCAAACTAAAGCACACATGACTGTGATATCAACAGGCTTATGTGTGTGTGTGTGTGTGTGCATGTGTGTGCATGTGTGATAGAGCATATTACGCATTCATATACAATACATTAGTAGAATAGTTCAGGTTTTTAATTTTAGAAATAAAGTGAGAGAACATTTCATAATAATAGATGAGGCACAAAGAGTATTTTTCACCATATAATGCCCACTAAAATAAAATATGCACCTGGTTTAGCAAGGTTTATATTACTAAAATTCTCATATCTTTGTGTGCATGTACATACAAACAACTTAGTAAAACAGTATATAATAGCAAGATTTTCAATAGAGAAATACACATAATATGCTCTAGCTTTGAGAATAAAGCAAGTTCCAGTCCAATTTGCAATTTTGAGGTACATTGTTTATGTTGAATGTCATTTTCTAATCATCCAAATTCTTAATATAATAGAAATAATATGAAATGCTAATTAGAATCCTTCAATATTTTCTAAATAGAATCATCAATATCCTCATAAATGTTACAATGGGAATGCAACAACAGATTCATGTCATCTATTTACCACACAGACATTTTTTAAGCTGGTTTGAATTCAGAGAATTTCTTTCTGGTTGCCTAATCAAGATTAAAGAACCTAGCCTGTCCTACTATTTACCCATAGCTGGAGGAGCATTTGCGCAAAGTGAAAACGCAAACAGCTTTGTCCAAGATTTGAACTCTCAGCCCAAATTCCATTACCTATGATGATAACCATTATTCTAAATGTACTTTAGTGAGTAATGTCTTAGTGTCAATAATTGCATCTTGATATTTATCAAGAAATCTCTAAATTATGATTGACTTTTTGGAATATGACTCTCTCTCACTGTCTGGTAATTGGCAGGTCCACCTTTCTCCAGCAGTGCCCATCATATATTGTTCATCTTACTTGGATGGTCTGTGAGATGGTAGGTAAATGACCATATAGCTGTAAACAGCTTTGTCAAAGATTTGAACTCTATGAACAGATTCCATTTCCTACATTGATAATCATTATTCTAAGTGCACCTTAGTGAGTAATGTCTAAGTGTTGAAATGCTGCAACCATACAGTAGTACTGACATGACTACAGCTTGGAAGAATTCCTTTTTTGTTTTATCAGATCAGATTTTCATATGTCAATAGCAGTCCATAACTAAATTATCCATTAAAAGATGAGAATGTAAGATGAAAAATAAGTTGATTTTTTAATTTATAAAAAAATTACTATAATAATTTTGCAATTTTGCTTGGGTCATATTATAACCCCTCAAAATGTTAATACAATTCTCCAGTTACCAGTGCTCATAAAGAGTCGTTGACCAATTGAAAAGTTCCATACTTTAGGTAAATTTTTAAAAATCATCCTGGGTGTCTCACTACCCTTCTCACCAGTTAAACTTGGTGTAGAATTTTCCTTTTGGACTAGTCACTCAACCAAGACTAAAGAGCACATTCCACCTGACTATTTTACCTTTAGTTGGAACAAGAAGAAATTGATTTATGCCTTTTCAAAGGGAATTAACTCAAAGTCTATTACAAAAAGCCTCAACAAAAATTTGAACTTGACATTTATTTAGATATTGCCATCATTTTTACATGAATATACTAATCAGGTGATATTTCAGATATGAAATAAAAATACTTTTATCTTAGATATTTTTTCAGATGAAACCAAAATCCATGCACTTTTTCTTTTTGACATAAAGTGTTCAGACACTGATTATTCTAACAAGAGACTGACACACACACATACTTCAGCATTATACACAAAATTACTTCCTGCCATAGTAAATTATTCTTTCTAATTGTATGATAATTTGTTTAGTCATAAAATTTATCATAGCTGCTACTCATGTCACCATCAAAACAAGACCAATTATAACTAACATTGTTATTAATTACTCTAATAAGTGTATTGTTCCTCTGTCTTTATATATTTATAACTATTTATGTACAAAATCCATTTAAAGTCATATTCTCTAAATTTCTTTTTTTAACATTGTGTAGTATTCCTTCTTTATTTAATCATTGTAGAATTTTCAAAAGACAAATGTAATAGAAGTGAACACTAATATAGAAATATCATGAATATATCCACAACTGGTGGTCCAGAAAAGACAATAAGAATACACTTGATATTCCTCTAGTTTATATCATAGCCAGTGGCAAAGTAAAATGAGGAGCAGGGAAGTAGTTGCTCCTTATACATTTATTAAAAGTGGGATGTTTTTAACAATCTTTTAAACAACTTAACCGGTAAGTATGGGAATGATTCTATTTGAGATCATCGAAACCTCACTGTACATCCATACTGTATGCTGATGTAGGCGCAAACAAATATATACAAGGATTTTTATAAATCCTTAAGAGAGCTCAATCCGAACAGGTGGTCCACCAGGCAACAATTTTCCCAGTGGAAAATAAAAAAGAAGAGAAAGTATATATAGGAATCTCTGCTGGAAATTGGAAACAGAGGTTTTATAATCATAGACATTCCTTTTCCAACCCTTTACTTATTAACGATTCTATCAAGGTGGTTTTGGAGTCTGAAGGATAGGGGCTTAACCCCGCAAATTAAATGGAAGTTCATTAAAAAAAATCTTCTACCCCTAAAAGTTTTAATAGTAGGTGTAATCTCTGCCTTGAAGAGAAAGTAAGCATAATTAAACATAGATTTACTAGCCAACTGCTAAATAAAAGAAATGAACCGATATTCAAATGTCAACACAAAAATAGATTTAAACTAATATGAAGAAGTATTTATTGTTTTAATAGGGATGTTGTATAGCAATAATGCAAATTAGGTTTTTTTGTTTGTTTGTTTTTTTTTTCCACTTATTTGACAGTAAACTAAAACCATACTTTCAATTTCATCCACGCAATGTTGATCAAACCCATACACAAGAAAATCCTCCAATGCCTATTCCAGTCAGCAATCATAGCATATACTGAAACAATGAACCAAAGACCGGGCTTTTTTAACCTTGACATATCGATCGCAAAAATCATAATACACGAAAATCAAAAACAGATAAAATTGTAGTCCCATTAAAAAAAATCTTTTTTTAAATATCCACCCTAAACTCAAAAATTTTTCCAGCCAACTAAAAAAAAATGGCGACCTACTTCTTCCATACTTCTTAACACCCTCCTCTCCTTCCTATTCCCTATACCTATCAAATGTTCTCTAACCCATCCACACATCTTGATCTGATCGCCTTTACCTACTAGGTCAAAATTTCTAAAAAATGTTCAAGCCAACTAAAGAATATTGACCTACTTCCTCCCTACCATTCACCTACCTCTTTTGCACTTTACTACCTATACCTATCAAATTTCCTCCAACAGTCCACACATCTGATCTTATCACTTTCCTACCTCTTCCAGCTCTAAAAATTTTTCCAGCCAATCAAATTTTCACTAATACAATCCCACTCTCCTGACTTTATCACTTAACCTACCGCTCACCATCTCCGCTATAAAAACAAATGTATGTTGTATAAATGTTTTAAATAAAGGACTGAAGAAGTAGTACTTAATGTGTTAAAAAATATTTCCTCTACACCGGCTTGTTTGTGTTGTTTTATCCACTTTTTCCTCTATTCTTAACCATATTTTGTCGGATTTATTCAAATCCTCATATATATGACACAGTTTTTGAAATTCAGCCGACAAACAGGACGTGACTTTTGTTGACGGGGCAGATTGTAAAACCAGTTGATTTTTGGATATAAGGAGTCCACCGATGAGAAAAAAAGATTGAATAATTGTTTTATTAAAGGAACTTTTGACAGACTCTAACGGCAGTGTAATTGTCGTCCTTTTTCGGCGAAATACTCAAGGGTACCATGAGTTGAAAAAAAAAACAAGACATTTTTTTTTCGTTGTATTTCTGTAAATTCTGATTGTTTATTGTGTATCCATGTGTTGTTGATATATTTAGAGATTTGTATTTTTGTTCGGTTGCTCGCCTGTTCTTTGATATAACTACCTGTTAATATTGTTCTCCGTCTCCACATAGATTTATATATATGCTCTCACCCCCTTTCTTTTCTTGTATGTTATATGTAAATAAATTCTTTGTATGTTTATAAAAAGTGTCACGCGTCTTCTCTCCATTCAGCATTGTTGCCTTCCATCGGTTTTCTCCTCCCTCCCCCTTTCACAGGTGTAAAGAGAGGTGTCTGAAATTTCCCATCCCTTTGTATTATATTTATTTTATCTTTACACTGGGACCATCATCGCATATTTTTTTTTTTTCTTGTTACGTGCACGCGCTGGTTGATCCTAACGAGTGCGGGTTCGTAACACCCTAAAAAAGTAACAATTTAAAGGAGCTATGTATTAAACTTTCTTATTTATTTAGGTCTATCAGCTGGGACTGTATAATACGCTGACTGCACTTCTGTTGAGGAGTAAGAATTAAATATTTACAATTGTCCATATTCCATTTTTTTTTTTTTTGGTTTATGATAGTGTTTTATTCATTTATTTTCTAAAATTCTTTTGTACATACGAATTTATCAGTTTGATTTATTTCCTTTCCGAAAAGTAACAAAGTAGCTAATAAGTAAACATTACCTCATTTCGTGTATTTATTTAATAATGTTTATTTCATGAATAGTTTCTTACAAAAAAGATTTTAGTTATACTGATTATTCTAAAATGAAAGTATTTTAAAGTTGTTGTTTGATTTGTTATTTAATTCGCTGTAAAAAATAATTCAATGTATGAAAACACATAGAAATTATTTAGAAAGATTATCTTATTTTATTTTTAACCAAATGAATATTTTCAATATTGCAATAAATAAGATTTGATTTTTCATTAAAATTTAGTATGAAAAAAATCATTCTTTGAATAGGCTGTCCGAAGCAAAGTATTTTTTTAACTCGCTGTAAAATAGATAAAAAATGGATAAAAACTCATTAAGAAAGATTATTTTATTTTATTTCTAACCATATAAATATTTTAAAGATTGGATCATATATAAGCGAGAGATTCTGAGCTGAACGGCATAGACTGCAAAATTTATTCACTAAAATTAAACTTCACTGCTGATATCGCTGTAACAAAAAGCAGGCAGTGAAAAATATTCTATCATCAGCAGGAGCTGGTATATGGCCAATTTCACAAATCGGTTGATTTTGGTTTAATTAATTAATTATATCAGTAAAAATCAATAACCAAATTTGGTGTGTTAGAAGAATATTAAGGTGTTTGCAAGATTTTGAATCCGAGTGACCTCCCTTTTCGGAGTTATACGTCAACACGAACATCCCAAACTTCCTTATTTATATATATATATATATATATATATATATATATATATATATAGAGAGAGAGAGAGAGAGATAGATATATATAGATATAAATATATATATATGGAATAACGGTGTTGAGTTTTTGCTTCCTTTCAAAGATAAATATTGCTCTGTATATAATCTAAAAAGATTATTATACATTGAGCTCTCTGTAGTGATTTAAAGATTCACTGCATTTATACATACTGAATCATACAATAATAATACAGTGTCTTAGAAATCACATATAGAATCATCCCTTACTACCAAGTTTTGGATACCTCACATCTATATATCTATTATTATACTAAAGCTGAGTTTATCAACCTTCTCCAGCTAAAGGATTTTTTTCTATTTATGTTATGGACACAATATTTATACTTATATATTCCTTGGTTTTAGCACTACAAAGTGTATGAAAAAAAATTCAGTTTAATTGGCTTTAATTAGGCGTAATTAGCAATTAAGTCAACGACCGACTAATCCCTGTCTTGGAGATTACCTGTTGCTCTTCCCATCTCGCTATGTCAGTTAAGTTAACTCTCCTCCCACCCTGTATTTGTCAGTTAGTGAGAGTGAGCCTGTCATAACTGAAAAATCAGCACTCAGGCACCCACACCCATCCCATCACCCACGGTACTCCGTAGATTCACCCCCTTTCATTTCTCCAGGCTAAAGAGAATTTTTTTTTTTTTTAATAAAGTGGCGTAAATCAGGCTTTAAAATAGATTTTTTTAAATTACTTTAATTATTAATTTATAGAGTCAAATTTAACATGATTATTAAACTTACTTTAAAATATTTCATGTTGGGTAATAAAAAAAATAGTTATATATTTAAATGTGATGGGATCTTATTCAAATGAGCAAACGTTGACTCCCCTCATCGTTTAACTAAAACAAACTAAAAGAATACATTGCTGACTAACTCCTTGATTTTTGGTAATTTATCTCTCTTAAATTAGTGAATCAATCAACTTATTTGGTAAGTAGATAAATTGTCTTTGTTGCTCTTTTCGGAAAAATTAAAATCTTATTTTGTTTTAAAATCAAGATTTGTGGCACATAGTTCGGTACGTTATACAATTTCATTGATATAGTTATTCAGCCTCTTATCTTTATAGAAAAAAAAGTACCAAATTTTTTTTCCACGTCATTTTTTTATCTCATAAAATAAAATAGACCTCGTAAAAAAATATTTCCCCTAATATATTTTAGAAAAAAAACTATTTCAGATGTATTTACATCCAATGGTAAAAATTTATGGAAATTTTCGTGAAAATCGGACCATTAATTGATTTTTCATAGAATTTTTTAAAAATCCTCTTATCGTAACTTGTTTTTAGCTACGTTAAATTTCAGTTGATTTAACAGTGCAAAAATGAAAACATTGTTTTTCAATCATAATTTTCATTATTTTCGTAAGCTGATAAAAAATTTAAAAAATCATCAGGAGTTGAGTTTCTTTCGAAGGAAAAAAATTTTTCTAGAAAATATTAATTTTTCTGCAAGTTTCATTGTCTTAAATGTAGGCCCCCCGACATATGACGAGACGCTTCTCGGTAACTAAAGTTTGTTTTTCTGTGCGTAAAAAATTATTTTATTTAACTTTTACGACCAATTAGAATAAAAATAATATATTGAATGATTGTTTTATCAGTTTTTCTCTTAGAAAAAATATTCAAATTTTCATTTTATTTTCGATTTTAAGAATTAATTCTAAAACCGAAGACATTTTTAATGTCAATTTCACTGCGAAATTTTAAGATTAAATATTTTCAAGTTTTTATTCATAGTAAATTGTAATATTAAAGTTTATAAAGATTTTATTCATTTTAAATTGTAATATTAAAGTTTTTAAAGATTTTATTCATTTTAAATTGTAATATTAAAGTTTTTAAAGATTTTATTCATTTTAATAGAAAAAATTTGGCTAAAAAGTTTGTCCGTTACACCCATCCGTACTTAGATGCATAACCGTAAGAGGGTAATAATATGTATTTCTTTCTCTCTAAATCGCAGCCTGAAAATTACTCTTTCGCACGTAATATGGATAGGTTTGTTTATTTTTTAAGATAACGATGTAATTTTTCCCAATCGGATAATTTGATCATTGAATTAACTATTTTTCTTTGTAACAACCCTGTATGTTCTTTTTTTTACGAGATTTTTGATAAACAAAGTTCGGAAATATCTATTTTCGTTTTATTCAAGATGGCCTAAACGGTTTGGTGGTACCTAAGTTTCAATGTTTAAGATGCCCTATTTCCAAAACCGATTTATTAGTGAATTATCTTTTTTTACATATGTTCTATCATTAAATTGTCTTTCGAAAAATGTAAAATTTATTTATGTACAAAAAAAAAAAAAATCTTGGTACGGGGGATCAACGCGCGAAACATATTGGTGCATATCGCATTAATGTGTTCTGGCCCCTTGCCCTAAAAAACGCTACATGATGCCTTCTGAAAATTCGAACCGTGCTATTTATGAACTTCCTACCTGGGTAAAGAAGAACAATTTCCTCATAAATTCCTACAATAAAATAAATTGAACCCTCATTTTATGTCTGTGTTTTTGCAATAAATGTTTTATTTTTCTTGCACCCATTATTTTACAATACTAAATATATTTTCTTGGAGATATGTTAGCGCCATATATATTTATAATATGCCTAGACTACATAAGTAAACATCATTAGATGTTATAAATAATTATTTTTTAAAAGGCAAGAAGCAGGCAATATTCTGCACCGAATGCAGCATGGAACATCACCCTCTATGTGAACTCCGATAAAACCAAGTTCATGTGTTTTTAAAATTAAGGAGGCATCTCCACGTTCGATGATAAACCCTGGAAATTGGTGTTACAATTAACGTAGCTAGGTAGTAATATCTTATCTAAAGAAAGCCATGTTAATCAATGCATAGTGAAAGGCATGGTCTTCTATGGACTATCAGTCATATAGAAATCTGATCTCATTGACAAGTTAAAGCAACAATTCTTCACAACCATAGCTGTATCATTGCTACTGTACAACTGCACCACTTGGACACTAACATAGCACCTAGAGAATAAGCTACATGGGAACTGCACAAGAATGCAGTATGTAATTTCAAAAAAGTTGTGGAAGCAACACCCCATGAGAAAGCAGCTGTATGGCTACTTGCCACTTATCACACAAACAATCTGAGTAAAATGCTGGACACTGCTGGAGAATCAAGGACAAACTCATGATGTTTTTGTATGGAAACCAGCAGACAGGCACCCCAGTGTGGACCGTTGAGCAAAGATGTACATTGACCAACTCTGTGCAGATATTGGATGCTGTGAAGAGGACCTCTTGAGAACAATGATTGATAGGGTAGGGTTGGCTAGAGATTGTCATGGATATCCATGATTAAAATCCTACTTACCTTTAATTACAAATTAACTAACCAAGTGACCCTTCTCTTGTTCTTCCTTTGGTCATTTGAAAATGTTTACTCCAGTTTAAATAACTTATTTGGACAGTTTGGGAAAACTTTAAATTAGTGAAATAATATTATCATGTGATTTTTTCCAACAATTTAAACCGAGCACAATGGGTGACCCAACGGGTCACGTATTTTCTAGTATATATATATATATATATATATATATATATATATATAAAGCTGTAAAACTTGTGCCCATGGATCCAGATATGAGGCTCTTAGGATGTTATTATACATAAAATAATAACTACCACATAACAGTGTTTTATTTACTTCTAGCTCAAAACCAAATTTGATAAGACTATCAGTTCAATCATCACTGCCTTCATTTGTGGTCATGTGCTGCACTCAGGTAAACTTAGTAAACATAAAGTATAAATAGTACATGATTTACTGATTAAATGTATTTTCAAATTAAAACAAAAACAAAGAAATAAAAAAAAATTGTCATGCTGATTACTTTTTTTAGCAAATTATAAATTCAAGACACTTTATCATTGTATTCTGAAGTATAGACAAAAGCAATTTATCTTAAAAAAATGATTAAATTTAAACATGTATTTCATGATTGCTTTTGTATTGGAAAAAAAAAACAATTATAAGATGAAGCCAAGTAAATGTTCATTACAGAGTCTTAATCTATACTAGATAACTTGTGAACCTGTAGTGGGGTCCCATTGTAATAGTGGTTCATGATGATATTGATACTTCTATTGAGAAAGGAATTAAAGATTTCATAGTTATGTCTATATATTGAGAATTTGGATGATTAAAAAAAAGTTTGGCATGAATATAGACCCAACAAAATATCATAATTTGAACTGGAAATTGCTTTATTCCAAGTTAGAGAAATGCACCTAAAATGCCATAATAATAATCTTGCTATGATATGCCATTTTTGCTGGGATAAGGTTACACATGTACAAACAGTGAATTTTGATAATGTATATACAGATAATAATGATTCAATTTCTGTAAGTTTTTGTTACTTTGACACAGCAAAAATGGCACATTGTAGCAAGATTTTTGATAGCACAATATTGATAAAGTGCTATAACTTAGAAAATAGCAATTTCCAACTTAATAGTGTTGCCTGTATTCATGCATATCCCAATAAAAGTTTCTGACGGGATATAATTTATTAAGGTTTTAAAGCCCAGTCTATCCTACTTTTATGTATAGATTGGGGGAGGATAGTTGGATTTATACCTTTCCCAAACAGACTCATCAAGAAGATAATACTATGATGTAAAACATACAAAAATGTTATATCAATTAACAAACAAGATTAATACTGTTATGATAGGTGATAAGAACTAATACATAACAATATTCTACAAGTAATGTTTTTATAATGAACAAGAAAAGCAAAAATATAACATTGTTCATTCTACTAATGTCTGGTGGTGGTGATATGTATTTTTTTTTTATAAATGTTGAATACATTTTTGCTGTTGCTATTAATTTAAATTATTAATGGTTACAATTTATAATAGATGAACCATAAATAATAACTGTCAAAGCAGGATGGACATTAACAGAATTTATGGCCAGAATTAAAATTATTTTTTAAAGCAAAACATTGTTTTCTTTGTCAATGTATTGACTTATGGATCTGCAAATGCTAAAGAAACTGCATGGTGGCTTTTAGATAAACAAAACAACAAAAAGAAATCAGATCTTTATGTCTTTCCATATCAGATTAAACAAAACAGTTAAGCAATGTATTTTTAGAAGCATTTCCAATGGGCATCCACTGCTGTTTTTCTAGCAGAGAGGAGGTGGGGCGAAAAAAAGGATAAGTTCAGAATATACATATCCCATCAATAAGTACATCCCCACCTTAACAATACCTTATTTTTTTTAATTAACAAGTTCATTTTATTCTAAACCAAGGTTTTATTATTTCTAGTGGAACATCATTTGGTATTATTTATTACCAAATTCTACTGAAAATGAAATATGGAAGACATAAAAAATTAAAGTTTGCATCAGACAATTTACTTTGTCTGTCCCAATATAATAGATTGATTATAATGGCAGGTCAACATGTCTTGAGTTATTTTCTGCTTAGAGGTAAGGGAATTGTGTTTTTGTGCAGTCTTTTTAAAAGGTTTTTTTTTTTTGCACATTTTGTATATGAATAATTTTAAATAAAATATTTAATTCATAGATAGGAGTCTAACAGGTACTATCACTCTAGGTCATAGTGTCTTATAATAATTGTTACATTTAATGTGCATGAAATATAGACACAAATATAACAACTATTATAAGTAGTAACATTTTTATTTGACAACAAATTAAATAGAAGAAAAAAAGTATACATTGCTGACATGATGATTGATACCGAGTGATGTACTTATTCTGACCAATTCTGATTTTTTTGTTCATGCTCTCATACAAACAAATGAGATATTCCTTCCAATCGAAATCATTCCTTTGCTATGGGCTGAAGTTGTAGAAGGGGACATGACTGAGATTATTGAGTTAATGGAATTCTTTTTTCTTCCTTCGAATTTTCTCCCACATGAAAATGCCAACATTGTCACTATCCTGTAACCTCCTGACTCAGCTATAATTCAACACACAATTCTAAATACTGCAACACCACGAATGAATTCATAGAATGAAAAAAAAAAAAAAAAAAAAAAAGATCAGAGAAAAACTGGCTGGTCTTTAATGCTGGGGGGGGGGGGGCTTTGTTAAAAAAAAAGGTTTTAATCATGCATTTAAATATTGGCTGACCACTCCACCTCTAGAGCTGATGCTGGAAATTCCAGACAAAAATTTTTTTAAAATGATGCCCATTTTAAATGGACACAGAATGACTAATAAAGCACAATCACTGAAATAACAAAATAAAAAAATTACTTTTTTAATACAAAACAATAATCTTTTGAAAGAATGAAAGATTAAAATATATGAATTTTCAGAGAAATAATTAATGTATACATGTCTATAGACACCAAATTAAATTTGGTGTCTATACATGAAATATTCCTCTGAAAATTCATATTTTTGTAATGTTTCAAAAGATTACTGCTTTATGCAATCTAAAAATAATGGAGATTCACTATCTGTCTGGAAGTGAAACTATGTCACTGCTTATGTCACAATACCCAAAATCATTAATACATAGAATAAAGAACAACATTGAATATGAGGCTTTTTAAGTAAGTAATTAATTTTTTGAAAACTGATCTTTTTTTTAGATATTCAATATTAATATTAATGAAATAAATAAAATCTGTTCCTTATAATTCAACATTTGAATCCTTTCCATTGTAATAATGACAATTTAAATAAATAAACTATGAAATTAATTAAAAAAAGTTGTATTATCACTTTAAATGGAAAAAATTATTTGTGAAATTTGAAATCAATTTTTTAAACTATTTTTTTTTATTCTCACCGTTTTTTCAGTAATAAGAAGTTAACTAAAAGGTTTATTAGCATTCCCAGTTGATTTTTTTTATTTGAGGCTATTGTTCACATTAGTTATATAGAGCTGTGTAAATGGAGTTCAGAACCGTTTGAATTATGCAAATATCCCCAGTGGTTCAAAAGTTATGAGAATTTAAAACCCCGAAATTGGGGGTACAAATGTGGACATGATTTTGTTTCAAAAATATGTCAAATCACAGACCATTAAAAAAAGCAATTCAGTGATTTCTTCACAGTTTCTTTATTTTTGGAGCAATTTTGATAAAATTTGGTATTCTTATGTAAAATTGTATGTTCTTTCTGATCATGCACTCAAATTGTATGTACCTCTATGCTTTAACCCATTATTTAGAGAATAAGAGATACAGATAGCAGCGTTTGTTTTTTTTAAGTTTAACACCCAATTATTCAAGATTTTCATTATAATACTGCATGTATAGACATGTGTAGTATTAATTCAAATAAATAACATCACTTTGAAGAAAAATAAAACATTTATTGCAAAAATACAGACATAAAATGAGGGTTCAGTTTATTTTATGGTAGGAATTTACAAGGAAAAAGTTAAGGATTATTGACTTTAAAACATACCTAAAAATAGTTCAGAAAAAAAAAAAAAAAGTAATTTCGTTGTTGCGGAAATTTCCATAAAATACGATAATTATCAAATTTTTTTGTGTGAATCTTAAAATTTTCCTGCCAAAAGTTAATGTTAAATAAATATTGGGTAAAACTTGCAAATCATACTCAAAATCCCATGATATTACAGCTAAATTCTCATCAAACACAGAAAGAAAAAAAAACAGAACCCAAATTATTTATTATTTTCCTATTAAACTAACCTTAAACCCCTCTAGTTAAAATTAATAGTTTTCTTACAAAATTTGTGGGTTCTGTTTTTCCTGGGTCATAGTTTGTTTTGAAATGTATGATGCACGATTGCAAAAGTACATTGTACATTTACAAATTTTCCACAGGTTGATTTTTCAAACGTAAATATATGTATATACATATATAATATTAATTTAAATATGTAACATCACTTTGAATTTAAAAATACATTTCTAAATGCTTATGTTGAATTACATAAAAGAAATAGATTATCTATTTACATGTTTTCATACAAACTGTGTGTGCTTTTGTTTACATTTCTTGTAATTTCAAGTTTTTTCTTCTCCAAAATTGAAACAGACATAAAAAATAATTCAATTGTTAAAAATACATAAAAGTTAAATATTTAGAAATTCTTATTTTATTTTCAACGGTATGAATATTTTAAAAATTGGACGAGAAATAAGTGATAAATTTAAACTTTATTATCTGCATAACATAAACAATGCCTCACTGTTTAACGTAAACTTTACATTACACGCAATAGTATGCCTGTCTGTAAAATTAGAAAGTTTCAGAATTATTTTGATATATAATTTGTAAAACTTAAATATTGCTAAGTGCTTCGGGATTTGATTTGAAAATTTGCATTTTGAAGAAAATGCATTTATAATAACCCATAAACATTAATTTAAAATACGACTTCAGGAATTCTATGATATAAAAAAAAATAAATAAATATTGGAGTTTTCTTTAATCTTATTTCTTTCAAATGATACAAAGATTTCTTACAATAAGATAACTTTTTGAAACGTTTTGTAACTTTTCCAGTCATGAGTACAGTTATCGAATATTATATAATAACCCATATCACGACAGTCTCCAAAAATATTTCCAAAATGTTTTTAATACTTCTAAACTGAATCTATCAAAGAATTTTTTTTCTACAGGATTAGATTTTTTTAAATAACCTTATATTATGAGTGACATCAAACTTGATTATCTACTATGTAACAATTTCATACTCCTTCAGTGCCATTACTCCCAGGTACACTCTGACCAAGTGTGGTAGTACCTATTAGGGTCCCATCTACTACGGATTAAGTAGATCTATTCAAAAATTATTGTTCTTCAATAGAACTGTGTGCAAAAGAAGGAAACTGCTAAGAAATAACTACATTAAATGTAAATATGAGCATACAATGAATGTAATTCCCTAAACTCTAGGCATAAAATCACCCTCAACTGGTTGACATGCCTGTTAAAATCAATTAATCACAATTTTATAACTTAGAAGGAATAGTGTGAGATTAAAAAATAATCCTGTTCTTATTTTCTAAGCTTTGTTTGGAACATAATTAGGCATCCAATGAGGATCAACTTCAGTGCACATGGGAATTTTCTGTCAGAAAAACTAGCATTGTCAGTCAGTCAATTCTACAGCTGTCAATCCTTACTGCGTTATTTAATGCTGAAGTCAGTTTTTATTTAAGCAATTACATGGTTTCAAGTAATTATTACTATTTCATTAATAGTCATTTGTAAACAATTATAGCTTCAAGTATAACTGATAATAATAATTATAATTTTTTTTTACTCACAATTATATAACTTCAGTTAACTACTCTAATCAAATTGCAGTATCAATGTTTCAAGAGAAAATGCATCAATTTTTATCTCAAAAAGATCTATTTGACTCCCTAAACACCTAACACATACTACTACTCCCTAACACATACTACTACTCCAAGTCAGAGTAGCCCCCCAGAGAGTAATGGCAAGAAAGAAGTGACTCTGGAACCTCACCGCCAGATGCAGTTTAGTGTCATACCAGAACAAACCAGACAAGCTCTACAACAGACACTAATAGCATATTAATGTGTCATATGAATAATAAATAAAAATGGTAGGGAGGGTATATCATATTGCTATTTTCTTTTTTAGTAAGAGGAATTTTAATTCTTGATCTTCAACTAAGTCTAAAAACTAAAACCATGCAACTAACCAAGTATGATATGGATACCAGTGCCACTACCATAGGCTGCAGGTTTTTACATCTTTTATAAATTTTTAAATGAATATTGCTCAATGCCACACTTCATTATTATTTTACAATAAAAAAAATATATAAAGATTCTATAACAATTAAAATATGTAGCTTTCTTATATTTATCTCCCAGACTTGAAAAATCTCCTTTAAATATTTGATACAGGGCGATTAAAAAAAAATATTAACACTTCTATGAGAGTACCTTTATGATATTATGATTTCAAACAGTCTCCACCTGTTCCTCATCCATGCCAATGCATTTTTGGAATCTTCCAGAGGGAATTTTTAAAAAAGTTAATGCTTCTGGGAGTACTTTAATTAGAAATTGATATTATAGCAAGCACCTGGGAAAGATTCCAAGAATGTGCTGGTAGGGATGGTGAATAGGTAGAGACTGTTTAAAATCATATCATATAAAGGTCCTCACACCTATCAATTTGTTAAAAAAATAATATCAATTTATTTTTAATATATTCATTATATTTTTTTGATAAAGATTAATATTTCAATAAATATTCAATTAATTTTTGATTTTACAGATCATGTATAAATAATAATTTGGCACAGATATACTACTGGTCTCTGACACATTAAATAAAAAAATACCATACTGGTCTATGAGATCAGATAACTTGAGTAACAACAGTCTAGAATATAAGGAGAAAAATCAATGAATACCTTAACACAGAAATATTTACTTGAACAAAAGAGTGTACAATTCAAATGTACATGCAGAATAAGAACATTGAAATATGAATATCAGAGACAGATTTTGATGCCGACTTTTTCAGATACCAAAGTAAAATTTTTGTATTTGTTGATTTGAAGAATTGAAATTAGAAATGTTGTAGTGAGAGAAGAGACTTACATCATGGAGTGAAACGGGCAAGGACTTAGACTTATCTCGCATGTAGGTCCATGATTTAGATGAGATGGCCAAAAAGAATATATATTGCTTTCCTTTGCTGCAGACAAAAAAGAAATGGTTTGCCTCCATGAACTCAGATGTAACAAAAAAGAGGTTCACAAGAGAAGACTAGTCCATTTATATGATTAGTTGCTTATGCTGATTGGTCTGACGAACCAATCAGAAACGAGCCACAGCAATATAAATGCAATGTGACCTGAGATATCAATCGCAGTCTGACTTCGAAGCAAGTGACAAGTGGAAAGTGTGTATATAATATCCAGGGAAGAAATTGTGTCACCCCCACCCACAAAAACCATAAACTATTTTGGCATTTACAAGTTGTCCCAATGGCACAAGAACAGATTAGCCACAACATGATAAAACCATTTACTGGTGAGGGTGATGTGGTGGCGTGGCTGAAGAAGGTAAAGCTGGTGACAAGACTGCAGATGGTGGATGATGTTGTGAGCCTGCTGCTATTGTATTTGGAGGGTGACATACTTGACCTCTATATGGAGATGAAGGAAAAGGACCAGCGGGACATGGATTAAATAGAGATGCGAGCAGAAGAAGGCATTTACTAATGGTAACTTTGCAGCATATAGAAAGCTGACACTGTTTAGGTGGGAAGGCAAACTAGTAGATATGTATGTAAACAGAATAAGGCAGTTGGTTAGATTGGCTGGGTTCGAGGAAGTTGGGCTGGAGAAGCTTGCAAAGTTGATATTCGTCACAGGGTTTCCTTATAATATCTCCGTGAAAAACTCCAACCAATCATTGAGACCCTGACAATGGGAGATTTGATAGCAAGAGCCAAATTGCTTACTACCAGGACCAAAGTCACGTTGTAGCAGCAGCCGTAAAAACAGACACAATGGCATCCCAACCAGAGGGAAATACCGCAAGTGATTCACAAGTGCCACAGCGTGAAGGCCGCATATGCTATACGTGTGGTGATCCCAACTATTTTTCCAGGGAGTGGTGAAGTCAATGTAATTCTGGACTCATAAATGCATTGGAAAAAATGCATTGCTACCACTGAAATTAGATTGGCCACATATCACAAAATTGTCTGGAAAACAGAATCGGCAACAAGGAATCGTTGCCACCCTTGCCCCCTTCTAGTCAATGAATACAGCATTACCAGTTGTTGGCATCCAGATAGATGGCGTGAAGTGCTTAGCATTGATCGACACTGGATGTTCCCTAATCGATAGCACTGGGCAACAAATTTTTTTTAAATCTCAGTTGCATGAGATTTTTTTACTGTTTTTTTACTATTTTTGATCTGCTGATTTCAAATATGGAAACATTTTAGGTCTCTATGCTCTAGTTTGCATACAATTTGAGGTATTACATTTGATCCTTTTGTGACTAAATAAACTACTTATGCATTTGTGGTATCAATAGGGATATCTAATTTTGTTTGTTTTTTTCTTTCAAATTTGACCATGGCTACAAGGAAACATCAATGTGGGAACAACTCAAGTGTTTTCTGCTACATATTGTGGATACTTCTCATAGACGTGGATACATCATAGACGCAATATAACATTGTTTGTGAAGCGAACCTATAAAGCGTACTTCGAATTTACTCTTGGTGACCAAGATAAGGAATGGACCACTCATACTGTATGTCATAACTGTGAAGATATGCTGTTTGGCTTGACAAAAGGGAAACATAAGGGCTAACCTTTCGGAATTCCCATGACATGGTGGGAACCAAAGGGCCACACAACTGACTTCTATTTTTGTCTGGTCAATACAAAAAGCATTGGTAAATAAACAGACATAAAATAACTTATCTATCCTAGTATCCCATTAGCAATTCAACCTACTCTGCACTGATGAGCTACCAATTCCTGTTTTTACTTAGTTGTCTCCACTCCATCTGAAGAAGTGAGTTTTGACGAAATGCAAGAGACTGACAATGTTACTCAAGAAATACTGACAGATACGACAATCCTTCTTGCTGCATCAAAGTCATTAACACCTCAACAGTTTAACCAACCAAAGCTGATTTACCTTGTGTATAATTTTGGTCTCTTCAAAGAGGCAGCAGAAATTTCAGCTTCTAGACTACAAGAAACGGCTCTACTGAACGAAACCACTAAAGTTTCATACTTCAAAAATCGGGAAGAGGTTTTTGCAGAATTTTTTTAAAAAGGAGAATAAGTTTGTCATAATATCTTAGGTCTTCTCCAGGAATTAGGAATTCCATTATATAATACAAATGTTTGGAGATTATTCCTAGATAGTTCTAAGTGCAGCCCAATGTCTGTTCTACTATATAATGGCAATGTCTATGCAGCTCTTCCAGTAGGTCATTCTGTGTGATTACGAGAGGAGCATAATGATATTTCAACTGTGATAGACCTACTAAAATACCACGAGTACAACAACTGGACAATTTGTGTGGACCTCAAAATGGTGAACTTCTTCTTTGGTCAACTAAGAGAATTTACAAAATATCCCTGCTTTATTTGCATGTGAGACAGCTGAGCAAGAGACACGCATTGGAACCAGAAAGAGTGGCCCTTATGTGAGACTCTTGAAGTTGGTATGCCAAATATTGTCAATGATCCAATCGTCAGATCATATTTCCTCCACTGCACATCAAGCTGGGTCCGATGAAACAATCTTTCAGGGCATTAAATACTGATTGTGATCTTTGTATCTTCATAGAAACCATTTTCTTACCTAACAATGAATTTCATATAAATTCTACCCTTTGTATTGATGAATATCAAATTATTTGTTTGTTTTGTTTTATGGCATATCAGCCCTTTTCAGGTCATTTAATACCAAATTGAGTCATTTTGATATGTGGTCACTTACAATACCTGAGGTTGCTTAAATGGTCACCCATCTAAGTATTGAACAGGCTCATCATTGCTTAATGTCAGTGATTTAGTGGGAATTGGTGTTTTCAAAGTGACTTTGACCGTAAGCCCGTTTCAAATTGTATTGCAAATATGTAACATTTTTTTATTTTATTCACTAGCTAATTTAATAAGAGTTTAATCACATGGTTCTTCTGATCGACAACGATGACAGTGAGAAAAAGATGAAATTTTGATATTTTTAAATACCTCAATAGCAAAAAAATAAGAGCATTCAGGAAAGAAACAACTTTATATTTGAAATCAGTACATTAAAAATATATAATAACAGTTGTCAATATCAATGCAAAAGAATTTTGTTGACCAGTGTAGTTAGTGCAAACTGCTGCCGGACATAGAATAAGCATGATGTGGACAACGACAATTGATGGCATATCCAAGGCTTGTTGCAGAGTCGGGGTGGTTACAATCCACATAGGAAGAGGTAACAGAGCTAAATTTGACATTCTGGTGGTGCGTGGAAAGCTTCTTGGCTATGACCTGCTAATCAGAATTGATGAGATACGAGCACTAGGTGGTGTTAAGATCACACCTGCTGTTCTGTTCGGCATGTGCAGCTCTCTCAATTGAGGAACCAGACTTCTATGCTACCTTTGACCATAAACAGAGGGCCTGGACTGCACAGTGGAAGTGGGCCATGAATGAAGCACCAGATCCGCTGTGGAATGCAATTCTGGAGCACTTGGTGCCCAATAAAATCAAGGCTGTGCATGAGGTGGAGTTAGAGAAGTGGATTGCTAACAGTTGGTTGATATCATATCCAGAGGAATTGATGATGAGATCCACATTAGCCTACGTTGACGGCATATATGTAAAGGAGAACATAATGTCTGCAGATAAGATGAGATTGGAATCCTTCGGTTTGACTAGCAAGTACCCCAAGCGTCTGAAGGATAGGGCTCTAGTATTAGGCTTTGGGGTGTGGGGGAGTACAATACCCTACAGAAGAAGCGAGGGAGCGCAGTTCCAGAACTGTTATATTTTCTATTTACAGGAAGCTGGTAGGACACTTTCCTGTCTACAGGTGGCTCCATGCAGCAACTGGAGTAATGAAAAAACATAGGCAAGCATAGTCATGAAAGGATTGGATGACATGGTGAATGATGTTCCTTTCATGTGGATGATGGCTGAAGTAAATACCAATGTGTGCCAAGATGACCCCGCCAGAGGTAACTAATGGGTAGCCAGAGGAGAATTAAACACATGGGTAGATGCAAGCTCCCTGGCAACGGAAAAACGTGATACTATTTTAGTGGGCGCATGCTGGCTTTATCCAAAAAACGATGCTCATAAATTTGGCCTTAATCTCGTGACAAGCTGAAGTAGTGCATCTCTACACAGACTGTGTGTTTACTTCTGGTTGACTGACACTCTGGCAGGTAAAGCCAGAGTGAGGACCAAAGTTAAAATTGAAATGTTAGTGCAAAGGAGATTGGCAATCTAAAAGTGGCTGATCTAAGAATACAGCTTGAGAGTTGATGTCACCTTCATTCCATCAGAGCAAAATTTGATGGATGAATTAACTAGATTGCCAAACTGTCAGACTTCAAAGTAAGACAATGCTAGTAACAAGTAGAAAGTGTGTAAATAATATCCTGGTAAGAAATTGTGTTGCCCCTCCCGAAAAGCATAAATGTTGTTAAATATAGCCAAAGTCATAAAAAAAATTTTTTTAAATGATCTGTTAACTCTTTTTTTTTTCTTTTAATTTGCTTTCCACACTTTATCATATTTCATTCAATCACAAGTTAACAGAACAGAACCATGAATAAACAGCTCTAATGAATTCTTTGACCAATTAAACTCCTTGATTTGTTGTTCACATGACATTCTTCAATGTTCTTCAGGCGTAATATGATCTCCATAATGTAATAAATTCTTGTTCTGGTCTCTTTCCTTTGGGGGGGGGGGGAATGGTTCCATATAAAATTTTAATTTTTTTTAAAACAGATATTTTCACAGAGTTCCATTTTTGTGTTCTTTGTTACTGTTGTGTGTCAATGAATTGAATTCCATTATGGTCTAGCTTATAGATTTCTCTGAAATTGCCTTGTTTCGCACTACAAAGAGAGAGACCATAATAAAAGTCACTTTTATTATGGGGGTAAATGTTACACCTGAAGAAGGTCTGAGAATGAACCAGTCAAAATGTGTGAACAGTAAAAACAACAAGGAATTCGATTGTCTGAATAATTCTTTGGATGGTAATGAACAGACTTGAAACTCTAAGGAAAATTTTAAAAAAACTAGGTTTAATAAATAATCATTTGCTGTAACTGATTTCTAATACTATCTTATTATACTCAAACATTAAATCAATCCTATATATAATTTTATATAGAAATGAAATAAAATAACATTAAAATGAGTTCATGCTAAAGAATAGAAAATATAATAATTTTGCTGACAAAATCCTATAGAGCTAAAGTATATAAGTACTTTGGCTATGGATTTATTGAAGTATCTCATCAACCTCAAGGCATGCTGATAGCATGGATTCCCTTGACTATCTCATTATCTATCCCTATTAGCCATCGCTCTTAGTAAGTCCAGTATCCGCAGAATGCTGATCAATGTAAGTTTTTGCTAGCCGGCTAACACTGGTGTGTCCATGTGTAGGAATCCATAGAACCTAACATGAGTTTGTCTTTACTTTTCCAGGAGCACCAAGCATGTCTTACTTGGATGTTTTTTGTGTGATGTGAGGTAAGTGGCCATAGAACTGCTGTTTTATGGGGTGTTGCTTTCAGAAAAGTATACAAGTACTTCAATAAATCCATGGCCTCATTATTAAAAAATAAATTTCACACATCAAATATTAATTTTTCAATATATTTCTTTTTTCAATGCACTTAATCAAACAGGCTGAATATTATATAGGGAAATTTTCAGAATCAAAATTCAGCTAATAACTGTCAGACAATAATGAACTTATTAATCCACTTTCATATAATCTCCTTTACATTGGTTGTTAGTGAAAGCCAAAAGGTTTGCCTTAAGCAACAATAAGAAATTGATAGCATTATTTCCATTAAATTTGCAATGTTACAGACATATATCAACTGCAAATACCTCAAGGCAAAAATTCCCAATGGCAAAAGAGGAAATGGAATCACATATTCTCTTTCAATCTTGATTAAAACTAAAAAATTTGTGCAACTCATCTAGATTTGAAAATTTGCAGAATTAAAAATTGCTTAACTTAATGTGTTTTCAGGCTAAGAATTCACCCAAATTGATTGTTGTTGTTCTATTTTCTTAGGATACTCAAGTAAATGCTGCACATGCAAAAAAAAAAAAATAATAATAATAATAATGGTTATATTCTTAAGCATTCAAAAGAAATATTTTGGGAGTATTCTGAAAACTAGATTAAAAAAAAAAAATTCTAAACACAAAATAAAAAATACCACACTTTATACCATTAACTTGTGATTTCATAAGATTAGAAATAATCCTCTGCATATTTGTTATAAAGGCTTTTCAAAGGATAATTGTTCATTCTTTTATTAAGAGTCATACTTTTCAGAAAACTTAGAAAAAGTTACAAGTCAGCTTGTCAGTTTTGTTGGTTTTACAACAAGTCAACTTGGATTATTTAATGTAGAAATCAGGGGTTTTTTTTGTTTTCAAGCAATTATATAGTTTCAACTAACTAATAATAATCATTTGTAAACAATTACAGTCTCAAGTAACTATTCTTAATAAAATAATTTGCACAATTATAGGGTTTAAAGTATTCCTATCTAATACAATACTGATAATTTTCAAAAAGATCTATTTGACCCATAGGATAGGACTAACAGGTACTACCACTCTAGGTTTGAGTAGACATGGTAGTAATAGCAATGGATGCAGTTTGATGTCATACTCAGAACAAAGCAGCAACGGGTCACAATGATATGGTAATGAGATGTGGTAAATGAATAAGAATACTAATTGGAGAGTGGGAAGATGGGTGATGGATGGACAAGGAGTGAAGCATGCATCTTAAGAACAATGCCTAGTGACTTAACTTAAAGAGCTTAAAGCCATATACATATGTAGGAAAACACTCAGATAAGTTTGTCCTACGTTTCAGTTGTTTTTAAGAAGTTCTGTGTGGAATTTGCATTGAGAATGAGAGATGTCAAGTAAAAGCATGGATCATACATACTGGGTTTTTTTTTCTGATTTACGTTAAGGATAACAGAAATAATTCTCAAATCTGCTAAATAATTTACTTGTAACCCTTTGAACCTATATATATATATATATATATATATATATATATATATATATATATATATGTATTGTCACTGATACTTGACTTTGGGGAAGGAGAGCATGCGGTGCTTGTCGCACAAGCGCGCAACATGTAAAACAAAAAACATGTGCAGATATTTCTACAAGTCCCCGAGTGATGTAGGAATGGTGTGGTATGCAGGCCTGATGGGATGGAAGCATGCAGATGTGAATCTACATACGACGTGATTCGTGGCGCACTTAACGTCACAGCTTTGCTGATTGAGCAGCAACGTGCCTTGGCGAGGTTGTGGGTGAATGAGCAGCCCCTTGGTTAACACTGTTCACCCAGCCATTTGGGAAGTGTCTAGAAAAAGTGACCTAAACAAATGCCGGTTCACCTGGCCAGAAACCAACATTTTGACGGTTGTCCACATTAGCTGGGTGAAAACTAGAAAATACTACAACACAAAACAAGGCTAAGAATAGCCACCTGGAATGTCTGGACACTTCCCGATCTTGAGATTGGGAAACCCCAAACTACATACTTGCATCGTGACAGGGAAGTATCTTGATAAGGGACAGACACCGATGCTCTTGCGGAAATCAGCTCCAGCTATAAGGTCCAATTGACAGGAGGTCTGGATACACATCCTCATGGAATGACAGGCCGATGATAGCTGTAAGAAGTTTGAGGTAAGGTGATTCGAGCCCTCCATTCTGAAGCAACACATGACGGACACCATGGAAACATTTCCTACATTGAAGTCTGACCTGTGTGGCAGCGCCTGTATGTCAAGGATTTCATATGTGTGATAGGGTACATAAAAAACAAGCTGGATCCATGGGCCATCTGCGTGCTCACAACTGCTCACATCTGGACTACTTGTAGAAATGGCTTTATTCTGTCAAGAAGCGGCAATCACCATGTATATGTATATATATATATATATATATATATATATATATATATATAATGGCTGACTATTATTTTACTATAGACTAAGCCCAATATTTCAGGCTCTGGGAGATCATGTAAGCTAGTTCTAATAAAACAGCCTTTCTTTTTGTTATGAAGTGAAAGAGTCTCTGGAACAGAACATTGTCTTGGTCAATTGTAGTAGCTGACTATCTAATATTGAGGTGGTACTCTTTTATTGTATTACTTCATTTGCATATGATACTACACCGCCTTGAACCGAAATGGCTTTATGTCCTTTGTAGACTCTGGACTTCTACTGAAGACTTTTGGAAATCTAAACGGTCTTTTCTGGGATAAATTTTGGTAAGCATGTCTCTATATTATCATTAAATGGGGAAAATGTTCCTAGTCCCATTTTTAAAGTCTGCACCATTCTTTCTGCGATTCCATTAAAAAAATTTTTTTTAAAAGTGATAGGATGACATTTTATAAGGGGTGAATCCATATGCCTCAGCCACGCACACAAACTTTTGTCGCAAAATTCTTGAGCATTATCCGAGACTAAAGTCTTAGTAGCATTACCAGCATTTTCGTGAAATTGGTGGACATTAAAAAATTTGCACCTTATTCGGTTCAAATCACAACTTCTCGCATATTTCTGGTCCAATCTTTAAAATATTTATATGGTTAGAAAGAAAAGAAAATAATCTTTTTAAATATGTAATTTTTATGTGTTTTTATCCATTTTTTATCGGAAGTTAAAATGGTATTTTGCCTCAAACAGCCGAAAACATAAACTAGACTAAATTTTACACACTACTTTGTTTTTCAAAATCAAAGTGGCTAATCTTTATCAATATTCTTGAAATTTTACACTCAATTAGAAGACACCTGGAAATACAAACAGGACCTTTTTTTTGTTTCTACCCGTGGAAGCGAAAATAGAGCAAAGTTGAATTTTTCTTCAAAAAGTAAAAAAAAAAAAAAAAAGCACTATATCACTAACAGTCTGAGAATTATTTTCATATATAATTTGCAAAATAAAAACAATGCTACATCGTCAGATTTTGGTCCAAGTTTTAATTTTGAAAAGAAAACCCACAAATTTACTTGTCTTTCGAATGTAAACACAATCTCTCAACAAGCATCATAATTCGGACCTTATTGGTTTAATTCGAAATTTCTCGAGTATTTCTAATCTAATCTTAAAAATATTTATATGATTGGAAAGAAAAGAAAATAATCTTTCTAAACCTGTAATTTGTATGTGTTTTTATCCATTGAATTATTTTTTACAGCAAGTTAAAATGTTATTTTTTTCTTCGAACAGCTGAAAACACGTTATACAAATTTTTCCGAGTTAATTTTTTTTTGTAAGTGGCTAATCTCTATCAATATTCTTGAAATTAAACAATTAATTAAGAGACACTTTTAACTACAAGCAGAAACTTGTTTTTTTTTTTTCTTTTCTTGTCACATTTGGAAGTGAAACCACAACAGACCAAAGTTGACGGAGATTTCTTTAAAAAATATAAGATTAGAAAAAAAAAGAAGAGCCCTATATAATCAATAGAAGTGAGTCTCAGAATTATTTTCATATATAATGCGTGAAATTTTAATGATGATATACCATCAGGGTTTTTGTCAAATTTTCAATTTTGGAAAAAAACTAACTTACATAAACAAAGCCACACATGCAGGACAGGCTTTGTCAAATAAAATTATATAAAGAATTATTGTATTTCTTGTATGTAATACAACATAGCAGGTATTTAAAAAGGTATTTTTAAGTCCAACATGATGTTATTTATATAAATTAATATTATAGATGTGTATATATGCTGTATTAATTTGAAAATGTATAATCTTATGGTAAACTTTGAAAAAAAAAAAAAAAAACCTTGATATCCCTACTTTTTATTCCCCAAATAATGGGTTCCAGCATGAAGATACATAAAATTTGAGTGCAGAATCAGCAAGAACATATAATTTTACATAAGAATGCAAAGTTTTATCAAAATTGCTACAAAAGTTGTTTTTTTTTAATTACTGAATTTCTTGTTTTGAATTGGTTCGTGATTTGACATTTTTTTAAACAAAATCATGTCCACTTTTGTACTCCCAATTTCGGGGCTTTAAATTCTAATAAGTTTTGAACTACTGGGGATAGTTGCATAATTCAAACAGTTCTGAACTCTCTATTTACAGAGTTCTATATAACTAATGTGATTAAATAACAATAACCTCAAATAAAATAAAAAACAACTGGGAATGCTAACTCAGCTACAAGAACATGGATGGTATTACAGAAGTCCAAATAACACCTATAAGCCACTTATTTTACCAAATTTGTTATTATTTTATACACAAGTCATTTTAAGACTCCCTACCCCACCTTACTAGGAAGTCATTTATTCTTGTTTTCAATAAGAGATGTTCCTGACAACCTGACTTAATTGTAATAAAAAGCAACTAGAATTACAAAGATGAAAGATAATACTAGTAAAGATTAATAATAATGAAAAACTAAAAGGTTTTTCATCATTCTTTTCAGCTGATAAGTAGTTTTATTTGTCTGAAGAGTATGTTTTTAGAAATTAAAAAATAATTTTTAAGTTGCCTGAAATTAGAAATTCTACTCCATCCATTTAAAAGAAGGAAAAAATGTCTCAAAAGTTCACTTCTAAGCAACTCGGTGGGTCAGTGAGTGAGAGAGAGAGAGAGATTTGCAACAAAGGCTAAATACATTTTGCACATCAAGCTGAAAATAATATATCTTATATTTATGCCTAGAACAATCTTGCAAAAAAATGTGTCTACTCCACATTCAGATAATTGATCAAAAAGATTCTTCCATGGCAAATTAAAGTAAAATTAATAACACTTGACTAAAAACTGAATGCTGGACCTCCATTCAAGTTTATATTTAATATCATGAGCAAATATTTTCCTCTTAAATGGATTCATTTTTATAGCATTAGCAATTTTTATGAAATTTTATTCTATTCTAATTTTATTCATTTCCCTATTTTCTTTTTTTTTTACACTTTAAAATTTCTTGCTTATGAAAGTTTAACTTCAGCCCCCTCCCATTTCTGAAATTGTATTCATGTTGAGTATATTAAAGAAACACCCCAAAAAAGGCCTGAGCTAGCATTAAATAGAAAAAAAGGCAGGAGATCTGCATAGAAGAAATACTGAATTAACATGTAAAATAAATAAATAATTTTTTTAAATGGTAGAGCATAAAGGTGACGATTGCACATTCTAAAAAATTGGTGATGAGAGATGGGGTTCATAATCGGTGTGTTAATTCAATTAGTCCCCTGTCTGGTGTTGGTGGTACTCATCAAACCCAGTTTTAGGATTACCAAGAATGAAGCCTATAAGAGCATTATTTGTGACTGTGTAATACTTAGTCATACTCCTAGTCCCCTCCCAGTAGCAATGGGTAGGTGGGGTGGGGGAGTGCTTTGAATTAAAGAAGTTCACAAATGTTTTTTGTTTTTCTTACAATGAGTCAGGCAATCATGTAATATGTTGAAGAATATTAATCTACTAAGTGGCTGTGCCAACTAAAGAGATATTTGATAGTTTGGCACAAGGCTACAAATTTGGAGCATCCAGTGAGGTTTTTCAAGGCAGTTTGAAATGTACAGAATCAACAAAATATTTTATTTTGCAAAGCAAGACTTATTATTATTACTAATTATCATTATTGAAGGAGGGAGTATTTAAAAAAAATTGCTTATCAAAAATAAATTATTCTTCAATGTGCACATTATGAAGGTTGCTGAAAAGTTATTGGGAAATGAAGATGGTTTGGGGTATTTTTTTAATGGCCTACCAGCTTCCTATGGATTGTTTAATGCTGAAATTTAAATCATTTGTATATTTTTCATCATAATTACACTTTTTTTATTTGTCTACAATTATTTGTTTTCACACAGTTATATGATATCAAGTATTCCTATCTATTATTAATAATTTATACACTATGGTTTCCAGTATTTATAACTAGTTAATAATAATAATCATTTGTTTGCACAGTTATATGGTTTCAAGCATTCCTATCAAATTCTACTAATTTTCAAACAGGTCAATGTGACCCATAAATGGGGCTCCTAACAAGTACTACCACTCTGGGTCAAAGTGAACCTAGAGGTAATAGCAATAAAGAGGTGAGCCACACCACCAGATGCAGTTTAGTGTCATACCCAAGACATTTCTTTAGGGGTCTTATTCCTGCTGACAAGCTGATGAAGAAGAGAATGACCCTCAAGCCATGAAATGCACCTATTATTTCATATATTTATCATGAAGTTCAATATATATGATTTCTTTTAAGTTTCTTTCACAAAAAAAAAAGAAGAAAAAAAATCAATAAAAATTTGTAGGTCATTCCCTTTATGGTTGGGCAAGAACTTTTCAGCCATCACTGATATGAGCTCAGAATCCATTTGGAATAAATTCAATGAGTAATATTTGAGCTTGAAGATTTTAATAAATAAATTTAAATTACCTTTCAATAATGTTTAAAAAAAACTGCAATGTTGGTTTTGAGAAAACTGATTTTAAGGGTAAAGAAAAAAAAAAAGTGAAGTAAATGGATATTATTTTTCAAATCTTCAAGGAATAAAAAGGTCCGGGGATATGTGGGTAATATTTAACCCAGTTTAACCAATTACATGTTACTTAGCGAGGAGACAGATACTGCCAAGATGCCACGAAGGGAAATAATTGGCATGGTACACACACACCCCATTTGACCTCATAGATTATGACAAATATCAATTCATTATGAGTACTTGTAGAATATATTGATATGTGCAAACATCACACAAAAAAAAAAAAAAAAAAAAAATGTTTTTGCATTTTTTACAACTAGTACCTAGATAAAGAAAAAGTCCATCATTTCATCTACATCAATGAATTTTAATCAAATTAATGAAGTTCTGAAATTTGTTAATTGAAATATTGCAGATTGCTCAAAAAATAAATAAAGATAATGTATTGCTCTTTTTCAGTGAAGCAAAAAAATAAAAACTAATTACTTAAAACAAGTTTCAAGAATATATTGTTGCATATTTTTATGATATCAATTAAATTAATAAAATAACTTTATTTATTAATAAAAATCAAATAATTTCAGCAGTTCATCATTTTTAATTTCATAAATTATTAATTATAAATTACAAACTATTGAAGTCAGTAAGTCTACTACTGTTGGTTTGAATAACAGCAGCTAACTTAGTACAACTTGAGCAGTGTCCAAGATAGTTGGTATATATAGAAATCAAGAATGACCCATTCATGAATTTGGGTGATTTGGGTCATTCCATTCCTTGAGTTCTGATTGGCTGCTTGACTGCTTGATTTGAATGACATTGTGAAGTCTTATATATATCCTGTCATTCTGCAGTAGACTTTGTGACTATTCGGGTTTGTTGCCTTGTCTTCCCAGTTCGACAGTAATTGGAACTTTAATTCAAACATAACCCATTTTATCAGTTTAATAGAATCTATATGAGAAAAGAATCAGTAAACTATGAATACAAATGCACCTTTAATTCTTAAATTATTTTTGGATGTGAAGGATAAGTTTGGTGAGCAGTGAGGATATCGCAAATATTACATTGCAGTTTTGTGACGGTAATACTTTTTTGGTATGATCAACTGCTACTCGCCTATTAGCCACGCCCACAGATTTTTATGAAAACAAAAAAATACAGCCAGGACAAATGCCCACAAATCTTGATGAAAACAAAAGTACGACCACAATGAAAATCTTATTTTACTTTTAAAATGTAATATTTTTTTAGCTTAGAAAATTGAAAGTTTTAAGTAAAACAACTTTGAATCATGTAAATTTAGGGTTCTACAAACATTTTTTCTTTAGTTATTTGAATATGCACAAATCTTTATCAGGGTTCCCACTCATATTAGAAAACCATTTTCCACGACGTTTCCAGGACATTTTTAAAATTTTCCAGGACAGCATTTATTTGCAGCAATTTTATAATTTACTATTATGTCTAATATTGACACATTAAGCCAGTTTTATTCTTACTTTTCTATGATGCCGGGTTAATGAAGTATCTTGAGTTCATTATAGATGATAACTACATCTATCAATTAATTATAGAGGGTGTCCATAAAGTCAGTGTGCACTTTAAAGTTATAAATTCATTAAAGTGCAAACAGATTTTATGGACAAAATGTACTATAAAATTGTCAGGCCTCCTGTTTTTGCTTAGCCATGATCACCATTGCTGTTTTTAAATTGGCAAATCAATTTAGATATTTTACCCCTCTCCCTCCATGTTTAAAATAAATTTTTTTTTATTGAATTTGTACAAATCTCAATAAACTCAAATTTCAAATATTTACCGTACTGTGTTTCTCACTTTTTATCGACAAATATATGGAGATATTTCCCAATGCCCCTTCACTTTATATCTATATCATATTTTATATACTATTATATATTAAAGTTATATTTCAAAGTTAAAATATTAGATAGTGAAGCACATTGGAAAAGAAAACATCTCAAAGAAGCTTATATTTGACTGTAGTGACCTAGTATAGAGATGAACACAATATGGGAACGAATTATTAAAAAGACTAAATCAAATTGTTTTTAAAGTTAATTACTTAGTCGAAAAAGACTGATGGCAAATTTTATGCCTTAAGTTGCACAGGAAACACCAATAAACTTTTTCTAAATGATCATGATTCTTCTCGTGACACATGTCAGAATGATAGGCATGCAAAAACAATGGTCATTGTTTTTGAATGAGATCTTTGAAGGTTCTTCAACACCTGTTTGATCAACTGTCAAACTGTTAAAAATAATTTCCCAGGTTGGATCATTACTATACTTGGATACAAAGGGAACACCTGAGGAAGGCCGAAGGATATAAAAGCTGAAACATTATATGTATATACATACAATACAGATGAGGACAACAATCCAAAAAATCAAAATTATACCTATCAAACCTCATCTCAAAAATATAGTTCATGTTTATTTATGTTGTCATATTAGGCAGAGGGGGGAGGGGATTGTGTTTTGTACAAATTCATAAAAACAAAATGTTTTAAACAGAACGGGTGGTTTGATTTTGTTTGGTTTTTGTTTTGTTTTGTTTTACAGCATATCAACCTCAGTGGGTCATTTAATGCTGACAAACTTTTGAAATAAAGTAATTCTTAATGGATGATCAATTTTTTTTATATATACATTTTTCTATTTCAACCCATAGATGGGACCATAACAGGTACTACCACTCCGGTAAAGAGTGGACCAGGAAGCAATGGTGATGAAGGGGTGCTCCACATCCCCCAGACCTCCAGAACTGGAACCTCACCATCAGATGTCATTCCTGGGACCTTCAGCCACCACCACCTAGCACATATTATAAGAAGGGTTGATCATGGATTGATCAGAGGGAATCTCTCCGACCGCCCATCTAAACTAAGTAATAGTCTAAGCTAGGTATACCCAATTTGTTAAAAAGTCCATGTTTTTACAATACAAATATACCTCCAAATTTCATTAAAATCAGATAATTCCCAGATTTTGGGTAATTTTTTTTTTTCTTTCAATCTAGTGTTAAATTCATTTTGTAAACACAGATTAGACGACAACTCTAGTGGCCATATTAAGTCATATTTGATAAAAATTGCCCGAAAAAATAGTTTTAAATGTATTAAAAATAAATTACATGTGTAATATTATTTTGCTTTTTGTACTGATGCTCATTATGTTACTACTTTTCGACTGAGACAAAAATTTGACCATAAATAATCAATTTAAATTTAATTAGTTTTTAAAATGAAAAGTAGACAAAAAAAATAGGTATCCTTAGTCTAAGCAAAGTGCTGCATGTCATGGACTGCTCATCCACAAAGATTCCATCCTTAAGCATCATGGGTCACCACACTATGGCCAATAGGTGGCCCAATTGCAGTCGGTGTATTCTAAAGACCCAGACAATAGGGCTAAGAGCGGGTTATAAAATATCTAAATTGATGTGCCAATATAAAGCTGGTTGGGGGCATCATTGTAGATCTACATATATTTGCTGATAAAAAGTGAAAAATACAGCACGTACATATTTGAAATTTGAATTTGTTTTGTAAAAATTCATGGTAAAAAAAAAATTAAACCTGGGGAGGGGGTAAAATATCTAAATTGATTTGGCGATGAAAAGTGGGGTTGGGTGGGGCATTGTAAAATATCACCATTAATTTACTGATAAAATGTGAAAAACATGACTCGGAAAATATCTATATTTGGCTAGAATTATGTCTTATGCCAGCAATTAAAAACGGCGTAAATTAGGGCAGGAATCTGGGATGACAAATCGTTAAAATGACCAATAGTACTATTCACAGAGTTCCGTCCCGGCCTCCTGCCTTAAAAAAATGCTAGCCGGTGATAGGTGAAAAAACAAACCCACCTATGAATGAAGTCCCTAGCTGAAGTGGTGCCTGCTGTATATGAAAAAATAATTTGTCAATTGAAGGCGTTTTTATGAATTTTTTTTAATGGATTTTTTTAGTTTGAAGACGTTAAAAGTAAGCCATATTTTTAAAAAGGTTAAAATATTTACATTTACTTGTCGAAAAAAGACTGGAGGTGATAAAATATCGCATTAACTTTTTGGGAAAAAGCGCTGTTTTTGTGGGTTTTTTTAATATTTTCAAAAATATGGCTTACTTTTAACACCTTCAAAACACTAAAAAAATAATAATGTCGATAAAAACGCCTTCAATCAACAAATTATTTTTTCATATACAGCAGGCACTGCTTCAGCTAGGGACTTCATTCATAGGTGGGTTTATTTTTTTATCTATTACCCCAGGAGACCGGGATGGAACTTTGCGAAAAAGTACCTGACCAATATTTCCAGGAGGGGGGGGGGTAAAAAAGAACAATTTCCTCATATATTCCTTTAAAATAAACTGAATCCTCATTTTATGTCCGTGTTTTTGAAATAAATGTTTTATTTTTTTTGCACCCGTTATTTTACAATACTAAATATATTTTCTTTATTTTAATATTCACTTCAATATGTATATTCTAAAAGTTTTACAATTTAGGCATAAATTGGATCCTCTTTTTATGACCGTAATTGTTTTTTCATCAACAATGATTAAAATCTGACGTTTTTATTTTAGAGTACCAAAGCCAAAAAGAAAAGAAATAACAACAAAGGGTAAACTTCAACTTTTTACTCGTAAATTCCTACCATAAAATTAGGCTTGGGCATTTTATGGTAGGAATTTACGAGTAAAAAGTTAAAGTGTAAAAATGAACCCCCACTTTAAAACTAACCATTCTCACAAAATAAAAACTTAGAATATACACATTGAAGTGAATATTAAAATAAATAAAGAATATAAAATGAGGGTTCAGTTTATTTTATGGTAGGAATATACGAGGAAATTGTTCTTTTTTACCTGGGTGAGGAGTATTATCACCATAAAAAGAACACTTACTTACGGAGTTGAAACTGACATTTGATGTCCTTGAATATTTTGTTCAAGCACCGCTTGCTTGAAGACTTGCTAGGAAGGTGTGTTCCCAACCCCACTCCGTCAAAATGACTAAAGACAGTAACACTGCCAATCCTACATTGTTGACAGTCGCTTGATCCCAACCCCCACATCCGACAAACTACCGAGACTAAAATGGTTATCAACTTTTGTCTTAGGAATTTTTTTTACTTTCCAGTGTTTCCAAAAATGTTTAACAAACTTTTTTTGAATGAACATTAATTTTATTTAATTCTTAAATGTATTTTCTTTTTAAATTGTTCATTTTCAGTCAAAATTTTGTGTGCGTGCTATTCTATACAAGTACAGAAAATTCTTTTTAAATGTTCTAAATTTTACGAGGTAGAGTTTTGTTAAACGTAATTTATTTTTTAACCTTTCTTTAACGAATACCTTACTGTCTTTAGTCTAATTACAAATTATTGACTTGTTCAGTGTCGTATAAAAAATAAATCAAAATATTGCTACATGATGAAAGCGAAACTTCAAAATAGCCAATCAGAAGCATTTTTACTGTTTAATGAATATTTATGACCAGTTTGGGAAATGTTGGGTAGGTTCATTGAGCAAAAACAAAACAAAAAAAATAAAAAAGTGTCCTTGTTATTTTACTAGTTATATTTGTTAACAGTAACAATAACATTAATTTTGTCTCAGATAATTCAATTTTTCCAGGACAAAAAATGAAAATTTTCCAGGATTTTGAAAAAATACCCCCATCTTTTCAAGGTTTTCCAGTACTGAAAAAAAAAATTTTTTTTCTCCAGGTTTTCCAGGACACGTGGGAACCCTGTTTATATTCCTTTTTTTTTTTTTTTTAGAAATCAAACAATCATTTTATGTTTTCCCTCACTCGATAAATTTTAAGAAGATCTTTGAGTTAAAACTTTATTAAAAAACAAAACAAAAAATAAATAAATTATGGAAATTGCTGCTTCTATAACGCACTGTCAATAAGAGAAATTCTCCAAAAAAGTCAACTAATGATACGACTAGCTAGAAATTATGAGATTTCATTATGATATTTTATGAAAAGGATATTGAAAATAATTTTTGAAGTAAAAATGGTACATAACATGGAATTGTTTTGTAATGAGAGTAATCTTCATCAATATTCTTGAAATTGTACACTTAATTAGAATATACTTTATACTACATCATGTTAGTTGTTTTTTCTTCTTCGACCTTTAAGCAAAATCACTACCAACGAAAGTTGACACAGGTTCCTTCAAAAAGTATAATCTGAGAAAAAAAAAAGCACTATATCCTTAATAGAAGATAGTCTCAGAATTATTTTGATATATAATATGTGACATTAGGATTACGATTAATCGTCAGGGTTTTTTCATCAAACATTCAGTTTTAGAAATAAAACCAACTTACGATATAATATTAAAACATTAACAAAACACATAAATCACATGCCAGCTGGATAGGCTGTATTTTGTAAAATGATGTAAATAGGTATTCTATTTCTCATATGTAATACAACATAGCAAGTATTTAAAAAAGGTATTTTTAAGTTCAAAGTAATGTTATTTATTTAAATTAATACTATATATATGTATACATGCAGTATTAAAATGAAAATGTTGAATAATCTTGTGGTAAACTTTTTTTTTTAAATGTTGATATCTGTATCTCTTATTCTCTAAATAATGGGTTACAGCATAGAGATATATACAATTTCAGTGCAGAACCAGGAAGAACATATAATTTTACGTAAGAATTCCAAGTTTTATCAAAATTGCTCCAAAAATAAAGAAATGGTAAACAAATTACCAAATTTCTTGTTTTGAATTGGTCCGTGATTTAACATACTTAACAAAATCATGTAAACTTTTGTACCTCCAATTTTGGGGCTTTAAATTCTCATAACTTTTGAACCACTTTTTTGGATAATTCAAACAGTTCTGAACTCCATTTACAAAGCTCTATATAACTAATGTGATTAAATAACAATAACCTCAAATTTAAAAATCAACAGGGAATGCTAGTCAATAAAGTCTCTCAAAAATGTATACATGTGTTTGACTCACTTTCCAACTACCAGTGCTCCATACAAGATATGTAAACCAATTCATCTCTAGCATGGTGTCCAAAATTGGATTAGCTAGGTTATCTGGACATCATTTATTTCAGATTCTTTTTAGCATTTTTATTGACTTTTACACTTTGTTTCTCATTTTTTTATCACTTGCTAAAGATTCCCAGCACTGAAACCAAGTTTTCTTGGTCAGATTGGAAAAGGTGGAAAGAGGAAATAAAACTGTTTTTACAGGCAACAGAATCCAATTCAAAAGAGTTTGAAAATGATAAAGAAAATATCACAAAAATAATTGAGAAATTTGACAAATACTATGAACCCAGAAAACCTTAATAATCACCAGAAATAATTTTTTTTTTTTACTTGCAAGCAGATACATAATCAGAGATTAAGAAACTACATCAATAAGCAAATAAATGTGATTTCAGGGACTTATATGACTCCTTAATAAAAGATAGTCAATCTTAAGGACTTACAACTCAGGCAATTGAAGCTGGTCAGATTGCTGAAGAAACAAAAAAGCAAGCTAAGAAACTTGCAACTACTGAGACTCTAGAAATGGACATTTCCTTCATAAAAGGTAAATATAAAAAGAAAATTGGCTCTAAGCACAACACAACACATAATTGTTTATCCTTCAATTTCCCCCATGTGATCAGTCCTCACAGAAAGATTCATTTGCATTGAACTGGTTTGATGATGCTCATTTTAGTCATTCTTGACTAAAATGAGCATCATCAAACCAGTTAGTGAACCTAGTAAAATCTTATGCATGGAGTAAAATACTTCTCTAAGATTGATGCAAGTAATGACTTTTGGGTAATTCAATCATCCAGAAAAAAGTAAAATTGTCAGCCACTCACTTCAATTTCCCCAAAATTTTGTCCAGGTGTGCACTATGTTAGAATAAGACAATCCCCAAAATTTGAGCTTCCAATTCCAAAAACTGGCCAAGTTATGTAAATTTCTAGCTTCACAAATTGGGGGGGGGGCAGAAATTGGTGACTTTTTGTAACCTATTTTTGTTGTAAAATGAGTTCCAGAGCTTCCCTACTCATAGAAATTAGTTTATGAAAGTTTTGGGGCCCAAGGAATACGAAAATGCTATCAAAAACGTCTTAAAGTTAACCAATTACAAGTCATTAATGATTTCTGATTGTTTTACAGCAAGACCAATAGGTGGGAAAAGACCAATGTGGGGCTGGCAAAAAATTTTCCTATTATTATTTTATATATATTGAACATTATTTGTACCAAAAAGATAGTTTGGATTTTGCTCAGAACCGAAGCTACAACATCAGTTAAAATTTTGCACTTTTATGTTTTAAGTTTTTTCCTTTCAGCCATTGAATAAAGTCTATATGGAGTAAAATAACTGTCAGTGCAATAGATATGATCAGGATTATGTTGGTGGTTGGATATATTTGAAATAATATAGAAACAAATCTCTTGTATATTGTCAGAATTTTGCAGGAAATATGCCTGCAAAATTCTGACAATATACTAAGCTCAATATCAGTACCACATTTCATAATGGAATTGAAAATTGGAAATAATAACAATATACAAATAAAATATGTTTATCTACTTTAAAAGTTTATACAGAATTGATCTCATCTTATAATTATACAAACACATTGAGAATTTTAGTTTTTCCATGTCAAATCATCCAGAAAAAAATAAAAAATGTCACTCATGCCAGCCACTGAATAAGGTCTATATGAAGCAAAATAACTGTCAAAATACAATAGAAATCATTTTTTTTTAATAATATCATAATTTGAGGGGTTCTTGGCAATTCTGTCTGCCTAACAGATCCATCTTAAGTATCAACTAATGGAATACAGAAAACTTGTACACAACATGGAAAAATATCACCTTTTTAAAATTTAATGAAAACTTTTTAAAATTTACTTTGTAGCACATTTCTTAGAAAAAGGTTAGTCAGTCTATTATTAGGTACAGGGGTGGGCAGCAGTTTAAAAAGCTATGACCTGAGAATTTAGGGAGATGCTGCTGAAGGGTAAGAGAGGGGTAAGGGGAGAGTGAAGTAAGTCATTTTTGGATATTAATCATGGTTTTAATCTGGTTTATTGATACAAGGGTGTTAAGGATGAAGGAACTACAATTGTATTGGCTACAAAGTTTTTTGTTTTCCTGTTCAGGCCTAATAGTCAACAAAGTTGTAGTTCCTTCACCCCCTAACCCCCAGATCTGTTAGATCATTTGATCATTAATCTAAAGGACCTGCACAACAAACCAATGCATACTACAATTTTATTAGCATACCCAGTTATTTTTTATTTATTTGAGGTTATTGTTATTTAATCACATTAGTTATAGAGATCTCTGTAAATAGAGAGTTCAAAACTGTTTGAATTATGCAAATATCCCCCGTGGTTCAAAAGTTATGAGAATTTAAAGCCCCAGAATTAGAGGTACAAAAGTGGATAAGATTTTGCTAAAAAAATGTCAAAAAATGGACCAATTCAAAATAAGAAATTCAGTAATTTCTTCACCATTTCTTAATTTTTGGAGCAATTTTGATAAAACTTGGAATTCTTATGTAAAAGTGTACATTCTTCCTGATTCTACAATGAAATTAAATGCATCTTTATGTAGCATTGCCAGCTTGTTTCGTAAAATCATTGGACATAGACAATTTTTCACCTTAATTGGTTCAAATCACAATTTCTCAGATATATTTCTGATCCAATCTTTAAAATATCCATATGGTTGGAAAGAAAAGAAAATAATCTTTTTTTTTATGTTTTTATCCATTGAATTATTTTTTTACAGCGAGTTAAAATGGTATTTTGCCTCAAACAGCCGAAAACATAAACTAAACTGAATTTTACACACTACTTTGTTTTTCAAAATCAAAGTGGCTAATCTTTATCAATATTCTTGAAATTTTACACTCAATTAGAAGACACCTGAAAGTACAAACAGGACCTTTGTTTCTTTTCTAGGCCCGTGGAAGTGAAAATACAATAGAGCAAATTTGAAGACAATTTCTTCAAAAAATATAAGAGAAGCAAAAAAAAAAAGCACTATATCAGAAATAGATGACAGTCTCAGAATTATTTTCATATATAATGTGTGAAATAAAAACGATTGTATACCATCAGGGATTTTGCTCAAAGTTTTAATTTTGAAAAGAAAACCGTCAAATTTACTTGATTTTCAAATGTAAACAATCTCTCATAATTCTGGCTTTATCGGCTTAAAAAAGTAATTATTAGCGTATTTCAGGCCCAATTTTAAAAATATTTATATGGTTGGAAAGAAAATGAAAAAATCTTTCTAAATATGTAATTTGTATGTGTTTTTATCCATTGAATTATTTTTTATAGCGAGTTAAAACAGTATTTTATCTTAAAAGGGCCGAAAACGAGATACAAATTTTTTCCGCGCTCGAATTTCCTGTTAAATTTTTTTTTTTTTTTTAAATCAAAGCTCTATATAACTAACGCGATTAAATAACGATAACCTCAAGTAAAAAAAATCAACTGGGAAAGCTACTCTATACTGTAATCCATTATTTAGAGAATAAAAGGTACGGATATCAGTGTTTTCTTTTTTTGATTTTACCACAAGATTATTCAACATTTTCATTTTAATACTGCATGTATACACATATATAGGATAAATTTAAATAAATAACATCACTTTGGAATTAAAAATACCTTTTTAAATACTTGCTATGTTGGATTACATACAAAAAATTGAATACCTCTTTATATATTTTTTTAAACAAAGTCTGTCTGGCTGGCGTGTGATGAAGTGTTTTGTTTATGTTTTAATACTAGCTCGTAAATTTGTTTTTTTCCAAAAATTGAAAGTTTGATAAAAACCCTGATGTTAAAGCATTAGCAAAATTTTATACAATATATATCAAAATAATTCTGAGACTATCTTCTATTAAGGACAGAGTACTCTTTTTTTGCTTTTTGAAGGAACTTGTGTCAACTTTTGTTGGTAGTGGTTTTGCTTCCAAAGGTCGGAGAAGAAAAAAACAATGTCCTCGTTGTAGTTTAAGGTGTCTTCTAATTAAGTGTATGATTTCAAGAATATTGATAAAGATTTTTTAAAAATACATATTTCATGTTTTTGGCTGTTCAAAGCAAAATATTGTTTTAACTCATAAAAAATAATTCAATGGATAAAAATCACACTAATTACATATTTAGAAAGATTAATTTATTTTATTTCCAACTATATAAACATTTTTAAAGATTAGACTAAAAATACTCAAAAAATTGAGAGTTGAACCAATTGAGGTGAAAATTTGTCAATGTCCACCAATTTCATGCTAATTTTATAATCTTTCACTTCTGACAAAAATCTCAACAATTTCAAGTAAATTTGGTTTAGTAGCCAAGTAATAAGAGAAGTTGGCAACCTATAGCATATGCATTGTGTGCACTACTCTAGCCGAGCAGAACTACTGCCCTCTAGAACAAGAGGTTCCCAGCATTTTATTTGGTTACAAAAAGATTTCATGAATTTGTATATGGACATTACTTTGAAGTAACCACAAACCTTTATTTTCAATCTTGAAAGAGTCACTTATAAAAGTACCACAAAATATCCAGCAATTCATATTGGCACTGCAGTGAGATGACTTCACTCTCAATTACATCCCAGGGAAAGATGCAGTAGTCCTAGCTACACACTATCATGTGTATACTTAAATGACTGCAAAACAGAAATCTCCACTGAAGACATGGAAGTCGATGTACACATCAACAAATCGAACAATGTTTGACAATAAACTTAACAATTACTGTGAAAAAACAGCAACTGACAAGTCACTAAAACTCCTAGCCAAATATAACCTTCATGGATGACCTGAAAAACAAAAATTAGAACAGTCAGTAAAACCATTCTACAATAGCCAAGTGGACATCTCTCTATGCTAAATGGACTACTTTTAGAATAATCTTCCCAACTGACCTCAGGACACTAAAGCAGTATATTACCTGAGCAAGAGAACATGTCAACTGTCCTGGTATCACAGCAGAAATCAGACATGTTTAGCAACTTCAGCGACTGTTTTGATGATCACATCCAACAGCCTGCTGATCCAATTGTACCCCCTGAAATACCATGGACTAAAATTGGCAGAGATATATTTGAACTACACAAAAACCCTATGTGATCACTGTTGATTATGCCACCAAGTTTTTTTTTTTACATTCATTCTCACAAACAAACAATCACCTAACTGTAATCATGCATCTTAAGAGCATGTTTTCAAAATTCGGCATTTCACAAACTGTCATTAGTGACAATGGTCCTGAATTCAAAGTAAATGAAATCAAAATATTTGCTAGAGATTAGGATTTACAATATGACACATCCAGTGCTCTCTATCCACAATCCAATGGTCTTATGGAATGCACTATCCAAACTGTGAAACACACCCTGAAGAAGGCATAAGTAACCAAGATTCCTACCCAACTATGCTTGTCCCACGAACTACCCCACTGAATGATGCACCATCACCAGCAACATAACTTATGGGTTGAAATCTCCGAACGACCCTGGTTCATATCGAATATTACCACCAATACAAATATAAGAATCCCCTAATTAATTTGACTCTACATGAACCCAAACCTGATGATACAGTATATGAAAGGAGAGGTGCTTAACTAGCTAAGATATTCTCGTTCCTATTTTGTGGAGATCAATCAAGGTATAAAAATTACTCAAAACAAGAGAGAAAGTCCTTGTTAACCCAGATGTTGACTATGAAAATGTCATCCCATTTGAGGATATATCAGCTCTTCATGGTCAGCATCCTGAACACCAACAGACAAACCAGGATCTGGAAGTTCAGCAGCCCAATCATATAACACAAAGTTATGAACTTTTCCCTGTCTTGTTTTCTTTTGCATTTCCCTTCACTTTTGTTGTAGTGGGAGGATTTTGTGATAGTAACATTAAGGCACTTTGGTTTTATGTTTTTTTAACCTACATCCAAGTTAGTCAATAAAGATGCTCTAAAACATACACATGGATTTGACTCACTCAGTGCTCCATATAAGGTAAACCAATTCTTCTACAACAGTTGGGGCACTAGTCATGTAGTGTGTCTTGCACATGAATAACCTGGCAGAGCCTACCCCTTTCTAGATCTACAACCGGTTTGTATTTAGTTTTCCTTCTCCTAGACTTGTTGTACCAAGGCAAACAAACACAGTCTGCTTTACTATTACTCAAAACTGGATTCATACCTTTCCCAGGGGTATTAGGACAAAGTGAAATGCAAACAGCCTCATCCAGGATTTGAACTCTGGTCACTATGTCTATTTTTTACAACGATAAGCATTATGTCACATCGACACTTCCAGGGTTTGTTGGAAGGTGAAAAATCATTTTGTGGAAATCAGATATTTCTCCTCAACTAAGGAATGGAATAATCACCGAACCAATGGTTTTAACTTTTTTTTTTTTTTTTAAAGTAAAAACATGAATTTGTGACTTTGGAAAATAACAAACTTTTTGATTTTGCATAATTAACAAGAGAGAAAATTATTTAAAAAGCAAACAAACTGAATACAACTACAATGTCACTTTTTCCTTTTAAATAAATTAGATTTCCTTGAAATTCACTGTTTTACCCCTACTACTAACCTGATCCTAATTTACTTATACCTTCAATAATCTGAAAACATCAATTCAACACAAGATCAGTGGAAGTGATCAACAAAAAAAATGCAAAGGAACAGTGTTCAAGACATACAGAACAGTGTGACTTTTTTTTTTGTTCTCTATTCTAACTTGTCACTTTCAAGCAATCAGGTGGTCATGGACCAGGTCACACTGTAAAAACAGTTATTGTCAGTTCAAGTTAAGCCACAATGATCTTGTTCAGTTCTAGAGTGGGTGACCACTTTATACACAGTATTTCCATCAACAAATTTCAGAACTTTATTAATTTGATTAAAATTCATTGGTGTTGATGAAATGATGGACGTTTTGTTTATTGTCTAGATACTAGCTGTACAAAATACAAAAAAAAATGTTAGGTCAGAACATTTGTGTGTGACAATTAATCGACAAGTACCTAAGTAATAGTAGGAAGCAACCTGATTAATTGGTTTTTATGGCATATCAACCTATTTAGGGTTATTAAGAACACAGTTGATATCAAGTATTCCTACCTAAAACTAATAATTATATGGTTTCAAGTAATTATTTCTATTTGATAATAATAATTTGTGTGTACACAGATATATGGTTTCAAGTAACTAATAATTGTAACTTACCAAGGTCAAAGCATCCAAGAGTTGGTGTGGCAATTGCCAGAAGTGGCCCTCAACACCCATGAGCAGGTGTGCGCAATGGTTGGCATTTATTACAATTGTCAAACTATGCATGCAAATGTGTGGATACGTGTGGCATACTATACAAGTAGCACAAACTCTTAAGCAGACAATCTTAATGATGACGCACACAACCGATTTTTTTTTTTTAATTCCCTTTCAAGCTATTTCAGTGCATACAATGGTCGATTCCCCTATTTGATGGCACTGGATCAAGGATTGAGTGGATGGAGAAGACAGAACTAATCTGAAAAATGTGCAACATAAAGCAGCAAGAATGTCATTCCTCTGAGATTGACAGGAGGCGTGTTTGCCATCTACAAGCTATTAGGAGATGATGAAAAGGCAAAGACAGAAGCCAAATAAAGACTGCCCTGTACACTGGTTTTGCAACAGATGAGTTCTCTGTATATGAACAGTTCACAACATGGTAAATGCATCACAATGAATTTGTTGATGTATATATGGCAGAAGCTCACCAAACTCCTTTACACATCAACAAGAATGGACCAGCTGTCCATTGACCAGATGCTAGAGCATGACCTGGTGATCCTGAAGGACGACACTGTGGAACTGACCCTGGTAGTAGTAGCAGCTACACAGAATACATGGACTAGGAGCAGTGATATTCCTGGTTGCCATGTACCAACGTTACATGCTCCACCTGCAATGGATTAAGCCACCTGGCATGAGACTGCCCCAGTCATCAAATGGAGAGCAGTACAAGCACGCAGGGGACCACAATGGGAGATGCACTGTTTCCGGTGCCACAAAGTAGGACACCTGATACAGACCTGTTTGAGAAACAAGACAGGGGAATGGACGATAGAGACAGTCTCTTCCCTAGGACAAACAAGAGCTTAGCACTACCCATAATTACAGTCCAAATTAACAAAAAGTATAGCACTCATCGACTCTGGCTGTTCCTGATCAATAGCCAGCAAAGTATGCCTATCATGGACAATGTCTTTGTATGCGACAACCATCAATGGAGACACAACCACCTGTGGAGTTGGGGTGGTCAGTGTCAGTCTAAATGGGAGCAATCTCATTGAGGTTGACATTTTGGTAACTCATGAGGCTGCTTGGATATGATATTTTAATTGGCATGAACACCATAAGAGAGTTTGGACCACAACATGGAAGTAGATAGCAGGCCAAGCCCTGACAGTGTTGCGGAATATGATGGCAAAGTATCCAGTGTCTTAGTGCGTAAGCTGCAGGTCTGGTTGGACAATGGCTGGCTGATGCCATATCCCCAGGGGAAGCTTTCACATAGTGTTTCTGAGTGTGCAAAGATACTGCCTTATGCAGCTAAGTTTTGGGCTGAATGTTGCACCCCTCAAAATTCAATCAATAGCCAATGTGATATTAATTCAGGATGAGTTTATCAAACATGCTGCATCGGCATACATCAATGACAGTCTTGATGGGACAAGTGCAGGAGCATTTTTCCAATTTTGGACTCTCGTGCAAGGACCCTGAGAGACTGAAGGATGGAATCAAAGTATTGGGCTTGTATGTCTAGAGAGTAGTGTGGCATACTTCAGTGGAAGCAAGGAAATGAGATTCCAACAGTTCCGGCCACCATTACTCATCGAAGTGCATTTTCTTTGTGTGGGAAGCTTACTGGGCACTTTCCAGGATGTGGCTGGCTTAAATCAGCGGCTGCATTTCTGAACTGACAGCAAACGCAGCAAGATTGGGATGAAAAGACCTGCAACCCCCAACAAAAGCACATAATTACTGAGATGGTGGCCAGAGTTTGTCAGGAGGAACCTGCAAAAGGGAACTGTTGTGTGTTCTCTTGGGCAATAATAGTGTGGGTTGATGTGAGCTCCCTGGCTACAGGTGTAGCATTAGAAGTTAACAGGGACATCATTGAAGATGCATGCTAGCAGCGTCTGGAAGGAGACATGCAGTATATCTTGCTGAGCTGGACACGATGCAGAAAGGCATCAATCTGGCACTCCAATGGAAGGCAATAGTGCTGCTGCACCTGTTGACCGATTTAGCATGAATGTACCGGAGGATCTCTGATACACTGAAAGGGAGGATGAAGGTGCATACCAATGTAGCCACGGAGATGCTAATAAGATGTCAGCTTAGCACTCTTGAGGGGCTTGCTAAAGAATACAACCTGACTAGTGACGTGGCCTCAGTTAAATCTAGTACAAACCAGGCCAGTTATCTCATTAGGGTGCCACAACGATGACATGGCACAATTGGAAGGAGGTAGAGCACAAGATGGAAGCAACTGCTCCCAGCTCTCACCTATGTTATCCAAAGATCAGAGGGGGGGGTGTAGCTTACCAAGGTCAAAGCATCCAATAGTGGACGTAGCAGTAGCTGGAAGTGGTCCTCAACATCTGTGAGCAGGCATGCACAATGGTCAGCATTTATTACAATTGCTGAACCAGGCATGCAAATGCATATACACATGCAGCTTACTATATAAGCAGTCAGTCTTAACAACGACGCTTGCGATAAGTGAGACCTAAAAACCAGATGACTTGAAGACCTGGTAGATTTTTTTTTAAACACTCCCTTTCAATAATAATAATTAGGGATGTGCAAAAATGGAGGTAACTCAACATCAAGTTAGCCCCCTTCTTTCATAATGAATATTAATTTTTCAATAAATTTTAATTTACAATTTAGCAAATTTATGGAATTTTTCGATTTATTTCCATTAAATCAGTTTGAATAAAACAATTCAGTAATTTAAAAGAAAGAATTTGTTGATTAATTAGTCAACACTGAAAATTTTATTAAAATCAGATAATTCCCTGATTTTTGGTAATTTTTTGTTTATCAATCTGGGTTAGTAAGTTATCACTTACGACCTCCCGTAGATGCGGGCATTTCATGTTAAACTTCTTACCTTATAAAAGTTAATGTAAACAAGATTTTACGTGCTTGGTGTTTGAAACAATAAAAATTATATTAGGTTTTCATAAATATCAACAAGTTAGTAATTTTTCCATATATAGTGCATTTAATGTTTTTTGTTATTGATTTCTAAGAGGAAACTGTTATAATCTTTAAAATCTTAAATAATGTAGGTGTTTTAGTCCATAAATTACTTCACATAAAGCACCATTTTTGGTAAAATGTTCGGGATAATTCAATGTTAAAAATGTATTAAAAATGAATTACTTATGTGATATTATTTTGCTTTTTTTTTAATGATGCTGATTATGTTACAACTTTTCGACTTAAACAAAAATTTGACCTTTAATTAATTTTAATTCATTTTTAAAATGAAAACAAGCCAATATTTTGGCAGACAAAGATATTTGATCCCTATGGGACCCTAAGATGTATTTGACGCCGGGTGAGTGTGGATCAGGGAGTAATAGCAATGAATGGTTAATGCACATTCCCCGGAACTCCATAACTGGAAACTCACCATTAGATGCAGTTTTAGTGTCATACTTAGGCCACCCCCTTTTTTGGTTGGGGGGGGGGGCGGTCTTATTCCTCTTCAAGGGATACACTACGGCCCAGCCAACATGGACAAGTAACCAGGACCTGCATCAGACTAAGGCTTTAGTAAATGAACAAGTGATTCCTGTTTGATTCGAATGTCTGACATGGGGGTAAGTATGCAATTGATATACCTACCAGTACTGCACAAAAATCAACAAAGACAAGTGCACTGATCCGAGACCAACAGAACATATCCATATATTCATATATTCTAACTCTAGGCAGAAGTGCCGATCCATACATTATTATACTTAATCCAGTCATATTTTTTTGTTTGTCTGAGTGGTGTTTCTGAGTGTGCAAAGATACTGCCTTATGCAGCTAAGTTTTGGGCTGAATGTTGCACCCCTCAAAATTCAATCAATAGCCAATGTGATATTAATTCAGGATGAGTTTATCAAACATGCTGCATCAGCATACATCAATGACAGTCTTGATGGGACAAGTGCAGGAGCATTTTTCCAATTTTGGACTCTCGTGCAAGGACCCTGAGAGACTGAAGGATGGAATCAAAGTATTGGGCTTGTATGTCTAGAGAGTAGTGTGGCATACTTCAGTGGAAGCAAGGAAATGAGATTCCAACAGTTCCGGCCACCATTACTCATCGAAGTGCATTTTCTTTGTGTGGGAAGCTTACTGGGCACTTTCCAGGATGTGGCTGGCTTAAATCAGCGGCTGCATTTCTGAACTGACAGCAAACGCAGCAAGATTGGGATGAAAAGACCTGCAACCCCCAACAAAAGCACATAATTACTGAGATGGTGGCCAGAGTTTGTCAGGAGGAACCTGCAAAAGGGAACTGTTGTGTGTTCTCTTGGGCAATAATAGTGTGGGTTGATGTGAGCTCCCTGGCTACAGGTGTAGCATTAGAAGTTAACAGGGACATCATTGAAGATGCATGCTAGCAGCGTCTGGAAGGAGACATGCAGTATATCTTGCTGAGCTGGACACGATGCAGAAAGGCATCAATCTGGCACTCCAATGGAAGGCAATAGTGCTGCTGCACCTGTTGACCGATTTAGCATGAATGTACCGGAGGATCTCTGATACACTGAAAGGGAGGATGAAGGTGCATACCAATGTAGCCACGGAGATGCTAATAAGATGTCAGCTTAGCACTCTTGAGGGGCTTGCTAAAGAATACAACCTGACTAGTGACGTGGCCTCAGTTAAATCTAGTACAAACCAGGCCAGTTATCTCATTAGGGTGCCACAACGATGACATGGCACAATTGGAAGGAGGTAGAGCACAAGATGGAAGCAACTGCTCCCCAGCTCTCACCTATGTTATCCAAAGATCAGAGGGGGGGGGGTGTAGCTTACCAAGGTCAAAGCATCCAATAGTGGACGTAGCAGTAGCTGGAAGTGGTCCTCAACATCTGTGAGCAGGCATGCACAATGGTCAGCATTTATTACAATTGCTGAACCAGGCATGCAAATGCATATACACATGCAGCTTACTATATAAGCAGTCAGTCTTAACAACGACGCTTGCGATAAGTGAGACCTAAAAACCAGATGACTTGAAGACCTGGTAGATTTTTTTTTAAACACTCCCTTTCAATAATAATAATTAGGGATGTGCAAAAATGGAGGTAACTCAACATCAAGTTAGCCCCCTTCTTTCATAATGAATATTAATTTTTCAATAAATTTTAATTTACAATTTAGCAAATTTATGGAATTTTTCGATTTATTTCCATTAAATCAGTTTGAATAAAACAATTCAGTAATTTAAAAGAAAGAATTTGTTGATTAATTAGTCAACACTGAAAAATTTTATTAAAATCAGATAATTCCCTGATTTTTGGTAATTTTTTGTTTATCAATCTGGGTTAGTAAGTTATCACTTACGACCTCCCGTAGATGCGGGCATTTCATGTTAAACTTCTTACCTTATAAAAGTTAATGTAAACAAGATTTTACGTGCTTGGTGTTTGAAACAATAAAAATTATATTAGGTTTTCATAAATATCAACAAGTTAGTAATTTTTCCATATATAGTGCATTTAATGTTTTTGTTATTGATTTCTAAGAGGAAACTGTTATAATCTTTAAAATCTTAAATAATGTAGGTGTTTTAGTCCATAAATTACTTCACATAAAGCACCATTTTTGGTAAAATGTTCGGGATAATTCAATGTTAAAAATGTATTAAAAATGAATTACTTATGTGATATTATTTTGCTTTTTTTTAATGATGCTGATTATGTTACAACTTTTCGACTTAAACAAAAATTTGACCTTTAATTAATTTTAATTCATTTTTAAAATGAAAACAAGCCAATATTTTGGCAGACAAAGATATTTGATCCCTATGGGACCCTAAGATGTATTTGACGCCGGGTGAGTGTGGATCAGGGAGTAATAGCAATGAATGGTTAATGCACATTCCCCGGAACTCCATAACTGGAAACTCACCATTAGATGCAGTTTTAGTGTCATACTTAGGCCACCCCCTTTTTTTGGTTGGGGGGGGGGGCGGTCTTATTCCTCTTCAAGGGATACACTACGGCCCAGCCAACATGGACAAGTAACCAGGACCTGCATCAGACTAAGGCTTTAGTAAATGAACAAGTGATTCCTGTTTGATTCGAATGTCTGACATGGGGGTAAGTATGCAATTGATATACCTACCAGTACTGCACAAAAATCAACAAAGACAAGTGCACTGATCCGAGACCAACAGAACATATCCATATATTCATATATTCTAACTCTAGGCAGAAGTGCCGATCCATACATTATTATACTTAATCCAGTCATATTTTTTTGTTTGTCTGAGTGGTGTTTCTGAGTGTGCAAAGATACTGCCTTATGCAGCTAAGTTTTGGGCTGAATGTTGCACCCCTCAAAATTCAATCAATAGCCAATGTGATATTAATTCAGGATGAGTTTATCAAACATGCTGCATCAGCATACATCAATGACAGTCTTGATGGGACAAGTGCAGGAGCATTTTTCCAATTTTGGACTCTCGTGCAAGGACCCTGAGAGACTGAAGGATGGTGACCAGAGTTTGTCAGGAGGACCCTGCAAGAGGGAACTGTTGTGTGCTCTCTTGGGCAATAACAGCGTGGGTTGATGCGAGCACCCTGGCTTCTTTTTTTTAATTTTTTTGTACTGGTACTTTAGTAAATAAATAAAAACTCTATTCCCAGTGCTTCCAGGAACACTTCAAGTGTTAATAACAAGCTATTACTGAACAGAATCAAGCCTTATATTAAAACCACATGTTTTCTTAAAAAAGAAAAAAAACGAGTCAAGCCTTTAAGTACTTAGTGTTGGGGGGGGGGTCTTCGATAGCTGTGTATGATGCGGATAATGGATCTAATTTTATTTCAACAACTCATTTCCCGCGCCTCGAAATAAGCAAAACGAGCTAGAAGCTTTACACACACACACACACTTGTATTACCATTATGCTAGATTTGCAAACTGAAACTGAAAACCATTTTTAAAAGCATATTTTTAAAAAGTGTTTTTTTTCTGGGTTGTTTTTTTTTTTTTTCACCTAACTCTGCTTTCTTGCACTTGAAAAAAAAATCAATATTCGATTTATTAACAAAGCAAGAAAGCATAATTGAGTAAATGTAAACAACAAAAATTTAAAAATTAAATTAAAAAAATAACTCAAATATTGGTTTGCTTCTTTTTCAGTTAGCTTTCTTCCATCTCTAAGTCTAGATTTTTTGTAAAAAAGAAAACTTTTTTTGTTTGTTTGTTTAGCTTTGCTTTATGTAAAGACAAAAAAAACTACCGAAGTCTTTGATAAATTATTCAAATTTATCATAAATTATTCAAAATAAAAATATTCAAATACTCACATCATTAGTTAATCTTTTTTTCTTCTTCATTCAAATTAGATTAATTAATAATTATGAAATTTGAATAAAGACAAGCTTCATAGCAAGTCTGGCACAAAGCCAGGAGTATAGGGCACCGAATTGAGAAATTGAACCCACAAACAATGGTCTGCTAGCCGAGTTCACTAACTATTACACTACGACAGATGCCCTATAAAAAAAAAACAAGCATAGCTTAGAACTGGTACAAGGCAACAACTATGGAGCACCTAGTTAGTAATTTAAGTTGTAATATGCGAGCCTAGCTTGTTGATGTTAATCATTACATAACGACAAAGTACCCATGTTTTATGATAGTAATGGAGGTGTCATTTACTAAGCTTAGCTTGGCACAAGGCCAGAAGCATGGTATACCAACTAAGTTTAATTTGGCACAAGACCAGAAATATGGGGGCCCTCACTAATGTTCTGCTAGCAAAGCTCGTTATTACATCATGTGAGGGGCCCTTCGAGTTGGTCATTCGAATTAAAATCATTTAAGCATGTCAGCTCCAATCATTATGTATGGTCTTTTTTATTGTATTCATTGATTTACTTTTTTTTAGCGAAATGGAAAAAAGGGGGTCTTGACTTGAAAAAATAAACTTTACTTTCAACTTTGTCAATCACATTGTGTCGTATATTCCAAGAATTCTACCTTCAATATTAAATTAAGATCACTCAATCAGAAATATTCGTATGTTAAAATTAAAACAGAACGAAGTATACAAACGTCAAATGAGTAATATTTTAATTTTTTTTTAATTTTTTTTTTTTACTGAATTAAGAGGTAAAATAACGAGAGAGCAATAAAAGTACTTTTAATTTGCGATTGAAAAATAGCATATTCTCTGATTCTGCAAATTTTGGTTTAGGTCATTCATTCCATTTGCTGAAGGTTAGTTTTCCATTCTTTCTTTTACTACTGTTTGTTGTAGTGCTCATTCACTAATATTCATTCATTAACAGCAACCAGATTTTATACGAGCTTTTTTTCTTCTTTTTTTATACACTACACACAAACAAAAGGTCTGTCATACGCAGTCTGACGATTGACAACTTTACACAAACTAGCTATTTTTATGAATCAAGTACAATGATAAAGAAAGATAATTTAATTGATAAGTTAGTTAACCTTAAGGTTTTTTTAGGTCTTTTTTGTTTATTTGTTTTTGTTTTTTTTTAATTTTAAAGATTATGTTGTTAAAAAAAGATAACTATATCAATAGATTATTGCTCTTAATACCCAGAAGTCAATGAGGGTTATTTTCTTTTAAGTTTGAACGAAATATCAGCAAATTGTTATGAAAAACAAATAAACATCTGTTAGATGTAAGAGAGAGGCAGAAACGTTGACAGGATTTTTATGATCGTGTAGTTAACTTAATTTTAGTTAAATGAAATACACGAACCAGTATTTTTCTATATTCTTTAAAAAAGATTTCCGTATCTATCATAAAAAGAAAGTAAATAAAGAATATATTAAATCAAAATTACCAGAAATTCCAGTTTTAAAAAATTTTAAAGAAAAAAATCAAAAAGAAAAACATGCTCGTATTTTTTCAAAATTTTGATTAAATTAGAACATTTTTACAAAAATTATTTTCTTTTTCATGATTTATTAACAATGATTGTTGTTTGTTATAAATCATGAAAAAATATTCTTGTTGAACAATCAATGTTTTAATAATAATAATAATAATAATAATAATAATGATAATGATAAGAAGAAAATTCACAGTGCGTCGTATGTCATAAGGTTAAAGAAAAGTATGGTTAAAACAAATTAAATATTAATTTTCCAACGTGAATGACGACAAATTGGTAAGAGAGAGAAAAATAAATATTTCTTGTTCTTACGTATTAAGAGTCGGTGTGGTCACTGTCGAACTGGTCACTGTCTGCATTTCGCCCTAGGATAGTTTCTCTTCGTGTAAAAAAGACCGTGTGGAAGAGAATTGGGGTGGAAATGGTAAGAACAGTCTGTGAATAAAAGAAGGAAGGAACAAAACTGGCACCGTCCGTTGTAGTGTGCCAACTTCACCGCAGAATGACGGTAAATGCGACTGACGCTAGCCTATGTTGTTGTTGTCAGCTACTGCTGCTGGTTGGGATACAGATTGGTGATGTTGATGATGATAGATGACACCAAATCCTAACCAGTCGGAATATGAACCCCCTGTCCCTGCTTCTTTCTGCATATCATTCTCCCCTTATTCCAAACTCTGCTCCCTTCACTCCTCTCCCCTATTCTTATTTGCTTTGTCACATTTCTGTCTACCCCAACGTTTCTTGGTGTCGTTTTCGGGGTATGTTGAATTAAGTAAAACGAATAATGGCTTGGTTAGCAAGGTTGGTATAAATGTCAAAATGCAGAAATTTAGGGGTGGCTATTTTTTGTTGACAGAAAGATCAAGATTATGGCTAATCTTTTAAATTTAAAAAAAATGTTAGTTTCATTTTATTTAATCCTTTTTTTATCAGTGTTTTTCCACCTAAACATTTTCTATGTAAATCCTTACGGGTGACCGTTTTACAAAATGTAAACAACTTTTCAAACCTAAATATTTCCGGTTCTACTGAGTAAACAAAGAAAATTGATATATTTCCTTTTTAACTAATTGCACAAAGGTGTTGACGATGACATAAACATTCTTTGCGTTTGTTTTTTGTTTTTTATATCTTGACTTTTCATTAAAGTTCGTGTACACCCGTACCAAGAAAAGATGATGTGTCAATGTTTCATACTTTTATCTATTTATTTTTAATATTCAACTCTTTTTCATTTAAATTTTACCCTAGTTTTTTTCTCTCTGTTATTATTTCCTCTCTCACCCTCATATTTCTCTGTTCTACCTATCCAAACTATATTATGTCAAGGCATTACACTTCTCTACACCACTTGCCGCAGCTGGGATTTGATTTTGTTTTTTGTTGTTTTTTTTAACAAAAAAAATCCCTTAACAAAACCTGAATCCTTTCTATGGTCCTCCCATTCCCTTTTTATGATTTCCCAGTGCTTTCTATTTAGCCGCCCCCTGGATCTCACTGTTGGCTTTCTCTTTACACCTGGGAAAGTAAAAGGGGCTTTGAAGGGTGAAGCAATTATGCTTCAGTGATTAGCGCTTGCCTTAATGTCACAAACGCGTTCTGTGGTAACCAATGATTAAACACTAGAGCTGTTAAGATGGGAGGTTTAAGGTTTGTCAGGTTTCCAAGATAACGTAATAACAAAAAACAATCATGATAATAATAAAAACAAACCTATAAAAAAATATTGAAACTAGAAATTATTCTACATTTAAAATGTTGAAACAAATAAAAGAGAGCAAACGGGGGGGGGGGATATGAATCAGATTTTTTTTTAAATGTCTTCTCTCAAGCAAAGTTTTTTGTTTCATTTTTTTTATATATAAAATGGAAAACAGATGAAACATTAAATGACTTCCACTTCACTTTTAGAAGAAAATAATACAAATGAAAAAATAAAATAAAATAAAGTAATGTTTGTTTTGGCTGTTTTAGGATTTAAAAAAAAAAAATATATATATAAAGAGGAAAATAGTTCTTAGTCATCCTTTTTCCTAGCACATAAAAATTACCAAAAATCAGGTTTACACACACGCACATATATATATTCGAATAAATGGTTTTCAATCCACTTGGGATGAAAAGGAAAAAAGAAAAAGGACATCATTAAAAAGATCAATCAATCCAATTTCTGATAAATGGTTGCTGTCACCAATATTTTTTTGTTGTTAGTGAAGTCTGGTCAAATCTAAAACTGGTATCCAAAGAAGAAGCTTGGAGCTATCAGACTGGACACTACCAGCTGATGATTCCTAAAGAAAAAAGGATGTAGATGACTGCTATCACATAAGTCAACAAATGTGAGGTCTTCTCTATTCTTCCTCCTCAGTTCGCACTTAACAGCAGGTATATCTCTTAGCTACACACCAGCAAGTCTCCGCAATAACATGACCACTAACTGGCATGGCAACCCTTTGAACACAACACTGCTTCTGTCTTTCTGAATAGTTGCCCAGAAGCTGATAAGAAGCTGTTACATACAGGAAAGGAAGAGAGAAGAAATAAAAGAGAGGAAAAAACAGTTTATACTTGCTTAAATGAACAGACAAATTGAGCTTCTTTTTTCTTTTTCTTTTTTTTAATCAACATCCTATTTTACATACACTGAGACCCCATTTCCATATTTCAATATCTAAAAATAGATTTTATACCCATTACACTTTAGGCAAACCTATTTTCCAAATTGGTATATTTAGACATATGTTTACATTAGTATTAAATAAAGTAAACAACTCTTTGTTAAGCAGGTTGTTAAGTGTTATGCTTAACAACAAAGTTCTTTTGATCTATAACAAAAGATTATGTCTTGTTATTAATTATGTTTGAATTTTCAAATGAACTTTCTTTTGTATTCTATGAATAAAACTAATAACCCAAGTTCACAAACAAACTTCACCCTGATTTTCAGTTTGGGATAAGAGTGTGATGTCTGTAAATCTTTTTCAACCTTTCTTTGGTTCAGGATGCAACCCAAAAAAAGTTTGGGAGGTGAGTATTCCAACTCCATACTAGCACCACCCCATTATATCAGTGGAAGGTCAGGGTAGTCTGATGCCTGCATTACAATTTGAAATATTCACATAGAAAAACAAAATCCCTAAAAAGCAGAATATGAAGAAAAGAAAAAAAAAATGTATATATTTTAGTTTGCATAACATTTACTCTGGTTACCCAGTAAGGGCAATCTTGGTTAGGCAACCAGACTAGGAGAAGGAAAACTCTGAATTCAAACCAACTCCACTTAAAAGCTGACCCTGTATCACACCCTGCCTGTACAAGAGGTGTTGGATCAGGACTTTTCAAAGCGGTCCATATAGATCTCCCAAGTGTGAATAAAATTTTGGCAGGATGAATAAAAACATAAGGGCCCACAGAGGGTGAATTTACTAGTTTGTATTCATAAATCCCTTTATAACAGCTGAACAAAAATTGTGGGATAAGGTAAACAAGTTGTCAAATAGTGTACACAGAATGCCTGATTAGGTATGAGGACCACTAGTGATGTGTCATTTAGATACACCCTGTTCAAACCATACTGGTCATTCAAATAAAAAAAAAAAAAACAATCTGACTCTGATTTCAATTTAGAGGTGCATATGTATTTATATTTTACTGATTCTTTTCTCATTTAAATTGTATTAAAGCAAGGCCCTAAGGCGATGATTAAACACTGGTAAATTAGTTGTTTTGTAATTTAATGTTCAAATAACTTATTTAGGGATGATTAGAAATTAAATTTGGTTAAAGAGGTGCATCAAGTAAAAAGTTTGAGAAGCCCTGGGTTGGGTAGATATATACAAAAGATCTTAGATTGATTAGAACATTATCTAAGAGATTATTTAATAAATAGTTGCTGTAATTTATTGCTTTCCTCACAAGGGCAATTGGGACACAAGGTTGAGTTTATTGTGGGAAAATTGACAGATACATGTGTGAAAGATAAAAACATCAGGAATTAACTTCTTTTAGTGCAATGTGTAGAGAACAAACTCTGGGTTAACAGTTTAATAACAGGTTTTATTTACGGGAACATACATAATATGGTCTGTCTGGTTATTCACGCCATGTTAGAAGTGATAGTCCTTTTTTAGGGATTTTCCCTTCTGAGACAGTCAGTAGATCTACTGCAACATAGTTCCAGGGTTTATCTGGTAGTAGAGTTGTAGAGAACATCTCTTTTCAAGCCATTCATATTTAGTCAACAAGGTCTGCTTGTGATGGCAACAGATAGTCTGTATTTTATCCTCATCACAATTCTGTTCTATAGGCAATAAGCTTTATATCCATTGCATCCAACTGATCAACTGAAATCACTCCAACCTGTTTATCATAGAATAAACCATGACATTTTTCAACTGTTAGCTCAGTACAAATAGAACAATAATGTGTGCCTCTCATACCCTCTTTCATTCTTTCTTTTCAATAAAAACATCATTCCAGTGATGAGGAAGTGAAATCTGTAGTGAAGAAGTGGCTCAAAGAACAGTCAACAGAATAGGGATACATACTCTCATCTGAAGGTGGAACATTGCTATTGAGAGAAACAGTGACTGTGGGAAAGTAGGGAGGTGATCCACACAGGACCAGCTTCATTTTGATGTATGATACATGTTCCTGTGTTGGTAATCATACTTGTACTAAACAAAATGGCATTACCTTTTGACTCGCACTCATATTTAATTTGTTTTTTATTTAAATTAATAAAAACAATATTATTGAATATTTCAAGAAGTCACTGAGCACAATATCAACATTTGAGAGTTCATGGAGCATTAGGATGATTGTCTTTAATTATAATTTTTCACAGAAATCCTGCATGTACATAGGAAAAAAACTCTGAACTTGGCAGGGTCATATCTTCTAAAGTAGACTTTACTCACTCACAAAATTCTTTGGTGAACTTAGGCAGGCATAGTAGATGTTAGGGAAAAAATATTATGAAAATTTAAGAGGACATATTTTCTATAGACTGACCGTAAACTACATAGGTGAGAAGTTGTTGATTTTGGAGTCATGCATTTGGGTGAGCAAAATAAAATTTTCTATCAGGTATAGTGTTAAAATAGTTGGATATTTGGATTCCACAGCCCTTATTTGCCCTACATACCAAATTTCAGAAATATTCAATGTATGGAAGTATTTTTAAATTAAAAAAAAACCATGGATTCTGCAACACTGCACGGCCTTAATTTAGAGGCAAAATAGGAAAATTATACCCCCCTCTAAAATCGGAATGGTAAGGTTTAACACAAAATAATTTGGCACACTTTCCTAACTCATGAAGGGGAACATTTGTGTCAAATTTCAAGTAATTCAGTGTCAGTGGGTGCAGATTTCAACTTTTAGCTGGTGTTTTGACATGGAATGATCCATATACAGTTTTCTTTCAGTAATTTACAAACTCAGAGTTTATATTTCTATACATTACTAAAATCTTCAAGTTTGTATGTGTGTGTAAAGTAATGATACATATTGTGATACCCACAACAGAAAATACACAAACTGATTCTGTTCATACAATATATCCTTATCATAGTAAAAACATGTAAATAGAAATGCATAAAAAGAAACATCTCTGTATGCTGACTAGAAAATATGAAAGAAAACAATGTGTCATCATTTTTTGCAATATTTAGATTATACTTCAGGTCATGGTTTACTTTAATGTATCCATTCTATAATAAAATGGCTTTTAACTGTAGGAACATATCTTAAATACTATTCTCAGAACATTTAGACTTTCTTTCTAGAATGTAATGGGTTCTTTTAAAAGCCACACTATTATTTAAATACATTATGATAGTTGCAAGTTAAATTCATTATTAAAAATTGTTTCTCTTTTAATTTGTCACACATTTGAACTCTTTTTCTAATAAGAACAAAAGAAAATTGAATTACTTTAAAATTAAGAGTTAGTGTCAATAGTTATAGTTTCCAAAATTTAATTTTATATGCTCTATGAATAATTTTCTTTTTGCCAAGTTTCTTGTTTCCATTTCTCTGTTGTACTTTAAATCCAAGATAACTCTAAACAGCAGATTTATATTGGGCAGTCTTTCTAAAATTATAGATTCTGAATTTGTTTGTCATATTTTCACTTACTTGAAATCAACTTATGTATCAAGCCACTCCTGCTTGAAAAAGAAGTCACTACTGAGTCAAATTAAAGAAATGAGAACTCCCCACCACCAAAATAAAAACACAAACGTTTTCATAAAAACTACAATGTACTTTTAAAAATGAACAACAAAGTATTTATTTTAAATAAACAGAAATTGGGAATTCAGTTTTTTAAATGGCAGAAATAATTCAAAACAGAGTAGATAAAGAAAAAACAGAGGTGGAAAAAATTGGTGATTGGCTAGACATATTGTTAACAGTTGTTCAGGAGGGAAAGGGGTGAAAAAAATAGAATCTCAGAGATTTTTATTCAAGTAATATACTTAAAATGATCTAACTTAAAGAATAAAGCAGTTTCAATTTGGGCTGAATATAATTTCAAATTCTTGATATAATAGAGTTAAGTATAAAATGCTACTTAGAAATACCAATATCATATTACACTAAGAACCGAATTAGTTCATGGGTCATCCTGCATAAGTCACATTGTATTCACTTGTATAATATATATATATATATATATATATATATATATATATATATTAGTGCCATATTTTATTATATAACTATATCAATAAATGATAGTTCTGTTTGTGGACAATAAATTTTAAAATGACATTGATAAAAGTTTTGGCACAAACACTAGCCAGATGCCTGCTTAACAAGCAGGCTATATCAAATGGTCATTCAAAGTTACCAAAACATAGGATAAAAAACCCAACAATTTTCAAGGTGTAGATATTGCAAAAGTTTCCAAGGCAACAGACTAAATACACCATGTCACATCACACAAAAATTTAAATCCTAAACTTTACTTTCTATCAAGATTCAAGTTTGAAACATCTCCAAACTTGTTTGAATTCTAATTTCAATGACAAACTTTTGGTGTCATTAGTAAAAAGAAAGATTGGCGACATTTAAATATGAAGTTTCTTTTTTCTTTTTTTTTTAAATTGAAATTGATCACTAAGTAGGACTGAGCCTATTCCAAGCAGAGATTTAAGAGGTTTGAATTCAGAGTTTTCCTTCTTCTAGACTGGTTGCCTAACCAAGGTTAAAGAGCCCAGTCTGCCCTACTATTTACCCATAGCTGGAGGGAGAATAGTTAGATTCATACCTTTCCCAAGGGTATTAGCACTATGTGAACTGTGGCTTCATCCAGGATTTGAACTCGGGTCGACGAGTCCATTTCCTATGACTCTAACCAGTACACCACGCGCCTCCCTTTGAAGAGACAATGTATACTCATATAGATATTTTCTTTCAAATATTAAGCAGGGTGTCAGAATAAAATCCAATGACTAATTATTTTGTTACTGAGTTTTCTTTTTAGAAATTTCTTCAGTTTATTAAATTATGAATTACACAAATTTAGATGATGCAAAAAAATGTCAAAAAGTTATTTTGAGAATTTTTTATCAATTTGCAAAGTACATTCTTCTTAGAATGAACCCTGACATAAATTTATTTTTATTTCATTTATTTTTATTTTGTAAATCAAGGCATAATTGGCAATTTTTGCTGTTGAAAACATAAAATAATTATTTTTCAGTTTACATATTTATTTTATTTTTCATAGATGTAGAATTTTTAAGTAATCATTTCAAATCAGAAACTTTATTTTCAAAACTTTCTTCTTAAAAATAACATTAAATGATTTAAGAATTACATTTTTGTCCTAGATTTAATTCATATTTTTTATCCTAACTTAATGTGTAATTGTATTCAAAAGATAACTTTTGACAAAAAGTTTTTTGATGAAAAAGCTGTATATGAAAGTGGTAAAAAAAATGGTTAAGAGTCTTCCTTATATTTTTTGGTGGACAAAGCCATATCTACTTTATGTTTCTCCTCAGTATTGAAATATGAAGCCTGCATGGCAAATGGCTAAACCAACACTTAAGTATGAACACTGGCCTGTGAAATTTCTTCAATGCCTGATAAAAAACATCCTAAAAATTGTATTAATTTTATCGACAAATTCTTTGTTATGAAAGATTAGAGAAAAATCTGATATAATGTTTCTTTGTGGAAAAAAAAGTCATCAGAGATATTTTATTTCAAAATTTCTTTAAACAGTATTAACAGAGCATAGAAAAGTATTTCTGAGTAAAAGATAACAATTAATTTTTTTTAAACTACCAAAAATGAACTAATTATTTAATCTTAATAAAAGATTTGGACCATTTGCTGATTCATAAGTACATTTTTTTCATTTACACCGTCAACCTCCAGTTGTTGGTTAACAGACGATTTTTAGAGTTTGTTTTTAAATTATAAAACTAACCCCTAACCCTAACCCCTAACAAACAACCGGATGTGTAAATGAAAAAGATGTACTTATGAATCAGCAAAGCAAAAGGCGTGCCTAAAGGTCATATGGTCTAAAAATTTTAGTAATTATAAAATAGAGATTAAACTTTGCATTTTAAAGAATGTTTTTAATTGTGATTACAGCCTTAATTTGATGATTTATTTTATTTATAAAATTGTGCATGAACACAGACATTCAAAATGTCTACAACACATGAGAAAATGCATCTCCAAACTTGAATAAAGTTTAATTTGATCAAAAATTAGCATTATCATATATGAAGTCATCCACCCTGGCAATACTGGGGGATATCATTGATAGAGATGAAGCTTGAATAATAGGAAAACCAATAATCTTAACTTTGACAAGTCCCTTTTTTTTATAATCAGTATTTAAAGTTCTATTTTTATTTCTGGTTCACCATATATATAAAGAGACACACCAACAGACAAAGAGTTATGAGGCGCCTGTGTCCCAGTTGCTAAATGTCAATTTTTCATTGTATATTATTTTCAGTACAAAGAAAAGACTTCATTATAGTCGTCACCCTTTATAATAGAGGTGTTGGAATCCAAGAAAAGCAACTGTATTGTAACTGAAATGCAAATAACTCTGGAGTTGTAGATTGGAATTCCCAATTCTTCCAGTAAACCTTGTATGTTATGGTAATGCATAAACCTACTGTCACTTCGAAACTACTGCAGAAATCTACTTTCTCTCGATCAAAAGTAGGATACCTTTGCTCCTTTTTCAAGAAAGTTTTTCTTATTCAGTCTTAATGCTAGGAAATCTGAAGCCTTTTTTGATAGTCCTAAAACTTATGTCAAATCATTCAAATGATGCTGATCAAATCCCCTATGAGCTGAGTCATTTTCAGTTCAAAATTTAAATCATTGCTGCCATTGAGTCCTTCATCATAACTGAGATCTTCAAGAGAGGGAGGTTGAATGAAAACCAGCACTTGGATTTCAACTGAATGAGGCACTGATGGTAGACTAGGATACTCAATTTTACATTTGTTTTTCTTGTTATATGGCGAGGTTTTCATTAAGCAAAAGTAAGTCTGTGCCATGATATTTTGACTCTCACCAAATCCTAGGTATACAAAGTACCAACTTATCATATGTTCCCTTGATCCCCATCCGTAAACTCTCAAAACACTGCTTGCACATCTTGTGAGGGGTTCAAAACTTGTCTTAATCACCAAGTTATAATTTAAAATATGCCAAATAGACTCGCTTCACAAATGTGCTGATATTTGCTCTTTGAGTGGGAATCAACTTAGTCATCAGATTTGAAAAATTCTCCTTCCTTTTCAATAAAATAATAAACGCGATCAGTTGACCAGTCCTATTACTTACATAGAAACAATACAATTGTGCTTATTTGGAGAGTAAGCGTAAGCTAAAGAGAAAAAAACTTAATGTGATAGGAGAAAACTGACTGTAGTTTTGAAATCAGCATGCCAATTTTAGTCTAAATCAAATGAAAAATCTGTTTAACTCGCTACAAGGGGACAGTTGACAACCAACGCTAATAATACAAACACCAATAAATGTATTATGGTTGTTTATTACACACGTCCATTCGCTTCACTTCTCAACGTTCAAAGTCGGTTGCTAAGAACGCTCTTTACACGAAAACGCATGGGCATGCAAAAGGGGTTTCATAAAAGAGAAGAGTTCTCTTAAAGAAAGATAACCCAAGTTATCTTTCTTTGTTCCATGACATTGACATTAACATTAATTAACAAAATCAATCTCAACAGAAATTATGTTCAAAATTGTAATGGGTGAAAGATGGCAAGCATTGCTAAAAAACTAAGTGAGATTTGAATGAATAAAAAAAGGGATTCTTTAATGGGTTTTTTATATGTGCAGTAAAAGACAAAAAAAAAAGACATGCTATTTGTCAATATTCAGGGTTGTCAATATATTGCAAAATAATTTGATCATTTATGAATGAATATAAAATTTAAAAGATTTTCACTATTCCACATAATCCTACAGTAAACCTAATTAGTGGAACAATTAATAGCTCCCAGTCAGTAGAGCATCCCACTAGGAATCACAAGGTTCCTGGTTCAATACTGGTCCTCACCAACTTAATGTATGAGTAGCACAGGGATCTGTATGGTAAAGTGAGGTGTAGAGCTCTACCTCAGATGCTAAAATAATCTCCTTGGTCTAGTGCTAGTGAAAAGGGGATAGACTCCCTTGCTGTATGGCTCATACCAACATTAGGCCACCCTAACGACTTTACTTATTCAAGAAATTTACAGATTAAACTATTCATCCACTTATAAGTGGATGAATAGTTTTCATTCAACCTCCCTCTCTTAAAGGATCTCTTAGGGTTGGAACATATAAAAAGGCAATACAGATCCTATTCAAAATTTAATTTGACAATAAAAAATAACAATATTGGCAGTTTTGTTTTATCATTGTCATCATTTTCTTTTAAAGATACAATGCAAATTCTTATTCTCACAACATATACACGCCTAAAGTTTCACCCTGAAATTCTGCAGCACTCACCAAGTCATTGCTTCTAATATTGTTGCAATTTTATGATAGATAAAATAATTTAGTTAATTGTATATACTAGCCAATATATGCACCCTCCGGGTGCAAGTATTTAAGTTTTAATGTAATAAAATATTGTATTAAATTAGAAAGGCTAATGAAACTAAATAAGAATACAGATAAAAAGATTTGAAACAGAGGGAGTATAATAAAAGATTTGAAACAGAGGGAGTATAATAAAAAATGGAACAACTGAAACTTACTTTTCCATCACTCTCGTCTTTCATTGTTATTTTTCTAATTTAAGTATTTAGTTAAAAGAGGAAGTAAGAGGAAGTAAAGAATAAAATGACAGTTATTTTTTCTTGTTAATGGATTTTATTTAAGATTCATTGAAGAGATTTTTGCTTATATTCATTAAAATAAAACCAAACAGTTAGAAATCAATAATACTAAGCACATATTTATTAAATTCGATTTTTTAATATTAATATGCAAATTAGCCTTCCCGTTCACACTGTAAACCGCTATTTTATTGTATATATAAATATAATTGCATGTTGTTTGTATGTAGATATAGTCAACAGTAATAATAATGTAAAACAATTTTATTAATAATTGAGGTTTAGATAAAAATAAAATCATGAAGAATATGAGGTCAATAACTAAGAAAATTGTGCCTTGAGTAGGAATATAGTTTCGGTTACAGACAGAAAAACACACAATCTCCATTATAATAAGATATATATATATATATATATATATATATATATATATATATATATTAATGATAAATTGGGAAAAAGAGAAGTTAAATGTGCTTGATGCTTTTGTAGCAGAGCAACTATAAAACATAAAATATTCAAATAATACCCCAGTTTACTTCTTTTGTTTCTGAGTTTCATGCATATACATTAAACTCTAGGTAATGGAAGAAGTAATGCAGGATCATAATTTAATCAATATATATATATATATATATATATATATATATATATATATATAACTGAAAACAAACACTATTTCATTCTTCATTGTAACTTAAAAGGCTTTCTTGCTATCAGATTATTTAGTTACAGTAAAGAAAGTACAATATTTCTATACTGCTCTGTCAATTGGCATTGAGAACTTTCATCTTTTTTCTTTCTACTTAAAAAATAAAAAAAATAAAATAAAGATGAAAGTAATATATGAGTCATTCAATAGATAATTTGAATTTTGCCTAAGGAGTTGGCAGCAGAAAACACTGTTTACAGTTGCACCCTTTTCAAGGAAATAAATAATGATAGGTCCTTTCAGGTCCCAGATTACCTTATTTACTAACTGCTGCACCCAAAACTTTTTCATTGCTGGAGAGTCACTGTATTTCAACACCATGGACTGTCTTTTTGACTCAGGTTAGTAGTGGCAAAACATTTTAGCCCATTTGTAAACATTTTATTTTACTAAAAATGCTTCTCCATACACATCACATCATTCAACCCACTAATGGTGGGAGAGGGAGAGATAGTATATTTTATTCTTAAGTGTAGACCAAAATTTACAACTTAGCATTCTTGTGTGTGTGTGTGTGTGTGTGTGTGTGTGTGTGTGTGTGCAAGCAAGCGAGCGAGAGAGAGAGAGAGAGAGAGATTTTATTTCCCATATGAAATTTACAGCAACAGCTAAAGAAAAAAAATTTGTTCAATTGTTCCTCAGAGGTGAAGTGACCAATCCAATAATGCCAATCACTCATTATGCAGAAAGTATTAATTTCATTGGTCAACTCTTTTTTGCACTGTTTCCTTAACCCAAGTAAGTTAGAGTATTTGAAAGGGAGAAAGGAGACATTTAAACTGAAACGTAATCATGAGTTGCAATCTGGAAAAATAGTCGTAACGTTCAGTAAAATTATCATATCAGTCTTTTTAGGTTTTATGAATAAAAATTCTCATTTTGGAAAAGAAACAAAAACAACAAAATCTTGCTATCAATTTATGCAAAAATTATGATATAAATAACTTTTAAGTAATGGTATTACAAATGCAATAAAAATTGAGTTTTGCAAAAACAAGTCAAGCTTAAAGGATATTGTGCCAAGCCATTTCATGCTAAATACATCTTTCTATAAAAGAAAAGGTTAGGTTAGAGCAAAAAATCTTTCTTTGAGGCAGAGAAGGGGAGATAAATATAATCTAGTATTTACCCAACCTGTTCACCATGGGTAGGATGTGACACAAGGTTACGTGTAAGTATAGGGCATCCAGCAAGGATTGAACTGGCTATTCAGAAGTAATGGATCAGCAAGACTAGCTGGCTACCCATTACACCACAATGGAACACCTTGGAGATGCAGTTTAGTGTCATACTCAGAACAGCATTTTTGGGGATGGTCTTACCTCTCTGGAGGGGATAGAGTCAGTATATTGTGTAAGCCCCACTGACAGGGTAAATATAGAACTAATTTTCCATATATAAATAAATTAACCATTTAAACTTAGCCTCTTGGTTATTAGATACTCTTTATCTGAGCTTACAAAATTTTAAAGAAAACTCAAGCAGAAAACTTCACTCCAGGGTTCAGGTATCTTTAAGGCTATCCCATCATTCAATTAAAGGAAAAGCTATGGATGGTCACTATACTAAACCTTTTGTTATCAGTATTTGACATGACCTGCTTGAATCCAAAATATTAGGTTAATAATGAATAGTAAAATAACACCCAGCTTGAATAATGGACTTACCGGTATAAAGGATTAATAAATAGATGTGTCTACATAGATTCCATCAAAATGCACTAATAATGGCTAAATACTAGTTAGAAGAAGTACATTTTTACCAAAAAATTTAGTACATAGCCTTATTTTCATTAAATTCTAGTTTTTCACTCAGTATTGAAGAATTAATATGTTGGATTTTGTTTAAAGTATTCAACTCTGTTACAAGATGAATGCAAAACTAAAACTAGAGTTTGATAGGTGGCTTATATGGAGTTTTGGGTTGTTCCATTATGAACTCAGACAAGTTAATTTCCTGGGTTCTGATTGGCTGTTGGTTTTCAGGGTGAGTAAAGACATGTACAAGTACCCACTCTTCAGCCATCACTTTGCATTATGCCAGCAGCATGCAAGGACTGTATTTAAGTTACAGCTTGCCTGTTGTTCTCATCTGCTAACTCGACGGTAGTTAGAATCCCACTGCGACGGTGAGTATCATATTGTTTCTATATCTGGGGGATAACTTCTACATCTCCCCTCTCCCTCCCCCACGTGCAGGCAAGGCTCTACGAGGAGTGAGCTCTTCTTTAAGGCCTGCCCTGTTATGGGGGAATAACCTGGACAGGGCTTGTTGATATATCAGTGCTCTCTGTGGGGTGTCTAATTGCTGCATGCGCATCATTTCTGGGAGATGTTGGGAGATTGGGATACATGGATGAAGTATTGATTGCAGGGCTTGTTAGCACTTGGCATAGCACTTGGCATTGGGGTGGGTTTTGCTTTGACTTCCCACTTCCTCAAGAAGCAGCGATTCCTAAGAGTGACTCTTCCTGATCCATCGACCCTGATTTGGTATTGACGATCTGGAAGGACAGTAACGATCCTGCCAGTAGTGTTCCACCAGCGATTAAGTGGATTCTGGATGGTTACTGTATCGCCAGCTTGTAGTGGGCAAAGAGGATGGGTATGTCTATTATACCTTTTTATCATCTTAGCATTGCGGTGGTGAAGGATTTCCTCGCGGAGTTGTGCTGCTGCTATCCATTCAGGGTGTGGCTTGTAGAGGATAGGTTGTGAAGGAATGGAATCATGAAGTCGGCGGTGGAGTAGGAGTTGTGTTGGGGATAGACCAATACCTTGGATGGGGGTATTTTGGTATTGCAGGATGGCCGTGCCACATTGTCATTATCCAACGAACCCTGGGGGCCTGTGTTACCATGTATTATTCTATTTGCAGTTTTTACTGCAAGTTCTGCCCGGCCATTAGATTGAGGATATCCAACTGAGGACAGTCTGTGCTTCACACCCCATGTCTCAAGGAACTGCTGGAATGTGTTAGCAGTAAATGGCGGGCCACCATCACTACTGAGTTCATCTGGGGTGCCATATGTATGAAATAGTTTTCAACAAATGGACATTAACTTAGGAGTGGTGGCATGACCTGGTTTTGTACAAAATAAGCCAGCCCGTGAGTCTATCAGCGCAGGCGAGGTATGCAACATGTCCGACATGGAATAGGTCCATCACTATTTGTTGGAAAGGCCATTCCGGGGATGGGGTTATGATGATTGGTTCCCGTGGCTGACTTGGGGCAATGCTTATACAGACTGAGCAATTTGCTCTGAAGTTTCGTATAGATGCATTCATACCAGGCCAATATACAGAATCATTAGCACAAGCCCTCATGCCGTCCACACCTTGGTGGGCTGAGTGCAAACAGCATAGCACTTTGGGTAGTAAGCAAATATAAGACAGTCTGCATTTGGTGGTAATATTAGGATGTTTTTCTATTTAATACACACAATAAAACTTTTGTAGATATTGACATTTTAAAGAACACAGATTCGTGTCAGCTACTGGAATATTCTTTTGTTAAAGTCAAACATTCAAAAATAGAAAAAAAGGAAAACACAGTATAGATTTTAAGATATTGATACAAATAAACTCACACTATTAGAACAATAATTAATTGTATAACTCCCCTAAAAAGAGCAGCTATAACTTATGGTTCATGCTAAAAAAAGTCAGTTGTACTAATTATTATGCTGTGCTGCTCAAAATTTTATTTAGGCCTTCGCCATTGAAATAAGAAATTCTTCAAATTTGAGAGATCCAAAAGTTAAAGAAAAGGTTGAAATAACTTTACTTATTATGACTCTTTTCTTTGGAGTCAGCATGGCAATATTTGACTTAAAAATTGAAAATGGAAGAATTCTTGGTGGGAAAGCATTAAAAGTTGAAGTGTATCTTTTAGGTAGGCAGATTGAAACTTGTAGAATTTTGAAGAATTCCATCACAAATGGATAGAAAAAAAGACCTTACTAAAGTAAGTGAAAATATTGAAGTTGCTAGAATATTTTGGAATTCAGCTATAAATGAGTAACAGGCCTTCTTTGTTTGGAGAGAAATGTTGAAGTGTAAAAAAAACTTTCTTTGGTTGGTGAAAAAAATTGAAGTAGTGGCATCGGCAGTACCTGAGGGGGAGGAGGAGATGGTGGTGATGTTATCTTCATCTTCCCTTGGACTGCTTTTTTAAAAAATTGTATTCCTATTTAGGGCCCCTTTTTCAAACTGTCCAAACTTAAAGTTGTCTTTCCTTTTACGATAATTAAGGACAGAAGTAGTACAAAATATTAACTCCGGGTTTGAGCCATCTTAAAAATACCATTGGTTCAAAAGACTTTCAAACCATTTATTCAAACTTGCTAGAATTTTAACCTTTACACCCTGGGTGGGCTACATATATAAGTAGAATATTCAAGCCTTTATTTGGCTGAATTTTTTTAGATGAGGCTTGATAATTTGTATTATTCAGATTTTTTTATACTGTTGTCTTCATTATTATTATTATTATATACACATATGGCTGATGTGTCCTCTGGCCTTCTTCAGGTGTTTCTTATCAAGCATTAGGTTTATAGGTTCCAAAAATTCACTCTGAATTGTCTAGTAGGATACATGGTGTAACAGATATAGGCATTGAGTTAATACAGTTCTAACTAAGTGACAATCATCTGTAGGTTGCAGGTTCAATCCTGACTATGGGTGATAACAGCATAGAATACTTAACAAATCTTAACATAACATACCCAGTCATGGTTAATGGAATCAGAACAATCTACTCCAATAGATTAAATAAAGAGTTTGGTTCATAGTTCCATGAATGCTCCCAATTCCGACATGAAGGTTTGACCAAAAACACCTGAAAAGGTCAGAGGGCACATCAGCTGAAACATTGTGTATATAACAATAAAAGATAAAGTCCAAAAATCTAAATAATACATTCAAGCCTTTATTTAACAGTATTTTTCCATAACCAAATAAAATAAAAGTTTAATAAATCATAGGAAATATTCTCCAAACCACATTCAATCAGATACAAGATACTAGTGAAGATCAATGATATAATCTTTTTATTTTAAAACACCTTTGAGGAAATTAGGTTTATTTAGAAAAATTTTAATAAATCTTAAAAATGCATGGATGCACACACACACACAAAACACTTCTTATTAGTTTAATTTTAATATTAAAACAGATTTGAAGCAATTTGATTTTTTAGAGTGAATTTTAAAACATTTTCACACTTTGGTAACTCAAAAAGAACTTTAATTTTGAATTATTTTTTGTTTAATTCTTTGAACCATCCAATTATTAATTTTCAGTGTAGCTGTTTTCCTTTTCATGATGGAATTTTTATTGTAGAAGAGGTATTTTCTTTTATAAGTACCTTTGTTCTTTTAAATAATGTTATATATTATTTCCAATGATTTAAATATTTAATAGATTTCAATCTCCAGAGGTTATCTAAAAAAAAGAAAAATTGAACTTCCCATTTTCTTTTTAAATCTTGTGTGATCCTTTTTTTTTACATTTTTTGAAGAAAGGTAGAAAAAAATCTCTGACTTTTGTCACACCCAGTAGAAACTGTTATGCTAAGCCAGAATTTTCCAAACTGAAATGTGAGGGTGTTTGGTGAGTGTAACTATTCAAGAATAAAATAAATACAATGACTGGAACATACTCTTATCTGGATGGTGAATGACTGTATTTTATATATATACTAGCTAAAGTACCCGGTCCATGACCGGACTAATGAAAAAAAATAGGAACACCAAAGAATGAGTGGCGAGAAAATAAGAGATAGGTATACCCAATTTCGGTTCATTTTTTAATATCTCATGAAATAAAATAGGGGATGGGGGTAGACCTCATAAAAAAATATTTCCTCTTATATATTTTCGTGAAAATCGGTCCATTAATTGATTTCTCATAGTATATTTTTAAAATCCTCTTGTCGTAAGTTGTTTTTGGCTAGGTAAAATTTCAGTTGATTTAACAGTGCAAAAATGAAAACATTGTTTTTCAATCATAATTTACATTATTTCCGTCAGCTGAAAATTTTTTTAAAATCATCAGGAGTTTGTTTAATGTTTCTTCTTTCGAATGGAACATTTTTTAAGATAATATTAATTTTTATGCAAGTTTCATTGTGTTAAATATGGAACATTTTTTAAGATAATATTAATTTTTATGCAAGTTTCATTGTGTTAAATATAGGGGTGGGGTAAATTTCACGGAAAATTGGTGGTAACTAATAAGAGATAATTATTTATCAAATTTAAAAAAAAATCACCGAGAATTGTCAAATGAATAAATGGTCAAAATAAATGTTATATTCGAGACGACACTAATATGAATGAATTAAAGTGATTTCTAAAGTTTAAAAAAAATGTTAATAAATGATTAAAAGAAATCTCGTGATAAGGGCTGAACTTGAAAAACGGTCCGAAAATTAGGGTGACCCAAAAAAAAAAAAAAAAACAGAACCCAAATTATTTATTTTACCATTAAACTAACTCTAAACTCCAACCCTAACCCCTAAACCGCCCTAGTTAACATTAAGTTTTATTACAAAATTTGTGGGTTCTGTTTTTTCTGGGTCACCCTGTATATAGGGGACCCAGAAAAAACAGAACCCAAATTATTTATTTATTTTCCCATTAAACTAACCCTAAACCCCAACCCTAACCTAAACCCCCTAGTTAAAATTAAGTTTTATTACATAAAAACATGGTTTAATAATCGTTTACAGATCTATTACTACTGAATAGCGAGTTCGGTCCTCGCAGGATGACCCATAAAAATCACCAAATAAAAACAATCTTAATTTAATTCTACCTGGTGGGAGGTCAGGGAATTTTCTTTTCGTCAGATTTGAGGGAATGACATCATATGGCTAAACTTGCAAATCGGTTGAAAAATGAAAACATATTACAGCCGGGTTAGTTCAGTCGGTAGAGCGTTCGGCTAGAAATCACAAGGTTCCTAGTTCGATACCGGTTCTCGCCAACTCAGCGTTATGAGTAGCACAGGGATCTGTGCGGTAAAGTAAGGAGCTGATGGCGCTCCACCTCAGATGCAAAAACAATCTCCTTGGTCTAGCGCTAAAGGGGATAGACTCCCTCGCTGATTGGCTGATACCGACATTAGGCCGCCCCGACGACTTTACTTACTTACAGGTGACCTAGAATAAACAGAACCCAAATTATTTATTTTCCCATTAAACTAACCCTAAACCCCACCTCTAACCCTAACCCTAACCCCTAGTTAAAATTAACAGTTTTATTACAAAATTTATGCGTTCTGTTTTTTTTCTGGGTCACCCTAAATTTTCCGACCGAATTGCAAGTTTAGCCCATCACATAATGATATAGTAAGAAATTTTAATTCAATGATGAACTATATTTTTTAAATAAAATATAAATGACGCGATTTGATAAAAGAAAAAAAGAATTAGATAAAGTAATCAAATTTATGTAAAACGATAAATAATCTTATAACATTATTAATTAAAAAATGTAGTCGATCGAATGTCAAATTTGAACCAAGTATTTTTACTGTTGTAATTTAATTTAAAATTAAAATTAAATCAATAAAATTAAACATTGAAAATAAAATTACGTATTACAAAAAGAAAAAAAATGGAAAGCTTTGAAATAACTTTCAGTGCTAGTCGTAAATTTCAAATAATTCCACTGTTATTAGTTGTAAATTTTAAATAAATCCCAACGAACGCTAAACGTTACGTAAACCAAACTTCCTTTTAGAAAATATTTTAAATCATTTGTGTGTACAAAATAATTTAATTCTTTTGATTTTTAATAACTTTTTTTCTCTTTTTTTTTACTATAAAAAAATTCCAAGGATAAAATTTTAAAAGAAAAAAATTGTTAATAGACTAATCCCAGACTTTAGGTAATTTTTTTCCCTTGAAAATGAGAGACAGAGAAAAAATAATTGGTTCACTATATCATAATTTGAGTTTTCAGGTATTTCCGTGAAATGTATTAGGTAATCTAATGGTAATACTATCATCTCTTGTGCACTATTCTACATTAGTATCATGATTTTATTTGTATTTCTAATATTAAAATAAATAAATTAACGCGATTATGAAAAATAAAAAAAAGATTTGTTTACAATTGACGAACGACGGGAATTTATAAAACAAAGTTGAGTTGTCTTGTCGTTAAGTGTTTTCGTTTGATTTCTTATTTAATTCGTTTTAAAAATAATTCAATGTACAAAAAGACATACTTAACTAATTACATAATTTAGAAAGATCTTTTTACTAACGAAATAAATATTTTAAAGATAGAAACAGAACTATGCGATAAATAAGATTTGATTTTAATTTAAGTATGAAAAAATGATACTACGAATTCTAGGTTGACTGAAACAAAATATAATTTTTTTTAACTCGCTGTAAAAAATAATTCCATTGATAAAAACTCAATCAAATTACATATTTAGAGAGATCATTTAATTCTCTTTCGAGCAATATGGATATCTTAAAGAAGATTGAGCCGTAAATAGGCGAGAAAAAAGAATTTGTTTTTCTTCTTGAAATTTAGAATGAAAAAAAAAATTATACATATCAGCTATCTGAAGCCATTTTTTTCTTTTTAACTCGCTGTAAAAAATAATTCAATGAATAAAAACGCATAAAAATTGCATATTCAGAAAGATTATATTATTTTCTTTTCAACAATATAAATATTTTAAAGATTGGTCCAATAATAGGTAATAAATTCCTAGCAGAACGGCTTAGACTGCGAAATTTATTCGCTAAACTGATACATTTCTGCTGTAAATCGCTATAAATCGCTGTGAAAAAAAGTCAGCCAGCGGACAATATCTTATTATCAGCAGGTTCTGGTATATGGATAGTTCTGCAAATTGGGTGATTTTGGCTTAATCAATTAATTATATCCCTTAATTGGGGAAAATCAATAACCAAATTTGGCGTGTTTCTTAGTTAGAAGGATGCAAGATTTCGAATCAGAGTGACCTCCCGTTTTGTACTTATAGGTCGACACGTACATACCAAAATCTTAGTCTTATATATTTAGATATATATATATATATATATATTGGTGTCTTATACTAGACAAGCATCAAAAGAAACTTTTGAAGGACTTGTTATGATTGCTATTATATTAGTATAATACCTATATTTATAATGACTATTATATTATGCATTTAAGATTCAAATGTGAGTCTCTACCACCAAAAAAAAAAACAGAGCAGATAGACCCAATTATGTAACAAATAATTGTGGTAAATAAAAGTAACACTGATAATTTGAAATATAGGTTGACTTGAATTTTTATTAAGCATTTGCAAAGGCCACTAGAGTATTTAATCTCTCTCTCTCTCTCTCTCTCTCTCTCTCTCTCTCTCTCTCTCTCTCTCTCTCTCTCTTGGAAGAGGTCAAGCCAAAAGTTATTTGTATATAATTTCCTGAATTCAACTTTGTTACAATCTTATGGGCCATCCTGTAGGCCTTAAGCCAGAGCGCTTGTCCAGTGGAATTGGATCCTTGGTAAAGAGTCCTCCGATAATGAATCCTTTGGTTCTTCTGGTAAAGAGTCGTCAGTTCCTTTGTCAATAGTTGTAAGTTCCTCCTTAATGATTGCAAGTGAAATGTGGCAAGTATCAGTATTTAAGTAGTGAATCAGCCATGCATTATGGTTGTTGATTGGCCAGAGGAGTAAATCACGTGACCTCTGCTAGTCTATAAATTCTGGGTGAGCACACCTTATATAAGAAATATTCTTTTTCCCCCTCATTGTTCTTTTTGCAGCAGTGAGTGGGCGCGACCAGTGTGCGTCCATGCATGACTGGCAACAGATCTTTCGTTAATCATTTTCTTTTTTTCACTGGCCTGGTCCAGCTAAAAAAGTCTTCTCTCTTCAGGTATCATCAACATTCATCACATCACCACCAACAAGGATTACTCACCAGGATCCCGGGGCCGCTGTAATTGACCTTAGCTCTGGGCTTTAAAAAGGAAAAAATACATACAGAACGCATCATCATCTGAAGGAAAAAAACACAAAAGGTAAGGGATTTTCTCCCTTTTTTCATTGCATTATGGCCGACCGGAGTCACAGATCGGCCATGAAGGCACTCTTCAAGTCCCCCGATAAAGGGGGCCAAAATGAACAAAATCAACAGAAAACTGGAAAAAAAACACTAAACAAAGCAAAACACCAATTAAGACAAGTGGGGGCTCTCTGAAAAATGTGTGGAGTGCTCCTCCAAAACTAAGTGTTGACATTAAAGTGATGGTCCAGCGGGTAAAAGTCATCTCCTCCAATGTAATAGAGAAGGGGCTGATGTTCAATTTGGATCAGCTCGACACACAAAAAAGAACTGTAATGGTCTTTTTAACAGACAAAAAGACCAAAAAGAGCGTCAGAGCAGGCAAAGACTTGGTGATGAAATCACTCACCAGCCTGGGAATTAAGGCCTAGCTTATTGTAGCTGGACCCTTCTTTCCTCTATGGGATGTTTTATTACCGACTACTGAAGACGCCATTACCCTTACCATGAAAACCCATGAAACGAAGTACCACTTCATTAAAGTTGAATACTTAGGGCCACAGAGGACCATGGTGAGGATTCAGGAGGTGCCATATTATCTCATTGGAGAGAATATCAATACGTATTTGCTCCAGTATGGTGAGATCGTCGACGCTCGCCATAGATGACAATATGCGCAGAGTATGAAGCTGCGAAATTATGTTAGACAATGAAGCCTTCCGCTCTATACCCAACTGGTTGGTCACGGATGGATGCCACCTCCCCATTATTGTTAATGGGAGGAAGCCGTGTGTTGGCGTTGCGATAGGACTGGTCGCCTTGCCGCAAAGTGCCAGGGGAAGAAGGCCCCTATATCGGCACCTGCCAAAAACCAAAATACCCCCCATCATCCACGGTGATGGAGACAAAGGAGGCTCGTGTAGTCTTGCCTGCCATGACTCCTAATACCTCTGAGACTCCCTCCGTGACACCCACAGAGGAATCAAAGGGGGAATGGATAATGGTAGGTAAAGGTGGGAGGAGGGTCCAACTAGAGGTACCTCTTTCCCCTAGAGAATCCCAGGCAGTCACAGACAAATGCAGAGAGACCCCACAGTCATACGCTGTCCAGGCCAAGGCTACTTGCTCCAGCCCCGGGAAAGAAAAATTTGTAAAGGCCATTTCACCTCAAAAAGGATGTCCTTGCTCCACCCCTCCCATTTCACCAAAGACCCAGAGGGTAATAAAACCACCAACACCCTCCTCATCAACACAGACAAACATGCCACCCCCAAAACTGACTTGGGCACAAGGGAGCTCATCCTCCTCCACTGTCCACTTCTAATCCCACCCCAAAACAAACACCTAAACACACACCTACCAGCTCTACCACTACTACGCCAAAATCATCACCCCCCAAATCTACACCCAAATCATCTCCATGCAGCAAATCTAACACACCTGCCCATACCCCATCATGTGGGGCAAACAGCATCAAACAAATGGCAGTGGAGCCCTACCGTAGAGAGCTTGGAGGATGAGCTGCCCACTCTCAAAAAGAAATCCGGCAGGCGCTGAAATTAGTCGGGTTGGAGAAGACCCCTGGAATTGATGGTCTCCGCTAAGAAGTGTACTTGAGGCTGTCGCACGTTTGTGCCCTTGCTAGCAACTGTTTACAACAACTGGATGAAGCAGGGGTCTATTCCCCAACACTTCATCCCAGAGGTTGTGAAGTTGCTTCCCAAGAACAAACATGGTAGGGATGGGGTTTGTAACTTTTGCCTTTTGACGATGTTGAACACAGACGCGAAGATCTTGGCAGATCGTTTGCAGACTGCCCTGCCTAGTCTAGCCCCTGAACAGTCTTGTGCTGTAAAGGGCAGGACTATCCAGGATAGTCTTCATATGATTTGCACGATCATAGACAAAGTCGACGGTAAAGCCGTGCTGATCAATTTAGATCGGTCCAAGGCCTTCGATAGGGTTGACCATTGTATTCTGGAGGCTGTTCTTTCTCGTGGCTGGCTTTGGCATGGATTTTTTCGCAGTTGGATTCAGCTTCTGTATGTGTCCCCCGGAGTCATGGTGGAGGTGAATGGAGTAAGATCGAAACCCTTCACCTTATCTCGATCGATTTGGCAAAGTTGTCCGCTATCGCCCTTGCTGTACGTTCTTGTCTTGGAACCCTTCCTGTGCAAATAAGCAGTGCCTAGGTGGAGGAGGTCAGCATAGAATTGGGAAGATATGAAGCTGTGACAGGGGCCAGTATTAATCATGACATTTTCGTAGGTCTATGGTTGGGTTCATGGAAGGGTTGTGCTCTTCCCAGCCCCTTCAGCTGAACGGACGGGCCGTGCAAGGTACTCGGCGTCTGGTTCGGTCCTGATCTACAGTTGGAGAAAAACTGGTTGGAGGTACTTGAAAAGGTTGTGGCCACTATCGGCATATGGTCACGGAGGAGGCTTTCCTTAAAGGTGAGGGCAGAGGTGTTCAGCTCATACACCTCCCCCCTCATCCTTTACCATCTTTGAGTACTTCCTCTCCCGTCCACCTTTCTAATTTGATTAGAAAGGGCCCTGTTTCAGTTTATCTGGAACAATCGGGCTCCTTTGGTGCATCGCCAGATCAGTTGCCTTCATCCTTCTGAAGGCGGTCTAGTGGTACCAAGCATGGAGACGCAACGTCACACATTACGTCTCAGTCTCCTCGGCTGGATGACAGCAAAACATGAGTTTGGCAAATTCTGGAAGGAAGATGCCAAGAAGGCCTTCCCGGCCATGAGAAGTATGCATTCCGAAAATGGGGAGGCCTACTGTTTAACCAGGAAAGAATGCCCCTTCTATCGCGAGTGTTGGCATGCCCTGAAAGTTCTCTCAGTTACAGTTAGGCCTCACTGATACACAAGGCATTATATTGCATGCTAGTGAGACTGGCCTTGGGCTCCTGGGTTGAGTTGTCTTAATAATAATGAGGCTTCATTCACCTGGCAATTGATTCGAGGCGCCCTCTGGGTTGGCAAGAAGCTGAATAAAGCGGGTTTGGCGACTCTGACAGTTTGCGCCCGGTGTAAGGGGGACGAGGAGTCGCTTGAGCACGTCTTCTTTACCTGCCCGGTTGTAAAACCACTTCTGAAGCTGCTTGAAGGCTACATGGTTCGCATGCAGTGCGGAAAGTCCTTTTCCCTGGAAGCCCAGACTGTATTAAGCCATCTTGAGACGTCGCTTGACAGAAAAAACTTTGTTTTACTCTGTTTACTCGGCGTTATGAGAGTCTTGATTTGGACGAAGAGAAAGAAGGAACATTATGGAGGTGAGTGTTTTTCATTTCAGACCCTGGTTGCTTTTTACAAGTACCAGATCAAAATTAAAATCCGGTCTGAGAGGCAAAGACTCTTTTCATTGGAGTTTGATGAAAGGTGGGTGAAACTGGGGCAAATGTGTTGCATGGATGTTGCTGGTACCTAAAGAATGATGAACTAGTTTTTCTGCCTTAATATTAAGTGAGGGAGAGCCCATACTAACAATCATTTTATTTTTATCGAATTTTCTTTTTTTTTTCCCCCCATTTTCTACTTTGGGGTTTTTATTTGTAAATATTTATCAATTCCCCCCTCTCTCATGACTATGTAAATACAGGTTAGGTGTAGGACTTTACATAGAGTGACTGAGAAGTTTTGGTGACTGTTGTGCGAATTGTTTTTATAGTGAATGGAAAATTGTAGAACAAATCGGGTAACGAACGAGAATAGCTAATTTAAAAGTTATGATAGTGATAACCAACCTTTTCCCCCTCACGTTTTCGGCCTTGTGCCAAATTTAATGTATTTATTACGTTAATAAATATATATATCAAAAATATTCCAACAAACTTGACAATTTGTTTATATTTAATACAAAAATATCATAGTTATATTACAGGATAAGATCACTGCTTTCAATTGAGTCTTTGGAGTTATTCAAAGGTTACCAAAATTTCCTTTCACTTACTTCTAACTGAAGGTCTCAAATATTATTTTAAACTTTATCAAATGTTTACAAAGTAATCAATGCAAAGGAAAACTAAAAGTATAGTGTTACCAATATTCAAAATTAAATATGCTACTTGCAATTCACTAATCTCATATACCAATTATAAATGGATATTCAATACGATACTTAGAACTCAAATCAAATTTATTGCCTATACTAGACTAATTACAGCTATACTATAATAATTACTTTATCAGGTCAGAAATATCAGTTATATAAATCCTTTTCAATATTCCATGATTTATTTTATTCTGTGTACCATCTGCCCTTCTACAGGTATATATGATATCCAGTATTCTTCAAAGAGATTTGACTGAAATCTTTAATTTTGCAGATTGTTATTTTTTTTATTTTATCTTAATTTTAATAAAAAACATTTTACTATTTAGTTAATTTGATTAAGAGAACTCATAGAGCCATGCAACTTACATTTATACAATACAACACCCATAATTGAAGAGACAAAAATCTTTTGTTTAATTCTCAAAATAACTAATTCCATTCCTGAAGGTGACCAGAACCAACATTCACTTGAAGAAGTCCAGAGAGCACACTGACTGAAAGTTTAAATAATTCATAGAATGATACAACAATCTCAAAACTTTAGGCAATACCAATTCAACCTCAATTCTAATTTAATCAAGATATTACCAAAAATGTGAAATAGAGATAAAATTCAAGCATTTTTCAATCAAATTTCCTTGGTTTAAATTGACTATGTAATAGATTTATGAGAGTAAAATACTTTCAGATTAAGATAGTAGATCCACATATATGAAGATATCATATCCCACAAGTCTCCAACCATCTCCACAGAAGGTTTCACATGTCCTGATGAAGGTTGCATAAACCAAAACGTTATATTGTCAACATTACCATCAAGAATAAATAATTCATCTTTTGGAACACTTTGTGTTTTTCTATTTTTCTATATACAGTCAGATTTATTTCCCCATTTTACACACACACACACTATATATATATATATATATATATATAATATATATACACACTCACACACACACACACATGCATGCATGCCTGTTTGCCAGTGGTTGGTGTTAGGTCTGACTGTGACCCCTGCAAATTGTTACTTACAAAAGTACAGGAGCCTTCATAGACATTTATGATTAAAAAATTAATTTGTGCACCTGTGTGTATATATGGGACTTTTTAACATAGGTATGGCAACTGGTCCAGAAGAAAAACTCTGAAGCCAGTGATATCTTGCAGTAACTATTATAGATGCAGACTATGCAGATGATCTAGTGATTCTCGCAAATACACCTGCACAAGCCAAACCACCACTGCATAGCACAGAAAAGGCACCAAGAGGCATGTGAATTCAGATGAAATGGAGTTCATGAGTTTTAAATGGAGACATTTTCACATTGGATGATAAGCCTCTGTTCATATACCTAGGTAGTAATATCTCATTGACAGAAAGTGATGTCAATATATGCATAGGAAAGTCATGGGCTGCTATAGACAGATTATTGATAATATGGAAATCTGATCTGTCTGATAAGATAATCCAAGAATTCTTCTAAGCTGCAGCCATATCAGTGCTACTGTATGGCTACACCACGTGGACTCTAACGAAATCCTTAGAGAAAGTTAGATGGGACTTACACAAAGACTTACTTAAAGATGTATGAAACCACAGCACCATCATTGACAGTGTGCCTGGAGCCCTATGGTTCCTAAGGAGTCTACAAGATTAGCAACATTATTGGGCAGAAGTAGTATATTGATTGTTATTTTTATTATTTAACAGTTATTTTACATATACTTTTTAAGATAATGTAAGAAGTTACATTTTTAGGCTATCTTTTACTGAAAAAATAAATTTTTGTACCAACTTGGCACAAGATTATATTCAGTGAGCACTCAGGGGAGAAGAAACTCACTCAAGCAGACTTGAATGCAAACCACTAACCTACAGCAAATGCTATTTGTATTAATGAAATAGTACACACACACACATATATATATATATATATATATATATATATATTGAGAGTAATTCAGACTGTTAGTCTATGGTTATCAGTAAGCTGCACAAATTGGACATAAAGAATAAGTTGCAAGTTTTCTGTCTGATTTTGTGCTGTTTACATGTGGCCATAGACTATCTGTCTGAATTGATCCAATGAAAGAAATAAAAGTCAAAAATGAATAATGGTTGACAATGCTTCATCTCATAATAAATAAAATCAAGATAATGTCAACCATATTGATCAAATATCGGCATTAAGTTTATATCCAATCACCAAGCTTCACTTATTTTGTCTCTGCTGATGCCAGCTTATAACTTCCATTTCCAATTTCTGGAGAATGAGAGAGATATAAGCTCCAATCTGACTTGCCTAACCTGGATTTCTTTTAATTAATTGTTATTCATGAAGTACCAATCCCAAGAAATACAGATTGAGCAACTACAATACCAATTGAAAATATGATGGGATTATGCACTCTACCACATATTTACATTTGTATCTACTTCTACACTATCACTACCAACTTTATTTGGTTGATGCTAATGTTTGCAGCAATACATTTCTCACAGTGTTAGAGAAATCCTAGAACTGTTGAAGTTCATTCAGCTTTATATTGCTTCATTTATTTTTATTTGTAAAGATTTATCACTCATCATAATTACTAGTATTTATTTTTTCATTTCTTCAGTGTCATAGATATGACCTGAGTAAGTTGCAATTAAAAACAAGTAAAATTAAAGGAAAGAAAATGCAAAATGAATGAAATAATCTTTCTTTTTTTTTTTGCTCATTCAGTCAGTTAACTTGAGGACATTTTTTTATATGTTTTAGATGTATAAGGAAAATGGTTCTCCATAAATTTGCTGAGAGGAACATCAGTCAACATTTAAACATAATTCTTTCTCTTTTTTGCTTGACACACAGAAATTCACAAGAGAATGGCATTCCAGAAAGGAACATTAATGTTTAAACGCTTGTTTTTCTCTTTATAGTCAATACAAAAATGTTTTTGGGACAAGAAAGTCACTTACATAGAAATGGAATTATTATGAAAATTCTAAATAAAGAAAACCATGGCTAGATCCAGGAAAGCTTTCAACATTTCAACATAAATGGAATCTATTAAAGAGAAAAATGCTTTTTTTTGTGTTTGCATTGAAATTTAAACAAAATTCTTTGATTTTCTGGAACCTGTACAGTTACTACACTATGCTATAGTGAATATTTGTCATGTTTGAATAAAATATAAGACAAGAAAAAAATACTTTTTCTAGACAAGGAATTGAACTGGTGATTTTATTTTCAATATCCATATCTGATGATGGACCTAAAATGAAAAGTTCTTTTAGTGTATTCTTCAGACCTGTCACTTTCAGATCTCTACACTTGTTGTTTTGATCCATGCAATATTTCTTATTTATCTTCTAATAAATTCAAGTGTTTACACTTTCTGAAATTGTACTTTTTTTAGTATCACTCCATATTATTTGTAGTTAATTTAGTGAATAAGTTGGTATTTTGGGATTTAAATTATTAACTTACTATACTTCGCATGGAATTTTGTACAGTTTTGCTAGATTAGATAATGAAAAATACAATGAAATATTTTCACAAGTTTGTGTTGAGGGTTCATTGGCTGATCAGCTGACACTACGTGCCATTAATAAAGAGTTTCAATAAGTACACAACAGATACTGTAAGGGTAAGCTTACCTAATATATATCATGTGTTCTGTCTCACTGTAAAAGCTTCTTTTTTTTTTTTTTTTGCTGTATGGCTGCACCACCTGGACCCTAACGAAGCAACTAGAGAATAAACTAGATGGGAGCTGCACAAGAATGCTGCAGGTGATCCTGAACAAGACGTGGAAACAGCACCCCACGAGAAAGCAGCTGTACAGCCACCTGCCACATATCACCCAAACCATCCGAGTAAGATGGACAAGACATGCGGGACACTGCTGGAGAAGCAAGGACAAACTCATAAGCAACGTCCTCCTGTGGAAGCCAACACATGGGCACGCCGTTGTGGGCCGACCAGCAAAGACGTACATTGATCAGCTCTGCACGGATACAGGATGCTGCACAGAGGACCTCCCGAGAATGATGAGCGATATGGACAGATGGAGAGAGATTGTCATGGATATCCATGCCAACAGCGCGACATGATGATGATGACAGAGTGCGGCAGAAATACCTCCCACATTTTAAACTGTCACCTATATGGAAATGGGAGCTCAATCTAGCTAATGTCTTACCATATGTTTTTTTATCAGAAAATTGATATTACTTTGGGTCAGAAATTCTATCCATAACAACACCATTCCAATGTAACATTAAATGAAAAAAAAAAGTTTACTCTGTAGCAATTACAAATTCACTAGTCTCAAAAAAAGTTTCACGGTGTATACCAGTCCAAGCCATGATTGTAATTGATTGTATCTAGAAAACAAAAAATGGTAAGATATTAGCCAGATGGAACTACCATTACCACTTGTCCAAGTTCATTTGCACCACACCGGCGACAGTTTAAATGTGGGAGGTATTTTTGCTGCCCCCTGTACTACTGCTGTCCCATAATAGTTACATTTGCTTATAAATTTCATGTACTAACTGTAACAATTATTATGGGACAGAGATAGTATAAGTTTATAGGTGTATTTGATGTTTATTAGTAGATTCATTGCTGTAAAAATATGTAAGAATATCTGTGAAAGAAAAAATCTATCTAATTTCCATCCTTGTTTCTCAATGTTTTAGATTTAAAGATTTTTTCCCTGAAGATATCAATTTTATTTCTTCTACTTCTAGTATTTATTTCCAATTACTGGTGAAAAAAAAATGAAATTAAATGCCTGTATATGGCAAGTTACCAATCTTTTCACTCTGGTGAAATATTCCTATCATAAAATATGATTGACTGGGATTTCCACAAAATGGCAATTACTTTCCTCGTGTTCTTTTGATGTCTTCATATTCAGTAAAAGATGATTGAAAAAGAAGTTATATTATGTACACACCCATCCCAGGAGTATCTATCATTGCCAATCCATTCTTCTGTCTTCATTACATACCTTTTGCTTTCACTTTATATTTAGAAACTTGGTTTGTTTTATTTCGAAATGAAGAACACTTTCAGAAATAACCCTTAATACCTTTTTTTCTAACGAGTCATGCAAAAAGCGACCCCCCCCCTCCCTTTTTTGATTTTTTTTTTGTTTGTTTTTAATGAAAACAACTTGTGTTTGAATATTAACTCCTAATGAATTTATAGCTTTATGTAAAGGGTATCATTTCATTTTCATGTTTGAAACTACTTCCATCTGTAAGATGTAATAGCATTTCACCTTCCATTACAGTAAGTAGCAGTGTAACATAACTAAATATGATATGTGCCTATGCAACAGGAAATCAAGGGTGTAATATACACACTTCTTCTGCATACAAAGATAATGAAATTCATATATTTTGAGAAAGGTTGGGTGCAATACATGTACATATGTGCTCACACACACATATTCTAAAAGTTCTAGATGAATTTGTTTTGTACATGTGTATATATGCATGTATATAAGTGTGTAAAGGATAAAATAATCAGCTATAATGAATAAACATTAGAAATAAACAATAGAATTTGAAATGTCACAACTACAAAAGAAGTAAAGTAACTTATGAATTTCAAACATTAATGAATGAATAAAAGAAATATCAAGATATTTACATACATATGGTTGCCAGTAGTTTATTTATCTTATCAAGTTTAGTAAGACTTTGTTAAATATCTAAATGTACTATAAATACATGTTCTCTTATTTCTGTATAAATTTAACAAGAAAAACAAAAGAAAAATGCAAGTAGTGATATCATCATGATGTCGCGCAATTAGCACAGATATCCATGACAATCTCTTGCCTTCCCTCCCTATCATTCATTGACCCAGGAAGGTCCTCCATGCAGCACCCAGCATCCTTGCAGAGTTGGTCAATGTAGGTCCTTGGTGGGCGGCCCACATTAGCATGTCCATGTGTTGGCTTCCACAGGAGAATGTCGCTTATGAGCTCATCCTTGCTTCTCCAGTAGTGTCCAGCATGTCTTGTCCGTCTCACTCGATGGTTTTTGAGATAGGCAGCATGTGGCCAAACAGCTGCTTCCTTGTGCAGTGCTGTTTCCATGATTTGTTCAAGACCACACACAACAATCTTGTTCAGCTCTCATCTAGCTTATTCTCAAGGCGCCTTGTTAGAGTCCAAGTGGTGCAGCCGTATAGCAGCACTGATATAACCACAGCCTGGAAGAATTGTCGCTTTAAATTGTCAGTGAGATTGGATTTCCATATGACTGATAATTTGTTTGTGGTCACTGATTCGAAATCTTGCATGCACATTAATATCCTTCTAACTAAGAAACATGCCAAATTTGGTTATTGATTTTTACTGATTAAGGGATATAATTAATTAATTAAGCTAAAATCACCCGATTTGTGAAACTGTCTGTATACCAACTCCTGATGATGATAAAATATTGTTCTCTGCCTACTTTTTGTTACCAGCAGTGAAATTCAATTTGAGTAAATAAATTTCGCAGTCTTAAGCCGTTCAGCTCTGAACCTCTCACCTATTTATGGTCCAATCTTTAAAATATTTATATGGTTTGAAAGAAAAGAAAATAATCTTTCTAAATATATAATTTGTATGAGTTTTTATCCATTGAATTATTTTTTACAGCGAGTTAGAAAATTTTTTATTTTGCTTCGGACAGCAAAAGTATGTTTTAACGAAAAATCAAATATTATTTATCGCAATCTTTTTATTCCTGTCTTAAAAATATTCATTTAGTTAGAAATGAAATTAAATAATCTATCTTACAAATATCTATTTGGTAAGAAAGATGTAGTTTCATCAATTGAATTATTTTTTTACAGCGAATGAAAAATAACAATAATAAGCGAAAACATTTAATTTAACGATTAATAATAACTCAACTTTGTTTTTAATCAGTATTTAATTTTTTTTCGTATATACAAAAGAGTTTTATACAAAAGAGTTTTAGAAAAAAAAGCCTTTTACAAAAATAGGTAGTTAAGTTATATAACTTATTTGAAGTAACTTAATTTACATTTCGAAAATAAGTAAACATTAAGCAGTAAATAAATACATACATTTCGATGTCGAAAGTTTATTTGTCTTTACATTTTTTTTATTAGTAACACCCAGCTTAACATTTAAATGTGTTATAACAATAATAACAATAACAACATTTTTAAGATAAAAATATGATGTAGTTGAACTATATGAAGAAGCTTAACTTAACATTTCATTAAACAGTGTTTGAAATGTTAAGCTTTATGTTTGTTTCGTGTTTATTAAACACTAAATAAACATAAAATAAAAATGATTCTAATGTACGTAACATGAATAAGAAAATTTGTTATTAAATTTATTATAATTCTAATAATAAATAAATAGGTAGATTTAAAAAAAATTAAGTCACCACTTCCTTTTTTTTTTTTTTTCTTCTTTTTTTACTAAAAACTGTCTTTCGACTTATCTCGATATTTCTTTTAATTATTTATTAACTTTTTAAAAACTTTAGAAGTTACTTTAATTTATTCATATTAGTGGCGTATTGAATATTAACGTTTATTTCGACCGTTTATTCATTAGACAATTCTCAGCGATTTTTTTTTAATTTGATAAATCATTATCTCTTATTAGTTACCACCAATTTTCCCTGTGAAATTTACCTCCACCCCCCATATTTAACACAATGAAACTTGCATAAAAATTAATATTATCTTGAAAAAAAATTTTCCATTCGAAAGAAGAAACATTAAACAAACTCCTGATTGTTTTTTTTTTTTTAATTTTCAGCTTACAGAAATAATGAAAATTATGATTGAAAAACAATGTTTTCATTTTTGCACCGTCAAATCAACTGAAATTCAACATAGCCAAAAACAAGTTACGACAAGAGGATTTTTTAAAAATTCTATGAGAAATCAACTAATGGTTCGATTTTCACAAAAAATTCCATAATTTTCATTAACTTTGGATGTAAATATGTCTGAAAACACTCTCTGGTGTTCCTAATTTTTTTTAGTCTGGTCATGGACTTTAGCTAGTATATATATATGATTTGTTTAACTTCATGTGTATTAATAAATTAGTAGAAATAATTTTTATCGGTTGGTTGTTATTAAACAAAATCACCCTTTTGGGCCACCCAATGCCATATCCTATCTTTTTGTAGATATGATTTGTAAGCTAACAGTTTGTTGGTAAATATCTTTGTTTGGTTTTCTAAACAGGTAGAAATGATTTTCATTAACTCAATGTATTACTTTGTTAGATTTTTCATTAACCTCATGTGAATGAACAAATTTGTAGAAATAATTTTCATTAACTTCACTAAATTAGAAGAAATAACTTCATGCAAATTAATAAACTGGTGTTTTTTTAAGATTCTTCAATAATTTCATATGTATCAAAGTTAATAATTTTTATCAACTTTGAATAGTTTGAAGATAAATAATTTTGTTTGGTTTTATAAACTGGTAGAAATAATTTTCATGTTAGATTTATCATTAAATTCATGTGTATCAATATAGTGGTAGAAATAATTTTCTTTAACTTGCAAACAGACCTATTTGACCCATAGATCGGACCCTAACAGGTACTACCACTCAAAGTCAAAAAGTATATCCTTATAACAGGCCTGGTAACCATGCGACTAGGGTCCATGACTATAGAACAGGAGGTTATTTTTGTTCTTTCTTTGTACATTTGATTTTATGGAAATAATTATAAGCTGCTTCATAATAATATGCATAGTTGCTAATTAACTAATTACTGGACATCACTAACAAATTCTTTACTAAAAATGTTCTCTGTAATAGTGTTATCTAATAGTAATTTAGGTCTCCACATGTCCGCCTCCAGTCACATGGTTGCCAGGCTTTCTTTAAGGATTGCCTTGATATATATGTGCGTGTGTGTGTGCATATATGTATGTATATGTGTGTGTATATTATATATCCAAAAGCAGTGCACGAGGCAGCAAATAGGTGCAAGATTCACCTACGCATCCAGAAAGCATCATGGACATTGTTTTAAAGACATTTGAAAATTCTTGAACACTTTCATCGGACACATTCTAAACATCAAATGGAATTCCAACATACCTAACACAGAAGTCCTTACAAGGGCAGGATGCACAAGCATTGAAACTCATCCCATCAGCCCAAATGTGGTGGGCAGGTCATGTTGCGCATATGAGTGATGTTAGAATGCCAAAGCAACTCCTTTACGGTCAGCTACATGATGGCAAAAGGCCACAGCATAAGCCTTGTTAGAGGTATAAGGATTGCTTAAAAAACAACCTTGTAAAAATAAAAATAAATCCTGACAACTGGGAAAAGCTGGCATGGAAGAGAACTGACTGGAGAATTCATGTGGCTGTACCATTTTTGAGAGTGAAAGAATTGAGCATGAAAATCTCAAGTGTCAACTTCGAAAGTCATATTGGTGAGAACACGGAGGGTTTGAAATGTTAAACATGTGGTCAAATTCTGTTTTCTAAGGCTGGATATGTCAATCATAGGAAATCTCATCAGAGACAATTCATGCAAACTTGTTACATAGTAAGGTCACGCGAGTATTAGTAGGAGAATCCGTTGTCTAAGTACTTCAGGTGAGTCCTGCACAGAGTAATCTGTGTGTTCTTAAATAGTGACTAGAACCATCGCCACTGTTAAGGTACGGGGGAGATGGGTCATTCCATTATATCACCCCTTCCTGAGCTAAATTCTTCCGTTAGAATTTAACTTTTAATATTTCTTCATTTTTGGATTTGGACGTAGTCGTTTTACCGCTTTCTTTTCTCTTAAACTTTTTCTCCTCACCCCACGGTTAACGATGATGATGCTCGTGGAATTTGTGGAAAATAAGAAGTTGATGGTGCAGGCGGCACATTTACAGGTACTTTTTGGTTAATGGGAGGTGTGATCTCAAATGTGTCGTATAACACTTCCATGGGAAGCTCTTCGTCGTTATGCTCGATATTTTCAATATATCGTGGCCTGATTTGATTTACATGTCTTTTGTGATCAAATCGCTTTCCCTTGATTATGTAGATCACTGTTCCAATTCTTTTGGTAACAATACTGTCTCGGCTTGTATTTACGATTCTGCGGTAAGAGTTACGTCCCTTAGACCAACTGTGTTATTTTCGTAAATAGTGTATTATTTACGTTTCGACCGCTGACTTCCAGTTACCATTATTCAGCGGTAAATTCAAGGCTTATTCACACGCGTTCAATTCCTTTTCTGTGTTCTTCCCTAAAGAGAACAGGTACGTCACTTGACTCTCAGTAACCTTCTTATTAAATTTTGTAATAGACTTTTACCTTGTGTATCTGACTATATTATTTGACGTTTCGCTGAACCTTGTACACTAAGAAAGATTTTGTAATGTTCACTCCCTTGTCACTCGATTGACTTTCTCTCATAGACTCTGCCCCCCTCGTTTTTACCTTTCTTAACTTCTAAGCCTGTTTGGTGGTGTTATCGTATGTCATTATTATTTCACTGTCTTTATCTATGAACTGCCTCAGTTTTTCTATTAACACCCATCCATTGCCTTGTTCAGACATTGTACCATCCCCTGTGTTGTGGCTCGTTCTATAAACCTGTTTTCTTTCCTATTTCAGTTTTTTACACTTTCTGGTGAAAGGAATAAAGAGATTACCTCATCCACGGTGTTTGTTATTCTATGCCAGAGGGAGTTAGACTACGTGAGACGAAAAGTCGTTCATACACTTTGGAAAAGATATGAGCGACGAAGTAGGAGTCGCGATAAATACCATCCTCCCAGTAACTCTTCCCAGTTTGATAGTTCCTAAAAAAAACTTTATCATCCGGTTTATAAATTTTTGTATTAAAATTTCATTTTTCTTTTAGGAATGTTCTTTTTTGGCTTTGGTAGTAACCTGTCGAATACGGATCTTATCTTTCATGCAAAAACATTAGTTCTGCTGGTGATAGTTTTGCACTAGTGTTTGGATTTGGTGTGATCCTGTATACAGCAAGAAATTTCTGTATACTACGTTCGTCCGTATCTAGTCCTTGGTTCTTTCTTAATGCTCTTTTGAACGTATCCACAAACCTTTCTGCCTGCCCGTTGGACCTTGGATGGTAGGCAGGTGTCGTGATGTGTTCTATGGCCAATGAAGAGCAGTAGTCTTTAAATTCTTTACCTGTGAACATGGTAGCATTGTCGCTAACCAATATTCTTGAAGTTCCAAAGCGACTGAACACTTCGTCCAATGCTTTGATGGTGTTCATAGCTGTAGGGTGTCTGAACTTGTAAATTCCCGGCCATTTAGAAAAACTATCAATGATGATCAAGTAATAGTATCCGTTCAGTGGTCCTGCATAATCTATATGCACCCGCTCCCATGGTATATCGGTCTTTGGCCAGGGTTGAGTTTTAATCGGAGAGGTCTTAGCTGCTAGTGTGCAACCCCTGCATTCTTTAATCATTTTCTCAATATCCTGGTCCATGCGTGGCCAATACGTATAACTCCTCATCAAGGATTTCATACGAGACATACCCGGATGGCCTGTGTGAAGCTCTTTTAACATCTTTTTTTGTAAAGAGTATGGCATTACCACCCTATCAGCGTACATAAGCGTTTGATCGCAGATTGAAAATGGAGATACTTTTGTTCTCTTTCCATTTCTTTCATTCAATCTGACTTGCTTTTTTCTTTGCTGAATAAAATCGTCCTTTTCAGTGGCCTTTTTTAATGTCTTCCAGGGTAACCAGTAATTCTCGAATAGTATTAATCATTAACCCTGAAAGCTCTTTTTCCTCCTTTAATGATGCTATCACTGTTTCTTCCAAAGGTTCGGTGTTCTTTGGAATTAGTCTCGAGAGACCATTTTTTTCAATGAGATATACTCTATTTTGAAATTGTAGTTCAGAAGTATAATAGCCCATCGTTGTAACCGGTTCGCTGTATGTGTTGGTATCCCTTTTTTAGATCTAAAAATCGTTAGTAGAGGTTTGTGGTCCGTTTGTAGTGTGAATACTCTACCATGTATAAATCTATGAAATTCTTTGATAACATAAATAATTGAAAGGCTTTCCTTTTCAATTTGACAGTAATGTTTTTCTGCTGGTAGTAATGTTCTTGATGCATGAGCTATTGGTTTTGTCGACCCATCTTCAAGTCTATGCAATAGAACTGCTCCAAGTCCATACTAGCTTGCGTCTGCTGCTACGATCAGTTCTTTATTTGGGCCGAAGTGTGTTAGTGTGAGGTCTGATAGTAGACATTCTTTTATTCCTTGAAATGCCTTTCGCACTCTTTAGACCAACACCATTTTTTACCCTTTTTTAGTAATTCATTTAATGGGGCTCTTAGCTCATATATTCTCGGTATATATATGCTATAATAACTTGCTAGACCTAGAAATGCCTGTAGCTTCGTTACATTGTCCGGTGAGGGCATATTTTTTATGGATTTAGCCCTTTCTGGGTCAGGTTTTCGACCCTTTTGATCAATTATCTGTCCCAGATATTTTAATCTATCCATAAAAAATTCACACTTTTCAGGTTCTAGCTTAAACCCGTATTTATTAATTCTTTTAAATACTTCCGAACGTGTTTCCTATGTTGTTCCCTATTTTCGCTTTTTATTAGTATGTCGTCCAAATACGCCATAGCATATTCTAGACCAGCTAGCATAGCATCCATGATTTGTTGAAAAAGGCTCGGTGCCACTTTTAATCCAAATGGCAGACGTTTTAGGGTATACAAACCTCTATGCGTATGGATGGTTAAGTATTTGGAACATTCATCATCGACTTTAACTTGTAGGTATGCTTCTGATAAGTCGATTTTATAAAATAACTTTCCTCCGTTAAGCTTTGAAAAAATATCTTCTGCAGTCAGCAAAGGATAGCTATAATCCCTTATACAGTCATTTAGGCCTGTCGAAAAATCAGTGCAGACTCTTATTTTTTTGTTTTTCTTCTTTACGTATACTGTTGGTGCCCAATCTGAATAATCCACCTTTTCGATCACTCCGACTTTCTCTAGTCTTTCAAGTTCTTTGTTTATTACCTCCAAAGATGAAAAGGGTATATTTCTTTTTGTGCAACAACCTAAACCTTCAGAAAATACTTGAGGAAATTCCTTTTTTAGTTCTGTTAAAATTTCCTCTGTTTGTCTGGATTTATTCTTTTCTGTAGCGTCTAATTTATTACAAAATGAGTTTATAGGCAGCTCCCATAAATCAAATAAAATTATCCAGTCAATACCGAACAGACACAAATTCTTACCGGGTACAATGTATACTTTTGCATTATGCATTTTTCCACCAAAATATACGTTAGCTTGTAATTCGCTGATGAATTTTAATCTATTCCCCGATACGCTTCTAGCGACTTTACTAGTTTTCAGTAGTCTTGGTCGACCGATTTTTTTCCAAGTTGATTCATCAATAAGTGAAATGTCACTACCCGTGTCTAACAAACATTGTACCGTTTGTCCATTAATTTTAATGTCAACGTATTTTCTTTTTTTGATAAAACAATATTAACCTTATTGTTGGGCTTTTGGTCTTTCCTTTTTTTTACATACAGCAATTGTGTGACCTATAATTCCACAATTAAAACAAGGTTTATTTTTAAAATAACAATCACTTTTTGTATGATTTTTTTCTTTCACAAACTTTGCATTGAAAATTCTTTTCTTTACTTTTGGGGACTCTTTGCTTTATCCTTTGTACCTGTGAAATATTTTTTCTTCGATACGCAAGTTATCGCGTTTGACATTAATTAGTCTTTGACACACTCCTGTTACTTTTTGTAAAGTGATTTCTGGGTCCTGTTCCATGATTGTTAATATTCTGGAACGTATGTCTTTGTCTTTTGATGCAGTTAATCCTTGCATGAAGATTAAACATTTGAACATGTCCTTTGAAATTTTGTTTATTTTAAACAGTTCACTTTGTGAGTTGACTGTACCGGCGTAAGAAACGAAATCCTCATTTTCCAGTTTGACGATATTTAAACACTTATATCGTATATGGAAAAGGCTATATGTTCGTCAAAGATTTTCGACAAGTCAAACGAAATTTCCTCTGGTTTATTAGGTAGTATCAAATTTGTATATTTCGTGTTTTCTTGAGAACTCAATTTTTGAAGTAACAATGTCACTTTTTCTTCGTCGGACCACAGTTGACTTCGTTTTGAAAAGATAGACTCATATCTCCTATAGTATGCTGGAAAAGTCATACTGTTGTCGGGGTCATAGTGAAATTCTGAGAGAGAGTTTGCAATTCCTTCCGCCGAGAAGATCCTTGATCCTCTTTCTTGAACTACTTGATTTGTAAGTAGTTTGTTGAAGTTCTCCTGTTGTTTAAATAGTTGGCTTTGTATTTGTTCTAATTGTGTATGAACAATTTGATTGCGTTCTTTATGCAACTTTTGTTGTTGTTGCATCGACTCACATAACGACTTCATAATTTGTACCAAATGATCAATTTTGTTTCAATGGTATTAAATTTACAAAAAATACTTCAACACAAGAGTACTCAACCGTAAGAACAGCCTTATCCTGTTTCTAGTAGTAAAACCCAAATAGAAAGTCTTGACACAACGTAATTTTTGTCAAATAATAAATGCGAGAGGAAACGAAAATCCAGATTTTGCAGAAAGTTCTGTCAATAAAAAAGAATTACCGTTTTCTTGCGGTCTAGGTTCAAATCTATGTTGCGACCTGCTACACGATTGTTTTCTTTTTTTTTTCTTTTTTGTAAATCTGTTTTCTTGCGTTCAAAGTTCAAATCAGTGTTGCGCCTAGCTACACAATTTTTTTTCCCTCGGGTTTTCTCAGATCCTGGTCGCCACTTGTTATATAGTAAGGTCACGTGAGTATTAGTAGGAGAGTCCGTTGTCTAAGTACTTCAAGTGAGTTCTGCACAGAGTAATCTGTGTGTTCTTAAATAGTGACTAGAACCATCGCCACTGTTAAGGTACAGGGAATATGGGTCATTCCATTATATCAAAACTCTAGGAACAAACAATATGTCTTCTGCAATCTGTAACAAAGTCTGTAAGTCAGCTTCTGGTCTTAAGAGACATATGGTGGTGCATAAGCATAAAATTTATCTATCAGATCCAATGGGAAGGACATCCTTCCTATGTCATATTTGCATCAAACTTTGAGGATCTGCAGCGGGTTTGATGAGTCATTTGAGGGCTCATGAGAAGAAAGGTTCTGGTGGTGAGGTTATAGGATTGTGAGGAACAGCAGTGATCTGTAAAGATTATGCTATTGCTATATCATATATACAAGCCAAAAGAAAAAAAAACGCCCTCAGGGCCGTGTAAAAATTAATTTTTAAAGATGTATGTGTATGCATGTGCATATGTGTATGGAGGGGGAATATCAGGCACAGTATTCTCTATTTACAGGAAGCATGGATGTTTAGAAAAATGCAGGTTTCATAACATCATAACAGTTAGGTACAAAATGCATAAACTAAGCAAAATAGCCTCTTCCATTTTTAAAATAGGAATAAAGGATTTGGCTATAAATAAAGTTTGCTATTTTAGAGACCATCAATAAAAAAGAACAAATTAAGAATTATCTAAAATTACATCAAGATATTATTAGATTAAATTTTTAGTTGTTTGTACTGTTTATAAATTAAATAGCTTAATTATTATTAAAGTTAGAATGCTGAAATTTGGCAGAAATATAAATTGACATAAGATTTGTGTTGTAGCTACATAAATTATAAGCTGAGCAGATTGTGATGAATTTAAACTGATTTTTAATAGCAAGAAAAAGTGTTGATGATAGATAAAGAGAGAGAAAATATGCTAAATAAATAAAATTAATCAATAGGTTATTTTATTCAAATTCTTGTTTCAAAAGACAATGTAATACAAATGATATGTTAGATAAATTGCATTATTGTACTGTTTGTCAGTTCATACATTCTTATTCCTTTCGTAAAATTAAAAAATTAGTTGTGTTTATTAAATTTATTGAATCAAATTAATTATTTATTTAATTAAATAAAAAATAATTGATAAAAAATACAAGTCAAAGCTAATTGGTAGAATTTCTGCTATAAGAATTTTGTTATTGAAAATTTATCTTAAATAATTTATTTGGATTACTATTAATTAATCACCAAATGTTTAGATTATCTGAAAAGAATTTGGAAAAAAATATAAGTGTCTAATTCTCACATAGGTGGGAGCAATTTGCCATAAGAATAAATGCTAAATATCAGTTACCCCAGAGCAAACCAACTGCTGTTGAAATTTGAAACTTCTGAAATAGTTTTCATCTAACAGTTCTTTTTTTCATTACTTTTTCCTTGGTCTTGGCATAATCTAAATTATACTTAAGGTATATATATATATATTAGCTATAGGCGATTTTGTCGTCTGCTAGGAATTTTAAAAGCGAATTAGAAATAATTAAATCTATTATTTAAGGTCAAACTTTGTCTAAATCGATAAGTAGTAGCATAATAACCATAATTAAAAAAAGAAAAATATTACATATGCAGTTTAATTTTAATAGATTTAAAAGTATTTGTTTTGGTCAATTTCGACGATATCAGCCAGTCAGCTTCGTTTTCAATGTTTTTAAGTGCTTGTTTACAATTTTACTGTAACATTCGCATTTGCAAAAAATTTTACCAAAAATCAGGTAATTATCCGATTTTAATGAAATTTTCAGTATTGATTTAACAATTAATGAATTTTATAATGCATCAGTTATTTCAAAACTTTAATTCAGTATTTTTGCTATGAAAAAATTAATATATAAAATTCATTTAAAATATGAAAGTGCTGATGTTAAGTTTAAAATGTTATATTTTTAGATTCTAAAAATTAATATCTACTTAATGCAAACCTTATTTTTGTTGACGAAAGTAATAAGTTTTGAAGAAAAACTCGATTGAAAATGTACCCCCTCAGAAAAAACATTGATGTATAATTTTTTCTTTTATAAAATAATAGCCAATTAAATAATTATCGAAATGAGTAAAAAAGAAATCTCCAAAAAATTAATTATTTATTATTTTTTTACATTTTATTTTTTGATTTTCGGTACTTATTTTCTCATAGAAAAGCCACCGTAAAATATTTTTTTTGTTTCTATTCATAACTTCGGTCTTTTATCTCTTTATTTATACTGTAATTAGTATCAGGTAAGGACCACCTTGAAACAATTTTACGCCCCCAACATAAGGGGGGTCAAAATTAAGTGACCTGAAAAAAATTAGAAAGTTTTGAAATAAAATAAATAATGCATTATAAAGATCATTCTTTGATAAATATGACAGCGGTATTATTATCTATTTACAGCCTGGTGTCATTATGGTCTAGCTTATAGTCTTTACAGCAGGTATCTACAAGGTATTTGTGGTATTCCTCAGGGTTGACTTTGTAGAAGTTTGGTGTTTTGTCCGCTTTCATCCATATTTTTTTAGATGTTTTTATATTTGATGAATCCTTTTTTAGTTTTTGTTGAAAAGGATTCAGTTCTTTTCGGAATTTAACCTTCCTAATCATATTTAGGAGATCCGTTTCGAAATGGTCCAAGTGTTTACATTTAGGTGTTTTTTCTTGTGTTTTCAAGCCATAGACCTCCTTTTGTGCGTATCCTTCGGATGGATTTAGAAAGAAGAAAGATTTCCATCGTAGCCGTTTGATTAAATCGATGATTTTCTCGGTTAGGTGATAGACGTATTTCCTTTCAGTAGGATATGGGATGTTTTTCATAGAGTATTTAGGAGTAAATTTATCCATCATGTAAATCCTCTAAAGATCTTCAGTGGTTGATTTCCAGAGTGCTCAACTCAGTAAGGAGCATAAATGTAATCCAAAAGTCCAGAGAAGAAATCTTCCTTACGACATAGGTTTTTTTTAAAACAACTTGTCGCAGTTTGAGAGCTCAATGTGAGCTCTTATTTTTAGAGTCACAGAGCAAATTTAAAATTAAAGAAATAACAAAAGACTTAGAGATCCTGCATTATAGACTATTTCAGGGAGCTTAGACAAAAATGTCTAATTCTCCCGACTCATCAGATGCGAATGATGAATTCTTTATTTTTAAGGCATTTGAAAACAGAATTTTTTTTTTTTTTTTTCCCCCCCCTTCCTTTTAAAATTGATTGGTTCCGAAAAATTGAAAACAAAAGCAGAGCAACGCTTATTCAATTTGATATTATAGAATATTACCCATCAATAACCAAGGAATTGCTAGGGAAAAGCATAGATTTCGCAAAGAAATATGCATACATATCACAAGAAGATAGTGATATTATAATGGCCTGCCGTAAAACTATACTAAGGAATAATAAGTCGGATTGGGTTAAAAAAGGAAACAATAACTTTGATTTACCGATGGGAGCCTACGACTCAGCACAATTATCTGACTTAGTGGGAATCTATATAATACACTCATTAGGTGATATAGTCCCACCATCCCAAATAGGCCTTTACCGTGATGACAGGCTGATCCTCGTTCCTAATAGTAACGGCCCCCTAACGTCAAGTATCGCGGAAAAAAAATAGTTAGCACCTTCCAAAAATTAGGACTAAGAATTGAAGTCAAACCAAACTGCAAGATAGTAAACTTTCTAGATATTACATTGAATCTAGAAACGAATACCTTCCAACCTTTCCACAAGGAAGGGCACATACCATTATATGTGAATAGAAACTCTAACCACCCCAAATCCATACTAGATAAGATCCCTCATTCTATAAATATCAGAATCAATAGACTGTCGGCTAACAATAGTATTTTTAAAAACAATAAATCCTTCTATGATGAAGCTCTGAAGGAAAGTGGATACACCAATAATCTGCAATATATTAGTAAACAGGAACTAAACAGTATTAATGGGCCAGGTAACTCAAGGAATAGGAAACGCAAAGTAATTTGGTTTAACCCCCCTTATTGTAGAATAGCAAAATTAGGCATAGGGAGAACTTTTCTGAATTTAATAAATAAACACTTTAACCAAAACAATCCTCTAAGCAAAATATTAAATAGAAATACCCTGAAAATTAGCTACTCATGTACTCCCAATATGAGTAGCATAATCAATGCCCATAATAAAAAGATATTGAATGAATATCACAAGAATTTAGAGGAGAACACTAATATAAACTTAAATAGCCTTAGAACTAGAGACAGCAACCTTAACACAGGGAAATGCAATTGTAGAGAGACTCAACAATGCCCCTTAGATAGAAACTGTCTAGCCAGCAACATAGTCTACGAAGCCCAGCTCATAACAACCCGGAAAACACCATGCATTACCTTGGGATTACTGCTGGACCATTCAAACAAAGGTACTTCACCCATAGGCATTCCTTTAACAACCCCGCACTATCTAACCAAACAGAATTATCCAAGCACTACTGGGCAATCAAGAACTCAAACAACGATCCGGTGGTTAAATGGAGAAACTCAAACTCAGCTACTAACTTCAAAGATAAATGCCCGCTCTGTATAGCAGAAAAAATAGAGATAATATTGTTTAAGGACTCTAGAAAACTACTGAATAAATGGAATGAACTGATAGCCAAGTGCAGACATAAGGCAAACGTCAAAATATAATCTGAGCAGGACAGGACAATTTTAAAAGGAAGGGGGGAAAAAAAACAAAACTGTTTTCAAATGCCTTAAAAATAAAAAATTCATCATTCACATCTGATGAGTCGGGAGAATTAGACATTTTTGTCTAAGCTCCCTGAAATAGTCTATAATGCAGGATCTCTAAGTCTTTTGTTATTTCTTTAATTTTATATATATATATATATATATATTATATATATATTAGGGAGTGGCAAACAGAGCCTCAAAGTCATTTTTGACCAAATGACAGAAAATAATTTACCAAAAATCAAGGAATTATCGGATTTTAATGAAATTTTCAGTGTTTATTTATCGATGAACGATCTTTATAATGCATTATTCATTTTGTTTCAAAACTTTCTCATTTTTTTCAGGTCACTTAATTTTGACCTCCCATATGTTGTGGGCGTAAAATGTTTTACAAGTTGATCATTTTTAAATATTAATTACAGTATAAATAATGAGATAAAAGACTGAACTTATGAATAGAAACAAAAAAAATTTTTTTTACGGTTACGCTTCTATGAGAAAATAAGTACCGAAAATCGAAAAATAAAATGTAAAAAAATAATAAATAATTAATTTTTTGGAGATTTCTTTTTACTCATTTCGATAATTATTTAATTGGCTTAATAGCCAATTAAATAATTATCGTTATAAGTAAAAAAGAAATCTCCAAAAAATTAATTATTTTATTAATTTATAAAAGAAAAAATTATACATCGATGTTTTTCTGCTTTAAAAGGGGAAGGGGTACATTTTCAATCGAGTTTTTCTTCAAAACTTATTAATTTTATCTAAAAAAAATAAGGCTTGCATTAAGTAGATATTTATTTTTAGAATCTAAAAATATAACATTTTAAACTTAACATCAGCACTTTCATATTTTAAATAAATTTTATATATTAATTTTTTCATAGCAAAAATACTAAATTAAGGTTTTTAAATAAAATAACTGATGCATTATAAAATTCATTAATTGTTAAATCAATACTGAAAATTTCATTAAAATCGGATAATTACCTGATTTTTGGTAAATTTTTTTAACATCCCAAATGTTAATGGAGGATCGCGTCGAAATTGACCAAAACAAATAGTTTTAAATCTTTTAAAATTAAACTGCATATGTAATGATATTTTTCTTTTTTTAATGATGGTTATTATGCTACTACTTATCGATTTAGACAAAGTTTAACCTTAAATGATAGATTTAATTATTCTTAATTCGCTTTTAAAACTCGTAGTATCCGATTTTTTTTTGCTACTGCCTAATATATATATATATAAATTCAAAATAAAAACGTTTTAATTTTTTAAAATAAAAAGTGTCAGGAAGTAGTCCTCCTGGAAACTGCACCACCACTCCAAACGAACAAAATCATTCATGTTTATTTACTACAGTTGTTTAATTTTTTTATATCCAGAGGGGAAAAAAGGAAAATCATAAATTTTACATATTAGAAACAAAAGTGAAATTGAGCAAAAAAGTGAAATTGATGAAAAATATTTTAAAAAGATTCACACAAAACCAAGAAAATAAAATCAGACGTACTTGACAGAGAACAAAATAAAATGGAAACTTTAACTTACAATTTTCTTAGGAAAAAAAGTCTGCCAAAAATAATAATTCCTTTCTTTCTTTCTTTCTTTTTAACTTACTCTTTACTTTTCTATAAACCTTCAGGAAACTTATTTACTACCCATGTCTTGCTACTAACTGCATATTTTCTTTTCAGCGCCTTTTGCCAAGTTATTGTCTGCTTTTGTTCAGATTTTACTCACTTTTCTTTTCCAACTCTTAAACCACAAATCCACATAAGAACCTCATTCCCGAAAAAATAGAAAAAAATCCTTCCTTTTATTTTGATAAATAAAACACTGAATAATAAAAAACATCCTTCCTTTTATTTTAAGTTTTTTCAAAGTTAAAAAAAGGTGTTACCAGAAATAAAATTCAGCGATTAAAAAAAATGAAA
>CM042137.1:84694664-84704664 GCA_023376005.1 Doryteuthis pealeii
AACCCCCTATGCATCATTTCTATTTTCACATGTTGTTAAATAAGTCTATGCTAACCCCCCCCCCGAGAAAAAAGCAAAAAGAAAACACAAACCAAAAACAGATGCCAAAACGAAATGAAGAAGAAAGAAAATCACATGATTAATCGCATAGCCACACACAACAGACACTTTGCAGCAACCCAAAATATCGCAAATACTTTTTTTTGTGGTTTTTTTTCCTCCCAAACGATTGATGATGGTAACTCACTCTTCATGTTCCCAAACATTTAACAAAGATATTGCTTTCTCTCATTCAAACATCACTAACAACTAACAGAAAACGTAATGGACTAATCAACTAATGGAAATCAAATAATAAATTTCTGCTAACTATTAATTAATTTACACGATGTCTGATAACCCGACACTGAACAATGAACTATCCTACAGACAATTTTCTCCGACTTTGTAATCTATTTGTTTTATATGAAATAAACAATAACATTTTATACTTTTATTTCAGTTAACGTGATATACACACATCTGGAACCAATACCAAATAATATCAGCCATACATGATCCAAAGGAGACTTCCTCAGAAACTAATCTATGATCATATGAGGCCGCGATCGACGACGGTTAAGATATGAGTACGTGAAGGAGGGGAAGGACCATTGGGTTTTCACTGATGATAAAAATGGCATGCTCTGATGAAGGAAACATCCCTAATTAACTAATTAAGCACTCTCGATGTACAACCCACCTAAATGAAATAATAACATAACAATAATAATACATACTGCGTATCCCAATGAGGTGATGGATTCCAAACATTCTACAAAGCATGTTCACTTTCCGTTTTGGATCCTTAGAAAGAAAACTTGCATCACCTAGAGTATCACATTGGCATTCTATCTCATCTTCCCTTTTTTTTGTGAAATTAACCCCATTTAATTAGAACTTCTATCTTGTTTTCAAACCATATACATCTCTTTCGTTGGTTTCCCATGCCTTCTTGGGATCGTAGTATCTTATATAGCATGTCAACATGCTTGGCGTTATTTCCATTGTGTGATGGGGCACGAACGGAGCACGTCCGCCAACACACGCCTCCCGCGCGGTAACATGACCGGCCACGGTAAGCTCACCGTATATCCTCCTGCAGAAACGAGAGGGAAGAACATTATCTTACCCACGCATCGCGCTCCCCCGAATTGAACAAAATTCGAGACAGACATCTGCCGTGGCCACGGGTTCGACTCACAGTTGCCCAGCCAGATGTACAACTCCGTGGCGTCTGCCACCACCTCAGCTTAACCTAAGCTGCTTTTATAAGCCTCGGGTACCTACAGATGTTTGAAGCTCATCCAAATAGTTCAGCTCCATTGTCAACTGCGAGCGACTTCCGCAAGATGTAAACGCTAAAATGCAGTAGTGGTGTGTACCTGACTTGACCACTTATCGAACTGACAGGATAGAAAAGAAAGAAAGAGACAAGACAGACAGGATGCATGAAAGATTACTTCTACCGAGTTTAACGTCTCAGACCCTTGATTGCAGACCCTCTCCCCTCACCACCAAAGAACTCTTAGTTTTTTTTCTTCAACAAAAAGCTATCTTTCAGGACACTGCTTTCCTTATTTTTTTGACTTTACAAAATCGGCCACAAAGAACTTAGCCAGTGGTATAAAAACCTAATAAGCCCTTTGTAATGGTGAGTGAGATGTGTGGTATGGCTTACCAAGGTACAGCTGGTGGCGAGACTCCCAGAAAGGAGATGATGTGGCAAGCCCTTTTTTCCCCTTATATTTGGGAAAGGAGATGTACTCCCCAACTATATTTGGCGATGGACGAGATCACAACCACTGTCGACCTTATTAAATCTTGGTTGAAGGGCTTTTTTTTCGGATGGGAAATTTGTCTGTTTACACAAAGCTGAAACTGATTAGGTGGGCAGAAGGAGAGCGTGGAAGTTTACGGCAAACAAAAACATACGACAACTTGCAGGAATGGGCAGGATTCACTGGGCGCGGTCTGAGACGGTGATGACAGTTGGGCAAAATTCGTGAACGCAGGGGAATCTCGCGACGATATCTCACAGGAGCCTTGCAACAGGTCACCAGTCATTCGAAACAGTTGACCAATAGGGAGATTTGCTGACACGGGCAAGAGTGGCTGACCGAAAGATACGGCCAAAGATACGGTGCCAAAATGCAAGTTTCCCCTCGAAGTGAGGGCAAGTGTCTTTCAAAACACAAGCCTCCAACAGCCAATTCACCTATTACATGATGGCAGATGCCATGGGTCATGGGTAACCAGAAAAGACTGTGGCACAAGAACAGCCCAGATGTAAAGTTTTTAAGCTGCCATCCCTTGTCCCAGTTTGGGAAAAGAGCTTAAAGAAAGTCCTGTGGTTTATATTGAATCCTTTGGGTAAGCGTATAAGTCATCCTGGCGTATTGGGTAAAGTCCAGTGATTTAAATCTTCATGTGTCCATCGTCCCATGAATGTTACAGTAATTATGACCAGTAGGGTTTAATTATTGTTGGGAGACATTCACTAAGATTAGCTTGACACAAGTCCTGAAAGAATCATTCACTAACAATGGTCTGCTTAGTTTAGTTGATAACCATTACACAACTTTCGATGCCCCAAAACTAAATGTAACTTCGATTTGGCACAAGGTCATAAGAATGGGGTATCTACCTAATGTCAAACCCACTACTCTGAGAGACTAAATTGTTGACAATTATATTGGCAAGATCCCCTAGGAATATTTTGTCAGTAGTTGTAACAAATTCCTATGTTGATTCAACATATTCATGAATTGTTCTAAAACAAACATTACTCTATTGAAAATGTTAGGAATATTTACTAGAACTGTTAAAACAAAATTTTTAGGATGAAAAAAACCTTTGAAAAAATATTAAGCTAAATACAAGCCTGTCTTTTAATAACATTTTTTATATCATTTCATCACTATCTTCTTTTTGACAGTAGCAGATAAAAACTAATCATTATGGAGAAGTATATATCTTATTATAGAGATGCGTGTTTGTCTGTTTGTAACTGAAACTATATTACTACTCAAGTCACAATTCCTTTAGTTATTTACGTCACATTCTCCATGATTTATTCTTATTTAAACCTCAATTATTAATAAAAATTTGTTTACATTATTAATACTGTTGGCCATATCTACATACTAGATATTTACCATGTACCCCCACATATAAGGGTTAGGCACAAAGCCCTATTAATATGGGACCACCCACGAACCATGGGCGGCAGGCGTAAAAAATGCATTGATCCTGTCAACATTCCCCCTCAGGGAGGCGCCTCAGGCTCTGGGCAATAAACCCAGCCCTGCCCCTTTAAATTAAGGGGGCAGGGTGTTGCCTGGGGGGATAGCCCCCTGGGATCAACGCTGTTAATTACAGCAAACCCCACCCGAGGGCCAGGTGGGTATACTAATAACATACGATTGTATTTATGTGAGAATGGGAAATGAATCCGACAATATGAGGAAAAAAAATGAATAAAGAAAAGAAATGTAGATGGATAAAAAATGAATTTTATCGATATCACTTTTAATCGATATCACTGACACATGTGTTTCGGTCTGTTTATCAAAATGTATACGGATTTACGTTATTATTATTATTAAAATAATCAGATGGAGTTTGAAATGATGATGATGATAATAATAATAGGAAAAATGCATAAAATGTTCCGTACACAGATTTTGCCGACCTTCATCAGAGTGGAATTTTTATTTTTGGAGTTGGATACAAGAATGGAATTTCAAAAAGTTTGAAAAAGAATATTTTTAAAAATGTTTATGAACGCAGATGCCGTTTAGGACGGTTAAACATTTTTTTTTTTTTTTAAGTTTCTGGTGGGATGGGTATAATTTATATTGCAAAGATTGAAATGTTATTAGTAATAATAAAACTTGTTGATGAGGTGTGTTTACATGTTATTGTTTGGGGTAGAAAAAAGGAGAGAAGAAATAAATCGGTGAAAACCGAAAAAGTTAACACCTTAAAATGAGCGAATGGGTCAAGTAAGGAAATATGTGTTAAATAATGAATTGAAATTAAAAAATGAAATGTTAAATAAAGTGATGTGGTGATATTATGTTTGGAAAGAAAAGAAACAGCAAAAAAAAAAAAAAAAGTATCAGAATTATTAGATTATTTAAGGTAGAATTTAATAAGAAAAAGAGGGAAAAGATTAAGAAAAAAGAGTTTTGTGTAAAAAAAATGGTGCGAAATATTTTTAAAATAAATGTGGATAAGGTATGTAAATAAAGTTGTTAATGATAGTGAGTAGGAAGAAAGAAGAAAATAAATTATTGAGGTTTAGAATAGAGGTAAATGGAATGAAAAAGGAGGGCTTGTTGTCACATGAAAATTTTGTTATATAGTAAAAATTTTATTTTTTAGTTTAGAAAAAAAAGGAGCAAATAATTTTGTTTTAATATTATAATTATTTTAGTAAAAGGGGCAAGTGGTATTTAAGTGAAGTAAAATAAGGAGAAGTAGAGATAAAGTAATATTAATAAATTAATGGATGGTAATTATGTAGGTAAAAAAAAAATTATTATTTTGATAAAAATAAAATGATGATGATTTAAAGGATTATAATGTATTAAAAGTATTTAAATATTAGATTAATAGAAATGTTATAAATTTATATAATTATTAGTTTATTGTTAAATAGATTATTAATATAATGACATTATTAGTATATTATAAAATAGATTATTATATAATGTAAAAAATGTTATTGATTAATAAATTGAAGAAGATTAATAGATTTTGGTATAAAAAATGAGTAAGTTGTAAAGGTAAAAAAATCAAAAGGTAAGGTAAAGGAAAAATAAAAAAGTATAGAAATGTGTAGGAGAGACACATAAGTTAATATGTTAAAGTAGGTAAAATTATGTGGTGAAGTTCTAAAAATGATGTTTAGTTAAATCAAATTAAATAGAAAGGTATATTAATTAGTTTGAAGATGGTAATTGGATAGTGGTTAAATAATAATTGGATTAGTTGTCACTATATTTTATTTGTATATTAAAAGTCTGATTTAATTTTAGAGGTAAAATTTAAATGATAAAGATAAAATAAAATAACTAGTATATGAGGAGGGGAGTTTATTTATGTAATAGAATAAATTATTAATTAAATTATTTATAGGTGTAGTAGTAATGTTATTAGTTATTATATTTATTAGTTTTTTAAATATTAAATAGTTATTTAAGTAGAAAAATGTATATGCATATGTATGAGTAGTGGGTGGTTAATTTATGGATATATAATGAAATTAATCTAATGATATTAAAAAATGTTGTTTAGGTATGAATCAATTTAAGTAAATGAAATGTAGAGAAAAAATTCTTTGCAATATAAATTATACCCATCCACCAGAACCTTTCAAAAAAATTTTTTAACCGTCCCTAAACGGCCTCAGTGTTCATAAACATTTTTAAAAATATTCTTTTTCAAACTTTTTGAAATTCCATTCTTGTATCCAACTCCAAAAATAAAAATTCCACTCTGATGAAGGTCGGCAAAATCTGTGTACGGAACATTTTATGCATTTTTCCTATTATTATTATCATCATCATCATTTCAAACTCCATCTGATTATTTTAATAATAATAATAACGTAAATCCGTATACATTTTGATAAACAGACCGAAACACGTGTCAGTGATATCGATTAAAAGTGATATCGATAAAATTAAATTTTTATCCCTCTACATTTCTTTTCTTTATTCATTATTTTTTTCCTCAAATTGTATTTATATATACAACAAAATAGTGGTTTACAGTGTGAACAGGAAGGCTAATTTGCATATTGATATTAAAAATTTGATTTTAATAAATATGTGCTTAATATTATTGATTTCTAATTGTTTGGTTTTATCTTAAAGAATATGAGCAAAAATCTCTGGGATAAATCTTAAAAGAAATCCATTAACAAGAAAAAATAACTAGTTTTCCTATTTTAACTAAATAGTTAAATTAGGAAAATTTAGCAATGAAAGATGGGAGTGATGGAAGAATAAGTTTCAGTTGTTCTATTTTTCAATTATACCCCCCCTTCCCGTTTCAAATCATTTTATCTACTTTCTTATTACGTTTCATTAGCCTTTCTAATTTAATATAATATCTTATTACAAACTTAAATACTTGCACCTGGTGCATATATTTGCTAGTATATATAGTAGATAAAAGAATTGCTTACTTTTGTGTGTATGTGTGTGTTTCCTTTTGTTCAGCCATTAACAAGATAAAATTGAGATGTGAAAAAAAAAAATGAAGACTATAGCTTCAATTTTTTAGAAATCTAAATAAGATGCATGCATAATCAATCAAATTAAATAATAAAATGATGACGTCTAGATTGATGTATAGATGGGTCAGTGCTAATTTGAAAAAAGATCTAACCAGTTTTGTTACTTTTTTCTTTTTTGAATGAAATGCAAGATTGTGGTGGTGCAGTATCCTCCATACCCAATAAATTTAGTTGAGTGTGATCTTTTCTTGTTTCCTAAACTGAAAAATCTAAGATTTGAGCATGTGGAGGATATTAAACGGAAATACAATGGCACAGTTTTACATAATATCAAGAGTTTCAACAGTTAGAAAACTTGGTGAATTGTGTTGAATCCAAAGTGACATTTTTAAAGAAAATTAACATTTCATTCATTGTTCATTTCAGCTTCATTTTGTACATAACTTATATAATAACATTAAAAGAAGTGGTTTCATGCCTTCCCTCATCATATCAATAAACTTAATTTCAATTCAGCTAGTGCACAGATTCCATTTTTTGAGTTGCTATTAATGACCTTAATTCATATTTTTCTAAAATTCTATTATGCATTTTTTCACTTATATGACTTGAATAAAAAGATGGAGGAATAGAGATAATATATAGGGACCAACAATTCAAGTGCAGATTTTCACTTTAAAAACGAATTCAAATTGTAATACTACCCTGGTCACGGGAACCAAATGTAATACTACGGTGGTTGCGGCAACAAATGTAATACTATGCCATCCTGTGGGAAAGCACCAAATGTATCAATATGCTGTCGTGGCACCGAATCTAACACGATGGGTGTTATTTGACCCACAGGAAAGTTGAAGAGCTTGTTTCGGGCTGTACCTGAAAGTGACCAAATTCACCAATGTTGTTCCACAATTACAATGGACGCGTTTTTAATAATAAAAGACCTTTATTAGTCATATGGTGATAAAAATCATGTACAACCACAAAGGGGTATTGATGTTGAAGTTGAAGTGAAGTCGGAATTTTGTGGACTGACTGGCGATATATGTTGAGTTCTGCTATGGAAGCAGCTGTTCGATCTGGTCAAGAACCAGCTGTCCGATCTGACTTGGAACCCTTTTGGGACCTCTTTCATGGGTTCCAAACCTCTGAATCCAGGGCTCTGATTGGCCAGCCAATAGAAACGCCAGACCAATGGCCCTACAGTGTAAACATCAGGAGGTGTACAAAAAAACCACCCACGCGGTCGCATTTGAATGGACAGCCAATCAAAATCATGGCCTTAATTATAAATCTTGGAGGGGGGGCACCAAGTCTCCGCCCTTGTTTCTTGATTGGTGAGGCACCTGATAATATTTTTATTATTGTATAAATGGTCTTGTGCCAGACTTATCTGTTAGTTGCTATGATAATTCCCAGAAATTGGTCTGAGATTACCTGCCGAATTGTTATTCTTAACGAAATCAACATTTTTAAGATTTAATCTTTAAACTGTCTTTGTTGAGTAAATTTTCTTATCTTGTGCAGTCTTCATGAAAATGACTATATATGTATATGACAACATGTATAAAACAGCCATTCGTTTTTAGCCTTTAAACTTTCTTTTGTTCGAGTAATTTTTCTTATCTTGTGTTGATGTTACCCCACCACTGACTTGTACTCTGATATAAGTCGCTTGTACGACTCTAGACACAACTGTTATTTTTATATCCAAAAGTTAACCAAAATTGTTTTTTCAAGTATCTAATGAAATATCGCCAGTCAATCCATAACACTACTACAGTGTTATAAATTAATTAAAACAAAAATTGGACCTTAAATAGGTCCAATTTTTGTTTTAGTCGAAAAGTTGTAACATCATTAAAAAAAGCAAAATAATATTACATATGTAATTAATTTTCAATACATTTTGAGCATTAAATTAACCCCAAAAATGGTTAAGTGAACATTTATGACACACTCAAAACAAATCACCTTATCAACATTTTAAAACGCTTTTAAAAGTTTCTTATAAATCAATAACAAAAAACATTAAATACACTATGTATAGAAAAAATACTCATATAATTGATATTTTATTTAAATGTAATATCTTTTTTGTTCCAAAAACACAGAAAAATACAACTCTGCTAAACAATTCTTGTGTTTTCTTGTTTACAAAAAATGACTGGGAAATATTTTAATACTATGGTAGCCAAGACATAATAATTCACTAACAACAAAAAATTACCAAAAATCAGGGAGTTATCCAATTTTAATAACATTTTCAGTGTTTACTTATAAATCAATGAATTTTATAATGCCTGATGCATCATAAAATTTTATTGAAAATGTTTCAGATTTCTTTCAGGTGATTTGTGGGGGGGCACAACACTCAAGGTAGGGCTATGTCTTTATATTAAAAATTAAATTTAACAGATGTGAAGATTAATTTATTTTGAGTTACAATTAATGTTTTAATTAAAATTATTAATAAAGAAATGAACTTAGCTTTCTTTCAAATTTCTGAATATATATATATTATATATGTGTCATTTTAAACAAATCAAAATTCTTTAAAATAAATATTACTATTAGCTCCATTCATAGGAGCTTCTAGATTTTTATACCTAATTAATAGATAACAATCTCTTATAATCTAAAAGTCAATTATATATCAATATATACAACAAAGTAATTGAGAAATCTCAAAAGATTTTTTTTTTTTTTTTTTTTTTTACATTTTCATATTTCAGTACTTATTTCTTCCAAAATCTTCCTTTTAAAAAGTGTTGTTTTTTTTCTATTCACACCTTCAGTTTTTTGTCTTTTTATTTATGCAGAAATTTGTTTCAATTATATATAACCTTACCGATATTTTGCACCCCCACCCATATTTTGCACCCCCACCCAATAAGGTTAAGTGAGCTGAAAAAATCAGTTTTTAAATAAAATAACTGATGCATTATAAAGTTCATTCATTGATAAATCAACACTGAAAATTTCATTAAAATGGAATAATTCTCTGATTTTTGGTAAAAAAAAATTTCAATTGAGGTAGTGATTTGATTTTGTAAAATACGTCTGAAATCACAATTGTTGGTACCTAATGATATAATCTGTGTGTTCTTAAATAGTGGTTTAGAACCATCACCACTGTTCAGGTACGGGGGAGATGGGTCATTCCATTATATCAATGTGTTTTTATCATTAATTGGGTATGAAATATAGGATTGTATTCTATAAACTAAAATTATTGTTATATTGATAACATAACTATAAGTAAAGTCGTCGGGGTGGCCTAAAGTCGGTATCAGACAATCAGCGAGGGAGTCTATCCCCTTTTCACTAGTGCTAGACCAAGGAGATTGTTTTAGCCTTTGAGGTAGAGCGCCACACCTACCATCAGCTCCTAACTTTACCACATAGATCCCTGTGCGACTTATACGTTGATTTGGCAAGGGCTGATATCGAACTAGGAACCTTATGGTTTCTAGCCAAATGCTCTACCGACTGAGCTAACCCGGCCATGAAATTTTTATTCGTGCAATACACTTAAAATCCTCTTAGAGAATAAAGCAATTCCCAGCTCAATTTGAAACTAAATGATAATTTTGTATGGTATTTGTTTGTACTAGATATAATTAAAAATGCCATTTAGAATCCTTTACTTATTCCTAAATATGGACCATTGTTACAACAGGAAAGTAATGGGTTCATGAGTCATCTGGT
>CM042137.1:84712164-84763406 GCA_023376005.1 Doryteuthis pealeii
CTCAATTGAAATTTTTTTTTACCAAAAAATCAGAGAATTATTCCATTTTTAATGAAATTTTCAGTGTTGATTTATCAAATGAATGAACTTTATAATGCAATCAGTTATTTTATTTAAAAACTGATTTTTTCAGCTCACTTAACCTTATTGGGTGGGGTGCAAAAATATGGGTGGGGGTGCAAAATATCGGTAAGGTTATATTATAATTGAAACAAATTTCTGCATAAATAAAAAGACAAAAAACTGAAGTGTTGAATAGAAAAAAAAAACAACACTTTTTAAAAGGAAGATTTTGGGAAGAAAATAAGTACTGAAAATATGAAAATGTAAAAAAAAAAAAAAAAAAAAAAAAAAAATCTTTTGAGATTTCTCAATTACTTTGTTGTATATGATATATAATTGACTTTTAGATTATAAGAGATTGTTATCTATTAATTAGGTATAAAAATCTAGAAGCTCCTATGAATGGAGCTAATAGTAATATTTATTTTAAAGAATTTTGATTTGTTTAAAATGACACATATATAATATATATTCAGAAATTTGAAAGAAAGCTAAGTTCATTTCTTTATTAATAATTTTAATTAAAACATTAATTGTAACTCAAAATAAATTAATCTTCACATCTGTTAAATTTAATTTTTAATATAAAGACATAGCCCTACCTTGAGTGTTGTGCCCCCCCACAAATCACCTGAAAGAAATCTGAAACATTTTCAATAAAATTTTATGATGCATCAGGCATTATAAAATTCATTGATTTATAAGTAAACACTGAAAATGTTATTAAAATTTTATTTTTATGAACACTGAGGCCGTTTAGGGACGGTTAAAAAATTTTTTTGAAAGGTTCTGGTGGATGGGTATAATTTATATTGCAAAGAATTTTTTCTCTACATTTCATTTACTTAAATTGATTCATACCTAAACAACATTTTTTAATATCATTAGATTAATTTCATTATATATCCATAAATTAACCACCCACTACTCATACATATGCATATACATTTTTCTACTTAAATAACTATTTAATATTTAAAAACTAATAAATATAATAACTAATAACATTACTACTACACCTATAAATAAATTTAATTAATAATTTATTCTATTACATAAATAAACTCCCACTCCTCATATACTAGTTATTTTATTTTATCTTTATCATTTTAAATTTTACCTCTAAAATTAAATCAGACTTTTAATATACAAATAAAAATATAGTGACAACTAATCCAATTATTATTTTAACCACTATCCAATTACCATCTTCAAACTAATTAATATACCTTTCTATTTAATTTGATTTAACTAAACATCATTTTTAGAACTTCACCACAATAATTTTACCTACTTTAACATATTAACTTATGTGTCTCTCCTACACATTTCTATACTTTTTATTTTTCCTTTTACCTTACCTTTTGATTTTCTTTACCTTTACAACTTACTCATTTTTTTATACCAAAATCTATTAATCTTCTTCAATTTATTAATCAATAACATTTTTTACATTATATAATAATCTATTTTATAATATACTAATAATGTCATTATATTAATAATCTATTTAACAATAAACTAATAATTATATAAATTTATAACATTTCTATTAATCTAATATTTAAATACTTTTAATACATTATAATCCTTTAATCATCATCAATTTATTTTATCAAAAATAATAATTTTTTTTTTTACCTTACATAATTACCATCCATTAATTTATTAATATTACTTTATCTCTACTTCTCCTTATTTTACTTCACTTAAATACCACTTGCCCCTTTTTACTAAAATAATTATAATATTAAAACAAAATTATTTGCTCCTTTTTTTCTAAACTAAAAATAAAAATTTTTACTATATAACAAAATTTTCATGTGACAACAAGCCCTCCTTTTTTCATTCCATTTACCTCTATTCTAAACCTCAATAATTTATTTTCTTCTTTCTTCCTACTCACTATCATTAACAACTTTATTTACATACCTTATCCACATTTATTTAAAAATATTTTCGCACCCATTTTTTACACAAACTCTTTTTTCTTAATCTTTTCCCTCTTTTTCTTATTAAATTCTACCTTAAATAATCTAATAATTCTGATACTTTTTTTTTTTTTTTTGCTGTTTCTTTTCTTTCCAAACATAATATCACCACATCACTTTATTTAACATTTCATTTTTAATTTCAATTCATTATTTAACACATATTTCCTTACTTGACCCATTCGCTCATTTTAAGGTGTTAACTTTTTCGGTTTTCACCGATTTATTTCTTCTCTCCTTTTTTCTTACCCCAAACAATAACATGTAAACACACCTCATCAACAAGTTTTATTATTACTAATAACATTTCAATCTTTGCAATATAAATTATACCCATCCACCAGAAACTTAAAAAAAAAAAAAAAATGTTTAACCGTCCCTAAACGGCATCTGCGTTCATAAACATTTTTATTCTTTTTCAAACTTTTTGAAATTCCATTCTTGTATCCAACTCCAAAAATAAAAATTCCACTCTGATGAAGGTCGGCAAAATCTGTGTACGGAACATTTTATGCATTTTTCCTATTATTATTATCATCATCATCATTTCAAACTCCATCTGATTATTTTAATAATAATAATAACGTAAATCCGTATACATTTTGATAAACAGACCGAAACACATGTGTCAGTGATATCGATTAAAAGTGATATCGATAAAATTAATTTTTATCCATCTACATTTCTTTTCTTTATTCATTTTTTTTCCTCATATTGTCGGATTCATTTCCCATTCTCACATAAATACAATCGTATGTTATTAGTATACCCACCTGGCCCTCGGGTGGGGTTTGCTGTAATTAACAGCGTTGATCCCAGGGGGCTATCCCCCCAGGCAACACCCTGCCCCCTTAATTTAAAGGGGCAGGGCTGGGTTTATTGCCCAGAGCCTGAGGCGCCTCCCTGAGGGGGAATGTTGACAGGATCAATGCATTTTTTTACCCTGCCGCCCATGGTTCGTGGGTGGTCCCATATTAATAGGGCTTTGTGCCTAACCCTTATATGTGGGGTACATGGTAAATATCTAGTATGTAGATATGGCCAACAGTATTAATAATGTAAACAAATTTTTATTAATAATTGAGGTTTAAATAAGAATAAAATCATGGAGAATGTGACGTAAATAACTAAAGGAATTGTGACTTGAGTAGTAATATAGTTTCAGTTACAAACAGACAAACACGCAATCTCTATAATAAGATATATACTTCTCCATAATGATTAGTTTTTATCTGCTACTGTCAAAAAGAAGATAGTGATGAAATGATATAAAAAATGTTATTAAAAGACAGGCTTGTATTTAGCTTAATATTTTTTTCAAAGGTTTTTTTCATCCTAAAAATTTGTTTTAACAGTTCTAGTAAATATTCCTAACATTTTCAATAGAGTAATGTTTGTTTTAGAACAATTCATGAATATGTTGAATCAACAATAGGAATTTGTTACAACTACTGACAAAATATTCCTAGGGGATCTTGCAATATAATTGTCAACAATTTAGTCTCTCAGAGTAGTGGGTTTGACATTAGGTAGATACCCATTCTTATGACCTTGTGCCAAATCGAAGTTACATTTAGTTTTGGGGGCATCGAAAGTTGTGTAATGGTTATCAACTAAACTAAGCAGACCATTGTTAGTGAATGATTCTTTCAGGACTTGTGTCAAGCTAATCTTAGTGAATGTCTCCCAACAATAATTAAAACCCCTATGCATCATTTCTATTTCACATGTGTTAAAATAATCTATGCTACCCCCCCCCCCCCCCGAAAAAAAAAGCAAAAAGAAAAACAAACAAAAAAATCCAAAGAAATGAAGAGAGAAAGAAAATCAATGATTTAATGCATACACAAGCACAAGAACATTTCAGAACCAAATATTCCAAATACTTTTTTTGTTGTTTTTTTTCCCAAAGATTGATGATGGTAACTATCTTATGTTCCAAATTTAAAAATTGATTTTTTCTAAAATATAAAATAACAAAAAATAATGATAATAATAATGAAATCAATAATAAATTCTGCTTACTATTAATAATTTAAGATTCTGATAACCTACATACAATGATTATCTACAGACAAGTTCTCATTTGTAATCTATTTTTTATATGAAATAAAAAATAAAATTTATATCTTTTATTTCATTGATTAACGGATTTCTGTAACAAAAACATATATATGCATACATGATCAAAGAGATCTAGAAACTATCTAGATCATGGGGTACAGGTAATAGATACTGAGGAGGGAAGGACATTTGGTTTCATGATGATAAAAATGGTTCTGATGAAGGAAACATCCCTAATTAACTTAATTAATGCACATTCGATACAACCCACACTAATGATAATAATAACAATAACAATAATAATAATATCTGGTATCCCAGATGAGTGAGGATTCAAACATTTCTAAAAGATGTACTTCCGTTTGATCTTAGAAGAAATAACTGCATCACTAATATCAATGCATTATCTATCTTCCTTTTTTTGTGAAATTAACCCCATTTAATAGAATTTATCTTGTTTTCAAAATATCTCTTTCTTGGTTTCCATGCCTTCTTGGTTAGTTTTATAGCATGTCAACTGTTGGGTTATTCCATGTGTGATGGAGAACGGGAGTCAGATGGCGGTAATGCACGGTAACTACCGTATTCTCTGAGAAAGAGAGCAAGACATTATCTTACCCACATCCTCCCGAATGAAAAAATTGAGACAGACATTGCGTGGCCACGAGGTTCGACTCAGTTGCCCAGATGATTGTCTGACCATATTAACCTAACTGTTTTTAACTCGGGTACCTAAGATGTTGAAAGCTCCATCCATAAATAGTGGGAGTCCAAAGAAGACAATGCAGAGTGGTGTGTACCTGACTGACATATGAACTGAAGGAGGAAAGAAAAAGAAAAGAAGACAGACAGACAGATGATGAAAGATTACTTTACCAGTTAACGTCAGACTTGATTGCAGACCTCTCCCCTCACCAAAGAACTTGTTTTTTTTTTCAACAAAAGCTATTTCAGCACTGCTTCTTATTTTTGACTTTACCAAAATGGCAAAAATGAAACTTAGCAGTGGTATAATAAAGCATAATAAAGCCCTTTAATGGTGAGTGAGATGTAGTGGTATGGCTTACCAAGGTACAGCTGGTGGCGAGACTCCAGAAAGGAGATGATGTGGCAAGCTTTTTTCCCTTATATTTGGAAGGAGATGTACTCCAACTATATTTGGAGATGGACGAGGATCAACAGACCACTGTCGACCTTATTAAATCTTGGTTGAAAGAGGCTTTTTCGGATGGGAAATTTGTCTGTTTACACAAAGCTGAAACTGATTAGGTGGGCAGAAGAGAGCGTGGATGTTTACGCCAACAAAATACGACAACTTGCAGGAAGGGCAGGATTCACTGGGCGCGGTCTTGAGACGGTGATGAAGTTGGCATTCGTGACAGGGATCCCGAACGATATCTCAAAGGAGCTGCAACAGGTACCAGTCATCGAAACATTGACCATGGGAGATTTGCTGACACGGGCAAGAGTGCTGACGAAAGATACGGCCAAAGATACGGTCGCAAAAATGCAGTTTCCTCGAAGTGAGGGCAAAGTGTCTTTCAAAACAAAGCTCCAAACAGCCATCACCTATTACAGATGCAGATGCCAGGGTCATGTAACCAGAGACTGTGCAACAAGACAGCCCAATGTAAAGTTTTTAAGTGCCATCCTTGTCCAGTTGAAAAGAGCTTAAAGAAAGTCCTGTGTTATAGAATCCTTTGGTAAGCGTATAAGTCCTATCCTGCGTATTGGTAAAGGTCCAGTGATTTAATCCTATGTCCATCGTCCATGAATGTTACAGTAATTATGACCAGTAGGGTCGGTTAAGTATTGTATCAGCCTCAGAGTACTGCCAGTGATTGGCCAAGAAATAGATCACATGATCTCACCTAGTCTATAAGTATGGGCGACAATCTAGCACATGCCTTATATACAAAAAGAAATCTCAACACACCCCCAATTTTGATATAAGGTGAAATATTAAATCATTTTTTTTTGTTTTATTTTATTTTGTTATTACTAATCTTATTTTTATTAATATTTTCATCATTGTTATTATTATTGATATATCCAGGTTAAGGGATATATTCTGAAGTTGGTATTTGGTATATTATCGCAGTAGTCGTTGGTGCGTCAAATAGCAATACATCTGCCGAGTAAGCTTAGGTTGTAGGCTTAGGTATAGGTACCAACACAGTGTTGACTATTTATACATGACACTGTCCAATCAGATTATAGTGAGGGGGGTGCCATGGTATTTACATATTCGTTACATCAATTATTATTTTGTTATTTTTAATCTTATTATTATTACTAATTCTTAATTTTATTATTATTACTAATATTATTATTGTTAGTATTGTCTCCTTTTTCTTTTTGGATTTTTTTGTTTTCTTATTCTTTTTAATAATTTTTTTTTTTTTTTTTGTTAATTAAAAAAATACAATACAAGTTAGTGAGTTTAGTATTTGGTTGAACAAGTTTTGTCGTGCCCAAGACATCCTTTTTGGGGGGTCTTACCCCTCTGTCTGGAAGACAGTCAGCATATTCCACAGCCCAAACCGACAAGGCGATATTAAAAGTTCATTTAATTTTTTGCCCCCCATGATATCTTTTTTAAAAGTATTAAGTTTTATCTTATTCAATGGTTTTGTGAATAGATCCGCAATATTCTTTTCAGATTCTATATACTGCAAGACCCCTTTTTGATTTCATCCCTTATACATTGATATTTTATATCAATATGTTTTGATCGCTGGTGTATTACGGGGTTTTTTGCCAGTAATATGCTTGATTGATTATCACAAATAGTTACAGGGTTATTAACAACCCCTGATTCTACAACACTTTTAAGTAATGTCCTTAAATAAAGGGCTTCTTGACTTGCCGATGCTAGACTGACAAATTCGGCTTTACACGTTGACAAAGAAACAGCTGGTTGTCTTTTAGATTTCCAAGAAATAATCGAGCTTTCATCTGATAATTTAAAACAGTATCCCGATATACTTTTTCGGTCACTTGAACCTGCCCAGTTGGCATCACAAAATCCCTGTGGTTTTAAGGGTTCAGTCAATTTTTTAAATACTAGCAATTGACTTATTGAGCCTTTCAAATATCGTAAAACATGCTTTGCCCTTGTTAAATGGATTGGTGTAGGTTTATCCAAATACTGAGATAATTTTGAAACTATATACGATATATTTGGCCGTGTAGCCATCATAATATAAATTAAGGAACCAACAATTTCACGGTAGAGTTTATTATCAATTAATTTATTTTCATTATCAAAAATGTTATTTATATCCATTTCGCATGGAGTATGACGTGTTTTATAATCGGTCATATTAAATTTGACCAACAATCTTTCAATATATCTAGATTGATTCATTTTAATAGTTTTTTCACTATGTTCAAATTGTATCCCTAAAAACCAAGACAGCCTTCCCAGGTCGGGCATTTTGAATTTTGAACTTAAGCTGTCTTTAATTTTTATTAAATCATCTTCTGTTTTTGAAGCAATTAGTATATCATGCATAATAATAAAATTATTGCCATTTCTTTGTTAATTTCCTTGGTATACAAACAAGGATCTATAATAGAGGGTTTAAAATCCTGGTCAATCAGGTAATTATGAAAAGTCTTATTCCAGGAATGCCCACTTTGCTTCAAACCATATAGGGCTTTTTAAGTTTCCATACACAATTTTTATTTTCATTTTCAAAACCTTCTGGAGAATATATGTATATGTCAAAGTCTAATGGAGCATTTAAATAAGCACTTTTGACATCTAGATGGTGTATTTGCAAGTTATATTGGACTTCCAATTGAATTAAAGCTCGTATAGAGGTTAGGTTAGTCATTGGAGAAAGGGTATCAATATAATCTTCACCATACATCTGGGAAAATCCTTTTGCGACAAACGTTGCTTTATATTTGCAGGTGTTGTCTTTCTATTTTAAATTGTATACCCAACCGCTCCCTATGATATTTTTATTTTTTGGTGCTGGTTTTAATTCAAATGTATCATTTTCAAGGAGTGTTGCATATTCCTTTTGCATGGCGTGACACCATTGTTACGAATCTTGCGATTTTATTGCCTCAACATAATTGCTGGGTATGGTAGATAATATGTAGCATTAGTCAAAACTTTTTAACTTCAAATTATCAATTACAAAGAAATCTGGTCTTTTTCTTTCGCATATAGGGTACCGTGATTTTGATAATTGTTCAGTTTTACCAATTGGCGAATGATTCTCATAGACTCAATCGGAATAAGTTGGCAAGGCTAGCAAGTCACCGATTTCATTTGATTTTAGGGTTTTAGCATAGGAATCAGTGAATTTTACACATCTGATTTTTTTAATAGTATTTGTTTCAGGGAAATAAATGAGATATGTTGGACTTTGTTTATCATATCCAATAAAAATACCCTCCTCAGCATGGGGGTCCAATTTCTTTTTGTTCTGCACATAGCAAAAACAAATCGTCCCAAAAATATGCATACGACTTAAGTTCGATCTTGAACCGGTAAAAATTTCAAAAGGGGTTTTCCCTAAATATGTATTAAAGCAACAATTCCGTATATAGGCAGATGCAAGTATTGCGTAAACCCAGAGACTTTTTGGTAGTTTTGATTCAATGAGCAAGCATCTAGCCATTGAAAATAAAGTCTGCCACAATCTCTCCACGGTTCCATTCTGGTGCGGAGAATAGCAAGCAGATCTCTCGTGTTTAATCTTGTTCTCAATTAGTAAATTTTGAAAGTTTTCTGACAGGAATTCACTTTCATTGTCACTTTGTATGCATTTCACTTTACCATATGGACTGATGTCTGCTAGATATTGTTTGGTTGCTAGCAGTGTATCAGATTTATGGGCTAAAATGTATAACATTATAAGTCCAGAAAAATCATCAATAAAATTCAGTACATACCTGTAACTGCCTTTGCCAAGGGGTTGTATTGGTCCGGCTAAGTCGCAATGAACTAGCGACAATATCTCAGTTTCTTTTTTGTCTAAAATTTTATTTTTAGTTTCAACCATTTTACCCTGAATGCATTTATTACATGAAGGGGTAAATTTTATTTTCATTCCATTCACTAATTTTGGCAATTTTTTATATCATTTATGTTGCAGTGGCCTAAAATTCTATGCCAGGTGTTGATATCATGCGGAACTAACATTTTAAAAATAATACAAGCATCCCATTTTTTTTTATATTAAATATTGTGCCATTTGGGTAAATCAATTTTGATTTTTTGTGTCCAAAACTTATGTGGGCCCCATTGAGTGAGGTAGTAGTTCTCTGCAGGGGAATGCAGTCAGCATATTCTAGGCCCTCACCAACAGGGCAATCCTGCATACTCTAGATTTCAATAGTAAACAGGAAGAAGGATGCAGCAGAAAAAATGTATCCCTATCAGCAAACACATGGTCTGATCCTTATCCCTAACATATTGACCATTTAAATAAAAGAATTAATTCAAAGAGGAAATAGCTGTAAAATACATCTTGGATGTTGGAGAAAAAGAATGAAAATCATTATATTCTAAATTAATTGATATGGGTATTAAAGTCAGTGGCTATCAATAAGAAGTTTTTAAAAAATTCTTTTGAAGTTGGTTTTATTTTGTTGGATTTTGTTGCTATTGTTTATTTTTGCTTTATCTGTTTTCTTCAGATGAGAAGTTACTGAAAAATTATTGGCTTCACCAAAAAGGAAATGACCTAGAGTAATGAAATGTATATGATATTCCACATTTCATCTTCTTATCCAACACAAGTAGTATATAATTTCTTAAGTTTATTTACACCCTTCCCCCAAAATCCAATAAAAATCAAAAAGGTTATTCTTCATTCTTAGTTGGACTGAGAAATTTTCAGGATCTTCTAAAGCTTTTTTACTGATATTCAGATTTGGCAGACAAAAATAGACTGTTGGTAGGAAAAAAAGTCTTCATGGGATGCTCCACTACACTTTTCTTTGTTTTCTTTTTAAATACCTAACTGTTATGATGATGATGATGATGATGATGATGATAATCATCACCAGATAAAGAAAGGGTTGGTAAGAAATTGCTGTAAATAAAAATGAAGGCAGACAATCCTGGCTCTTATGAACAGCAATAGGAAATTGTTTTGAAAACAACATCACGTAGACCAGTTTCTGATGTAGCTTCAAACTTCCTGAAGAGAACAGATGTTACTCTTCTGCTGACTTTCCTTTACAAATTCTGGAGGAAGTCTGAAAAGTGCGATTTTATCAACTAGGCATCCTTATATTCAATAAAAAAAACTCATACTGAAACTAAAAGATTTATAACCAAATAAAATTGTTTTGACATAAACTAATTTATATTTCTTAATATAAAAAGTATGATAACTTGTGTGTGTGTGTGTATATATATATATGATTAATCAAGGCCTGAAGAAGATATCAGAAGATCTGAAACACGTGTCGCAAATGTAAGATAAAAATAAATAATTTTTTTCTAAAAACATAATCCATTTTACGGACCTTCTTTTTTATAAAATATTTGATTTTCTCCTGTTGGACCCATAACAACACTTATATATATATATATATATAATATATATATATATATATATATATGAGAAATCTAGACAATGAGATGTTTCTGTTACATAATTGATGTGGTGGCATAAATTGTTGACAAGACCCTGTAGTTAGTTTGAAGTAGGTTCATTGGAGTTAAAATCATAGGCGGGTAGATTTCCATTGGATGACCCTAACTGACACCTAGAGAGGCACGAATCTCGCGCACCATGAGAAAAACATAACTAGTTAGATTTAGTTTCAACCTCAGATTGAAGCAGAGAGCACGTGCATCTCTCTGCAGGGGTTGCTAACATGGGTTAAATAATCTTGATCAGGAAAAAAAGTCTTGTGGTTTAATTAATTGCATGACTAAAAAGTTAGCCCTTAGAAGAAGCAGTTAGAAGAACATAGCAACCAGATGACAAGATGACGATCATAGCCGAATCAGTAAAGAAAAAATGAAGTAACAAGTAAGTCTCAGCTCTGTCTCTCTCTCTATATCACCCAAGTTTCCTCTCATGTATATACCTGAGGTATGATGTACAATGTCAATATGGCTATACAACATTTCAAATATTTATTCTTGATAGCAATGTCGATGTTCTAACATTTCAGCCGTTATGACTTTCTTCAGGATGAGATGAGTTCTTGTGTTGGAGACTTCAAATTCTCTTTTTGTTTGAGATGAGTATCCTTAGTCACATATAGGTGGAAGGTAGTAGTCCTTGTTATCCAGTGCAGCTGCTGCTAATTTGGAATGGATGTGTTGATTAGGAGGGGACAGTAGGAATTGGGTCATATGGGAGTAGTCAGAGGGAATTTGGGTAATTTTTGATACTGTAATGTGTAAGGACCCATAGGAGGTTGGACGGATGTGGGTCATTTGTGGGTGCTTGGTGTGTTCTAAGTTGAGGAATTTGTTTAATCTATCTAAAATAGTGGGAGATTTTTTTTTTTTAGAGGGATGTTAAGTCATGTTGATATGGTTTGACATTGTCACTTTATATTAATGATTATTTTACCTCAATATGGAGAGATATTGAAAAAGCCAGATGTGAAGTTTTATATTCTGAGACAGTTGTTGTAGTCTCCTAATCTAATATTCTCTTTATGTTCATATATGCATTTCTTAAGATTCCTGGAGGTTTCGCCTTTGTATTTTTTATTGCAGTCCATGCAAAGAATCATATATACGCCTGCTTCCAATTTTATGTGTTGTCAAGAATTTGTGTTGAGTATGCTATGGATCGTTTTCGAGGCCAGGGTAACTGTTTTGATTCCTAGGTGGTTTAAATTTTTATTTATGGCCCACAGCCCCAACAAATCTTACTACCTCAAAGATACAACCAAAAAAGCAATATTATCACTAGTACGTATATATATTATATACACACACACACACACACACACACAAACACAAACACACACACATATATATATATATATATATATATATATATATATGTGTGTGTATGTGTTGGGAAAATTCTTTTTTCTGAACATGTATACCGACAAAGAAGCATATGTGGATTCCATAACAACATTACACATATATGTGTGTGTGTGTGTGTGTGTGTGTGTGTGTTTGTGTATAAACACAATATATTTCAAATGTAACAAATAGATAAAATTTAAAACATGATAAAAACTCACTACTCAGACAAGCTAGTAATATTCCACATGTCTGACTTTTCAGGCATGTTGAATTCTAACTTAACTGAGGATCAAAATCATCAAACCAAGTAGTAAGTTTTATCCTGTTTTACGACTTAAATATCATTTACACTTGAAATATATATTTGATAGTGCTCTGCATTTTCATGTACTGTAAAGAATTTTTGGATTAAAAATGCTTTCCTTAATCACTTTGTCAGAGAAATTTGGAAAACTTAATAAATAAGGACAAGTACTGAATAATTAGTGACCTCCCTTAAATAGTTACTTCCATAAATATTGACACCACATTTATTAGGTTACAAATTGGATTGGAAATTGCTTTATTCTCTAAGTTGTAGCACTAAAAATGAATAAATCTCACTCTAATGTGCCATGTTTTCTGTGTTATAGTAACATGTAGGCAAACAGACTCATGGTTAAGTCTCAGTAAAAGCACCAGTTCCTGCCAGTTCACCAAAGTTAAGTAGCAATGAACTTGTTCAGTACTTAGATGGGTGACCACTAAGGAATAATAGATACTGTAATCATCCTGATTCTCATGTGCCAGACTAAGTAAAGCTTAGTAAATAACACAGGCAAAAATCAAATTATGTAATAATGTAGATATATTTAAAAAATTTGAAAATTTGTCTACAACACAGACAGGCAAACATGTGTAATGATTGGCATTTATTACAATTTCTGAACAACAAATGTAAATGCATTGACATGTGCTGCTGACTATATACATAGGCTTGAAAACTTAAGCAGTTCAATGATGATGCTTGCAGCCAGTGAGACCTGAACACCAGATGACCTGAAGGATTTTGGGGGAGGAAAATTCCCTTACAAGCTATTTTGGCATATACAATAGATGGTGACTTTGATATAAAGTTGATTCCCCTATTTAATGGTACGATGGTCGAATGGGAGAAGAAGGCAGAACTTGTCTACAAAATGGGCAACATAAATTCTCCAGAGCAAATCATTCCACTGAGACTGACTGGGGGTCTGACTTTGTGGTCTACCAGCAATTAGAAGATGATGAAAAGGCAGACACAAGGCAAATAAAAACTGCCTTGTACACTGCCTTCACAACAGATGAGTTCTGAGCATATGACCAGTTCACTACACCAAGGATGTATTACAATGAATCTGGCAGGACTATGGAAGCTTGCCATATTGTTGGGAGGGTGAGTGACTTCACTCTCAGTACACCTTTTCAAACGGACTGCCAGCCAAGGTTAGGCAACTCCTTCGCACATCAACAAGAATTGAGCTGCTGTCCATTAAGCAAATGTTGGAGTATGCCTAGGTGATCCTGAAGGATAAAACTATGAAACTGACCCTAGTAGTAGCATCATCAACAACATAGGAGACATGGACTAGAAGTAGTGACATCCCTGATGTTATGTGCTACATGTGTAATGGACTAAACCACCTGACACGAGACTGTCCCAGCCATCAAACAGAGGGATGACGATGGGAGATGCTCTGTTTCTGATGATACAAAGTAGGGTCACCTTGTATAAACCTGTCCATAAAATGAGACAGGGGAATAGATGATGGTGCCAGTCTCTTCCCTAGGACAGATAAGAGCTTGGCACTACCTGTAATCACAGTTCATATTATTAGGAAGACGCATATAGTCCTTGTTAACCGTTTTTTTCCAATCAATACCCAGTAAAGACGTGTGTCAATCATGGACAAAAAGGTCTTTGCATGTGATGACCATCAATGGAGACACTATTGCCTGCAGAGTCGGGGTTGTTTGCGTCAGCCTAAAAGGGGGTAAACATCTTAGTGACTCACAAAAGGCCACTTGGATGTGTTCTGTTGACTGGTATAAACACCATAAGAAAGACAGATGGGGTGTACACATCACTTCATCTGGTGCGGCAAACCACCCCAATATGTGGCACTAACTATCAATGTGACCTTGGTCAAATCGATTACAAACTAGGCCGATCATCTCACCAAAGTGCTGCAGTGATGGCTCAACACTATTTGGAAGGAGGCACAGTCATCATGCGTTACAGTCTTTTAGGAACCGGATTTTACAACAATAATGAATATCCATCAGCAAAGCAATATTCTGGTGTAAAACGTACACTGTCCTTCATGAGGAGAGCTGATCCATCAGTATTTAAGGCTACTGTCAAAGAAGTGGTAGAACAATGTGATATGTCAGTCCATAGACGGTTAGACATGAGACACTTAGTGACAACACTACTTAAGACTGATCGATCTTGGTCCTACTTGATTCTCCATTTGGCACCCACTGTTTCATCAAGACTCTGCCAGCATCATCCAAAATTTTATGAATGAGGGTCACCAACTGAGCTGCTCACCAACATTGGGGTGGCATTTGGTGGGAGTGCATTCAGAAAATTCACAGAAGACTGGGGCGTCTGCTTGCTCTTTTGCAGTGCTCACTTCCCAGCAAGGAATGGCATAGTAGAAAGATACCATCGCACCATCAAGCACATTGTTGTCAGAAAGGAGTGTTCTGCGGAGGAGGCGGTGTATATATCAGTCCCAGTGAATGGAATCTACACTTACCAGGTTTAAGTAAAAGGTGTAGACATTAAATCTCCACCAGTAAGCATGGAACATACAACCTACAGAGTGGTAGATGTAGTGTAGGTGAAGACCACACACAATACTTTCACATCAAAATTTGGGAAGGGGTTGGTGATGGCACACCATGGTCTGCACTCAGTCTTGGTCAATGGGATGCTGCACCATAACAGAGACCTTCACACCATTAAGAGGATGGATTCAGCACCCACCGACCATGAAAGTGAGTCCTCGGAGCTATGAATTGCAGAATACTTGCATTCTGCTGCAATTTGACAGATGATGGTGACTGGTCTGACTTGGATGACAAGATTTTACCTCTCTGATGCCCCTCAACCAATGACCATCCAGCAATAGATACACAAGCCCTTTCAGTTCCACTACAGAGAAGCCCGAGAGATAGAAGTGACCACTCCTCAGCTGTCACCTATGTGATCTGGACATCAGGGGGGAGTGTAGTTTACTGAGGTCAAAGCATCCACGAGTTGCCATGGCGGTGGCTGGAAGTCATCCCCAACATATACAGGTGCACATGCGCAATGGTTGGCATTTATTACGATTGTCGAACCACGGATGCAAATGCATTGACCTGAAGGATTTTTTTCAGAAATTCCTTCACACATATAAATATCAGATTATTATAAGATAAATTACAAAACTTTAATTTTTTTTTTATTATAAAAAGCAATTCTTAGATTTTAAGGGAAATTACTAATTACATTTTGATATCCTAATAAAATACAAATTTGAAAACTTCTAATGAAAACTTATTGAATATTAATATTAAAATAAAATGGAAATTAAAAAGAAATTATGTTACAAATCATCAAGCAGAATTATTTTATAAGTTTAAAAAATGTCAAGAAAAGCATATGACAGAAAAGCAGCAAAAGATAAAAGGAATAAAAAACAACAAGAAACAAAAAGGATTCAATTTGATTAAAAAAATTGATTAAAGAGAAAGATTATTAAAATTCCAAGTTCATTATTCATTTTCTTGATTTGAATTTGTAAATAGCAGAGCAATTAGAACCCTTTTAACCTTATAAAGCATTTGATAATAGGCTACATTATTTGATGCTGGTACCATATAACCCAAGTGGGTATTAAACCTTTTCTTTTCTTTTAACAATATCTTATGAAGTCAAAAGACAAATTATTTCTCAATTTGAATTCATTTCCATGCTGGAATATATATATATATATATATATATATATATATGAAAAAATTGCATCAAAAGATGATACTTATTTAGCTGACATTACAGCATTTCAGTTTATTCACCAAACCATCACTGGGGCCATCATTTGTAAAAACAAACAAACTATTGATAAACATAAGTTTGTGAGCCTTGGTTTTTAGTGTGTGGTGGCTTCTGTTGGTACTTAAATATGAGAAAAAGACAAAACTTAAAATGCCACATAAAGTTAGCATCCCCATTCAAACTGTGTGATGTAGATAGATAGCTTTTATTGTAGATATGTTGGCGATATTGTGGGGAACAGCTCTAATCCCAAAAGTTATTGGTCTTAACTGAATTTTGGATTTATGAGCTTTAGGACATCTGTAAATTTTTAAGCATCTTTGTATGATTTGTCAAAAATATTTGTGTTGTTGGTTATAGTTTATCAGAGGGTGGGATAAGAATGTTTTTGTTTTTGGACAAACCTTTCAAAGCTGTTATATATCTCTAAGCTAGGATGGGTTCATTAATGTTACTAGCAAATATATGAACCCTCCGGGTGCAAGTATTTAAGTTTTAATGTAATAAAATATTGTATTAAATTAGAAAGGCTAATGAAACTAAATAAGAATACAGATAAAAAGATTTGAAACAGAGGGAGTATAATAAAAGATTTGAAACAGAGGGTGTATAATAAAAAATGGAACAACTGAAACTTACTCTTCCATCACTCTCGTCTTTCATTGTTATTTTTTCTAATTTAAGTATTTAGTTATAAGAGGAAGTAAAGAATAAAATGACAGTTATTTTATCTTGTTAATGGATTTCATTTAAGATTCATTGAAGAGATTTTTGCTTATATTCATTAAAATAAAACCAAATAGTTAGAAATCAATAATACTAAGCACATATTTATTAAATTCAATTTTTTAATATTAATATGGAAATTATCCTTCCCGTTCACACTGTAAACCGCTATTTTGTTGTATATATAAATATAATTGCATGTTGTCAGTATGTAGACATAGTTAACAGTATTAATAATGTAAGACAATTTTATTAATAATTGAGGTTTAGATAAAAATAAAATCATGGAGAATGTGATGTCAATAACTAAGAGAATTGTGACTAGAGTAGGAATATAGTTTCGGTTACAGACAGAAAAACACACAATCTCCATTATAATAAGATTAGTAGTTGTTGTGGTGATTAGTCTTTGTATAAAACTTTTTGGAAGTCACAATCGCTATTCATGATTCTTTTTTAAGAGTCTCTTTGCAAGACAGGATATCAGGAAATATGGAAGTGAATCTGACAGTGTATAAATATATAAAAATGAAAAAATAAGTAGCATCGAAACATAATATTTATTTCACTGATGCTACAGTGTTTCAGTTTATTCACCAAACCATCTTCTGGGCCATCATTTGTGTAAAAAGAAACTATTGATAAACAGAAATTTGTGAGCCTTTGATAGTGTGTGGCAGCTTCTGTTGGTACTTAAATATGAGAAAAAGACATAACTTAATAATAATCTTCATACAATGACTGCTATTTACACAGTAGCATTGCAACCAACAAAGCCTTCATCAGATGATGACTCTGGGTTCAGACATGGTTTCAGGGCTGAAGTATCATTACCACTAACCCAGAGCGCCCCAGCAGTATCTCATGATACCACCAGACTTTGTCGGTTTGATGTCACAATGTAGGATTGCCATATCTACGCTGATGCGGTTAGAGCTTTATCCTGGATCTTTTTTATATATTTCCTCTTGTCTGGTGGAAAAAGTCCAAGTTTAAACAAAAATGCCAAGGCTGAGTTGGTAATAAATCCCTGGCATCTGACTTCGATAGGAAATACATCCGTTATACATCCGTTTCTGACGCATTGTTCTCGTAGATCTTCACATTTTTCCAATTTACGTTGCTGTGCCTAGTCAAGATTTTCCTCAAATGGAACTGTTAATTCAATGATAAAAACTTTCTTTTGATTAACAGACCAAATGACAATATCAGGACGCTGGGCCGTTAAGGTTATTTCAGTTGGAAAAACGAGTTGACGTTCCAAGTCATATGCAATGCGCCAGTCTGTGGAGCCATCAAACAGTGATGAAATGTGCCTATTTTTATGCAAAAATTTTGAATATGTTTCCTTCTTTAATGAAATGTACAGCTTTGTTGATGTTTTTAACAGCTTTATTTGCAATCTCACAACATATCTTTGATGCCTCCACAACAATCTTGAGGACTTCATTGTGCCTCCACGTGTAGCTTACTCACATCCCGTGAGAATATATTTCAGGTTAGCAGTTTTCCCACATGCTTTGCATAGGTCTGACGTAGCTAACCCCTGACGTGAAGATTGACTGGTGTTGGCAATATGTTGTAGACTGACTTTATCAGGACACTTAATTTTTTAGGCTCCATATGTCTGATGTCGCTCCATGTGACAGCTCTCTCTTTTGCACTCTCCCACCTGGTCCATGTGCCCTGTTTACTTTGTCCTACAGCTGTAGCAATATGCTTGACTTCCTCAAGTTGATGAATTTCCTCTGAAATCAGGATCCTTTTATTTAACGTGGATTCTTTAGACCACCAACGCTGTGGGTGAAAACCTAGTCCTGATCTTCTTTTTTCCACAGTTCCAATTATTTCTTTCATCTTGAGGGACGATTCTGCGTTTTCTACAGTTTGTTGTGCCTTCCATTTTTGATCAGTTATTATGGAAGGCTGGGTGTTCTTCACTAGTGGGTTGCAGGAGTTGCGCAGCATTTGGAAAAGTTACGCTTTACCTAATTTGAATTTCTCAACAAGTGACACCATCAAAAGTTTTAGCTTCATTTATGAACTGTATAGTGCCACATTTGTTAAGGAATTAGGTACCCCCAACCATTTTTTTTTTTTTACATAATTACTGATTAGGCGCTCCATTGTTTCAATCTTTGTCAGTGATACCCCATATATCTGTATGGGCCAATATAATTTAGGAATTAATCCAAAATAAATGCACCATATTTTGTCTTTATTTATGAGATCACATTTATCAATGGAGCGTAGGCCATACTTTAGTTGTTTGTTTATGTTCTGCCAACGATGTCTATCAGTAATTGGTAGGGAGTAGCAGCGACCGAGGCTCTTAACACTTCTTTCGTGGATTGTGGGGATTTCATTCCCATCGACGAAAAAGCTGACTTCTTTGCAGATTCCTTTCACTATGGAAATACTGCGGCATTTAGAAGGCTTTATCTTCATCGCAGCCCATTTGAAGAGCTTCTGTAGGCGATTCATCAGTTGTTTCATATGGGATCCGGATTCTGCGACGAGGGTTACATCATTCATGACAGCCTTCATAGATGGGGCGGTTTTCTTATTGGTGTTGTTTTCAGCATTATATATATATATATATATATATATATATATATATATAAAATGGTGTTATGGATAAATTTGACATACTTATATTTTTGGAGGATATGTGCTTAATTGAAGTCATACCTAATTTTTGAAAATTAATTAGTTAATAATTAATGAATTTAGGTGGGCATATTGTCGGCTAAAAGACATATCAAATAAACACAGTGTTTATTTATGTACTTTCATACTGTCGTGTAGGAAGTCAATAAAAAGTGGAATATAAATAAGTTCAAAACGGACGTAGAATTTGGGATTGGCAAGCTGGTGTAGTGGTTAGAATCTCCGCCTGTCAGCTTGATAGTCGAGGTTTTGAGTCACACACGGAGCAGTCTCCCATGTCTATAACCTTGCTGATGAGACCTAATAGGTCGAAATGTACATTCAGGGATTGACATTTTCTCGATCTGTTTAGCCTTACATTTGAACATATATGCCCGCCTAAATTCATTAATTATTATTATTCAATTAATCACATATCCTCCAAAAATTGTCGGCTAAAAGCCATATCAAATAAACACAGTGTTTATTTATGTACTTTCATATATATATATATATATATATATATATATATATATATATATATATAGAGAGAGAGAGAGAGAGAGAGAGAGAGAGAGAGAGATTTGAATTAACTTTCACTACTAAGCATATAAGCAATGATCTTTTGCTCACAACTAGCCAAGGTTAGTTGTTGTGCCTAGCCACACTGAAGAGGTGTGAAACACTGAAACATGTCTGTGGATGACTTATTAATATATGCTCCCATAAATTTGGTATGAGCTTTTTAAGGCTGATTTAAATTAACTTTCACTACTAAGCATATAAGCAATGATCGTTTGCTCGCAAACTAGATCTCTCTGTGATCGTAAAATATATAAACAAACTTATGTATTTAATAGTTTAAACACCAGCTCCACTACAGCAGCTGTCAGTGGCCGAGGGGATAAGAAATCAGGCAAACAGTCAGTCGGAGTTCGATCCTAGCCAAGGATATTTGTTGTGTCTAGCTACACTCAAGAGGCATGAAACGTGTCTGTGGATGACTTATATATATATATATATATATATATATATATATATCTCAGTTATCTACTAAGCTTAGCTTAGATGTGGCACAAGGCCAGAAGTATGGGGTGCCCAGTGAGAACTGAACTCACAATGGTCTGTGAATTTAGCTTAGTAGTCATTCATATATGGTGATTGCCGCTTCTTGACAGAATAAGGCCATTTCTACAAGTAGTCCAGATGTGAGCAGTTGTGAGCACGCAGATAGCCCACGGATCCAGCTTGTTTTTTTTTTATGTACCCCATCACACATATGAAATCCTCGACATACAGGCGCTGCCACACAGGTCAGACTTCAATGTAGGAAATGTTTCCATGGTGTCCGTCATGTGTCGCTTCAGAATGGAGGGCTCGAGTCACCTTACCTCAAACTTCTTACAGCTATCATCGGCCTGTCTTTCCATGAGGATGTGTATCCAGACCTCCTGTCAATTGGACCTTATAGCTGGAGCTGATTTCCGCAAGAGCATCGGTGTCTGTCCCTTATCAAGATACTTCCCTGTCACGATGCAAGTATGTAGTTTGGGTTTTCCCAATCTCAAGATCGGGAGGTGTCCAGACATTCCAGGTGGCTATTCTTAGCCTTGTTTTGTGTTGTAGTATTTTCTAGTTTTCGCCCAGCTAATGTGGACAACCGTCGAAATGTTGGTTTCTGGCCAGCTTGATAGGTGAACCGGCATTTGTTTAGGTCACTTTTTCTAGACACTTCCCAAATGGCTGGGTGAACAGTGTTAACCGGGGCTGCTCATTCACCCACAACCTCGCCGAGGCACGTTGCTGTTCGATCAGCAAAGCTGTGACGTTAAGTGCGCCACGAATCACGCCGTATGTATGTAGATTCACATTTGCATGCTTCCATCCCGTCAGGCCTGCATACCACACCATTCCTACATCACTCGGGGACTTGTAGAAATATCTGCACATGTTTTTGTTTTACATGTTGCGCGCTTGTGCGACACGCACCGCATACTCTCCTTCCCCAAAGTCAAGTATCAGTGACAAGCCGAGGCAAGATGACTGGGAGACTTTGGGGAATGCAGGTGGATGATCTGATGAGATCTACGGGTCCACCACACCGAAAAAAAAAAAAAAAAAAAAAAAAAAGGACTAAGTTTTAACTTAGTATAAGTCCACATGTACCATTTTAGATTATCAAAAAGCAAAATCGGTAAGTTAGTTCAAATTAATGCTTTTCAAAGACACCTACGTGACTCGCCGTTTTGAATGAAATAATATTTCAGAAATACATTGCTTATTTAAACAAAATAAAAATAAGACAAAGTTTGTTAGCAGTAAAACAATATGTAAAAAGAAATAAACATGTGTTAATTAATATGCATTTCTATTCTTTAAAAACATTAACTTAAAAAAAAAAAAAATATACTACTTATCTGGGCCATTTTAACTCTTCGAGCCGACTTAACATTTGACAAAAGTCAGGGTGCCTTGCTGGGACTTTCTACTTTCTTTCTATTAGGCAGGGGATGGGGGGGGGGGGCTTTTAGCCGACGTGACTAGCCGGTTTGAATGAAATAATATTTCAGAAATACATTGCTTATTTAAACAAAATAAAAATAAGACAAAGTTTGTTAGCAGTAAAACAATATGTAAAAAGAAATAAACATGTGTTAATTAATATGCATTTCTATTCTTTAAAAACATTAACTTAAAAAAAAAAAAAAATATACTACTTATCTGGGCCATTTTAACTCTTCGAGCCGACTTAATATATATATATATATATATATATATATATATATGTTGTGGATTCCACGTATGCTTCTTTGTTGGTATATCTGATGAGTCTAATTTCCTGGGTATATATCTTATCTATATATGTTATATATATATATGCAAAGTAAAGTTGTCAGGGTGGCCTAAAGTTGGTATCAGCCAATCAGCGAGGGAGTCTACCCCCTTTTCACTAGCGCAAGACCAAGGAGATTATTTTTGCGTCTGAGGTGGAGCGCCACACCTCTTATCAGCTCCTTACTTTACCGCACAGATCCCTGTGCTACTCATATGTTGGCAAGGGCTGATATCGATCTAGGAACCCTGTGGTTTCTAGCCGAACGCTCTACCAACTGAGCTAACCCGGCCCTTTATATATATATATATATATATATATATATATATATATAAAGTAAGTTTTTCGTATGTATGTGTCAACGTATAAGTTCAAAACGGGAGGTCACTCTGATTCGAAATCTTGCATATATATTAATATCCTTCTAACTAAGAAATATGCCAAATTTGGTTATTGATTTTTACTGATTAAGGTTTATAATTAATTAATTAAGCCAAAATCACCCAATTTGCGAAACTGTCCATATACCAACTCCTGCTGATGATAAAATATTGTCCCCCTGTCTGACTTTTTGTTACAGCGATTACCAGCAATTAAAATTCAATTTTAGTGAATAAATTTCGCAGTCTTAAGCCGTTCAGCTCAGAATTTATCGCCTATTTATAGTCCAATCTTAAAAATATCCATATGGTTGGAAAAAAGAGAAAATAATCTTTCTCAATATATAATTTGTATGAGTTGAATTATTTTTTATAGCAAGTTAGAAAAAAATTATTTTGCTTTGGACAGCAAAAGTATGTTTTAATGAAAAATCAAATCTCATTCATATCGCAATCTTTTTATTCCTGTCTTTAAAATATTAATTTAGTTAGAAATGAAATAATCTATCTTACAAATATTTATTTGGTAAGAAAGATGTGGTTTTATCGATTTAATTATTTTTTACAGCAAAGTAAATAACAATAATAAGTGAAAACATTTAATAACTCAACTTTGTTTTTAATCAGTATTTAATTTTTTCGTATATACAAAAGAGTTTTAGAAAAAAAGCCTTTTACAAAAATAGGTAGTTAAATTAAATAACTACTTATTTCGTAAATAAGTAAACATATAGTTGTAATAACAATAGCAAAAGTTTTAAAATAAAAATACGATGTAGTTGAATAAATCATAAGAAGTTTAAGTTTAACTTAATATTTCGTATATAAACAGTGTTTGAAATGTTAAGTTAAGCTTTGTTTCTTTCGTGTTTATTAAACACACTAAACAAACATAAAATAAAAATGATTCTAATGTACGTAACTTGAATAAGAAAATTTGTTATCTAATTTATCATAATTCTAATGATAAATAATAGGCAGTTTTTTTTAAATTAAGTCACCACTTCCTTTTTTTTCTCCTTTTTTTACTAAAGACTGTCGAACTTATCTTGGCTGAACTTGAAAAACAGTCGGAAAATTAGGTTGACCCAGAAAAAACAGAATCCACAAATTTTGTAATAAAACTTAATTTTAACTAGGGGGTTTAAGGTTAGTGTTTAGGGTTAGTTTAATGGGAAAATAAATAAATAATTTGGGTTCTGTTTTTTCTGGGTCACCTGTATACAGGGTGACCCAGAAAAAACAGAACCCACAAATTTTGTAATAAAACTGTTAATTTTTACTAAGGGTTAGAGTTAGGGTTAGGGTTTGGGTTAGGATTGGGGTTTAGGGTTAGTTTAATGGGAAAATAAATAAATAATTTGGGTTCTGTTTTTTTGGGGGGTCACCCTAATTTTCCAACCGTTTTTCAAGTTCAGCCCTTATCTCGAGATTTCTTTTAATCATTTATTAACATTTTTTAAAAACTTTAGAAGTTACTTTAATTCATTCATATTAATGTTGTCTCGAATATAACATTTATTTTGACTATCTATTCATTAGACAATTCTCGGCAATTTTTTAAAAAATTTGATAAATGATTATCTCTTAATAGTTACCACCAATTTTCCCTGTGAAATTTACCACCCCCCCTATATTTAACACAATGAAACTTGCATAAAAATTAATATTATCTTGAAAAAGAAATTTTCCATTCGAAAGAAGAAACATTAAACAAACTCCTGATGATTTTTTAAAAAAATTTTCAGCTTACGGAAATAATGAAAATTATGATTGAAAAACAATGTTTTCATTTTTGCACCGTTAAATCAACTGAAATTTAACGTAGCCAAAAACAACTTACGACAAGAGGATTTAAAAAATATACTATGAAAAATCAATTAATGGTCCGATTTTCATGAAAATATATAAGGGGAAATATTTTTTACGAGGTCTACCCTCCATCCCCTATTTCCTTTTATGAGATATTAAAAAATGAACCGAAATTGGGTATACTTATCTCTTATTTTCTCCCCACTCACTCTTTGGTGTTCCTATTTTTTTTTTTAGTCTGGTCATGGGCAGGGTACTTTAGCTAATATATATATATATATATATGGGAAAGTAATTTTTGGTTGTAATGTGAAGCATGGAGGAAATGTGTAAAATAAATGAAAAACTGAGTACAAAGTTCCAATTATCCTGATATTTTGAAAGATTCTATCTTTCTTTCATAAAGATTTTTGTTAGACTGGCTAGCTCCTGTAATCTCTGGTGTTTTATAGGTCAGGTGGTGTTCATGTCTTGACCTGAATTTGATGTTCCGCTTTGTCCCCTACCCTCTGGTAATTCATTGGCTGGGTTGAAAGTGACTGGGGTTGCGAGGGGATGTAGGTTGTTGGTGGTAGGGATGTTGAAATATTTATAAGCATTTAAGTTACCCAGATCTGAGTTTGAGCTGTGTGTGTGGAAGTGGATAATCCATTTTGTTTCTTTCATTGTTTTTTTTTTGTGTTGAGAGGGAGGTTGCTGTTGAAGTCTAGGAATGTGTGGTTGTTGATAGGTTTAATATATAGACAGTGTGTTGTTTTGAGCACAAATTATTACATCTAAGAGGTAGGTGAGTGTTTTAGGGTGAGTTGTGGTAATTGTTGCAGTGTTTGTGGAAGTCTAGTAGGTTATTTAGGCCATGTGTCTATATGAGGAAGATGTCATCTCTATGTACCTGCAGTAGTACATAGGGGTTAGGGAGTAGTCCCGGAGTAGTTTGGTTTCCAGTATGTGCATGAATATACTTGCATAATTTGGTGCCGGGCAGTGTTGCTTGTTGAACTGGAAATTGTTGTGGATTAGGATGAAGTCAATAATTTTACATATGTTGTTTATTTGGTTTGTGGGGAGATTATTATCTCACAGAAACTCTCTGCAGGCTTGGATGCCTTCATTGTATAGGGATGTTACATCCACTTTTGCTCAGATGGCTCCCTCTGGGAGTGCACCTATTTCTTGGATTTTGTTTAGGAGGTGTGTGGTATCTTTGATGTGTCTCGGGATTGTGTGTAGTGAAGGGATGAAGATGTGGTCTATATATCCAGAAATGGGTTTCCTGAGGGTGCCATTTGCTGCTATCATTGGTCTCCCTTGGGGTGTGATGTTAAGAAATTCTGTTAGCTGTTTTTTGTATATATTTGTAGAATCTGCAACTTGTACACCACATTGTAATAATTTGTGCTGGCTGGTTCACAAGGCACGAGCTAAAGACAGGTTCACAAGGATAAGAAAAACACAACAACACAAAGTTTGATGCTAATGGAGGAGGAAGGTGTAACACTTTGTGCAGTTTGTGGTGAAGCAGAGGGCACTTAAATCTATGTCGTCAGCTGGCAAGAAAGTTTGTTTAATTATAAGTCAACTGCTGGCTTCAATGATGTGGTCTTTGCTTATTTTCTTTTTACTGCTACTGGGATGACACTATCACCCCAACTGCCGGTCTGAATGTGCTTCTTTGAGGCTCGAGCCAGCTGAATATATGCAGAATTCTCCCATCCCCAACCCCATGGATCTGACCACCCAGAAATTGACCATAATTTTTTTGGCTGGACTTCATGGCTCCAATTTCTCCTGAAATTGTGAACATTATTTTTTTCCTAGTCTGAATGTCACCAACCAGACTATTAACTTTTTCAAACCCATTTTCTCTTAAAACTAGCAACTTAAAGATATTTATCTCTAAGTGGCTTCAATTTAAGGTGGTTGTACATTTTTTTATAGCTTTCTTAAACCTTCCCTGACTGATCCTTTATTCTCCTACAGACACACACCCACACATATACAAATCCATGGACCTAACATATTCTATTTTCCTTCTTTTTTTCTCTGACCGTTCAGTCAACCATTGTCACTACCTGTTACAACTACTTATAGGCTATGAGCCAGAGACTTAAAAAGGGCTTAGTTTTTGAGTTCCGTTGACATTTTATTCATATGAGAAAATTTCAACTCTTTCTAGAAGTATTTTTGTGCTGATTTCAAATCTGAAGATATCTTTGCTGTAAATGTGTGCACTACTTCAGAAAAAGTGAGATAATACAGGGTGTGAAATACACAGAAAAAGTCAATTTTTATGGTTTACGTTATGTAAAATGAAGTTTAAACAAGCTGTTTAACATATATCAACAAGAAGCTGATATGTCTATGTTCTTATATCATGTGTTAATTTCTTTAATCAAGGATTTTCAGCAAATAAAATGAGCCATTTAAAGCATATAACAAAAATGTTATTTTCTATACCCGTATCAAATTCTCAAATTGCAAATACTCTCATAAAAAAAACATTGCAATTTATATTCATTTGATAAAGAAGATAAAAAGCATTTACATTTCCAAACCTTGAACTTTTCAAAAATTATACTTAGAATAACTGTTTTCAAATACTTATGGTGATTAAATTCCTTTCTTTACTTTTATACTGCAATTTACTTTTTGATGTAATTTTGTACACACAGATTGACTGTTATAAACATATGGATATTCAGACTAAATTTGATTATATATAAAAGAATAATGCAAATAGGTTGAGTTTTCTTTCAGTTATTATGTTGAGAGAATTGTTATCTTAGAATGCAACATTTTGAAAAGGAAATAAAATGGGATCCTGCAAGTTCATCTTTACAAATATTATTCATCCTCTGAGGAGTAAGAATCTTCCATATCATTATACTGCAGCATTTCATTATCCTTATTATTTTCAAGCATATAAGAACAGACCACATATTGGCAAAGGCCAGTACAATTTATTTTCCCTTTTCCCTTAAAACAACTAACACTATCACAGCAAGTAAATGCATGCAGAGACAGCAGAACACTTGAAACAGCAGGTCCATATTTCTCTGCAACTCTGTTCAAGATATCAAATAAGACAATCTACTAGGGCTAGTCGCCATATACTAATCAGCACTTAATTCATGCTGTTGAGCAAGGAAAAGAAGAAAAACATTTGTATCTGAAGTCTTGATGATAATGGAAGGGAAAGCAGTTGATGCATGCTTTGCATGAAGCAAGTGAAGCGTATCTGCTGTCTCATGATTAGTAATTCAACTTGTTTCCAAATCAGTCATTGTTGAATAAACTGACTGGAAACATTGCAACCTTTTTTCATGTTCTGTCAAAATATCATTTTTAATTTCAGATGATGCTCCTTGGCCAGATGCTATATTTATAAGTTCTTTTTCATGATATGTAAATCGATTTTGCTTCACCCCTTATCATATTTGGACTTACTAAGGTCTTTTTTCCTATGGCAACCCTCTGCTTTTCCAGCCATTTCAGTGCAGCTTCTAGATATTTCTGCACTTTGATTGAACAATAAAATCCAACAATGAACAGCATTAGCATTATTAGAGAATCCAATCTGGCCACCTCTGGTCTTGCTATCTCTATTCATGGTCTATTCCATTGTCTGGTTCATTGATGTCTGACTGAACGAGTACTGATTTTGTTGCTGAATCCCCAGTAGCGAAATGCTCTGTTACTGAAGGGTGTATATCTGGAACAGCAGGCATTTCATAAATATACACAGGGAGATATCTGACATAGTTAAAATGATCATGTGCAAAATACCAGGGTATAATTTCTGCTGCAGATTGAAAGTGAAGGGCCCATCTCCTATCCATGTAGCCTGAACAAAATTTAAAAACAAATCTTCAGTATTCAAGTAACTAATCAAAAATGCAAACATTGTAAATTGACTGCATCTGTCCTGAATGAACAATGACAGTTTGCTTTCAAACCCTTTAAAATCACTTGATGTGCAGAGGTGTTGGAATTGTGTTTTCAGAAAAGTATATAAACTTTTAGACAAGGCAATGAATTTATCTTTTCTTCTTCACTCTGTGTGTCCATGAAAGTAGATAAGAATTTCCTTCTCAAAACCTCAGCCATGATTTTTATTATTCTGACACTTCGATTGTAGTGTGTGCCTTTCATGACCCTAGGTAATGACCCTTGTGCCATAATTCCAGCTTCAAGTAGAATGTCAGCCAGCCATGAATCTTCAAAGCACTTTCCAATGACACTGAGAAATGACATGCAAGTCTGACAACTGTTCTTTGCATACACATGGCATCATTCCAACACACTGGCTGGACCTTGGCATAAATCCAAAATTCCTACATTTCCTTAGTAAGATTATAATTGCCAAGAAAAATTTAAATAGCATTCATTTCTACATGGAATTATTTTTTAAACAAATGCAAAACTCATTGCTATGAGAGTTTATTAAATATGCTTAAACTAATAAATTAATGAGGGGGGTGATAAAAAAAAGCACACATACACACATCCATGCAGACACATACACACACACACACACACAGTACTTCTACACACTGTTATAGAAACATACTGACACAACACACAAGTGAGTGAGAGACAAAGATAGACAGGTAGATAGACTGTATATTTATTTATTAGAAAAAGTTTTGCCTCATGTTATCTGTGTGGCCGAGCAGATTCCCAACCCCCATGAACAAAGCGCATCCGGATATGTTTGGCCTGTGCGAGGGGGAGGAGTGTGGTGAGTGACCACAGAAATTGAACTAGTCACCTTGTCGTTGTTGAAATCCTGTTGAAATTCCACACGGGCAGTGCAGAGTAACCCGGATGTAAACAGTCTCGTGTGGATTGATGCGTACTTGAAGTGCTGGTGAATGTCTAAGTACGTATGGGCAATGCAGAGTGAGTAGCCCGGATGTACACAGTTACTATGTATTTAAGGACCTGCCCTCCCAGACCGGGGTACGGACCAGTAGTCGGATTTTGCTGTTGAGATGAGTGGAAGAGAAAACTGTATTTGGATCTTGCTGTCGAGAAGAGAGTAGTACTTTTGTGAGAGATTGTTGCAGACTGAAGACTTTGGTAGTTGGGAGAGCATATGCGTCGGACTTGATTGTGGACCAAATACAGAGTTCACTTTCTTCCTATTACAATCTTAATCAATTATAGCATTTTTTGGTCATCTGCTTAGCCAATGTTTTGAAAAATTAAAAAACATTTAAACATACGAGCAACATTACCTTGTTGACAGACAATGTGGGTCCATTTATTTGCATAGTTGCAAATTTTTTAAATGTTATTTCAGTAAAAGAAACAACATTTTCATTGATATTAGTTGATTCAGAATATATAGCACAAAAATGTTTGAATAGGCTATTTAGCTGGTTTTAAAAGATAGCATCCAGGCATTTCAAGTTTAACGACTTTCCTTATAAAAGGTAATGTAAACAACTTTTTGCACGCTTCATGTTTGGAACAAAAAAAACAATTATATTACGTTTTCATAAATATCAACAAGAATTCATTGTTAGGGTTAGGGTTGGGGTTAGGGTTACAATTTTATGTTTTAACAATTGATAATGGAATATGCCATTTTTCCACTTTGGAAAAAAATACATGATAGTCAAATTTACCTTTATCATTGCCTTTTTTTGTTAATTTTGTAAAAATTCACATGTTTGATCCCAAAGTCATTAACAGTATCTATATTGTTCATATAGAAGAATTTTTTCTATCTTTGTCCTTAACAAAATATAAATTAATATAAATAAATTTTTGTGTTAAATCTGTGTAGTTATTTTTAACATTACTTGCATTCATAATAAAAATATTCACAGTGACAGTAAAATAAGCACAAAAGTAGGTTTGTCTATTTTACCAGGACAGGCTAAATAAGCCTAAAACCAAGTATGTCTATTTGACCAGCCTCTAAGTAGCCTCTTCCAAAAATTTTGCATGTTCATTTTTTTTTTAATTTAAGGAAATTTAAGGGAGATAACTACGATAGCTGGGAAATCAATATTTACTAAGTTATTAACTCCCTTAATTGATTTTTACGCTCAAATTTATTGATCAAATAATGCATTTAAAACGGATATTATAAAATAAAACTTTCACTCTGAGATAAATTGAGATTTAGACTGTACTAGATTCATCCTCTTTACCCCAAGTAAAATTTTTTCATATAAATTTTACGTCTACAGAACGAAACGATTTCAGTGTTTGGCCCATAGTCTATTAGGGGTCTTTGGTATACTGCTTCCATTCTCTCGTTCCCATTACTTTTAACTCATCCACCAGACTACTAAAAGGGAGCTGCACTATGTTGCTGTTACCCTAGAAGGCCACACTACTTAAGCATCTTGGTAATGTGCATCATATTCTCAAACAATTGGTAACAGCTTTTTCTAATGGCTCGACAGTGGTGAATGGGAAATTTGTATAAAAGTAATGTCCAGAAATTGCAAGGCAATATTGCATGCTAGAAAAGCCATGCACCCTGTCAATCTTGATTTGTCAAAAATAGGTCAGCCATTTATTTCGACCCTTAAAAGTCTGTTGGATTGTGGCTGTGTCCTTCAGACTACTGTTGTAAGTTTTGCCTAAGCTTTTAACTGACTTTTGTTACTACTGTAATTTTAAATCTAACATTTTCCATGACCTTTCCTTTTTCAATACCTAGACTTTGTTAGCTTGAAATTCATTCTGGTCCAAGTCATACTATTTTCAAGCCCTTTCAAAAGCTACCTGCTTCCCATGATTAATGTTGTTGTGATGATAAGATTGTCCATATAGGCTCTAATAGGAGGTGAACACCTGACTTAGAAAGAGGGCCTTGACATTCTACCATTCTGCTGCCTTTATCAGAATGCTCATAACTAAAAAAAAAAAAAAACAACTTGTGATGATGCCTTTTTCTAGAGCCATGAAACAGACATACTATTCTACAATCATCCCTGCAACCTTCTTGGTTGTGCTGTGAACTTTTCAGTACCTCCTCATTTAAGAAGTCCATGATGATATTGATGCTTTAACAGAAATTCTGTCATAAGAAAGGAATAAAGACAAGACAAGTATTATGTTTAAAAGGGGTTTTACAGTGCAAAGGTTTTGCTAAAACTTAATGCTTTTAGCGGTCATATATACATATATAAAGTAACAAGTAATGAACACTTATCTTTGTTGAGTTCCTTTAGGGTGAAGAGTTTAGTTGTAGTCTCATTCGTTGTTGTGTCTGCTGCTATATTTGTTCACCCAAAGTTGAGAGGTACTGTCTGTGTTCGTTGTAGTAGTCAGCAGTAGTGGCTGCTGTCAGGTTCTATTCTCTCAGGAGGAACGTGGTCCCTCTCTGAATACCTTTACTGTTCTGCTAGTCGGGACATCCGCTTTTATCCACTACTTTTACTGTTAGGGTCTTCGCTCCCACTACTCTGGTCCCTTACTTCCAGTCCCGAGTCAGGGGAGGATAACCTATATTTTTCATAGCTTCTATTTTGGAGTGACGGATTCTAATTAGCATTTCTTTATCTTATACTATGTGAAGATATAACTCTAGAAAATTCAATATAAAAGTGTGGCTAAATTAGTGTTGTGGCAAGTATATTCTAGCCTGGTTCAAATTGTTGATTAAATTACATAAAATTCTTCCATTTCAATAAATCATTAATAAATTTATGAATGTGAGGTGACTTGTGACAGAAGAATATACAAAGATGTTTGGAAGAATATAGAAAACTTATCATTCAAGCAAATTTAACCTGGAATTGCTTTATACTCTAAGTTAGAGTCAGAAGAAAATGAACTTAGACCTAAGTCCCCTGTCAGAAGAAGCCATGATACTCTCTCTGAAAGCCTCCAGAAGTCAGAGATCTATGAAGGGCATAAAGCCATTTTGGTTCAGGGAGGTGTAGTATTGTATGCAAATGAGACTATAAAAGTAGTCTGCCTCAGTAGCAAGGCAGATGGCTACTAACAGTACCTACATTTAAACGTATGTTCCCGAGATTGATTGACTTCACAGCACTATCCCTACCCAGGGAGCTTGCTTCCTGCAGAGTACACCACTTTAAAACTACCTTGCATTCTGGCCCCATGGAGTGCTAAATACCAAGAGCATAGTAGTATCATTAAGTATTAAAAAAAGTTTTGTTCAAGTTGATACTAGGTGTGTGAGGGGGGGGGGACACACATATTTATATAATCATCATCATCATCATTGTAGAATACTGATAACTGTCATTCTGTGTTACTTTCACCCTTAGCCAGGATTGAACCTGCAGTCTGGAAATGACTGTTACAGATTATTAACTATTGGACAGTAGGACAGTCAAACACCTCCTCAGCTTAATGGACTCTTCCTGGCAGCAGTGGCAGGAATTATTTAAGCTGTTATAGTGGGCTCATTAATTTACTAGTAACTTCATGTTAGGCTTGGTCAGTCAAACCAATTGTTGACTGTCTAACTGACTGACTTCAATATGGCGCTGCGAACAGGATTCGACCTAGCTGGATGGGAAAAGCTGTTTATTGAGGCAGGCATATCTGTTGCCTCTGCCAAAACTTATGCCCAGACATTTTCTAGTGAAGAGATTGCAAGGTCCAGCTTGCATATGCTAGACCGTGCAATGCTTAAGGAACTGGGTATCAAGACTATGGGTGACATGCTCACTATACTAAAGCTAGCCAAGGTTCCCCCAGTGACACTCCCATTATCAGCTAATTATGCAAGAACACCAACTGCAAAACTTCCTCAAATCCGTTCGGAAATGACCCCACAACAATTCAGGAAGTTCAGGATAGACTGGGACGTATTTACAAAGATGACCAATCTTCCCCCCATACAGACTAACATTCAACTGTACAATTGTGCTGATGAAACCGTCCAGAATTCTATCATCAATACTTACCCTGACTTCTTCAACACCAACCCTAGCAAACTGCTTGATATGCTAGAGGTGTTGGTTACACAGAAATCAAATCCCATGGTGCACAGAATCTCCTTTTCATCCATCATACAGAGTGACCATGAGTCCATCCAGGATTACTTGATTCGTCTACAGTCAGGAGCACAAGATTGCAACTATATATGCCCCAACTGTGATCATGACTTGTCCAACATATATATAAAGGATCAGTTCATTCGGGGCATTGCTAATGACACACTACAGGCGGATATATTGGCTAAGGCAGGTTCACTGATGACCTTGGAACAAAATATAACTCATGCAAAAGCATTCGAGATGGCCATGCGAGACCAAGATAAGATGTCTGGTACCTCAGATGTTGCAAGGATTCGAACATCTGCGTATCACCGACAGAAATGGGCCCAAAATTCAGCCCGTTCAGGCACTACATTCAACCGTGGAGACATGGTGGAAAAAAACCCCAACGTAATGCATGCAGAGGTTGTGGTAGTTACCGGCATGGTGGGGCTGGAATAGGTAACCGGCCACGATGTGTGCGGCATGGGGTCAAACGTGCAAAGCTTGTGGAAACGGAACCACTTTGCAAATGTCTGCCAATCAAAGAATGAAGAAGGTGCTATTAAGTGCCTGGAAGATGAAGAAGCCAGTATGGATGCCCTGATTGCGCACCTAATATTGATCCAGTAACTGACAGTTACAAACCAGATAGCCACAACGGCCGCGAGGAGGTGGAAGCCACATTAACCCCATTTTCCCCCTGCCCTGACCCAAGACAAGCCAGAGATATCCCTGCCGCTTGTCCTACCAATCTCAAAATCTACCCTGACAGTGGTGCAACCATATGCCTTGGTGGGTTGAAACACCTACAGTACATGGGACTCTCGGAGAAAAAATTTAGTCCCCTCTAAAAAAAAGTACGTGCAGTAGGAGGGTTCTCATTGGTGTGTCAAGGTTGGATACCCATCATGTTTACAATTGGGGAGAGGACTACAAAACAGGCACTATATATATGTAAAAATATACAGTGATATACTTTAGTAAGGCAGCCTGCATTGATGTGGGTATATTACCTCCATTCTTTCCTAAACCTATGGCAGGGCCTCCCGCCCCTGCAAGTAATTCAATAACATGCAATGCGGTATTCACGGATTCCCAGCATAACACACCAAAAGCTCCAGCCCATAAAATCCAATATCCTAAAACCCCTCCATTTCCACCAACCAATGAAAACATAGAAAAAATTAAGCAATGGTTGTTAGACCAATTCGCTACGACGGTTTTCAACAAAAACGGAAAAATTTCCTGCTATGGCTGGACCCCAGCCCACATACACCTCAAGGAAGGATCAACCCCCAAAGCAAGACATAACCCTATCCCAGTACCATATCATTTTTAAAGAGAAGGTACGACAGGCCTTTGGGATGATGTCAAAAGGGGTATCCTCGCCCCAGTACCCATTGGCACCCCCACTAACTGGTGCAGCACAATGGTAATAACTGCAAAGAAAGACGGGAGGCCTAGAAGAACGGTAGACTACCAATATTTGAACTCCCAATGCAAGCGAGAGACACACCACACCAGCTCGCCATTCCAATTGGCATTACAGGTACCTTCCAACACTAAGAAAACTGTCTTAGATGCTATGGATGGCTATCATTCAATCCCTCTAGATGAGGAATCACAACCACTCACTACCTTCATCACTGAGTGGGGTCGTTTTATGTATCTGCGAATGCCCCAGGGATATTTAGCCTCCGGCGATGCCTATACACGCAGATATGATGAAATAATCAAAGATGTTCCCCGCAAAGTTAAGGTAGTTGATGATACCCTACTCTATGACGAAAATATAGAAGGTGCTTTTTATCATACCTTTGATTATTTGTCACTGTGTGCAGAAAATGGGATCACGCTCAACAAGGAAAAATTCCAATTTTGTCAGGATGTGGTTCAATTTGGTGGTCTCCAAATAACACCAACAGGAGTTGCCCCTTCCAAAGAACTACTCAATGCAATAAAAAACTTCCCTATCCCAAAGAACATAACCGACGCAAGGTCATGGTTTGGGTTGGTTAATCAAGTGGCATGGGCATACTCCCTAAGCCCCATAATGGCTCCTTTTCGAGACCTGGTCAAACAAAATTCACACTTTACGTGGAACCAAGATCTCGAGAACGCGTTCCGCAAATCTAAGGAGGTTATCGTTGGCTTGGTAAAGAAGGGAGTTACAAGCTTTGACATCAATCGTGCAACCTGCCTTGCCCAGACTGGAGCAAAGAAGGTATGGGTTTTTTATTGCTCCAAAAACACTGCACATGCCCCACAGACAAGGCTCCAGTTTGTTGCACAGAGGGCTGGCGCATCATATTTGCAGGTAGCAGATTCTGCACTGACGCAGAGCGCCGATATGCACCCATTGAGGGCGAAGCAGCTGCAATCGCCTGGTCATTAGACAAATGCCGCATGTTTATCATGGGATGCCCTAATGTAATAGTGGTCACAGACCACCAGCCTTTAACAGGGGTATTTGGTGATAGGGACCTTAGTAAGATTCACAACCCACGCCTATTTAAACTGAAGGAGAGGTCCCTAAGATATTTCTTTACCATTCAGCACTGCCCCGGCAAATGGCACAAGGGTTCTGATGCCATATCCCGCAACCCAGTTGCCATAGTAGAAGCCCTTACTACTTTATTCTCAACACAACCTTCTAACCAGGACATACACCTCTCAGACGACATAGATGACTTAATGGAATCAGTGACCCATCAGGCAATGACGAATTGTAGGGATAGCAACAATATCATATCACTTGACCATATTCGTGCATCTGGCCAAAATGATCAGCATTACACATCACTTTTAAAGGTGATTGAACAAGGATTTCCTTCTATACGTTCTCAGGTCGAACCAGAAATCCGCCATTTCTGGGAGGTACGTCACAGACTCACCACGGACAGAGGCTTAGCACTGATGGACGAAAGAATTATCGTACCTAGGACCCTACAAGGGAAAGTGCTACATTGCCTACATTCAGCTCATCAGGGTGTAGAGGGCATGAAAGCTCGTGCAAACGATTCAGTGTATTGGCCTGGTATGAACGCATCCATACGCAATTTCAGGAATAATTGTCGGGTGTGCACCAGTATCGCCCCATCCCAACCCCTCGAGCCAATCACTTTAACAGCAACTCCAGATTGGCCCTTCCAACAAATAGTAATGGATATATTTTACGTTGGGCATATTGCATACCTTGTTTGCGCAGACCGACTCACGGGCTGGATCATCTTATATCACCTAAAACCTGGTCATGCCACCACTAAAAGATTAATATCTATTTGTAGGAAACTCTTCCACACTTATGGTACTCCTGAAGAGCTGAGTAGTGACGGTGGCCCTCCTTTTAATTCTGAGCAATTTCAGCAGTTTCTCAAGTCATGGTGTGTAAAACATAGAAAATCATCAGTAGCATACCCTCAATCCAATGGCCGAGCGGAACTCGCTGTCAAAACTGCCAAAAGGATAATCCATGGCAACACAGGCCCTCAGGGTTCACTAGACAACGATAGTGTTGCCCAAGCAATCCTCCAATACCGCAATACTCCCATTCAAGGCATCGGCCTATCCCCAGCGCAGTTGCTGCTCCACCGCCGACTCCGGGATTCAATCCCATTAAGACCTATCCTCTACAAACCACATTCTGAATGGATAGCCGCAGCACAACGTCGTAAGGAGAGTTTTCGTCAACGGAATGTCCTGCTGTCGGAAAGATACAATAGGTACACACACAGTCTTGACCCGCTACAGAATGGTGACAAAGTAGCCATCCAAAACCCATCAAACCGCCGGTGGACCACTACAGGCACCGTCATTGAGGTTCTCCCACATCGGCAATACCGGCTCCGAGTGGACGGATCAGGTAGGATCACACTCAGAAACCGACGCTTCCTGAAAAAGCTGACCACAAAACCCAAACCCACACCATTGCCTAGTGCTATGCTTGATCCCATTGGCTCCAACTCTAACACCCCACACCTCAACACTAGGGACCTGGCTTCACCCAATGTCACTCCGCCCCCAAAACCAAGGCCGACGAAAATACCCCGGGCATTGTCAAGATTGCTCCCCTCTAATCAGCCTGGCCGAAAGGAACTAATTTCTCCTCAAAGGCCAATACGCCTGCGCAATGGGAGAGGGGGGGAGGAAGGGGAGATGTAGAATACTGATAACTGTCATTCTGTGTTACTTTCACCCTTAGCCAGGATTGAACCTGCAGTCTGGAAATGACTGTTACAGATTATTAACTATTGGACAGTAGGACAGTCAAACACCTCCTCAGCTTAATGGACTCTTCCTGGCAGCAGTGGCAGGAATTATTTAAGCTGTTATAGTGGGCTCATTAATTTACTAGTAACTTCATGTTAGGCTTGGTCAGTCAAACCAATTGTTGACTGTCTAACTGACTGACTTCAATAATCATCATGTCGCGCTGTTTGCACGGATATCCATGACAATCTCTCGCCAACCTTCCCTATCATTCATCGACTCTGGGAGCTCCTCCACGCAGCAGCCAGCATCCTTACATAGTTGGTCAATGTAGGTTCTGGCATGGTCATTGTTTTATTACGTTGGGCTGCTTTTTTTATATTATTTCTTTTTTCTCTAACTTTTTCTGTCTCCCAAGGAACAGTGTGCTTAGCCCTTAGTTTGGTTGGTACGCACTCTGCTGCTGCTTCTAGGTGAGCACTAACAAAGTTTTTGTATTCCTCGTTTGGTGAGAGGCTTTCAGATGTCTCCTGGAGGATATCAAATTTATTTCTTACTGCTACAGCGTAGCGATTGCATATATCGCTGTTGGCAAGTGTCGACCATTCGTATTGTACAGATCTACTGGTTTGCTTTTTATTTCTACGCAAGCTTAGTCGTAATTTTGCAGTGACTATTCTATGGTCGGAGGATACTCCTTCAAAGGAGGAATATGCCTCGCAGTTCATTGCACTATTTATCCATTTCTTGTTTATTAGGATGTAGTCTAGTTGTGCTTTTGTGTTATTTGGGTGTGTGTATGTCCATAGTTTGCCCTTCCATTTTTGGAATTTGGTGTTTAAGCAAACGAGTCTGTTCTCAAGGGAGAACTCAGCTAGGAGATCGCCGTTTCTGTTTGGAGTGTTGTGTAAGCTGAATCTATTGTTTTCGTTTTTTCCTATCTGTGCATTTATGTCTCCCCCAATGATCAGTACATTATGTTTGGGGGTGTGTCTGCATAGCGAGGATAGCCCATTGTAGAAGGTTTCTACATCTGGTTCATCGCTGGCGTTTGTGGGGCTGTAACACGATACTACAGTCATGCTAGGGTTGCCATTAAACGTAGCGCTCATGATTCTCGGTTGGATTTTTTCTATGCTATTAAGTGATTTTAGTGCTCAAGGACTGAGAAGCATTCCTACACCTCCTATAGTGGCATTGATGGAATTTTTCCATGCAGATGCTGACACAAATGTCCACCCATTTCCAGATTCATGGTATTTTAATTCTACATCACTATGGTCAAATCTGTGTTCTTGCACACATATGATATCTATATCTTTTTCGGCTGCGGACACCGTAAGTTCGGGGAGTTGGCCTATCGTTCTTAGCGTTCTAACATTAAATGTTGCTAGCTTCAGTGATCTTTTACATCTAAGTAGGTTTGTATTGGGCTTGGGCTCTATGTCTGCTTTATTAGTTATTGTCGTCAGGGCTGTGTTTTTATTATAGTGTGTGTCATGTTTGTCGGTGCTGAGAGTGATGTGGTTTAGGTGTGTGATGCATTTGGAGCTCCGTATGTTATTTATCGAACACTGGGCCGAAGCTAGAGCCTCAGCAGAACGCGTACTTTTTGTGAGTGCAGGGAGTACGTTGCTGTAGGATCCGATTTTGTAAACTGTCATGAATGGTTTTGGTTGGGTCAAGGTCATAGATATCTATCGGTAGCTGTTGGGTTAACTCATCAATAGGCGCTAGACTTAGAGATGAGGAGCACTAGTTACCTGACTGAACTGGTTGATCCTGGCCGTTGACCCAATCTGGGTTCCTCCGCCCAGCATCTTGTGATATACGCCTTTGGCCTATTCAGGTTCTTCCGCTGCGTCTCACACCCACCATGCTGCTACCCATGGTTTGGTTTACAAGCCAATATGGCATGTAGATTTTTGCAAGAGGGATAGAGAGAGAGACTCAGAAAGAAAAGACATAGAAGAGACAGGTTATAAGAAAAGGGGGCAGAGTTAGGTGAGGGATAAGTTTTAACTTAGTATAAGTCCACACATCCCTTCCTAAATTAGTTATTACAGGAGTGGAGCATGGAAGGTTTTAGTTTAGAAGTTACCATCTGTATGACAATACAAGGGCTTCTGAGAGAGAGAGAGAGAGACAGAGAGAGAGAGAGAGAGAGACAGGAGAGAGAGAGGAGGAAGGAGGGACTACCATTTAACATGTGTGACCCGACTAATCATTTTTTTACGAGTTAGGCCGACATTTGAGAAAACTAAAATATAGCGACTGAATTTAAAATGAAATTATGTTAGAAACAAAATTAAAAGTATTAATTTTAAAAGATACAAGCATAAGCACTTCTCTTTAGATCCAATATACTTTTAAACAAAGTAAAGTTTTGAAATAGACACTTTGGTGTACATCTTATATTGATAATTGCTTTACTACTAAATTCCAGCAACATTAGGATTCCTTAGCCTTATGCTTTCATATTCAACTATATCTAAAAGTTGTAGCACTGAAAAATATTTTTTATTTTTTATTTATTCAGCATATGAAAGTAACCAGATAGCAAAACATTGGAATTTTAAGGTAAAAACAAAAATCAAGAATGTAAAGAGAATTTCCTGCTCTAATATTTTATAAATTAAGAAACAAAGACTTTATTAATTCCCTTAAAAAAAAAACATGCAAAGAGTTTGTAGTCATAAGACAAATTGATATTTATAAATAGTTTCATATGATAGAAGAAAGAAAGTAGCTGTTTAATTTTTAGATACTTTCATGACTCTTATTAACAGATTTTCTTTTCTTAGAACATTCTTTATCTTATTCCTTGTTTTAGATTCTCAAGGAATGAATTGTACTCATTGCTTTTTTGTGTGTGTGCTAAAAGATTTCCTAATTGTGTAAAAATGAGGTTATATAAACATCAGTTACATACATTTGTGATCATGTTTAACTGCATACAAGCATGTTTGTTTTTAGAATTATCTATTGTGTAGAAGGTATACAATGTACTTCAGTAAATTCTTTGAATGTTTACCTATATGCTATACACTACTAGTACCTCACCTAAATGTAAAATTACATTAAATGTACTAGCAAATTTATGCACCCTCCGGGTGCAAGTTTTTAAGTTTTAATATAATAAAATATCATGTTAAATTAGAAAGGCTAATAAAACTAAATAAGAATGCAGATAAAAAGATTTGGAACAGAGGGGGTATTATCGAAAGATAGAACAGCTTTGAAACTAACTCTTCCATCATTTTCCATTACTCCCATCTTTCACTGGTAAATTTTCCTAACTCTTTACTTAAAATAGGAAGTAAAGAATGATATTACAGTTATTTCTTCTTCTTAATGAATTTCTTTTAAGATTTACCCCAGAGATTTTTGCTCATATTCCATAAGATAAAACCAAACAATTAGAAATCAATAATACTTAGCATATATTTATTAAAATCAATTTTTTAAGATCAATATGCAAATGAGCCTTTCCATTCACACTGTAAACTACTATTTTGTTGTATATATAAATACAATTGCGTATTATTAACATGTAGATATGGTCAACAGTCTTAATAATGTAAAACAATTTTATTATTCATTGAAGTTTAAATAAAAATAAAATCATGGAGAATGTGATGTAAATAACTAAGGGAACTGTGAATCGAGTAGTAATATAGTTTCGGTTACAGACAAACACACAATCTCCATTATATTAAGATATGACCTACAGTTAAATCATGTTGGAAGCACTAGTTTCCACTAAATCGTAAAAGTTAAGCAGCAATGAACCTGTTCAGTACTTAGATAAGTGACTACTTAAGTAACAACAGATACTGTAAGCTTAGTAAATAGCATTAAATGTAAGAATGAATAAATACAATAGTCATTTACTAATCTTAGCTTAGTTTACCATAAAGCTAGAAGTACAGGGTGTTTAATCAAATTCACTAAGTCTGCTAGATTAGCTCATTAAACATTAAACCATGAGAAGTGCTCATGCAATCAAATATGATAGGTGCCAATTCCTGGGAATAACAAAAAGAAATTATCTCTTTGTCTAGAAATATAAAGGCAATTCACTTTTTTGCACACCCATCAATTTGAGAAGTGTTACGAGAAGTATCATGTTAAAAAAAGAAAAAAAGTAAAGAAAAATTCAGATAAATAAAAATTTGGTCATTTAAATTTAAATGATCTCCCAACCCATTTTAAACCAAAAAGCTGAACTTGATAGTGTAATGAAATATTAGTTTTTGGGAAGAGGGGTGTTCATTATGATTAACAAGTTTTTACTTATTTGCCAGTATATAAGACACACGATATCTGACATACTACTACTCCTTGTAACTCATCCAAACACTATTGCTGTCCATTTTGAGCTTCTGTAGACTGAGCCCCAGTGCAACATTTGCATAGTTCTTTTACTTTATTTTTCATTTAAAATGTGTATTTTATCTGCCAGGAAATAAAACATTTTTTTTATCCACACAGATTTTCTATTACTCAATATTCCCTAATCTTTTCAAAAGTCAATCCTCTTTTTTCTTTTCTTTTTTTTCTTTTCTTCTTGTTGTTTTCAAATATCTCAACTAGGTTCAAATATTTGTAATTTATTCCAGTCTATCACAACAATTGCTTGTCACTCTCATATCTTCTCCCAAATATTTTCATCCATCTTCCTTTGAACAGTTGATAAATACACCATTATCAGATTAATGAAGCTCAAAATCACATTTGTAGACTTCACTACAGTTTATTTCTCAGAATCATGTTCTTTGAAAATAAATTATGCAGTACCATGCTTCCAAGGATTTATCAATGCCCTGTTAAGGTTTTGCCATAAACTTTCAACTAATGACATCTTTCTGTTTTCAACCAGTTCCATCAGACGGTGAAATTACATTTAATAGAAAAATCCATGTTCAAATCTTTTGATACATTGGCCAAGAATATTTTATCCTATGTCACCTATTTTCCCCTTTGGCAGTAATAGTATTGACTGCCACTTTTAGAGACAATTAAGATAAAAGTTATGACAAATAGAAAATTCAATGTTCACATTACCAATTACTCATAACTATTAAGCCTAAGAGATGACTAATAAATATATACAGTATTGATCATAAATTTTTTTTTTTTTTTTTTTGGTTAATGGCATATAAATTCCTTATAGATAATTCAATATCAAAATGTTATTCATTTGTAAATGTTTGATTGTAATTTTTTTTCAATTTCACTTTTTATCTATAATTAGGTTTGCATAGTTACATGATATAAAGTATTCCTATCTTAACACTGCAGGATATCAATGGCTTGCTCTTTTTAGGGTGAAGTCTTTATCTTTACAGATGCAGATTATGCATATGATCTAGCACTTCTGGCAGATAAAACTACACAAGTAAAGAATCACACACTGCATTAGTCTAAAAAGGGTGGCAATTCAAGATAAAACTGAGTTCATGTGTGTTTTAAACAAAGTAAAGGCATCTCCACACTATATGTATGGTATCCGCCAAAATTAGTAAAATTCCATGTTGTAATTGAATACCAGTATTATTTTGTATTATGTGTAATTATGTGTGAAAGACTGCATCATTAATAGTCCTTTATTTTAAACAGTTCATTTAAACTACTTGAAACCTCTATGATTTAGGCTAAATCGAAAGACTATGTCTATACTTATTTAATTTGCTCAAAATTGTTGTCGCCTATAAAATGAATTTTTCACTCTAGAAATATAAAAGATATGACTGACACCGGTGGTCTCAGCAATTTAAAAAGGGCGGCCTTTTACCAAAAAAGCCTAAAAACCATAATCTCCCATACATGACTGATTTCATGTCATAATTATTTGTATAAGTTAATAATCAATTATCTTTTCAAAATAATACGTTTTCATTAATGATAAATCCAAACGCATTATGTCCAATATATAGTTAAACATATTTATTATGATCAATAATAAATCCAACTCTATTTTCTTTCACTTATTCTAACCTATGCAAAATTTCCAACGCAGTTATATAGATTATCTAATGGGTAACTTAATAAGGATAACCTTAATGCACAAGTATACTTCAAGTAAATAATTTTTTTAAAACAAAATAATATACATTCATCCCTTTTAAGTTCAAAGATCTTTCATCTTTGATCTATACATTTATAACACCATCAGATTGGATTAACTCATAATACGGTTACTTACCACTACCCAGTCATTTAAGTCTGAATCCTAATTGAAATCATAATAGCACTCATTGGGGGGATATACTTCCACACCTCCCAAAGACATCTCTACACTTATTCAAGCTTTGAGAATCACCTCCTTTAATATGTCAGAGGATTTCCTTTTTTTTTGATATCAGGATTAAGCAAGTAAAACACATATTACGTTTACGGGCACTCTAAGTCATTTTTAACCCATAACTTTTATATATTTTTAGGATTTAACGCAACACCAGACGACCAATCGGACTATTTTATTGCAAGTTTCAAAGTAATTACAGTGGTGCAGTAATACAAGAAATTTCCATTCTAAAACAATCAGACATTTTGTTGCAACCTCGTTTTAATAACAGAGGTTGTAGCAATTTTCATTTCTTAGATAAAAACCCCCAACCATCCCGCTGATTTCATGCCCAATCCCCAATAGTTTACATTGCAGTCGCCATATCTCCAGTGGTGCACAGTAGGTTAGACGTCAAAAACATGACCTGCCCTAAGCGTACTTGAATAAAAAGTAAATGAACACAATCTTACAATGGGACAGCCCATGGAGATTTGGTACAAGCGAGCCATTCAGGCTGCAAGTTTCATTATCTTGAGTCACTCGCCACACCTCCCCTGCTCACGCAGGCCAGACATATACAGACACGCTTAGTCCTTGGAGGTAGGGAACTTAACCTGAACAATAACTGATTTGAGATTTACTTTTTTATCATGGGAAATAAGATTTTGGATAAATCTTATTTAATGCCCGAGTTTGACATCACAAAAGTAAGTTGGCGTTGGGTCCCAGAGGGAGCAGTCAGTTTTTCATATTAAGCACAAAGAAAGCACACATGCATTTCTAGCAGTCTGTAGTAGTTACATTCAGCCAACATATTTAGTTACGCACTCAAAAACTCTGAGTTGACAAATTCCTAGCAATCGTCAATTAACTTCATACTAATAACACTAAATCCAAACGCTGTTCTATTATAGGTGAATTGTTGGTTATATTTTATTCAAAATAAAGTTATTAAATTGTTTATATTTGATCAACTGGTATTATTTTTTGAGAGAAACCAACTTCTGTTTTACTCTTCTATCACCAAAAGAAATTACTACAGCTTATCGATTGGAGAGACTGCAGTTTCTATAGTCAATAAGAAACACAACACTTAGAGGTGAAGATGATAAAAACTTGTAACAAGCAAACCATTTCCAACAGTTGATACAGAGAAAACTTCTGATGAGTGAGCATGACCCTAGACAGTTTGAGGTTTTGTTATATCCATACTCTAGTTCTCCCCCTCTTTCTTTTATCTTCCTTATTATATTTTCTTTTCTTTCTGGTGTGTAGCATGTTCTTTTTCTTCCCTTTCTTTCATCACAATCAAAACAGAATAGTCCATTGTTTATCTGAGTTGCACCTACATATTACACATACTTTTTTTTCTGTTATTCTTCCTTCTTTCTATTGAAACAGATGATACAAACAGAATGGTCCATTAATGGTGGTGAAAGGGCATGACACCAAGTGTATTAATATATAGATTATTACTACACAGATGTTTTACTTGAACCACTCTTATTTTGTAAGACAAAACACTTATTTATTGTTGATACTGTAAAAATGGTTGCATATGTCATAGGATTACTTCACTTTATTAAAAGAAACAAATTTCATTAATTTTAAAGTATCTTAAAAATTTCTATGTATGAAATACATCTTATTATAATGGAAATTCTCTCTGTCTCTCTGTAACCAAAACTATGTCACTGCTTACATCACAATACATTCAGGAATTGCTTAAGTTTACCAATGAGTATTTAATTTATAGTCAAAATCCTTAATACATAGAATAAAGAACAACACTGTATTATATATACTAACAATTAAGTATGTAACATTAAACAGTCCACATTGTTTGTTAAAACAAGTTTTAATAAATTCATGCCCAGTATTATTGAATTATACATATCTAAAGTTATCTAACGTATACAGTTTTACGAGAAAATTATTTACAAATAAGAAAATAGTTACATAATGTTCTTCTACATTTAATTTGAAGATATTTGTGTATTTAACTGTATCCAGTTTAGGTTTGTGCATGTCCACTTTTCATTACAAGTTTAAATTTAACGACAGTTTGATCAATCATTCTTACCCCCTCTGCTTAAAAATAAACTGTACCAAAAAATATACTTACTCCCTCTAATGACAGTTTCATCAATCATACTTTTTTTTCAGATTTAATGACAAATAAAAAGGGGTTCTGTAGTTATATTTGATATTTTTCAATAGAATTATTAATTAATACTAATAAGATTATAATATAATCTTATTAATACTAATTAATAATTTACATTTTATTATACGGTGAAATAAAAAAAGTTGTTTTGATTATCATCAGTCATAAAACAAAACTAACATTTTTATTCATTTGACAACCCCCACAAAAAAACCTTCAAATATTTAAATTAATTTGAATTTAACTGTTAGAAACTTGGTTTTATTAGAAAGAAAACATTTGAATTTTGACAGGAAAACTAATTTTTATGTAAATTATCTTTAAAATATAAGATTTCAAAATTCTGCTTACATTTTTTTATGAAAGAGCATGGCAAAAATTATTTTTTACACTGACCGGAGGGTGTTTTATTTTTATTTTTTTTGCTAGTATTACTAAAGATTCTTCAATGAATAAATTTTTGTCTAGATGAGTCCATGACAATTTGCAAAAAAGAAAACATGAAACCAATTTTGATACTTTTTAAACAAAGTATTTTTGGTGAAATGCAGGATTGTGCAGAAACAACACACATTATATTCTCCAGATTATCAAAACTGAAAATTTATCTCAGCATTAAGATTTAAGGATATGAAAGACATTGAAACAAAGACAATGGTATAGCTTCCCACCATATCAAAAGAAGAGTTTCAGAGGTGCTTTGACCAACTGAAAGCTTGTTGTAATAAGTATATTGAATGCCAGAAGAATTATTTTGAAGAGAATTAACATTTCATTCATCGTTTATTTCAATCTTAGTAAATAATAGCTTTAGCTTTGATATTTCTTTAACACACCCTGTCTAAGTAGAAAACCTTTTTTTTAATAATTAGTTAATAAGAAGGGAAAATTACATTTTAGTTGCAGTAATAGTAGTATCAGTTTTAATAATACTTGTATCTGTTACATACATTAAAAAGCAAAAATAGCAACAAAAAAAAATATACATATAAAACAATTATCTCCATACCACTAGCAACAATTTTGCTAATTAACCAGAATAAAATATTTAAACATATACTAAGTTTTGCTTAGTCTGGCACGCAGGCCTCATATTGCTTACGGCAATATTTACAAATTTTCTTGATTTCAACGTGCCGAGGTATTAAGACTGAAAACCTTTTAAAACGGATTAAAATAAGATCTTTTTTACATGGTGATTTTTATGAGTTATATATATATATGTATATATATATATATATATATATATTATACACACACACATTAAATATTACAAGGGCTAGGTTTTGGAAAAATAAAATTTTAATGATAACAGCATGGATTTTTTTCATTTAATATTTTAGATAGTAGACATTAATCTTTCTTTTCAGAGTAGCTGGATCAATGCAAGGTCTATTTTTTTTACATAGGGACTTAAATGAGGCATCCCATGAGGATTCCATTCATGATTCAGTAATAATGGATCTACAGGACTAACTTTTCAAAAATCCCCAACTCAGATACAAGAATCTCTACCAGGGTCAGTCCGTTACGATGTTAGGATAAGACTTATGTCGCTAATTGTGTGGATATTTAACTGCATGCTTCCAACTGGTCAAGTCTGCCCACATTGCCACACATCCATTGCCATGGGCCTTTTTTGAGGGAGGTTGATAGATGAAAAGAAAGCAAGGAACATTTGTACATCATGGTATTTGTTATGTTTACATACAGATAAATTATATGGAGGATAGGAATTGATAATGCGAGACCAGGTTTGTTATAAAATTAACAAAGGATTTATCAAAACACAGAGTAGAAAAATGCTTCTGCTCTCAAGCGAACTTAACCAGGATCTCTGAACGCTCGGCGTTCAAAAACATTCAAATGTAAACAAACGCTTTGTCAAATCAAAGGGAAGTAACTCTATATTTGTTTTAAGTCTATTTTTGTAATGAGAGAGGAGACCTACCTCGTGCAACACGGTGTGACAGAGAGAGTGGCGGGCGTGAAGACTTGCCGTATTCTCGAAGGAAGCGGGCTAGGCTTTGCCTGGCATGTAGGACTGACCTAGAGTCGAACCCGCTTCAGAATGTGACTGCTGTGGATGATCAGTGAAATAAGAAATAACATAGTGGCCCGGATGTAGGTGGTCACGCCGTGCTGACGAGTGTCGCACGGACAATTATGAGTGAGGAGCCCGGATGTGGTTAAATTGAAGTGTATTTAAAGGACTTATTCTCACAGACCAGGGAGAACGACTGCAGTAGTATTTTGTTGTCAAGACGAGTGGGACAAAGAAATAATTTTGGATATTGGATTTTGGAGCGAGATACAGTTGGGAGTGGAACTTTGCGTCAGACTTGACTGTGACCCCCCCCCACACACACACTGATTAAAAGCTATTTCGAAGTAGTTACCAAAGTATGCCAAGATGATCCCACCCGAGGTGATTGGTGCGTGGTTGGACGAGAGTTGAACGCATGGGTGGATGCAACCTCTCTAGCTCATGACATCAAATCTGCCATTGTTAGGGTCTCAACATTCGGTGCCTGTTGGAGCTCGACTGAGATATTATCTGGGAACCCCATGACAAAAGCCAATCTTGCGTCAACACTGCATTTACGATGGCTTTCATAATAAGCGGTGCCACATTAAGACCAAATCCTAACCGTGTCAAGCAATATCGTTTTCCCTTGACAATCACAGCTCTCACATTCTGAAGGAAGTGGGTTCGACTCTAGGTCAGTCCTACATGCCAAGCAAAGCCTAGCCCGCTTCCTTCAAGAATACGGCAAGACTTCACGCCCACCACTCTCTCTGTCATACCGTTTTGCACGAGGTAGGTCTCCTCTCTCACTACAATTTTGTTATAATATATATATATATATATATATATATATATATATAGTGATATGTATAAGAAGGAAACCGGATGTTAACGCATCAAAAGTTAAAACAATAATGACAAAAATAGACATTCTGCGCATAGGATCAACGCAGGTATAAAACAAAATTGAAAATGGTAATTTTCTACCAATCAGAGGCCTAAACAAGATGTTTTCAAAAGACCTAATTTGGAGCCTAGCAAAATGATATAAAAAGGGCTGCTTTCAGTTAAGAAGGCCGATTGCAGATCAAAAACATTCACCTGACTACTCCACGTTAGTGGATTTCTTACTGTTTAAATTACGCGCTTTCTATCCTTCCCTCTCTATAATTCTCTACACTGCTGATATATAAGCAATACTCTCTCTACCTCTACAAAGACTAAACTTTACCCTTTCTTCCTCTATCATGGTGAACTTTAAAAAAAGGATATTCTGCTGGACCATGAACAGTACATTTTGACTACTGTAATTTATTTATTCTAATACAAAAATTATCAATTATTTTATGAATATTTGTTTTTCTAGTATTGTTATTTTAGGTCCATTAAGTAGGATTTAACCATTTTAGTGTTAGTAAGGTACTTCCGTATATCTAGTACGGATATATCTTTTTTGGGAGTAATAAGTTTAAATGTATGATCCCAATCACTGGACACAGACGAATACTTTCAAACGATCGGAAATGTCCAGAGTTCAATAGAAGTTCGACGTCACTCAGTCGCCATTTTGAATTTTGAGTTATTGAGCATTGCAAATCAAGGAGGGTCAGTCAACAAAAGTAACTTGTAATAAAAATGGAAGGCGTAATAAAAAGTAGTTTGACAGCAAATGATGCGTGAGATCAAGGCGTGTTGTAGACAAGCAGCTCAAAATGAAATAAAAAAAGCGCATGGCGTCTGTAACGCAGGAGAATGCAAAATGGGGTTTTATATGGCGGTCTTTGGTGTTTTATGTTTGTGTAATTCGATGTAAATACTGCAAAGAAATGGGGTGGGCTGGAGGTGGGTAAAGAGAAAGAAGAACGAAAAAGAAAGAAAAAAAAAAAAGAAAAAAAAACAATCAATTCGACGGTAGGCAAATACTGAAGTGTATCAAAGACATTTTCTATTATTTAGATTTTTCGGACTGTTGTCCTCATCTTAATTGTTATGTTACATAATCTATGCATGGATTATTGTCAACCCCTGTATTTCTGAAGGATGGCCCTTTTCATATCATGGGCGGGACTTTCCATGGAAATTACAGAAAGCCCGCGAAATACGTGAAGTCATGTGGGACCTGGTTGGCTCTTCAGTTTCAGCTTGGACGTCAGACAGAGAAGATGTATCTGCTTTAGCTGGGCTCACTGCACACGCGCGTTATGTTAGTTAGAGAAATGTGTTTAGTTAAGTAAATAAAGGTTTAAATAAATAATATGGTTTTGTGGTTGATCAATGTCTTGGCAACAAGACTGACCTAGAAGAAGAAATGAATTAAGTGCGACCGACTACCAAAACGAAGTCCAGACGCTAGAAGATGAACGTAAGATACCAAAGATGAGCAGAAGAATAATAGAAGTAAGGAAAGAAAGGGTATACAACAGTTATATATACAACGTTTCGACCAATGTGCCCCCGGTCTTCTTCAGGTGTTTCTTGTCGAATTCGGGAACCTTCTCGATCTCGAGAACATTCTCTTCGAACTCGAGAATCTTCTTGTCGAGATCAGAAGCCTTCATGTCGTAATCAGGAGCCCTAACGGAACTTCGAACCGAATCCTGAAGGTTCCCGAGTTCGACAAGAACGTTCCCGAGGTCGAAGGGGTTCCTGAGTTCGAGAAGGTTCCTGAGCTCTACAAGAAACACCTGAAGAAGGCCGAATGGCACAGAGGCCTAAACGTTGTGTATGTAACAATGAAAATGAGGACAACAGCCCGAAAAATCCAAATAATACAAATTATCATGCTTAATTTAAAAGTTCAGTAAAAAGATATTTTTATTCGTTAAACAACTGAAATTCAAAAAAAAATCTTATCAGTTTCGAGGTGCCCGTAGTGTAATGTTTATCGTCGTAGGAAATGGACACGGCGTCAAGAGTTCAAATTACTGGACGTGTATGGTTGCATTTCACAAAGCACTAATAACGTTGGCAAAGTATGATTTCCAACATCTCCCCAGTTAGGGGGT
>CM042137.1:84763506-84811006 GCA_023376005.1 Doryteuthis pealeii
AAAAGAGAAGAGATCAACACACACACATATATACACACACACACATACACATATATACACACACACACATACACATATATACACACACACACATACACACACACACATACACATATATATATATACACACATATATATACACACACCATACATACATACATATACAACACACACATACATACATATACACACACACACACACATATACATACACACACACACATACACATACATACACACACACACACACACACACACACACACATACACATATACATACACACACATACACATATACATACACACACACATATATACATATTTCTGAATGCTGGACATCGAAGTGATCAGATCAATGATAAGAAGTGGGAGTAGGTAGGTTTCCCAAGGCGAAAAAGATGACTTTTAGTTGGTAATAAAAGCGGTGGGCATTATTTTTATGCGGTAATACGTATAAAATCATGAGAAACATTCTGTAACTTTTCCGGGTTTATGTTTTCTCATTTTAATTAATAATATGTATTTTAATCCACAAATTAGATGCTAAAATTTTAGTTCGCTTCGTACAACAAAGTAGCCAATCAGAATACATCTTTCATTGACTGTTGATAAATGGGCGTACTGTTACCTTACTACTGGATAGCAGGTCAGATATCAGTATCATTGATGAAGATATCTGGAAAAAGATCAGTCGTCCGAAGTTAATGGCGAAAAGTGTGTGTGGAAGAAAATTGGATTTTAAAGGGGAACTGAGGTGCAATATTTCAATTTTTGGACCAAACGTACAAGTCTAAGGTATATGTAGTGCCAGGAAAGAACACTTGTCTATTTGGAGTCGACCTGATAGTACTGTTTAACTTGTGGGAACGACCTGCAAACTCTTTTTGCAACAAGTTAAATATGGTAAAATCTAGTCAGATGAAAAGTTTCCTGGAGGACTTGAAAGCTGAATTTCCAAGAGTATTTTCAGAAGGTCTTGGACACTGTGTGAAGACAGAAGCCAAATTTGAGTTAAAAGAAAATGCCACACCAGTTTTTAAACCAAAGAGAAACGTACCTTTTTCTTCGATGGACGCGATCGAAAAGGAGTTGGAAAGACTTCAAAAAATGGACGTAATTAAGAAAGTTGACCATACTGATTGGGCCAGTCTGACAGTTTATGTCAAAAAGAAAAATCATAAGATAAGGGTCTGTGCAGATTTCTCAACTGGCTTAAACGAGTGCTTAAAGGACCACAATTACCCACTTCCTTCAGCAGAAGATTTATTCTCGAAATTGAACGGTGGAAAATTTTTTTCCAAGATTGACCTCTCTGACGCATATTTGCAAATTAAAGTAAATGAAGAATGCTCTAAATTCCTGTGCATTAACACTCATAAAGGTATTTTCAAACTTAAAAGACTGCCTTTTGGTTTGAAGGTAGCCCCTGCCCTTTTTCAGCAGGTGATGGACACAATGCTCGCAGGACTAGAATTTGTGATGGCCTATCTAGATGATATACTGATCAAAAGCAAAAATATGGAAAAAGCACAAGAAACATGTTAGAGAAATATTCAAAAGAATAGAGGAATTTGGATTTAGGTTGAGTCCAGAAAAATGTGATTTTTTTCATGGAAAAGATCAAGTACCTAGGCCAAATCACTGATAAGGATGGTCGGAAACCGGATCCGCAACGTACCAAAAGGATTGAGAAAATGCCTGCTCAAAATTCAGTGACAAAATTGCAATCATTTTTGGGCTTGGTGCAATACTATGCCATATATATTGCTAATATACATAATTTAAGAGCCCCACTAAATGAGTTATTAAAAAAAGGCGTTAAATGGGAGTGGACGAAAGAATGCGAATCTGCTTTTCAGAAAATTAAATGTTGTCCGTTATCAGATTTAGCCTTAGCGCATTTTGACCCAGATAAGCAAATCATTCTAGCAATGGACGCAAGTGACTATGGAGTTGGTGCTGCATTGCTCCATAAATATGAAGATGGAACTACGAAAGCCATCACACATGCCTCCAGAACTCTAATCTCAGCTGAAAGAAATTACAGCCAAATTGAGAAGGAAGCGTTGTCGATAATTTTTGGAATCAAAAAATTTAATCGGTTCCTTCACGGACGAACATTTATCCTTCAGACGGATCATAAACCCTTATTAACGATTTTCGGATCAAAGAAAGGTATCCCTACCCATACGGCGAACAGATTACAGCTTTGTGCCGTAACTCTGCTAAACTACCAATTTAAGATGGAACATGTGTCATCTAAAAAGCTTGGACATGCAGATGCATTATCCAGATTGATTCCACAGTATGGTGAAAGTTTCGAAGAAACAGTAATAGCAGCACTCAAGGACAAAAATGAATGTTCTAATTCAGTTTGTAACACAATTCAAGAACTTCCAGTGACCCTAGAGGAAATTAAAAAAGAAGCTGTGAAGGATGATTTCATAAATAAGATGAAAAATCAAGTAAGATGGACTGAAAAGAATAAAAAGGTAATAAAAATTTCACCTTTTTCCATCTGTGAAGACATAGTAATGTATGCAGAAAGAATTGTAATTCCACAAGTCTTACGAAGAAAAATTCTAAAAGAATTTCACACAGGCCATCCTGGCATTTCAAGGATGAAATCCCTTATCAGAGGATATGTTTATTGGCCTGGTATGGACAAAGAAGTGGAAAACTGGGTAAAAGTTTGTAAAGGATGTCAATTAGCGGCTAGAGATCCTCCAGTGAAGACTAACCCATGGCTAAAATCAGACATTCCCTGTCACGTCTACATATTGACTATGCTGGACCTTTAAATGGATTCTTTTACTTAATCGCAGTGGATTCATTTTCAAAATGGCCGGAAATATTCAAAACCAGACATCCTACATCAAAGAACACCATAAATGCTCTGGATGAAATATTTAGTCGCTTTGGTGTACCTAGAACAATAGTCAGTGATAATGGTACAGCATTCACGGGATATGAATTCAAAGAATTCTGTAATTCCCTGGACATACAACATATCACTACGCCAATTTACCATCCTAGATCAAATGGATTGGTAGAGAAGTTTGTGGACACGTTTAAGCATGCATTACAAAAGAATAAAAATATTGACACAGATGATCGAACTATTCAGAAGTTTCTAGCCATCTACAGGGTAACACCAAATCCAAGCAATGATTTAAATTCGTCCCCTGCAGAACTTATGTTTGCTAGAAAGATAAGGTCAATATTTGATAGACTATCACCAGACAAAAAGAAGAAAGTTACCAGAAAAGAAAACTTTCTAGTACGGCACTATAGTACAGGAGATAAAATTTATTTTAAAAATTTTCAAAAAGGAAAAAATTATTGGATGGATGGAATTATAAAAAAGAGAATTGGGAACATGGTATACACCATTCAAGGCCCAAAGTTTATCTGCAAAAGGCATATAAATCAAATTCGCCCAAGATCTTCTGAAAGTGAAGAAATTCCGATGGAAATTTTGTGTGACACATTTGATATTCCCAAACCCTTGTGTGCACAATAAGAAAAAGTGCCAGAAAAAGAAAAGTCGTCAGGCGTCTGAGCCCTGATCCCAAACGAAAGCGGTATTGTGAAGCTAAAATCAAGAAGATTTCAGCTTCAGGGGGAGGTGTTGTAAAGAGAAGTAACCCGCACGTATGCAAATGAGATACGTATTAAAGAGCAACAGTGGATTAGCTCAGAGTGATGCGAGTTGATCTCCAACCACGAACATTGTTTCGTATTCTCAGATTGCAAACACACGTGCGACAACTTTCCAAGATAAGTAATCTTACCAAGAGACTTTTTTACCTTGCCGGCCGGAAGCCGTTTGTTTTGTTATTTGTATTATTTGTAATAAATTATTATTACAACCACTCAATCTTCTCGTTTATGTATTTCCAATACATAACAAAAAGGATTTCACAGAATTTTTCATTTGGTTTATCATTATTTGAGGTGATAGGTTGAAATTGGAATCCAATTTTGACCTATCACCTCAAGATGATTTTGGCATACCAAGAGGATTTCAATACATGGTAAAATAGAGATGATTTCAACCTTTTGGAGAAATTTCCAGTCTATCCTGTTTTTGCATGTGTCAACTGTGCTTTGTCAAATTCCTTTTTCCCCCAGTAGCCCATATGATTGTGTAATGGAAATGGGGTCGCCGCTTCCTTTTTTTCCCCATTCAATCCCAATATCAAAATCTATTTCCCCGTCTCATTACCGTTAGTCCCATCTAAAGATACTCACTCTCTCTCTCTCTCTTTCTTTCTCTCACCAATGCTATGGACTAAGAGAGGAATGTGACACAATGGTTGAGTGAACATACAGTCAGAAAAAAAAAAAAAAAGGAAAATAGAATATATTAGTTCCATGCGTATGTATATGTGTGGGTGTATGTCTAGAGGGGAACAAATGAATGGTTCAAGAAAGCCATAAACAATGTATGACCACCTTGAATTGAAGCCGCTTAGAGATAAATATTCTTAAGTAACTAGTTTTAAGAGAAAATAGGTCTTAAAAAGTTAATGGTTGGTGACTCAGAAAAAAATGAATGTTCATAATTTTAGGAGAGATTGGAGCCATAAAGTCCAGCCAAAAAAGTTATGGCCAATTTCTGGGTGGTTGGATCCATAGGGGTGGGGATAGGAAAATTCTGCATATATTCAGCCAGCTTGAGCCTCAAAGGAGCAGATTCAGACCAGCGGTTGGGTGATAGTATCATCCCAGTAGCAGTAAAAAGAAAATAAGCAAAGACCACATCATTGAAGCTAGCAGTCGACTTATAGTTAAACAAACTTTCTTGACAGCTGAAGACATAGACATTAAGTGCCCTTTCCTTCACCACAAACTGCACAAAGTGTCACACCTTCCTCCTCCATTAGCATCCTGCCTTCAAACTTTGTGTTGTGTTTCTCTTATCCTTGTGAACCTGTCTTTAGCTTGTGCCTTGTGAACCAGCCAGCACAGATTATTACAATGTGGGGTCATCACCATTGTGCAATAAGGGGCATGAGTTGCAGGACGGATATTATCACAGGAAGAAGTGTAAATAAGTACAAAAGGGAAATGTCCCCTTCGATAGTAGTAAACCTTCTTTGACTTATATCAGGCCTAATCATTCGAACCTTACCATGGGGAATCATAAGTCTACCATATTAATAATAATAATAATAATAATAATAGAGTAAATAGAGAAGTAATTTTACCAAATTTGGAATAATATAGCTCATTCATATAAATATAAAAAATAAGACAAAAGTTGGCACTCAAGCTCCCTTTACTGGTGTCATTTTTGAAGATGTATTTCATATCTGATTCACAATTTTCCACACATTTCTACTTCTCTCAGGAAGAACAAAATGTCATCCATGTTAGTATTCTCAAACAGATCCCCCATATTATTTGTATTGAAATATTTCTGATTGGAGCGAAAACTCCACACGAGAAAATTTCCCATACCATGGTTGATCCTCCTGATTAAGCATAAAAGAGTAAGTCTTGTATGGCCAATGCACAGCAAAACCAGTATTACTTCTTCCCCTCGGTATTTCCATACCTTAACCAATAATGATTTGTTTAGTGTACTACTATTTCAATCTTTTTATTTGGTTCTTTAGATCCGTATATGGGATCTTGAAGTTTTCATCAATTTCTTTATTCATGACATTTTGCAGCTGAATTGGCTTGGTCATTTCCTGTTATTCCAACATGAACTTCTTTTAACTCATTTAGTTTATAAAGTAACTTGACTATTAATGGGTTTCAAGTTTTGTTTTTTAGCATAAATAGTACAGATAATGAAAATATAAATTTTGTGTTTGTATTTATTCTATATCTGTAGCACATGCTTCAGCATTGAAGATAGAGGTTTCACTTGGGAGAAGTTTCTTGCTTATTTTCTTGTGACATATTGTTGCACTTCCAGTTGTGTTTTCATGTTTGGAGCCATCTATATAGATGGGTTTATGACTGAGATAATTTTAGAATTCCTCCTGGAAATTAAGAGAATGTGTATTTGCTTTTTGGAATTTGCATAAGTCTAATATTACTTTTGGAGTTTGTATGGTCCAATATGTAATGCCAATAACATAAAAGTGTCAAACTGTCTATTTCTACATAGTAAAATATTTTGCTATCATAGGAACACTAATATTTGTACAAAGAAGAAGAAAAGAAAATGGACAATTTACTTATCTCTGTGCATTGGTCTTTCTTGTGATATAGCAGATATAGAATTTTCTTTTAATTTATCTACATCTAAAATTATTTTATTTTAATTTGTTTCTGTCAATTTCAACTGCACAGGTAAATTGAGTTATTTAGGGTTCAGCAACAATACCTGATTGTTTTTAATTCAATATTAAAGTACTGTGCCAGATAAATTTTGATAATTGGCAGATGTGTCTTCTCATTCCTATCTATACAATACGCATCAAATTATTATACAAAAGTTTTTGTTTCAGAAAAGATGGTTTTATGGCATGTCAACCCTTGGGTTATTTTATGCCAAAGACGTTTTTGTTTTATTCATTCTTGTTGGGTATTCAAATTTCTTTTAAAGTCATTTTTTAAACATCTTTTTGAACTCATTTTAATCTATTTAGCTCATAGATGGGACCCTAATAGGTATTAGCACTTCAGGCTAGAACAAAAATGGCTCCCATTTGTTTAATAAGTGTCAAATTATTATGTAAGCACCCCACTATGATTATAAGTTGATTTATGATAAGGCTGAGAAGAATTCAATTGTCATACAGTTTTGAAAAGGCAACCTTTAAAATAGCAAAAATGTTGAAGAGAGACTGCTGACCAGGGATGAAATATGTTCAAGACTTTGGTACATCATGTAAAAGTTAAGCACAACTCCCAATTAATAAGACATCAAGAAGTATCTCAAGCTAAGCGTATATATTTATTTCCTTGGGTACGATGCAGCAAAATACAAAGCTCACTTGGTTCTGGGAATCTTCACTCTCATCAGCACCTCCCCTTTTGCATCTAAAGGGAAGGTCAGCATAATCGGATTCCTAGATGTAATCTATAGATACGTTTCTTGCTCTTTGTAACCAAAAGTCAATACGTGTAGGAGTTTGGTTCCAAGCAGCACCCCTCAATTGTACCAAACTGAGTAGGTTAGGAGCACACTTTTCAAAAGTGAGGAAACTGGACAATTTATGAACACACCTATCATACAAATAATTCTGGGTTGGATAAACCCAGCAAAAATTTGTATGACAGGTGTGTTCATAAATTGACGTTTCTTCAGTAAATAAATATGATTTTTTAAGATAAAAATTAGATTCAAGTAAGTAAACATCTAAAAAAAAAATTTTTAATTTAAGGGAGCTGGTCTGGTGGAAAATAAATGTAAAAAAAAAAAAAAAAAACTAAAAAAAAATTGGGGATTTTTTTTTTTACTATGTGGTTTTATTATATAATTGCCTATTATAAGTGAAAACATTATAAATCAATATTGGTTCTGTTTAAAGGGGGGTGCACTAAATTTCCAATACAGTTTTTGACAAAAAAAATATGGGTAATTGATACTAAAGTAAAATAATTATAAAAAAAAAAAATACTGTTTTAGAATCTGATATTTTTTAGAATCTGACATTTTAAACTTAAAATCATGCTGCTCATAACTTAAATGAATTTTATATATTAATTTATCATAGCAGAAATACCTAATTAAAGTTTTGAAATAAAATAACTGATGCACTATAAAATTCATTCATTGATAAATCAATACTGAAAATTTCATTAAAATCAGATAATTCCCTGATTTTTGGTAATTTTTTTTTCAATCGCGAATGTTACAATTTATTTTGTAAACACGGATTTTTTAACGTTTCATTGTGTTAAATATAAAGGGGGGGGGTAAATTTCACAGGGAAAATTGGTAGTACCTAAATTATATTATCTTCTAATCTTCTCATACAATAGACACGGAATGCAATGTAGAATAAATAACTTCTGACAAGATTAGGGGCTATGAAATTTAAGCTTCATTAGTTTCATAATAGATCTATTTCTGGGGTCAGGTTCATTGCCTCCTAAGAAAGGGAATGCCGGCGGAGACCAAGCAGTTTTCACACTGCTTTTGTCCATGCATTAAAAAAATTTTTTTAAATCTCTTAAAGATTAATTAAAAAAAAAAAAAATGCTTTTCTCGACAATTTTAATATATTACATATCAATTAAAAAAAAAAAAGTTTTCAAATGATAATATTATGACATTGTTTAGCACTATTATTTAAGAATTCATGATTTTTTTTCAACAAAAAATACCGTCTTGAATTTTATACAAATCTATTGATATAGTTATTCAGACTTATCTTTATAGAAAAAAAGTAAAAATTGTTTCTTTCCAGTTCATTTTTTTCATATCTCACAAATTAAAATGGGGGAGGGGGTAGACCTCCTAAAAAAAACAAAAAAAAAAAAAAAAAAAAATTCCTCTAATATATTTTAGGAAAAAACTATTTCAGACATATTTTCATCTTTTGATTATTTCCGTCAGCTGAAAAAAATTTTTTTTCAGGAGTTTGGTTAATGTTTCTTCTTTTGAATGGACAAAAATTTTGAAGACACCTTTATGCAAGTTTCATTGTTAAATACAGGGGGGGGGGGGATTTCACAGGGAAAATTGGTGGTACCTATAGAACAGAATTACGATCAATAATACCCAAACTCATTTTGAGTTTGGGTATTATTGATCCTAATTCTGTTCTATAGGTACCACCAATTTTTGCGCTAATGCTTGATTTAAAAAAAAAAAACTTAAATTTTCAAGAAACAGAAACACTTAAATTAATAAACTACTTCTAACTTTAAGAAGCATTTAAATGAATTGTGAATTGATTAAATTCAGATCAAGTAAGTGACCTGATAAATCTTACATGGATGACATAAGTAAGAGTACCGAGCAAGAATAAATTTATCAGACACCAAAATACGTCATGTGATCAGTTTAGGCTATATTGAAGGAATAAACTTATATTTTTTTTAACTTAAAAAAAAAAAATCTTGCAAAAAAGAAATAACGAACATAAAGAGTTGTTACAAAGAAAAACAGTTAATTCAAAGATCAAATTATCTGATTGGGGAATAATTACTCAACGTTATCTTGAAAAATAAGTAAAACCGTCCGTTTTTTGTTTTTTTTTACAACAGAGTCAATTTCTTTATTGATATTTTTTAGCAGAATTCTGTATTCATGTTTTTTTTACTAAAAAAAAAAAAAGAAGAAAAAAAAAAAAAAAACTCCCGTATAGAAACTCATAAAATTCTTCTGATATAATTATTCAGACTCTTATCTTTATAGAAAAAAAAGTAAAAATCATTTATTGTCAGTTCATTTTTTCATATTTCATAAAATAAAATGGGGAGGGGGTAGACCTCGTAAAAATATATTTCCCCTACATTTTAGGAAAAACCTATTTCAAACATATTTTCACCAAAAGGTAAGTAACTATAAAAATTGTCGTGAAAATCAGACCATTAATTGATTTTTCATAGAATTTTTTTAAAAAAAGCCTCTAGTCGTAAATTGTTTTTGGCTACGTTAAATTTCAATTGATTTAACGGTGCGAAAACATTGTTTTCAGAGTTTTTTTAATTGTTCTTTTGAATGGACAAAAATTTTCAAGATATTAACTTTTATGCATGTTTCATTATAGGGGGTGCAGGTAAATTTCACAAGGTCATTTGGTGGTACCTAACGATTAACCACTTAACTAACTTAAGTTGGGATCCCTAATCTATTCGTATAAAAAAATCTCTGGTTTCCGGTCAGTGAGCTTCGGCCTCTGGACCTGCCAGAGGTTAAATTAATAGCGTCGATCTCAGCGGGGTATCCCCCAGGCAATACCTGCCCCCTTGATTTAAAGGGACAGAGCTGGGTTTATTGGCCAGGACCTCAGGCACCTTGAGGAGGAATGCCGACAGGATCGACGCAATTTTTTCCACCTGCCACCCATGAGTCTCGGCTTGTGGGTGGTCCCACTTAAAAAAGAGACATTGTGTCCAACCCATACAAGTGGGGTACGAGGTAAATACCCCCCCCCAAAAAAAAAATCTATTCCTATGTGTCACAGTCAAGTGGCTGAAGAAAATTGTCACCTAAAATATTAAAAGAACATTTTTTTAAATTGTTTCTTGTTTGTTTTTGTTCGAGTGTCTCAAAATGTTTTTATTTTAATTTTACAACTGCTGATACATCTGGTAGAAATAAGATATTATTTCAAAACTTCTTGTTAAAATAGAAAAAACAATTTTTTATATTAAGAATATTTTCTTTTAATTTTTAACTTTAATGAAATTGAGCACGAAAAGTCGCACATGTTCAATAAAGAAATGAACCAATAAATTGGGAAAACAAAATCTTTAATTCCCAATATGTCAACAATTATTTGAGGTTGAATTTATTTTGAAATTTGATATTTTAAATACAAGAAATATTCTTAAAATAAATAAAAATGAGATCAACTACAATGCAAAACACGTTTCTCTCCTTATTTACTTTAAATTTGATAGCAAACAGACATTCTTCATGTAAAGAAAAAATACTTAAGTATCCAGTAAAAACAAAAACTAATTCTAAATTAAATCAAAATCAAATTCACTATATTTTTTTATTGAAAAAGCAAATTTTGATAAGGCCACATTCAACATTACTTAAAAATATATTTTTATATGAAATCAATTAATGAATAATACGAAAGATTTAAAAAACGGGAAAACTTACAAGTTAACAACTAATTGAAGTGTGAAGAAGTACTTTAAAGTTTTATTAAGATTAATAATTCGTAGTTACTAGAATATTTAAACAGACTTTAGCCAAATTAATTTTGAATTAGTAGGAGATATAAACAAATCTGTATGACTGAGTAAAAGAAGAAAATGTTCACTTCGCCGAGAAATTAAAATTATAAAGTTTTTAATTTTTAAAAATTTTCTGAAAATAAAACCAAAATAAATGCTGACTCCCACTTTCCCTATTCATAGGAAAAGCGAGAAAGTGTAGAAAAAGTAAATCGATCTTAAAAAGCGAAAATTGATTGATAATACTTAAGAATAATTATGGTAAAATTCATTTTTAAAAATTCATGATTTAAAACTTATTGAATAGAGTAGTACACTTTTTACACGAACAAGTTTTTTTTTAAAGACTTGTTCAAGAAAGAATTCTAACAAAACCTGACTTCCTCTAATTTTCGACCCCCTCCCCCCCGTAGTTTTAAAATAAACAAAATCCTGTCTGACCTGTGAACTTCAACATCTGAGACCATGTTGTTGACTCGTAGCAGGGAGGGGTTTGCAGGAAGAATTTCTCTGTCGAAAGTGGTAATATCTTCTCCGTTGTTGCAATAATAAAACAATTGTAAATTAGTTTCTGCACGGATAGAAAACAAACGAAACACAAAACAAAAAAGAAACTGGTGACGGGTAAGCACATGAGAGACGAGGACTGTGACGTAATGTATTTCCAATTGAAACTGTCTTCTAGTTCGAAAAAGAAAGCATTGCAGAGTTTTAAATCCACGTCCTCTTTAAATCACAACGATTGGTTGTAATGAGAAGTGGACTATCCGATATTACAAGTGACCGTAACACTACTAGAATGGTTTTGCAGAAGCAGGAAAATATGAAAGAAGAAGTAGCAGCAAGAATGAAAACATGAATTTATAAATGGGTAGTTCTTAATATGGCGTGGACATGGAGTCAACGGCGCCTGATTACTGACAGTTTTTTGCCTGTCCGATCTTCAGATCAAATCTTGGTCTGAAGATTCATAAGTGAGAAACTGTCAGTAACCAGGCGTCATTGACTCCATGTCCATGCTACCTTAACTTAGATATAAATGATATTGAGCACTGTTTATATGAAGTAATAAAAGACAAACTTTTATTGTAAATAAATGTTTACTAAATTGAAAAGGCTAATAATTTTTTTCGTTAGTTTTTGTTTCGCGCATTGATCCGAGACCACCCCCCCGTACAAAGATCTTTTTTTTTGGGGGGGGGGGATATAAATAATTTTTACATTTTGTAATTCAAACATTATTTTCAAAATTTAAAAAAATAAAAACCGAAATATGTTATGTCATTATTTTTAGCTAGATATTTTTTATACAATATTTTCTTTGATTAATAAATACAATTTTGATATCCGCTAAACAAAAGTATTTATTTTATATTTTATAAATTTTTAAAAATCCCTGAAAAAAAATAAACAAGTAGACAATAGGAACTTTTAATATAAAATTCTTTAGAAAATAATCTAACAATTTAGAAAAAAAAAGAAAAAAAAAGATACATATTTTTTCTTATTTACGAGATTTCCTGTGATCACTCTTTTTTAGAACCAGCGAGAAAATGCACATCCCTACTTATATAGCGCCTATATTCTCTCTCTCTCTCTCTTAAATTTGGTAATATATATATATATATATATATATATATATATATATATATATATATATATATATATATATATATATATATATTGTCAGATGCTTGTGTAAATGTTTTTCATTGTAACAACTGTAATTTTAAACATTTTAAAAAGTTTATTTTAAAAGTTTTTAAATGCCGATTTGATTCTTCAGTTTGCATTTGATTATATCATGGCACTATCCATGATATTGCGCGTTGTAAAATGAAAAATCTATGTTGTATTTATTTTTTCCATTACAAATATTAATGAATTATATATACAAAAAAAAATCGGGAGGTATACAGATATTTACTAAGCTCAACTTAATTTTCAACAAAATCAAATAGGTGTAGGGTAGGAAGATTTTACAAATGTATTGACCGTTGTCATGTTTTGAAAATCAGCATGTGAAAACTTGTCTGGCTAAAACATTAACAGTATTAGTGACCATATGGCCTCACCAATGTTTTTATGTATTCAGGTTATTTGTGTTCATTTCAAATTTATTGAGCTATATTTGTCAATAAATGACCCTACTGTGCATGCATCAGAAAAGAAAAACAATAGAGAATTCAGTCCTAATATCATTATTTCAGTTTTATATTTTCTCTGACATTGTTTTGTTTGTTTGTTGTTTTTTGGGGTTTTTTTTTGGTTTTTTTGTCATTAATGAAATATACTCCATAAAAAAAAAACAGACTAAGCAAGTGAAATATATTCATGTTTGAAAAGAGATTTGTAATAGTTGAATGTTAGAAACGATTTTTGGCGATTATCTGAATCAGAGTAAAATGTTAATGAATATTAAAAAAAAAAAAAACAATTATAGACAACTATAAACTTCAGTGAGCAAATATTTTCCCCCCTCCCTGTTTGATATTATGGTAGACTCACACTGTTGAAATTTTTTTGGGAGAAATTTCTCTGAAATGGCTGCAACAGGTAGCCCCCCACCTATGGGGGATGTTTTGTAAAAAAAAGTATATTTTTGTTTGGGCCATGTGCCTTTATTTTTGTATTCGTGGGGTGAATTTTTAAAGGCCTCTGATTGGTCTGAGATGACATCACTTTAAAGGGACGAAGAAGGTTGCTGACTGAACCCTTTTCGCCAGACTCTTTTTTTCAACTGGCAGCTGCTGGGAGCAGACGGAGAGACGGGCTCTCTCTAGGCAAAGGCCCTTTCTTAACTTCTGAGGATTGTTGGTCCAACCTTCCTTTCTTTCATTTTGCTTTCTAATAATAATTTAATTACACGGATAATTATTTTGGGGGCGTGATCGTCCTGGTATAAAAGAAATTGGAGCTTGACGCTTTGAAGAAAGAGAAACTGCATGATTCGTGAACGAATCAAAGATTTTGAGAGATACGTAACCGTTAGGGACCACCAATTGATCAGTTTAGGCCATCTTGAATAAAACGGAAATAAATATTTCCGAACTTTGTTTATCAAAAATCTCGTAAAAAACAATTAAAGATCCTACAGGATTGTTACAAAGAAAAACAGTTAATTCAAAGATCAAATTATCCGATTGGGAAAAATTACATCGTTATCTTAAAAAATAAACAAACCTATCCGTATTACACGCGAAAGGGTAATTTTCAGGTCGTAATTTAGACAGAAAAAATACATATTATTACCCTCTTACGGTTATGCATCTAAGTACGAATGGGTGTAACGGACAAACTTTTTTAGCCAAAATATTTCTATTAAAATGAATAAAATAGTTAAAAACTTTAATATTAAAATTTACTATTAAAATGAATAAAAACTTGAAAAAAGGTAATTTATGAGGAAGTGCGTCCCGGTCTCCTGCCTCAAAAATTGCTACCCGGTGACTATCAAAATAACAACCCCAGCTCGTCGTAATTCTTATTTATTTATCGTGATTTGTCGTAATTCTTGTTTAGATATGAAGAGGAATATATAGTTTGGAATAGACTGAGATAGATAGATAGATAGATAGATAGATAAACAAACAAAATAATATAGATAGATATGAACAAATGAAGATAGATAGATATTTTCGACAAGTATATGTATTTGGGGGGGGGGGTCGCATCTTTTTTGTCGTAATTCTTGTTTATTTAAACTAAAAACAAGACATTAAACAAACCTGAATAAAAAAAATCTTAGTATCTAAAGTAATATAGATAAATATGAACAAATTGAGATAGATAGATAGATATGAAGATGGATAGTTTTGAATAGACTGAGCTGGGTCGTTATTTTAATAGTCACCGGGTAGCAATTTTTGAGGCAGGAGATCGGGACGCACTTCCTCATAAATTACCTGAAAAAATTTAATATTAAAATGTCACCGTGAAATTGACGTTAAAAAAATATCTTCGGTTTTGGTATTAATTTTTAAAATCGAAAATGAAATGAAAATTTGAATATTTTTTCTAAGAGAAAAACTGATAAAATAATTATATATACTTACTTTTTATTCTAATAGCGTAAAAAGTTATTTTATTTAAATTTTTTGACCAAAGAAAAACAAACTTCGGTTACTCAGAAGCGTCTCGTCTCTTTGTAAAACAAATATGTCAGTTTTGCTCTTCCGAATATTCTAAGAATCATACATTATTATTCAACAATAAAAATTACAAATTCTTTTAAAATATTAATCGAGCTCGGATCGGACCAACTTTTAGTTCACCTGAATTCTAAAAATCATATTTTCAAATATCCGTGAAAAATTCGATTTTTTTCCGCAGAAAAAAAAAAATATTTAATTTATTTCACGCAGAAAATGAAAATATTTAATCACACAAAAGATTGAAAATCTCTTAAAAATTAATTTCTTAAAAAAAAATTTTTTTTTTTGACAATTTAATAGAATATAGTACATACCAATTACATAAGCAAAAAAAGTTTTCAAATATTAATATTATGACATTTTTTTTGCACTTTTTATTTCCGATTTCATTAATTTTTCCTAAAAAAACTATAGCTTGGTACGTTATACAATTTCATTGATATAGTTATTCAGCCTCTTATCTTTATAGAAAAAAAAATACAAAATTTTTCTACCGCGTCATTTTTTAAAATAAACCTCATAAAAAAAATTTCCCCTAATATATTTAAAAAAAAAAAACTATTTCAGATGTATTTACATCCAATGGAGAACATTTATGGAAATTTTCATGAAAATCGGAACATTAATTGATTTCTCATAGAATTAAAAAAAAAAACTCTTATCGTAACTTGTTTTTAGCTACGTTAAATTTCAGTTGATTTAACAGTGCAAAAATGAAAACATTGTTTTTCAATCATAATATTCGTTATTTTCGTAAGCTGATAAAAAATTTAAAAAATCATCAGGAGTTTGTTTAATGTTTTTTCTTTCGAATGGAAAAAAATTTTCAAGAAAATATTAAAGTTTCATTGTATTAAATGTAGGGGGGGGGGTAAATTTCACAGGGTAAAATTGCTGGTACCTAGTGACCGTATCTCAGTTATATAGGACCACTGGGACTTTGACTGGTTGAAACCAGGAATCTAAAGGAATATTGAGAAAAGGTAGTTGGGCGTGATCATCCAAGAATATTTGAAGAAGAAGCAAAGGAAGGTTGAAAGAGGAAAGAAAGCTGAAGAAAGAGAAGGAGAGAGGAAAGAGAAGGAAAGAAAGACGGAAAAAGAAAACGAGAGAGCGAGGTAAACTCAGAGTTCTCTAACACAACTGACCAAAATAAGGGCCCACTAAAAACTAACTTTTTTACATTACGAACTTTGGCCTCCCGGCAAGTAATTTCTTGTGTAAATTTGTAGATGTTTTGTATTGTTTGTTTTTTTAAATGTTTTTTCTATTTTTTTAACGTTATAGATAAAGATACTGCATGGGAAAATTTGTGCAACCCTCAGCAGACAGTAGAGTATCTTTTTTCCTCTGTATATTATTTACACTTGTTTTATTTTTTTATTTGTTACCTTGAGTCGAGTTTTGTCGACAACAACAAAAAATTGACAACACTGGTAAATTTTATGTAGAATGAATAAATAGGTCAGATAAATAGTTTATTGACTTATAGGCCTAAAATGTAAAGTCAAACCTTTGAATAAAAATTTATAAAATTCAAATAATTTTACAATTACTTTGAACCAGATTGAATTAAACTTAGTAAAGATTTATATACAAAAGATGATTGATAAGTTTGTGCTGCTTACAGTACAAAAACAACAATTATACAGTTCTAACAGTTGAACTTTTTGAATGATTACACAGGGAATTTGAAGAGTTGAACTGTACAAGAATTTAGAATTGTCTATATATCCTTGTAGTTAAAGCTATAAATTTATTAGTTCACCTCTTGTATATTAGATTTGTATGTGAACATGTGTATATTGTTAACAATTGGGGATGGTGAATAGTTCTCTACCCAACCAAGAAGGTGACAAACTTTTTTTGATATTAATTTTATTTTTTTGTTTTTTGGGAGGGAAGGGTTAAAGGAGTTTGGGAAACAATGTGCCAAGTGTGTTGAACTGTGGGATGAATATATGGAATAACATGTTTGGTAAAAGGATATGTGTTACATATTTGTGGGTAGCCTACGAATTATGTCTGTAAGTGTAGTAAAATTCAAATAACAGTATGGTAAATGGAAAGTTACCATTGACCATTGTAGGAAGTTATAAAAGTGATTGACAGGTGCAGTTCACCTTCTCTGAACTGGGCGCGGATTGCTAATTGGTTGAAGGCGAGCGTGAGAAAGGATCTGATTTAGTTAGTTAGATTTTGGCTGTTAGCTGAAGGAAGCAGATGTTAGAGTTGTTTCTCCTAAGAAGCCAACTTCTCACCGCTTCGGGGTTTTTTAATAAAGAATATAGACAATCCAGTCTTGTTTAATTATTACCAACATTATTACCAACAACAAAATGAGACAGACAATCCAGCCCAGAAGATGGAAGAAATCACTCCAGAAGAAGATGGCTGCCAACGAAGCAGAACCAGTAAGAATCTATCTGCTCTTTTCTCTCCTCTCACCATTTATATGCCTGATATATATAGCACATAAATTATACAGTTCTAGTCTTTGAACAATGACACAGAAAATGTGAAGTGTTGAATTTAGTTGAAATTTTGTAACTTATGTCCTTGTACCCCATGTTTATTACTTATTAGTCACCTCTTGTATATTAGATTTAAATTGTATGTGAACATGTTTATATATTGTGAACAATTCTGAAGAGGTGCTGAAAAGTTCTCAGTCCAATCACTAAGGTTACAATGTTGTTGTGTTTTTTTGTTTTTTTTTAATTAAAAAAAATGGTGAGGGGGTTAAATGAACTTGAGGTTGATGAATGGAGAGAACTACTTCAAGAGAGAGAGAGAGAGAGAGAGAGAGAGAGAGAGAGAGAGAGAGAGAGAGTAAATCATCAAGAACATGTGGTTTTGGTCACATCTGTACAAGATCAATGTGATTGATGCAAAAAATAAAGAAATAGAAAATATGAAAAATCATGAGGCATATGAATGTGTGCCTTGCACAAATCAAAAATGTGTATCAATAAGATGGGTGTTAATTGATAATAAGATAACGAAGGCCATCTTGTTGCATGTGGCTACAAAGAGGACTCGAGTAATTTAAAAACTGACTCTCCAGCATGCAACCGTGAAGCTATGTGTCTTTGTAATGTTAACAGCCTCTGTTATGAGTTGGCAGGTTGAAACACTTGATTTCCTCTTAGCATTTCTTCAGAGTGAAATATTGAAGAGGGAGAGGTGTTTCTTAAACCACTATCCAGTGTGTGTCCAGAATTACAGGTGTGGAAGCTAAAGAGATGCATCTAGGAATTAAATGATGCACCCTGTTCATGGTATAAGAGAGTTAATCAAGTTTTGAATCAATTAAAAGGAATAGTGAGTGCCTATGATAATGCACTATTTCTTTGGCATGATGCAACTGGCAACTTGACTGGCATCCTGACAATGCATGTAGATGATTTCATATTCTGTGGAAATTAATTATCTAAGATAAATGTGATCCCAGAATTGAAAAAGTAGGAACTCATGAGAATTGAACCTTTACATTTTTGGTTATTATGAGTGAAGCAATTAAAATATGAAATTATTATAGATCAAAATCTTTATGCATCATCCATATCACCAATAGATATAAAGAAAGGGATTTCCTTGAAGAAAAATGAAGAGTTGAGTCAAGATGAGAAAACTGAATTAAAAAAAACTTATCGGTTAAATGATGTGGGTATCTACTCAGACTCATCCAGATGAATTATTTGATGTCTGCAGAATGAGCAATACTGGAAAACATCTGAAAGTGAAGATGCTCTTCAAGGCATTATCAAAATTGAAATCCAAAAAAGGTTTTATATAATTTCTAAAGCTGGGAAAATTTTCAGAACATATTGTATGTTATTCTGATGTCACCTATGCTAGCCTAGAAGATGGATTTTCAGAGAGCAGTTTTATTATTTTTGGCTGTGACAAGATGAACAGAATGACTCCTATGTGTTGGTTATTGAAAAGTACTTGACCAAGTAACAAAAAGTCCATTGGCTTCAGAGACTCTTGCAATTAGTGAGGCTACTGATGCTGGTATTTTAATAGTTGATAATGTGGCAGGAGATTCTTTGCAAGACTGACAATACATCTCTGGTAGAGACTTTAAATTCATCTAATCTTATGAGTGATCAGTTGATGTGGCGAGAGTGAAAGAAATGATGACAAAGAAATGAAATCAAAACTGAATGAATCAGGGGTTGTAAACAGATCTCAAACTGTCTGACTAAGGTGGAAGTCTCTTCTGAGATTCTTGTTGCTTTAATGGTTTTTTTTTTGTTCTAATAGAACTATAGTCTTCAGTATAAGATACCAGAAATGTTAAGTTTGAGTTGTTTAACTTTGTATCAGTCTGATACACAATTGTGTCCCTTATTTTTGGAGCTCTCCAATTCTGAAGTTTGATTAAAAATATGGTGGACTGTTAACACACATGTGTCTCCACATTATTATGTGTGAAACTAACTAACAATAGGTACTAGAGAGGAGACAGAGACTTGAGACAGATACAGTGATAATTAGGGATTTGACAAGGGAACATGCCCCACTTGGGTACATATTCTTACTTGTGAGTAGTATTAGCCAATTAACTTACTTACAAACAACCGGCTTGACCTGTACCCAGAACTGGCACTCCAAAAATGATAATAAAAGTTTTATACAATTCTTAAGGTGACTTTGGTATCTATTCTTTTCCCCCACCAGCCAATAACATATCTCCAGAGTGCTATTTATCTATAATTGGGTGGGAGTGAGTTCCTACCTTTTCTGAATGCATTAGCACAAAGTGAAATGTAAACAGCCTTGTTCAAGATTTGAACTTGCCTCACCGAATCCATTTTCTGCAACAATAACCTTTTGTGTTAAGTATGCCCCCTTGTAAACAGTTTGAACTGTGCAGCAATAACTATCCTCCAGAATGTAAAAGTTTAGTGATGCATGCAAATTTCATACCTGTGTGTCTGTGTTTACTCATGCATACAGAATTCAGGGCAAATATGGATGTATTCTTAAGTAACTGAAAGTGCACAGTTAGATGTAGGCACATGTTTTTTTTTTGTTTGTTTTTTTTGGTTGATTTTTTAAACACTTCTTGATTGAGCAATGGTTTAGAAATATTCAACTGGTTTCCTATCAGTTCTCTTTGCTTAAGAGATGTCTGAAATTTCCTCTTTTTGTTAATTGAAATTGGTAAATATAGCCCAGCAGGCAAATTATATACAATTTGATTACTTTCTCTTTTCATCTGGATGATTAAAACTGCTTCTATGCCCACACAGCATAAAAACTAAATCAGTCTCTATTTGCTCTCAGTATTTTTTTCTAATTTTAATCCTTTCTATTTCAATATCTAATGTGTGTTTGTACCTTTTGTTATTTAAAGAATTTGTGAATGTTGTTCTTTTCCATACTTTTAAGACTACAACTAACTGATTACTTATAAAAGTGCAAAACCCTGAAGATGATGTGTTCCTGAAAGTTATTTGAATTCTGTGAATTAATTATCTATGTTATCTCCATTTGAAAATATGTTTGTTGTTTCTATCATAATATTTCAGCTGATTTTTCCAGTTTTTATTGAGTATTTATTGCCTCTAGTAATATTTGACTGTTTTTTCGTACCATTTTTCTTCTCAGTAGGAACAATCCACAGACCAAAGTAATAAAATTATATGAGAAATAGGAAATTCTACTGAAGAAATAAGATAAAAATAATACAAAATCCAAAGACAACATATCTCCATGAAGGACAAGGAACATGTTAGCAAATATGTAGATATTTACTTAGATTATCTTAGTCTGGCCATAAGTCCACAATAAAGATGATGTAACAGTTGTAATGTACAGAAGGTCTAATTTGCTATCTATCCACCTCTTCATAGCAAAATTCAAAAACATTATATAAATAAGCATTTACTAAGATTAACTTAATCAGGTACAGGGTCACAATTATAGAGCGCTCAGTAAAGATACTTCCCTGTTTGTGGGACTTAGAATATGCTGACTCTATTTCCTGCAAAGGGGTAAGAGCTTTCATAAAAAAGGAAATCCTGGGTATGATACTAAGCTGCATCTCATGGTGAGGCTTCATCACTGGAAATCTTGGGAGTGTGGCATACCCCCTTTATTGTCATTACTCCCAGATCCATTTTAACCTGGAGTTGTAGTACCTGTTAGGGTCCCTTCTATGGGTCAAGTAGATGTGTTTAAAAATTATTCATACTATTCATAGGATTGAGTACAAAAAAATTAAGAACAACTACATGAAATATGTAAATATGAATGTACAATGGATATGATTCCCTAGATTTATGCATGAAATAAGCCTAAATGGCTTGACATTCTGTTAAAATGAATCAATAAAGCTGATACAAATACAGTAGTAATGGTACGAAAGCCTATTTTGTTACCCACTATTCAATGACAAAGTGCCAAGACATTATGTTAATAAGTATTTACTAAGTTTATCTTTGTCTGGCTCAAGATCATAAGTGTAGAGCACTCAATAAAGATGATACTCACTACAGTAGTAATGGTATGTAAACTGAACTTACCTTAGAGCAAAGCACAAATAGATTCTGATGATAGCAACAAAGATTAGAAAACTTTGCATAGATTTTGTATAGATTTAAAATCTTTTGAACAACAATTTTTTTTATTTAAAAAAAAATTTTAATTTGAAAATGAAGAAAAAAATATAGCCAACAATACTTACAGCTATATTTTACCTGAGGACTATTCATTGCAAGTTGATTTGGTGTAAATAAGTTGCATGTGTAGCAAAATTTAACAGAATTTTTGTTTTCGGTTCTTCTTTTTTATGTAAACATACAGTGCACTTCCCATAGTTTTTTTGAATCTTTTGCATTGATTGAAAATTGATTTCTCAGTATCCCATGAGATGCTCATGATAAATAAACAACTAAAAATAACTTCCCTAAAAGGATGCTCCTAACATAATACAATTTTCCATTTCTCATGCCTAAAATATTATGTCTTAAAGCTGCCAAAATATGATATAACACTTTTGGTCTCTCATGTTTATGATAAAAGCAAAAGAACTATCATACTACTAACAGTTAAAGGTTACTACTCACCCTAGATGATTAATACCTTGCAATATTCTTCTTCCAAATGTATTAACTGATATATATATATATATATATATATATATATATATATATATATAATGGACTCTGCTGTCGATCTCAATGTATGAGGGCCCAACATTTCAATTAAAGATGTGAACCATTGGACTACCTACACAGATGATTCATTTATTGTATTGACAGTGTTATTTATAGTTGTTGCTATTCATATTTATTGCACTGAAATGCAGTTCAATGCAAAACAAACCATGAATTATCCCCAGCAAGTATAAAAAAAAAGAAATATTTTATCCTGACTCGGAACTAAGATGAAACAAATACATGACATGTAATAGAGACAGACGACAAACACGTTTTAACAACAATTAAAAGGTTTATTTCATATTCAAAATAAAAATAAATAACAAAAATAAATCTAAGTACTACCAATTTCTGCACTCATTTTCATTTTAAAAACGAATTAAAATTAATTAAATCAAGGTCAAATTTTTGTCGAATTAAATCAAGGTCAAATTTTTGTCAAAAAGTAGTAACATAATGAGAATCAGTAAAAAAAAGCAAAATAATATTGCATATGTAATTTATTTTTAATACATTTTAAACAGTTAAATTCACCCAAAAATTTGACCAAAATGGACACTTTATGTTAAGTAGTTTCGGACTAAAAAACCCATATTATTTAAGATTTTTAAAAATCATAACAGTTTCTTCTTAGAAATCAATATAAAAAAAACATTACATACGCTATGTACAGAAAAATTATTAATTTTTAAATGAAATATCTTTTTTTTTTTTGGTCTAAACATGCAGAAAAATTACTAATTTTTAAATGAAATATCTTTTTTTTTTTTGGTGTAAACATGCAGAAAAATAAGATGCTGTAAAAAATTCTTGTAGGCTTTGTTTACAAAAAAATTGACCAAGGTAAAATGTCACGTGGTTTATTTTTCTATGGTGAAAAAAAATAAAATAAAAATAAAAATAAAATTACCAAAAATCAGGGTAATATCAATTTTAATAAAATTTTCATTGTTGAATAGTTTAAAACAAATTGATTCAATGGAAATAAATCAAAATTCTTTAAAATAAATATTACTATTATAGTCATCCATAGTAGCATCTAGAACAACAATTTATATACCTAATTAATAGATAAAATTCATTAAGAATATGAAACGCCTAATTTTAAATTTCATATTTTTAGATTCTAAAAACAAATATTTATTTCATAACAAGCTTACTTTAGTATTGTTATCTATAAGTTAATTATATACATAAACAAGAGTAAAAAAACAAACTCCCCCCAATTCTTTTTATAGTTTTTTTTTACATCTAATTTTCAGATTTTTGGTACTTATTTTCTACCAGAGGGCTCCCTTAAATTTTTTTTTTTTCCATCTACTCACACCTTCGGTATTTTGTCTTTTTATTTATACAGTAATTAGTTTCAAATGTATATAACCGCACTGATATTTTGCACTCCAAGAATAAGGCGGGTGGTGGGGTGAGTCAAAGTTAAGTGACCTGAAAAAAAATCAGAAAGTTTTTAAATAAAATTACTGATACATTATAAAATTCAATCATTGATAAATCAACACTGAAAGTTTCATTAAAATTGGATAATTCCCTGATTTTGGTAATTTTCTTTGAACCAAGGGAGTTAGATTTATTTTGTAAAATATATCTGTGACATAAATATTGACAGTACCTAAATAAATATATGGGACTTTCTGTAAAAAGGTTGAATATGTGTATATGAAATATATTTACAGGGTTTGGAAAGATATAAAAGAACACACTTAACTGGGCTTTTTAGTTTTGTCAATTAGATGACATGATTTTCTCTCTTATTGTTTTGTTTTTAGTGAAAAGTTTTTCGGTGAAGAATTTTTCTCTGGTTTATACATTGTGTTGTTAAAATTATATTTTTCTTGTCTCAGTAGTTTGTAGTATGGCAGACCAAGATAAGTTCATGTAGAGGAAATTGAATTTCCAATTTCTTGACTTGCATTTTCATGTCTCTATTGAAGGTGCATGTTCTTGCTGAATCCAAGAATATCATGACTTCTTATATTAATATTCGTATTGAATGTTGATTTTTAACAACTAAAATAGTCCCTTGAGTATATGGGGCTGCTACCTGTAAGTCGCGTCTCCAGAACTACTTAGTAAATTACTATGTGACTACTTGCACCACTAAAATTTGTGCACAATTTGTTTTTTCTCTTTGTCTTTATTCTTTCTAGTACATTCAGTTCTGTGCAGTAAACGAACGTGTAAGCATGTGTATATATTACCTTTCAAAATACATCTTGTGTTCTCATTTTTACTAATTGAAGTCAGTCAGTCAGTCAGTCAGTATACTGTTGGTTTGAACAACAGCAACTGGCTAAGCACAACTGAACCAATGCCCAAGACATTTGGCATTTATTGAAATCAGGAATAGTCCATTCATGTGTTTGGGTGATTCCATTCCTTGAGTCCTGATTGTCTGCTTGGTTTCTATGATGTTGTGGGGCTTCATAAATACCCTGGCATTTTGCAGTAGAATTGCAGCAAGATAGATTCATATTCAGTTACGATTATTTGTTGCCTTGTCTTACCAATTCAACGGTAATTGGAACTTAGTTTGATTATTCTACATCTCCCCTCCCTCCCCTTTGCGTGGGCGTAGTGGCCTTTGAGGGGGAATTAATTCCTTTCAACCTGGCCGATTACAGGGGAGCAGCTTGGACAGTGCACTGGGTATTTTCGACGGCATTGGCTTAGGGGGTGGTCAAAGCACTAGGAATAGGGGTAGGGACTGCTGGTGATTGAAGCTTCCTGAGGAATTGGCAATTCTGCAATGTAATCCTACATGATCCATCAATCCTGATTCAGTATTGAGGATTAGGGAATGTTTCAACAACTCGGCCTGTTGTGTCCTACAGATGGTTGTTTGGACGTTGTACGGAGACTATATCACCCTTGTGAAGTGGATACAGTGTATGCGCTGTGCGATTGTATCTCTCTATTAGCAGTGCATTGCGCTGAGATAGGCTAATTTTGTGGTTTCGAGCTGTGGTTATCCACTTGGTATGTGGTTTATATAGTACAGGTTGGGATGGTATGAAGTCACACAGTCGTCGGTGGAGAAAGAGTTGTGCAGGGGATAGTCTGATGTTCTGAATGGGTGTGTTCTGATATTGAAGAATTGCCCTTGCAGCCTGGTCATTATCCAGAGATCCCTGGGGTCCTGTGTTGCCATTCACTATCCTTTTGGCTGTCTTGACGGCTAACTCTGCCCAACTATTGGATTGTGGATAGGCAACTGATGACAGTCTATGCTTTACAGCCCAGTCCTCTAGGAACTGCTTAAATGGGAGGGGTGTGAAGGGTGATCCACTATCACTGCTGAGTTTTTCCAGGACACCATAAGTCTGGAATATCTCTTGACAAATCGAGATGATCTTGGAAGTGTCTGCTTATCCATGGCTTAAGTGATATAGGATGAGCCAGCCAGTTAATCTATCAGCACATAATAGGTATGTATGATTCCCAACATAGAACAGATCCATGGCGATCTGCTGAAATGGCCAATCAGGAGATTGTGTCAAGGTAATTGGCTCTTGTGGTTGACTAGGGGAGATTTTTGAGCATACCATGCAATTGGCTCTAATATTGTGGATTGAGGCATCCATCCCAGGCCAGTACACAGAATCATTAGCACGTGCTTTCATACCAACCACACACTGGTGTGCAGAATGTAGGCAGTGCAGAACTTTTCTCTGTTGAGTTCTGGGGATGACAATCCTTCGATCCAACAATACCATTGTCAGTGCTGAAACAGTGCCTTACCCCCCAATATTTGCGGATCTCAAAGCGGAGTTGGGGGAGCTTGGCTGATGGTGCCTTAGTATAGGTTGTCTGGGTAGAGGTCTCCTTAGCTTGTTTAAGGATAGGCAGGGCTTCTCCCATTGCTGTGATTCCCAACTCTTTTAGCATGGCCCAATCCATCATTTGGAGGTTTTCTTTGGTCAGCTTTTCACTTGCAAATGTTGCAGCATAGCTTTTGGCTGAATTGGCACTTTGATGAAGTAGCTTTCCCAATCTTCAGCTTTCATTGCTGTTCGCAGTGCCATATTGAAGTCAGTCAGTCAGTCAGTCAGTATACTGTTGGTTTGAACAACAGCAACTGGCTAAGCACAACTAAAGTGGTGCCCAAGACATTTGGCATTTATTGAAATCAGGAATAGTCCATTCATGTGTTTGGGTGATTCCATTCCATTGGCTGCTTGGTTTCTATGATGTTGTGGGGTTTCATAAATACCCTGGCATTTTGCAGTAGAATTGCAGCAAGATAGATTCGTATTCAGTTACGATTATTTGTTGCCTTGTCTTACCAATTCGACAGTAATTGGAACTTAGTTTGATTATTCTACAATACTATGAGTTGACTAACCCTTTTCATATCAATAGGTTATGGACCCAGAAGGAATGCAGAATTTAATATGGTTAAATTTTATGGAGATGAAAGAAAGTATGAATTATGGGAAGTGAAATTTCTTGGATATATGAGAACACAGAAACTATACAATACCATCACTGCAGGGATTGATGAAGAAGTGAACCCCAATAAGAATGCTGAAGCATTTGGAGAATTGGTTCAGTACATTGATGATAGATGACGGCAAAAAGGCCCTGAGAATTTAAAGAGAACATTACCTGCCACATGGCAAGCCAAGAATCATAGCTTTGTACACTGAAAAACCCGGAAGAAAATATAACTATGTTATACGAGCTGAGAAGGCAGCTACATTTCTAAAAAATGTTGGGAAAACAATAAGCAATGGAATGCTTATAGCTATGATTCTCAAAGACTTATTAGTATAAGACATTTACAACTGTTATAACACAGAAAGACACCCCTATGGCAGCCCTGAGAAATTTCAAAGAAACAAAGAAAAGTGAAGATATAACTCCCAGCGCAGTAATCAGCATGAATGAAAGAAAACACAGAAGTTAGCATACAGTGGTTGTCCCAACAAGAACAAATTTAATTGAACATGTTTTTCTTATAAAAAATATGGACACAAATCACAAAACTGCAGAAAATCTACATGTTGGTGTAAAAACTGAAAAAATATGTTGTATGACATAAAGTATTGCAGAAAATAAAAGACATGATGAAAAGGACATGATAAAACATGTATCAGATAAACATATTTATGTTTTCTCTATAAATGATAGCTATGCATGTTGTTTTGATATAGTGAATTGGGGTGCTACAACCCATATTTTAAATGATGAATCTAAATTTATAAATTTTGATTCTTCTCACCACATTATAGAACTGGCAAATGGTAGTAGGCATAATACTTTGGTGTTAAAAAGGGAGGGATGATTGTGTTGAAATAACAGATAATAATGAGAAGGTTCATAGTAACATTTTAAAAGATGTATTATATATTCCTTCTTTTGATAAGAATATTTTCTTGGTACAGGCGGTGACCGAAAACGGTGCCAACATAGAATTTAAGGCTAACCCTGCAAAACTTAATTCAAAAGGAACAAAATTCAAAATACATAAGAAAGGAAAATTATATTATTTGAATTTGCTATTACTTAAAAAGCCAATAGAAATAATTGAAAATAGAGAAAGAATTAAAATACGTACAAAACATTTAAGTGATTATTACATTAATGACGAAGTAAATGATATGTTGAATTATACAATAGATTACTGTTATCATATTAAGAAATTGCCAAGAACATTTGAGGAAGCGATAAATTCTAAACCCTCTTTAAAATGGAAGGTAGCAATTCAAGAAGAAATGGATATTTCAAAAGAAAATGAAATGTTTGAATTAACACAACTAACTTGGAATAAGTTTCTAATACCCATACATTGTAGATATTCTATTAAAATAGATTCAAAACACAAGGGAATGTATAAAGTTAATTCAGCCTAAATCAACACACAAATTAATTGGGAGTTATACATGAAACAAGCAAAAGATTTCAAGATGGAAAGTAAAACTAGTAAAGAAAAACTACTTTATTAACTGCAGAAATCTTTATATGGCCCGAAACAAAGCAGCCAAAATTGGAATAACTTACTACACAATTATTGGACCATATGACCTTCTTGATCTCGATTAAGAAAAGACATGTTTTTCATTTACACCGTCAATATCCGGTTGTTTTAACAGACGATTTCTAGATTTTTTTTTCAATTATAAAACTAACCCTTAACCCTAACCCTAACCCCTAACAAACAACCAGATATTGACGGTGTAAATGAAAAACGTCTTTTCTTAATCGAGATCAGAAAGGGGTGCCTAAAGATAATATGGTCCCAATTATTTATTGAACAAGATTTTTATCAATCGCTATCTGACGTTTGTGTATTTACAAACTATAAGGATATATATACAATTATCATTGTATGGGTGGATGATATCTTAATAGCGAAAAAATGTAATAAAAACATGATGAATAAACACCCCATGTCTCTAAGGATGTTGATTTCCTTTCGTTTTGACAAGTCATTGACTGGAGATATATATCGTTTGGATATAAAAGATTTATATCTGTTGGCATTTCTGCTGCTGGACACAGCTCCCTGCTGTTTGTTTTGAGGCAAATTTCTTGATTCTTAATCGTTTTCTAGGCAAGGCAGTCAGCTGCCTTGTGTCCCGTCTTGTAGCAATACTGACACAGAATTTCTGAATTCTTTGATAAGAATCAGTTGCTTTATTTTTTTGTAGTTCTCTTCTGTCTCTTTTGACATGATCCATCTGTTGAAATGGGTCTCTTTCTGTTGGGAGAATTCTATGTAGGATTGTGTTTCCATTTTCCTATGGCTTCTAAATCTCTGGCAGTAAGGTTCGGAGATAAGCTCATATGTTTTCAGAATTTCTGTCTTTGCTCATCCATAATTGGTGCAGTCATCGACAGACTTGCATGTTTTCTGGGCTTTCCCACTTAGAGCATTGACCACGAGCTGACTGGCCATCACATATTTGCTACTACTTTCTTGACATGTGAGAAATAGTTGTCTATCACTCCTCTCTGAATATTGTTACTAGTTACCATTTCTAACTAGGTACACAGCAAAAGATGCACTGCATACTGGTACCAGTATTGACTAGGTCAAATTTGTATTGTCTTGTTTCAGTGTTGTGTTTTCCCACTTTATTCTGGCTTTTTCAATCTTCACTTTAGCAGTTATTCTTGCTGTCTCTAATTCTAACTGGTCTTGTGAAAGCATTTGTGCTTTTAGTGGCAGTTGGTTTTATAAAGTACGAAAGACGTGGTTCAGACCTCAAGAATAGAATCACAAATGGCTGCTTCCATGGTTCTATTTATACTGTCCCCTGGTCAAAGGCAGATAACCCTGTTTAGAATAGACACAGGAGCAGATCACTCTATTGTACTTATACATGCCCCTTCCCACCCTGTGAAAATGGTATGTACCGATGTGGTGATCTTGGTTTGTATGCACCTGAGTATTTGTGATCATCCACACATCCATGGCGCCTCATACCCTGCGACATGAGTGTTGTTTCAATGGTGTCTGTGGCATCATCAGGGGTTTATTACTGCTTGGCCCAGAATCTGTTGGAGGGTCCAAAAGTCCTGGCATGGAACAATGTGGCCCGTAAACAACTGGGCACATTTTAAGTAATATGTTTTGCTGTGTACCAGTATGCAGTGCATCTTTTGCTATCAGTATGCAGAGAATCTTTTGATGAGTTATTCTATGATACTAAGGTTGAGAAATTGAAGGGCAACAAGTTCAGATCCTTCAAAGCAGTTTGATGTATTGTGGGGTTGAAGATGTCTTGGTTTCCTTGGTTTCTTCTTGGTTTGTTTGTGGTCTGACCTGATAGTACCAGGGGGTACATATTGTTGTGGAGGTGAGGGATTGATTTGTCCGTGGTTTCCAGGCAAACTAACCTGTTAAACTTCTGCTCTAGAGTGGTGAGGATAGCAGCCTCCACCAATATTCTTCCCTGATGTTCTGTATTCACAAGTCTTGCTACCATTTGCCCAGCCATCATATCACTGGAGTAGTCTATCTGACAACCACAGTTCACTTTGTTTGGGCAGGTATCTCTGAATTTGCAAAATTTGGTTTGGGCATGTAATCGAGCAAGAAAATGTGTGACTGACTCACCCTCTTTCTGCTTCATGGAATGGAAATTCTGTCTGTGCACTTCTTTGTGCAATCCCTAAACTCAACATATTTGTTGCAACAGGTGTTCCTCGGTGGCAGATTTGAGTACCTCGAGTCCTATCAGCTCGAACAGTAATCTGTTTGCTTCGGGAGTACATGCCATCCTTAGCTCATTTCTAATTACTGCTGGGTCTTCCAGCTTGCACATATTCTTGTATCAGGCCCATGGTGTTCATAAAACATGCCCAGTCACTGTCTGTTGCGTCTCTCTAGTTTCCTAACTTGGGACATGTTTAGCTGCCCATTTGGCCTTTCCTTCCTGTTGTAGTTCTACAAATTGCTTCAGAAGTTTCAAGTATTGTTGGTCTATGGTTATTTGTGATGCAGCCATTTCTGTTTTTATCAACATTTTGAAGTTCAAAGTCAAAACCTCCTCACAGCACCGTATAAAGTATAAAAGATGTGGTTCAGACATCAAGTGTAAAATTGAAATAAATAACAATAATAAACGAAAACATTTAATTTAACGATTAATAATAACTCAACATTGTTTTTATTATTAATACTTTCATTTTAGAATAAAATATATCTATTTTTAATTAGTATTTAATTTTTTCGTATGTACAAAAGAGTTTTAGGAAAAAAAGAAATTGTAATACAAGCAATTGTAAGTATTTAATTCTTAGCATTTTATTGTTACATTTTAATACGGTAAAAAAAAAAAAGGATTAAACGAATACATTTCTACCATTTGAAATCAAGAAGCTCGCTTAAAAAAAAATTGTTTAAAAAATGTAAACAACAAAAAGAGACTATTCTTAAAATAAACAAATATTATAATACACTAATTCTTAGCTTTGTTTATAGTTAAATCTTTAGGAATGCATTTTTTAAAATAATATCTTAAATGTAAACAAAAAGAAAAAAAATCCCTAAAATAAACAAATATTCCACTATAAAAATTCTCGGCTATTTTTAAAAAATTTGATAAATCATTTTCCTCTTATTATCTCACTTCTGTTTTCTCCTCACTCATTCTCTGGTGTTCGTAATTTTTTTTAGTCCGGTCATGGACTGGGTACTTTTGCTAGTATATATATATATATATATATATATATATATAATATATGTAATTGGTAATTTGCTTGAAGCATTGTTAAGTATGTTATAAAATAATAAAATTCGAAGGCAATACAATGCGTAAAAAATAAAGACAAAAAGATGTTTATATGTCTAATCGATTTCAAAGCGAAGCTTTATCGTCAGAGACTTATTTCAGAAATGACGTGCTTATGTTTTTTTTTATTTGTGTGGTTATAATTTCTCTTCTTATTTCCTTTTCCTCTCTTTTTTTTCCTCTCTTTCTTCTTCTCCTCCTTTATGAATGGGCGAATAACTGTAATTTCTTATTTCTCTCTTTCTTTTTTTTTTCTTTCTTAAAAGTTTGTTGAGAACAAGGCTGACATCCGGTAAGATGTTGCAATGTTGCAATGTGTTGCAATGTGTAGCAACCGTGTGAGCATGTCATAATTTCAAAAACAAAAGTGAACAAATGAATAAAAACCGTTAATAGAAAATTTTTTTTTACATACTTAGCTTTTGTTTCGCTTTCACCTTTCATTTCTTATTCTTTCTCCTCTCTTTCTTTTTTTTTTTGTGTTATTTCTCTTCTTCTTTTTTTTTTTTCCCCCTTTATCCCCTTTGTTCTCTAATTTAAATTATTTTTTTATAGTAAATAAGTAAATAAAAGATTATCTTAAATTATGTATTAGTATTGATAGAAAAAATAAATGATTCCTTTTTATTATTATTATTTTTTTTTTTTCTTTCTTTCTTTTATAAGAAAATATCTTTTATGAGTACTTTTTTCTCTTTTTCTTTTAAACTTAAATAGATTAAATATTATATTAATTATATATTAAAATATCATATAATAATTACATATTAGGATTGATGCAAAATTCAAAACAATAAAAATAAAACAAACCATTCTCCCCTTAAATTTCAAATAGATTAAATATCATAAATCAAATATTTGAATTACAAAAGGCATAATGTACTGCTTCAATTATATATTTTATTTAACTATTTTTTAATTTTCTATTAACGGTTTTTATTCATTTGTTCACTTTTTTTTTGAAATTATGACATGCTCACACGGTTGCTACACATTGCAACACATTGCAACATTGCAACATCTTACCGGATGTCAGCCTTGTTCTCAACAAACTTTTAAGAAAGAAAAAAAAGAAAGAGAGAAATAAGAAATTACAGTTATTCGCCCATTCATAAAGGAGGAGAAGAAGAAAGAGAGGAAAAAAAGGAGAGGAAAAGGAAATAAGAAGAGAAATTATAACCACACAAATAAAAAAAAAACATAAGCACGTCATTTCTGAAATAAGTCTCTGACGATAAAGCTTCGCTTTGAAATCGATTAGACATATAAACATCTTTTTGTCTTTATTTTTTACGCATTGTATTGCCTTCGAATTTTATTATTTTATATATATATATATATATATATATATATATATATATATATATGAATAAGATATAATGAAAAAACAAACGATGTTTACAACTGAAATAGGCACATCAGAAGAGAAAGTGTGCAAACCGTTTCGGGGCCAATTCTCTTGACGGTTTAAAAAACAACACCCAGCCCATCCTCAACTAATATGAGGACCCTATTGCATTATAATGTATCAACCGCACGTGGGTCGGTCATCAACAAAAATAAGACGGGAAAAGGACCGTTAGTAAAAACAGAACGCTGCTAGTCAAACGTTGGAATTAATAAAAAAAAAAAAAAAAAAAAATTGTGCTGTCTGTATTAAAAATAATATGAATTTTATTTAAAAATAAAATGAATTTTATTTAAAAATAAAATGAATCTCATTTTCAATATTGAAAATAATCAGAAGCATTATAGTAATAAAATAAGACTCAAAAAAGTCTGATGTAAAGTTTGTATACATTATCATAAGGAAATGACTCTATGAGCTATCTAATACATTGAGAATTCTCAAAACATTATTACATAACAATACTAAATTGAGCTTGTTATTAAATAAATATTTGTTTTTAGAATCTAAAAATATGAAATTTGAAACTGAAAATTAGGAGTTTCATATTTTAAATGAATTTTATCTATTAATTAGGTATATAAATTGTTTTCTCAAAAGCATATATGGTTGTTCCAAATGATAATATTTAAAAAAAAAGATTTGGCCTAACTAATTTGGCTTAAACTCATTAAAAATGGTTCCCTTCTCAAGATAAGGTTTTGCAAGGTAAACAACTTTTACGCACTGGTTGTTTGGAATAAAAAAAGTTATATTATATTGAAATAAATATCAACAATTTACTAATTTTTCTGTTCATAGTGTATTTAAGAAAATTTTTATTATTGATTTCTACAAAGAAATTTTAACAATTTAAAAAAAATTGTTATGAAAGCGTCATAAAAGTGTTTTTTAGAATGCATCTTAACTCTTCACTTAACCATTTTTTAGCAAAATTTCTTTGCTTAAAATGTATTTAAAATAAATTACATATGTAATATTATTTTGCTTTTGTTTTTATTGATGCTCATTATGTTACTACTTTTCGACTTAGACAAAAATTTGATCTTAAATAATCAATTTAATTAATCCTAATTTGTTTTTAAAATGAAAACGAGTCAACATTTTGGCAGACCCTAATATTACATCTTAAAACCCTTTTTACGTCAAATGGACTCAATGATTTAAACCACCTAAAAACCTCTACATTTTAACCCTCAAACACTTACACACAAATTCTTTAACTTCCATATTGGAAATATCAAAATGTTTTAAAAAATTCATTATCTTTTATCAACTGAATTTCCTACTTAATGAACATCATCAAAAAAATATCCTTATTTTACTTTCACTTTTGAAATTATTTATAGATACCTGCAAAAAGGTAAACGTCATTCAGCTAAAATTCAAGTTTCATTCACCTTTGAATCCAATCCCCTGGCATTCATAAACCTTTCAGTCTTGAAAAAAAAATGTTTTAAAATAAACATTTACTTATGATGGTTGAAGGCTAAAAACAAATTGGAATTAACAAATTTATTAAAACTTTTTAAAAACATTTATGGGTTTATTCTTTAGATTGGTGATGCCAAATACATTTTTGTTTTTATTCATTTTTTGTTGGGTACGGTTGTTGCTTGTGCATGTATTTGTATATTATTTCAGGTTTTGCTTCTGTTAGTAAAGTCATCATTTCTGCTGAGGGTTTGAACATCCAAGAGTGTATGTGGATATCTATTAGTGGGTGAGATTTTTCTAATTGCTAAATTTTTTCAATGATTAGAGGGTTATCCAATTTTCTATTTTTAATAGATAGTAGGACAGAATTGAAATTTGAGTGGATGATGAATCTTTTAGAGTTGCTTGTCAAGACAATGTTGAATGCCAGATCTATTGCACATGTTTTGGTGGATGAATTTGGAGGTTTCTTTTAGAAGGCATTTAAATAATTTTATTGTGAGAACTGCTCCACATCCAGTTTTGTTGTTGGAGCCATCTGTGTAAATGTGGGAGTATTTTTGGGGTATTTTTCTTGGATGTTGGAGAGTTATTCCCTTAAGTTCATGTGTATTAATAAATTGATAGAAATAATTTTTCTATAAGATCTTTCATTAACCTTATGTGTATTAATTGGTAGAAATGAATTTTATGTAATTTGGTTGGTTATTTTGTTTAATGTCATATCAACCCTTGTAGGCCAAATCTTTTTTTTAAAATATGATTTGTAAACAAATAGTTTGTTGGTTGGTAAATATTTTTGTTTGGTTTGGTTTTATAAACTGGAAGAAATAATTTTCATTAATTTGCAAAAAGGTTTATTTGACCAATAGATGGGACCCTAACAAGTACTACCGCTCAAATTCAGAGTAGTAATGAAAGAGTACTCCATACTTTCCAGATCTCCAGAATAGGAGCCTGACCATGAGATGCAGTTTAGCATCATACCCAGAACACTAAATTGGTTGAAATAACTTCTATGTTAGATTTTTCATTAACTTTATGTATATCAATAGATTAGAAGAAACAACTTCATATGTATTAATAAACTGGTAGTTGACTCTCAGCCACTACCTTCTAGCACCTGTATGATAAAAACAATTTAAAAAAATAGTCAGGACAATCATATAGGTTCTAGGGTTTGACATGGCTAGCCAATTGATTGGATGAAGCCTCTCTGACCACCTGTCTAGTCCAAGCAAGGGCTGAAGTAAAGTGTTGCATGTCATGGAACCACTAGTCACAGACCGCTCAGCGACCACAATCCTGTTTCAGGCATTATGAGTCACCATCCATGTTCGACAGGTGGTCTTATTGGGGGAAGGATCTTACCACTCTGCATAGGTGCAGTTGACGTATTCTACAGCCCCAGTTGACAGGGCAAGCTATTCTTTTGTTTATCATATATATAATCTAGTCTAGCATGTTAGCCACTATGCCATGTGGACTCCCCCTCTTTTTTTAGCACTAAATACACTAATAACAGATGAGATGAAAAACATTTTTCTTTAATAGATAAATATTCTGGCTTCATAAAATATACCATAAACAAACTAGATTAAATTAAAGTATAATTTAACCTGTGTGAGTTGCAATAAACAACTAGAATTAAAAATATGAAAGAAAATAATAGTCAAAATTAATAATAATAATCATCTTGATCTGTTTATATATCAATGTATCTGTTTATGTATCAATCAGGTTATAACAGTCTATTTGTAACTAAGTTAGAAAAAGTTTCCTTACTAGTCAAGATACTTCTATGTTTCTAACCTCTGTGTCTAATGAAACCAAAAATAGGATTTGAATCATTGTATTATTATTTTATTCAGTATGAATAACATTTGAACAAATGTTTTACTCTGAAGTTAATAAAAAGGAAAGTATAAGTTATAAAACATCTTAATTACAGTTACATCCAAATAGAAAATGATGGATTATGGGATTTTCTCTTAATCTTCTAATGACATCTCATTGACTGTCAAGAAGTGAAGTCAAAAAGAAAAAAACATCACTTCACAAGTCAATCATAATTTATGATCTCTTCCTTTTTTTTTTATCTATAAAGGAACAGAATTTCCCTGAAAAAAACAAAAACAAAACAATTATAGATGAGCCAAATAGATTGAAGATAGAAACCAAGAAGAATAGAATTAATATTTGTAGTACCAATATATATCATATGTTTTGTGAAGGAAGCATTTCTGGCTATTTAGTTATTGATGCAATTTCGCGGATAATAATATTAGTAAGTGTAAGACGAAATGAAAAAGAAAGCTGCACAGTTATAGAAATTTTGATATTTGTCATCATCATTATCAAGGCATGTCAACAGCATAGATTCCCTTGACTCTTTCTCATCATTCATCCCTATTGGGCATCACTCTTGATAAATCCTCTTGGTGGCATCTCAGCACAGATATGATGAATAGAAGTTTTTGGAGGTTGGCCTACATTTGTGTCCATCTGTTGGAGTCCATAGGAGAACAAGACTTATGAGTTTGTCCTTACTTTTCCAGCAGTGCCCAGCATGTCTTGCTTGACTTACTTGAATGGTTTGGGAGATGGGAGATAAGTGGCCGTACAGTTGCTGTTTTGTAGGGTGTTGGTTCCAAGATTTGTTCAAAACAGCACACGGTATTCTTGTGTTGTTCCCATCTAGTCTTTTCTCCAGGTGTTTAGTTAAAGTTCAAGTGATGCAACTGTACAGTAGTACTGACAGAGTTACAGCTTGGAGAATTCCCATTTTATTTCATCAGAGAGATCAGATTTCAATATGGTCATTATAGAGGTATCGTTTGCAATACTCAGTCATAGTATGATGAGGTGATAAAATATTTTTAATGTCCTTTTTTTAAAAAAAAAACCAAAACCCCCCAAAACACTGACCCTTTCACACCTATGTTTTCCCTGCCCTGACCTCCTGGCTGAAAATGTAAAATTTAAATTGCTTACAAAATGTTGTAAGCCTCTAAAGCTGTTAAATAACTGATTATAACATTTTATAGGCAATCTAAGATATGTTTAAAAAAATAAATAATAAAATTACATATAGAATATAAAATGAGGTTTTATAGGCAACAAGGATGTAAAAATGAGGATTCTCTGGCTGGAACTCAGGTCATGTAAATATATCTACTTCTAGTTAGTGGCACAAATGACATTATGGATAGTGTTTAAAGGCATCTATTTTGGTTCAATTGAGGCACACAAACATCAGATGGTTGAATAACTTTAGTATTAAACAAAATACATCCTTAATACATAAAATAATGTATTAAAAAGCTTAAGATTAAAATATTCAACCACCTGATGATACTAAGAGTAGTGCAAAAAGATACATACTCTAGCTTAACTGAACGGGCTCATTAGGTTTAAGGCTCTAAATTACTATCACCAGAGTCTACTATGGGACTCATGGCCAAGCGTTGGTTAAAGTGTATCTAATTGGTTGGAGGTTGTGAGGTCATTGGGTCAGGTAATGCAAAATCCTTTTTATGAACTCCACTATTTTATCCATGAGGGACAAAGAGAACACATGCAAAGTCGGATATGGAATATTTTTAAGGAGTAATCTGGCATAAATTTATCCATTTCTTTGTAATGGCAGTCTGATAGGTAAGGTTTTTTGAGGTAGAATTTTTTAAGGAGAGTTTGACTTTTGGTTTTTAAGGAGCACATTATCTGTAGATGAGTTACCAAATAAGTTGGTATTAGGATGATTCTAAGTTAAACCTTTCTTCCAACAGCGGAATGTTAGAGTTGTTCAGGTCCAATTTGAGAGCTCGATGTTCAATATTATTGAATAGAGCAATATAATTGGTAAGAAAAAAGGCTTAAAAATCAGTCATTTTACAGTATATATATATATATATATATATATATATATATATATATATATAACTGTAAAATGACTGATTTTTAAGCCTTTTTTCTAAAAAAAAAAAAACAGTGGATTATACTCCAAACTAGTGTACAAAGATAATAACAACAATGAAAATAATAATAATAAAAAATCAAGGAAGAGAAACATCATTTGGTTTAACCCCCTTTTCAGCAGAACCGTTAAAATGTATGTGGGGAAGATATTTTTCCAATTAAGGAAAAAACACTTAGAAAAATCGCCTACATTGAACAAACTCTTCAATAAGAACAACCTTAAAATCAGTTATTGTTCTATGAACAATATTAAAAACATAATTGATAAACACAATTTTAAAATCCTAAATGGTAATGACAACAACCAGAATGATAGATAAAACTAAATGCCCCTTAAGTGGCAACTGTTTAGCCTTTAACATAATATATAAAGCCACAATCAAGGACAATGTGAATAACGAGGAAAAAACTTACATTGGTGCAACTGAAAACAATTGGAAAAATAGGTGGTATAACCATAATTTAAGGTTTAACAACAGAAAATATGCAAACAGTACTACCTTATCCAAATATATATGGCAAATTAAAGATAAAACGGGCAAAACACCTATAATAAAATGGGAAATCATAAAAAAAGCTCAGGCATACAAAGGCGGCCAGTGTAAATGTGATCTCTGCATCGAAGAAAAATTGTGTATACTACAAAATACAAACAAAAACTTATTAAACAAGAGAAGTGAACTCATTTCGAAATGCAGGCATTTGAACAAATTTTTATTGTGCCACTTACCACCTGATCCTAATTAATCCCTTAATTTTCACCCTTCTTTTATCTATTTTAAAAACAAAAAATCTGGACATCGCGTGCATTAAGACCAAAGCAAGTTTGTTTTATCATCATTTTTTTAACACAGATTTAGCGTCATAACATTCCATCACGTGAACATGCTTCACGTCATATAAACGCTAAACAAGTTTAAAAAAACAAAAAACTTTAGCATTATAACATTCCATCGCGAGAACACACTTCACGTTTATATAAACGCTAAAAAACTACTAGTTTTAAAATCTCAACCATTTGACTCATCTGAAGATTGTGTAAGCATGAAACTTATAGTTATGAGTTTATAATATCCATAATGTCATTATTATTGATTATATATATATATATATATATATATATATATATATATATATATATATATCAAACTTGTTGGTAAACCCTTGTGGTAAGAAAAAAACCCGGCAAATAGTTTGATTGTAAAAATATACTACCAAACATTACCTGGGGAGAAAAAAAAAATTTTGAAAAAAAGAAAAGACCAAGATAGTCGTACCAACTGAAAATAATCTGTTGATACTATAATACTTGGCCAAAACAAAAAACAATTTATATGTATATAGATATATGAAAAATATATATTCATATAAAAACTGCCAGGATATACAAATCTAATAAGTAAAGAGTGCTCAATACCTAAGTAGAGCAAATAAGAGTCAGATCTTAACCCTGAAGAGCACTAAGCAAAACTTTTAGCAGGTATATCTGACTCATTAGGTTTATCTTTATATATATATTGTAATAGTGGAAGGTGTTTTTTTCTCTTTCTCCCATTTCTTTTTAAAATAAGTATTAGATATATAATGTTTATTTTAAAAAGCAATTTTAATCATTGGTCTGCATTTGAGTTTATGTATATTCATGTATAAATATATATATATATATATATTTTAAAGTTAATTTAAAAATCATCCAGAAAGATGCCAATAGGAAGGCACAAAAGAAAGATACATACTCTAATGCACCATGTGGATATTTCTATTGATAAAATTTGCATATTTTATTAAAACAGAATTTGGTGCAAATAAATGATTAATTCATCAGATCATCCTAACTGAATAGATAATCAAATTTTGATTCAATAAATTACAAAATCTGATCTTCCCCTTGCTATGATTTTCTGACTTCAAAATTTATACATAACTAGCATAGTTTCCATAAAAAAATGATGGGTGCATTTATATACAGATCTACACTTTTGCCTAGGATCAAAGTGTGCACTCTCTGCCTAGAATAAACAGTCTTGCTCTCTCTAGCACTTCTGCTTAATATCAGTATAGTATCTGTACCTGTAGAAATCAGATTTATTTAAAAATAATTATCAGATACTAGACAGTCTGAGAATCCATTGGCTTCCCATTGTAACAGTGGTCCATGATGATATTACTGCTTTTATTCAGGAAGGAGTGAAGGATTCTAATAAACATAGTTATCTCTGCATATCAAGAATTTGAATGATTGAAACATTGTTTGACTTGAAATTGCTTTTTCTCTAAATGCATTTTAAGTATATTTCTCTAATGAAAATCTTGCTCTAATGTATTGTTTTTGTTGGGTTATATACATGCATAAGTATAAATATTTTAGTATATATAGATAAGCTATTCAGGTGAAAACAGTTATTATTTTGAAGAATATAAAATATAATATTTTCTCACAAATAAATACAAAATAAGAAAGACCCCCCCCCAAAAAAAAAAACAACACATATACATATAAATATATGAGTTGTGTTCAAGAAGTATTGAGACATATGATGTATTTAATGAGATAAGTATGAACAAGAATTGAAACATTAATTTTCTTCAAAATAGTCTTCTTGGCATTCAATACACTTATTCCAGGAATTTTTTTTGGTCAAAGTGCTTTGATATGGTGTGAAACTGCACCATCGTATTTCTTTTAATACTCTCAAATCTTAGCCTTGAGATAAATTTTCAGTTTAGGAAGCACTTACACAATCCCATAATTCATCAAAAACTGGTACATTATTATATAAGTTACACATCTGTGTAGTGGAGGAATGATACTGTGGTTGGAAATGGAATCGGCAACTCCTGGATGGGGCTGTTTCCATTTTTGATTTTCCCTTGGAAAAGGCATAAATCAATTTGTTCTCTTCTCCCCCTAGCTATGGGTAAATAGTAGAGCAGTCTGGGTTCTTTAGTCTTGGTAAGGCAACCAGTCTAGGAAAAGGAACACTGAATTCAAACCATCTGTATTCTGTTTAAAAATTTTCCTTGTGTCACATCCTGCCTGTAATGGAGGGGTAAATGCATAGACATATCTTCATTTGATTTTTAAAATAAAAAAAAATTCAGTTTCAATACTTTTTGATCATATCTCAAAAGTGATTATTCAATTTTTTAAATTTTAGTTTTTTGTAATATCCTTGATTTGAGACAAAAAAAATCATTGATTCTGTAAGAAAAGCCTTTAGTAACTAGTGTAGTACTTAATATGATACTAAAATATGGTATAAAAACCTCTAAATGCTTAATAATATTGCTTTCAGGTATATTATCTATTGTACTTTGGAGATACTGTAAAGATAAGATTGGTAAATCAGCTTTGTTGGAATATGAACTTCTGTATAGAGATGAAATAGACAAATGAAAATACTTTAAGAATTACCATAAGTCATTTTCAAAAGAAAATTTCTGCAAAATAAAGATCTATGTATTTTCTCAATCTGACATTAACCATTTCTGAGATGTAAATGGAAATTAAAAATGGAAGAGGAATGAGGAAATATTTTAGTCTATTTTTAAACATCTAAATACAAAGCCATCATCAGAGATGTTATGTGAAATCAATTATCAGCGATTAGAATCGAATACCAAAAATTGAAAAAGAACCCTTTAGAACATTCTTAGAACTCTGTGAGGTCAGAGCTGAGGTACATGTCCGAATAAATGGCCCTGTGGCGTTAGTTTCATATTTGCCTGGCGAGTTGTCTGCCTGTTTAGTTTGCTGGTTCCCTCTAGGGGCCTTTGGATATTTAAGTGGCTGGTTTGAACCTCTCTTTCTCTCTTTTCCGGTTGCTCGACCCATGAGGCACAACTATGGGTTAGACTCTGGTCTACCCCCCTCTTGTTGGGGCTTTGGGCCCCCCTCTTGTTGGGGCTTTGGGCCCCCCTTACATTACTGTAAGTGATTTATACAGCATGGACTATTCTTAGTCTCATGTCTGCACTTTTATGTTTTTCCCTTCTACTTTTGTATGTATGTTTATGTACACCTATGTATTATGTACTCTGTTAATTCTTGTGCTGTATATAAATGTTTTGTCCTTCAACCCTTGTCGGAGTTCTATCTCAGGTATATTTCACTTTAAATTTTACAGCCCCAACAACTAATTACCGGAAGGATTCTACGGCCGAATTTTGCTTAGTCATTGTCACATAGGCACTTTTCGGAGAGAGAGAGAAAGCCAAGAAATAGACAGAAACGTACACCACCACCTTTTTAGGGGGAAGGGAAGAGATCTCTATTACTAGTTTAGTTTTTACTCCAGACCCTTTCTGAAAACAGTTGGACTCCTGACCCCGTTGAGGGAAGGCGATAATCATCTCCATGTGACCTAGAAGAAATTAGACCCAGGATGGTCATCCACATAGATATGAGCCAAACCAAGAAATGAATCAACTAAAACGAAGATAAGTGCCATTCCATCAAGGAATTTTTCTATAGACTGTTACCCTTGTATTACATTCAAGTTATATGTACTAGCAAATATATGCACCCTCCGGGTGCAAGTATTTAAGTTTTAATGTAATAAAATATTGTATTAAATTAGAAAGGCTAATGAAACTAAATAAGAATACAGATTAAAAGATTTGAAACAGAGGGAGTATAATAAAAGATTTGAAACAGAGGGAGTATAATAAAAAATGGACAACTGAAACTTACTCTTCCATCACTCTCGTCTTTCATTGTTATTTTTTCTAATTTAAGTATTTAGTTATAAGAGGAAGTAAAGAATAAAATAACAGTTATTTTATCTTGTTAATGGATTTCATTTAAGATTCATTGAAAAGATTTTTGCTTATATTCATTAAAATAAAACCAAACAGTTAGAAATCAATAATACTAAGCACATATTTATTAAATTCGATTTTTTAATATTAATATGTAAATTAGCCTTCCCGTTCACACTGTAAACTGCTATTTTGTTGTATATATAAATATAATTGCATGTTGTCAGTATGTAGACATAGTTAACAGTATTAATAATGTAAGACAATTTTATTAATAATTGAGGTTAAGATAAAAATAAAATCATGGAGAATGTCATGTCAATAACTATGAGAATTGTGACTTGAGTAGGAATATAGTTTCGGTTACAGACAGAAAAACACACAATCTCCATTATAATAAGATATGTGTGTTAGAATCAACTATGATCCCTGAAAAAAAGTTATAATGCCTCCTATCTCTCCGTCCCACTGAAAATCCAAATAGATAGCATCACGATGAATGTCCCAATTGCGGATTTATATTATATATATATATATGCCTGCGGACTCCCATTTTATCCTCCTCTCAAACCTCGACTTCTTGAATAAAACTATGTTATAAAATAATATATATATGTCTTGTTGTTCTATTGCCAATTTTGCATGTGCTCCTTTCATTTTTCTTTGGTCTCTCTGATGGGAATAGCGTATAAACGTTGAAAACGATAGTCGAACGTAACAGAGACAAGTTGATAAAAAAATTGAAGGAGCAAGAAAAAGAAGAAAAAATATTGGAAAATATCAAAGAATGAGGAAAACAAAAAGAAAGAAAAAGATTGTTCAAACAGAAAAAAAAACATAAATAAATAAAATGGTTGGGCATGAGTTCAGATAACTGCTAGTTTACCACTCCAGAATCTTGGACATTGTAGTAATTCACTTGAGCATTTATATGTCAATCCACCATCTAATCTAGCACACACACACACACACACACACACACACACACACACACACACACACACACACACACACATATATATTTAATTATTGAGATTTTATACACTAACTTCAAATACGGTCACCAACATTTGGGAGAGGGTTTTGATCTTGAACTATTATTTGCAGCTTTAATAATCATTTATTTTTGTTTTTAACTTTTGTATTGAATTCAACTACATTATTAATATTAATTTCCAAATAGCCTTTCTCATACACTAGACCAAAACATTTTAAGCAATGTGGGATAAAATCACTTCTGGGGTCTCATCGGGATTAAAGGTTTTGAAACTTAAGCTTCATTTATTTCATAGTAGATCCACCCCTAAACAAAGTTGTCATAGATATTCCACTGTTCATTCAGGGTATTGATGTGTTAATCAGTTATTTAAATTTCACATCATTGTCCATGGCAGAGGGGTTGGTTAAATACACACATCATAATCACAACACTGATCTATTTGATTCATAGATTGGACTGATACTACCAATCTGATTCTAAGTGGACCTGGAAATAATGGCAACAAATGGCATTGATTCCACACTTTGCAAGAAATTAATGTCATACCTAGGATACTTAACAAGTATCATTGACAGAAATTAATCATCAATTTTGGTCTTCAAATCTGTACTGGCAATTCCTGTGTGGACAATAGTACCAAATTGTATTGTACCATGGTCTTTTGCTTGAATTATATTACGGGCATAGGGAGGAGACATACTGCATGGGCAACTGCTGGTCTTCCATATAATCTTGCCCAGGTATGTGTCCATATCAAGATGCAAATCCACGGTTTGTAGAGACTAATAGATGCTACTACAATTTTATTACTTTGAAGATAGCATTTCAGAATCCTTGAAGCTGAATGTGTTGCCATTTGTGTGCCATTGTGATGTAATGAGAAGATGAAATAACATCTCAGTTAACATGAAATCAATCATTAATGAGACTAATACTTTCCAGATTTGCCTAATCAGCTTTTGGCAGGTAGAGAGAAAAAAAGAAAGAAGTACACACACACACACACACATATATTATATATATATATATATATATATATATAATATATATATTATAGAGAGAGAGAGAGAGAGAGAGAGAGAGAGAGAGTTGATAAATCAAGGAATTCATTAAATATAACTTCCAAATCACTGAATATTAAGGTGCATGGTGTAAGAAAGGTTGTTGTGGAATTGCTTATTGCAAAGATTCAAAGAAGGACACTCATTAGTTATTACAGTCTAACAAGGGTTTGGTTTGGTTTATTTGTGCAGTGGCGTATCAACTCATGGATTATTTCAGGCTGAAATTTGATTCATTTGTAAATGTTTGATTGTAATCCTTACTATATTTTTAATATTCCATTGCATTATTTTTTTAGAAATTGCACTTATTTGTTGATAATCATTTGTTTGAACACAGTTATATGATATCAAGTATTCTTATCTAATGCAAATAATTTGAACACAGTTGTATGGTTTCAAGTGTTCTTATATAGTAGTAAAGTAGAAAAATAATTGGAGTGGCTTATTGTCTGTATTAACCAGACAGTGTGGGAGTTTATCCCCTTTTCACAAGTGCTAGACCGGAGAGATTGTTTTTGCATCTATGATGAAGTACCACACCTACATCAGCTCCACACTTTACTGCACAGATCCAAGCTGTGCTACTCATGACCTGAGTTGGTGAGGGCTGGTATTGAATCTGGAACCTTGTAGTTCTGAGGTGGATGCTCTACTGAATGAGCTAGACTGGCCCTATCTAATACTAATAATTTATACACAATTATATGGTTTCAAGTAACTATTCCTATTTAATGATAATAATCATTTGTTTGCTCAAAGCTGTTTCAAGAATTTCGATCCAATATTAAAAATGTTCAAACAGATCTATTTGGCCCATATATGGGATGCCTAACCAAGGCAAAAAAGTCAGTTTGTCCTAGTATTCACCCATAGCTAAGGACAGATCAGATGGATTCATGTCTTTCCCAAGGGCATTAGTGCTAAGTAAAACACAAACAGCCTTGTCCAATATATCATCCCTCATAGCCAGCAGTTGTTTATGCAGCAGGAACTGAAGAACTTTTTCAGCAATTTCTTTTTGTAGCCCTTATGTTAGAAAAATTAAAAGTAAATTATCACTCAGTTTTGCAGAATTCAACTTAAACAGGATATCATCAATCAGTAAGCCAAAGATGTTTGTGAAAGGCAGTTACTTACTTCACTATGTTTAGAAACTGAATCCTTTAAATTAGTTCTCAATTTTTTTAGGCTGCTGCTCTCTTAATCCACATCTCTAATGCCCCCATCAGCACCATGTTGTTATTGTTTTTATATGCTAGTAATGTTAATAGCATATCTTATTTTTTTTTTTTACACAACTGTCAACTGTTATTTTACTCCTTGCAAATTTTTCACACCATTAGTAACTGGTAGCCTTTACTGATGTCTAAGTGACAGCAAGTCTCCTCGGCTCTCCAGGATTCTTCTAAGTATTTTTACCAATCTCAACAGTGCTGTGGTCTGAACAGTCTCAGTTTTCCCTTGGATTTCCAGTTCTACCAGGTTTCAAGGGTACCAACTATGATTGGTATTATTTTCACCTTCACATTTCACAATTTCTTCAGTTCTCTGGCATTTATTATAGCAATGATTCCACTCAGTTATATAGTTAGAAAATGTACAGGGGGCTACAAATTCACTAACTCACAGGAAAAAATAAACCACCTTATGTACATAGATGACATAAAGATTTTTGTAAAAGATGAAAAAGACCAGGAAACCTTGGTACAAACCATAAGAATATTCAGCCAGGATATAGGAATGGAATTTGGAATTAAAAAATATGCCATGCTAGTGATGAAAAAGAGGGAAAAGAAATAATGGACAGAATACAACTACCAAATCAGGACAATATAAGAACACTTGGAGAGAAGGAAAGTTACAAATACTTAGGAATTTTAAAAGTGGATGCCATCAAGCAAATAGAGATGAAAGAAAAAGCATAAAAAAGAATACCTTAGGATAACAAGAAAACTCCTAGAAACCAAGCTCTGCAACAGAAATCTTATCAAGGGAATAAATACCTGGGTAATTTCATGTCAAATCATCCAGGCCATGTCACCCACTCTCTTCAGTTTTTCTGAAATTTTGTCCAAGTGTGGATTATGATAAAGTTATAAATTCCAAAAATTGCCGGACTTATGTCGATTTTTAGCTCTCCAAATTTGTGGGGGGATTGGCGAAAAATGGCGACTTTTTGTAATAATGTTCAATATGTTTCAATGAAATAATAGTAGAAAAAAGAAATTGTCATAGATGCAATGCCATATTGATCTTGCTAGGAAAAAAATAAACAATGATCAATAAGTTAAAATTGGTTGACTTTAAAACTTTTTTTATAGCATTTTTAGATTTTATGGGCAAAAATGCTTTTATAAACCAATTCATAGTAGTAGGGAAGCTCTAGAACACATTTTACAGACAAAAATAGATTACAAAAAGTCACCATTTTTCGCC
>CM042137.1:84816006-84905355 GCA_023376005.1 Doryteuthis pealeii
AATTAATTAAAACCAATTAAAGTGGAATTTTTTTCAAACATTAAGTAGTCCTGAAACCAAGGAATATTTTAGTATAAATTTTGTGTCAATAACCTGAATAGAAAAAAAACCTTAGGGAAATGAAAGGTGTTTATCTCAGCTTTAGTATATATATATATATATATATATATATATATATATATATATATATATATATTAAGAAATTTGAAAAAAACAAGTGTTCTGAAAATAGGAAGAATTTGATGGATGTTTTGTAGATGACAGGAGATGAAAATCCTTAGAAACTACTTGCACTAAATATTCTAAAATCTGTTTTTGTTTGATTAGATTCCATAAAAAATGTGAACATAGTAAACATTGAAGAAAGTGATAACATTAAAAGCATTGGCACTTTGATTGGGGTTCATGTTTTAAGGGAATAAGTGCATGATTAAAATACATTATTTTCCAAAATACATTGGCTGCATTCAATAAGAAAGACATTTTTTAAAATTGAAAATCAGAATTACAAGGAAACATTAATCAAATAATGTTTTTAGCAGTAACCTAATTTGCAGGCAAATTTTGAAATTTCATTAGAAATTAAGAAATACTCCTTTGAGAATTACATCCCTTGTCTGTTAAAGGACTTTGACTAATGACTATCAGAGGGTGACATGATAACATTGTGATAGCAACAAAGAGTATATTATAAAACAAAAAGGCTTGAAGACCTCATTCTCTTTACAGAATGACCTAGACACAAGAACCAGTTCTCGTCCATCTGAGAGACATTCATCCCTAACAAACTTAGGGTGCATTGAAGATGACACTACAAAATAGTCCACAGTATACATTAGCTGAAGCTTAACTTCATACATACAGATATGTCTATAATTACACACAACCAACAACTAAAGCAACTCTTCTATTTACCTAAACCATCTGCCATGAGGAGGATGTAACGCAAGGTCAAATTTTAAGCAAAGTACTACTGGTGTGAATTTAGAGGTTTTATGTGTAATAAGGGAAAAAAAACTCTCTTTCTGGTTTCTTTCTTCAGGAGTATAAATTAAAAACAATATTCAACATAATTATTTTAATTTTTTCTTTTTTTATATGAACTTTTATCACGGACCTTTTCAAAGAACTCCCTTTGTGGTCTTAAGTAGCAGAAGAAGCCACAATATGCTGAATTCCATATCTAACTTACAAATATCTCAGATATCTTAATAAGTGCTGCTACCTTGATTTTTCACATTTTCTAACAGCATTTCTAGTCTATGATTTAGACTTTATTCCAGAGAGTGTAGTGTTTACTTTCCTCTCTTCACTATCATAATTATTTATATATCACACACATCCATAACTTTGAAAAATAAATTTGGAGAAAAAAACATCTTGCATATTTTAGAATTTTTAGCATTTGTAGCAGTTAAATTTAACCTAAATTTAGCATTTGTTCCACTTTTTATTGGTTTGTACTGAGTGAAAAAAAGAATTTATTTAGTTTACATTACATTATGTTTTAAAACAAAACATTTACTCAGTATTCAGAGAAAACACATAGAGATGTTCACACAAAAATAAGCTTACATGAGGAGAAACAAAATGATGAACAAATGTACATTCCAGTGGATATTTCTCTGTAATGTTGTAAAACACATTAGTTTTGTTAAAAACAATCGTATGGTTGCAAGGGAGAATATGTTGGGTGTTATTAAAGGATTCAAATTCTTACCTTAGACTCAGCTCATTTACATGCATATATGGAGATACATGGTCGAGGATAGAGAGAGAAGGAAACGGTAAATGACAAAGGAAGACAAACTACAAAAGATCATTTGAAATAGATAAGATATATTTGTGTAAAATGTTGCAGATTGAAAGTGTACAGTGGGATAGTTCATTGATAAGAGTTCTTGTGTGATAGTAGATTGTCTGCTGGTTGTCCCCATTTGTAAGTTTGGAGCTGAATGAGATTGTATAAGGAGAGAGAGAGAGAGAGAGAGTTTGTTGAAAGTCAGAATGGATGCAGAGTATTGTTGTCACCATTTGTAAGTTTAGAGTTGAAATAGATACTGAGGTTTTCATTTTATCCCCAGGTCCCGGGAAATTTGAAGTTGGTGATGATAGCCATGCAAGAAGGCTTTTGCTGCACATGTAATATGGGAATGTATAACCTCTGTTGCATATGTAAAATGGGAAGGTATTTTTGCTGCACATATATGAGGGAAAGATAGTATGGTTGGGTCTGCCAGTTCTCTTCACAGCATATTGGTGATGTTAGAGAAAGATAAAGTTAGGATTTCATCAGGGAAATATTCTCTTTCAAGGCACAAAGTTTGAAAATGGCTGCATATGTGTAAGGATTCTATAATGGTAGTGTTCAGGGTTCTTGTTCAGTTGATGTTTCTAACATGTGTGTGTTAATTGCTGCTAGCAGAAAGTAGAAAGAGAAAGAGAGGGTTTACTGTGTACACCAACTAAAATGGCTGGCCAGGAATGTGCATAAGCACATCCAACCTAGCCAGTGGCCAAGGGATAAAGAGATTGAGAAAAGCATTTTGACTGGTGTAACTGGATCCTCAGGGGTGTTGATGACATTTTCCCATCTCATATCAGAGGATATTTCCTCCACCTGGGTCTGTAAAAATAGCAGCTAACCGGTGTTGGTTAGGGATGTGTACCATCCAGTCTTTTGGCCTCCAATGAGGAGTCATTAACCAGGGTGAAATTTAACTTGGGATATAACAGACTATAGACATAGCTTACTTTTGGTCATCCTGTCTCAAATATGTTGAGCCATGTGGCCAGAAAAAAGTTGATTACAGAGTTAAAATGTATAATATACAGCTCTAACTTTTGGCCTGAAAAAATCTGTAAAAATAGTGCAAAAAAAAAAAAAAAAAAGATATGAAATGAACTTCTTGAAGAGATCCAAGAACAATTCCATAAAAAAAAAATGTTTGATACCATTATTTTTTTTCCAAAGAAAAAGACCAGATCAAGAATTTTCTTTTATTTACCTGGGTAAATATTACTCCTGAAGATGGCTGGAGAATGTACCAGTTAAAATGTATTGTGAATGACAAAAACAAGAAGTTTAATGGTCTGAATAATTTTATGAACAGATACTTTGATACTAGGCTGTGTGTTGGGGAGAGATACTTTGATTCTAGGCTGTGTGTTGGGGAGAGATACTTTGATTCTAGGCTGTGTGTTGGGGAGAGATACTACTTTGATACTAGGCTGTGTGTTGGGAGAGATACTTTGATACTAGGCTGTGTGTTTGTGTTGGGGAGAGATACTTTGATACTAGGCTGTGTGTTGGGGAGAGATACTTTGATACTATGGGGGAGAGATACTTTGATACTACTAGGCTGTGTGTTGGGGAGAGATACTTTGATACTAGGCTGTGTGTTGGGGAGAGATACTTTGATTCTAGGCTGTGTGTTGGGAGAGATACTTTGATTCTAGGCTGTGTGTTGGGGAGAGATACTTTGATTCTAGGCTGTGTGTTGGGGAGAGATACTTCCGCTCCTGTTTCCGACTTCTTAATCTGAAGGCATCCTTTGTGGATAACCCCAAATAACGTAACATGGTGTCAGGTAAAAGGGATTAAAAACCCACATGGATGATATAAACCAAGAAAATCACGGACAACAGTGATATTTCCAAGGATTTGAAGACTTTAAAAAAGAAAAAAGAAAAAAGGACACACGTGTTCACTTTGGTCTTACGAAGGTAAGAGGAATTTTTCTCCGTACATTTTGTTTAAAAAAAAAAATTGAATATGGCTGGTCAGCTACCTCCACTAATGATAGACTGGTCTAGTTGGAATCTTCCTAAAGAGATGGAAAGATTTATTCGACAAGTAGAGCTTCACTTTGAAGGTCCGCTACGAGATTTGGATGAAGAGGTCAAACTTAGATATCTATTGTTATGGTCCGCCGTAGAAGGGCGAGAAATAAGTGATACATTTGCGTTTCAACCGGGTGAAGCCATGACTGTCGAAACATACATAAAATATTTCAGAAAGTATGCTAGGCCACGGTCAAATTTCCGTGTGTCAAGATATAAACTTTTAAAGTGCCGACAAAAACCAGACAAGTCGTCGCACGCATATTTGAAGCAGCTACGGCAAATAATAAACCAATGCGAGTATCATCCTATTGTTGAGGAAACATTAATTGTCGACATCTTTATATTTGGTATGATGCTTAAACAAACACAAACGTCCTTACTGAAGGAAAATAGAGACTTAACAATAACAAAAGCGTTAAGCATAGCAGAAACCGAGGAGGCTACAGCCCAGCAAATAGAAACCATTCATGTTCCACTTGAAAACTCCAGCGCGCATGCGGTACTTTTGAAAATGAAAAATAATTACGTGCAGTGTAGCTGCTGTGGGAGGAGCCATTTCAGAGGTGAATGTCCGGCGAAGGGAAAAATGTGCGCTATTTGCTACAGAAAAGGTCACTTTGCAAACGTTTGCTGTTCAAAAACCCAGGAAAAAAACAAGGAGACAAAAGGAAAACGAGGCTACAAGCCAAAAAAAACAGAAATATCCACACGGCGACGAATAAAAATGACAGCGACTCCAGTAGCGAGGATGTGTACTTCTACTCCATCCAGAAACTACCCTCTAATGCCACGGAGGCATATGCCAAATTAAAAATTGGCAACAAGAAGAAACAAATGGAGATAAATGTTCGAAAATCTCAAGGAAGTATCACTCAAAAAGACGAATGTACGACTATTTGTGTTTGGCGGAACTGCTATTAAGCAAGAAGGGACATATTGGCTAGGAGTAAGGTTCCGTGACAGATTCGTTGGTTCAACATTTCATGTTGTAAATTGTGAAGGACCAATGCTGCTAGGGCTTCAAACTTCACGGGAATTGGGCCTTGTAACTTTAAACCTGGCTATAAAAACGGACACTCCAGCCACGAGGGAACAAAATGCACAGACAAACGGTACTAAAAAAGAGAAACTTCACCACGGAAGGAAACCAGTACCAATACCAAGACTGAGTATGAGAGTAATTTACTTACAAGAGATAAAATTATCCAGGAATTTCCAGACGTATTCCAATCAATTGGCTGCTTACCTGGTGAATACACCATTCATGTAGACCCGAAAATACCACCAGTCGTGCACCCACCCGACGAATCCCTATAGCTCTCAGGAATAAATTTAAAACAGAGCTAAATTCCCTGGTAAACCAAGGTATCATATCTCCAGTGACTGAATCAACACCATGGGTCAATTCTTTTGTATGTGTAACTAAGGCTAATGGCTCAGTCAGACTATGCCTAGACCCTAGAGACTTAAACAAAGCAGTACGAAGACCACACTTTGTCACCCCAACATTTGAAGAAGTCGTATCCCAACTACATGGAGCCAGATGGTTTACGATTGTTGACATAAAGTCAGGATATTGGCATTTAAATCTGGACAAAGAATCCAGGAAACTGACGACATTTATCACTCCATTTGGGAGATATATGTTTAATAGATTCCCCATGGGAATAAAATGTGCACAGGATGAATTCCAGCGTGCTATGGAAGAGAATTTTGGGGATATAAAAAACGTCCTTTCTATTTGTGATGACATGATTGTTAATGGATTCAAGGAGGATGGCAGTGATCATGACCATGCACTAAGACAGCTGCTACTAAGAGCAAGGGAGATAAACTGCAAGTTCAACCCTGAGAAACTAGTGGTAAAAGCAGCAGAGATGCCCTTTTTCAGTCACATCATTTTAAAGGATGGTATCAAACCAGACCTGAAGAAAGTAGAGGCGATTGTCAAAATGCAACCCCCGGAGGATGTAAAGCAACTCACCAGTTATCTGGGACTTGTTAACTACTTAAATAAGTTTACACTCCGCATTGCAACATTAACCAAACCACTTTGTGACTTAACATCGAAGGATAAGGAATCCACATGGTCATCGCAACAGCAGATGGCTTTTGAGGAAGTAAAAGTAGAAATCCAGAGAGTCACGATATTGAGGTATTTTGACCCAAAAGAACCGATTGTCATTCAAGTAGACGCATCTACAGCAGGCATCGGTGCAGCTCTCCTACAAAATGAGATGCCAGTCACATTCGCGAGCAAGACATTGTCAGGTCCAGAAACCTGATATTCAAATATTGAAAGGGAGATGTTGGCTATTGTTTTTGGCATAGAAAGATTTCACCACTATGCATGGGGTCACAAGGTCACAATCCAAACAGATCACAAGCCTTTAGAGTCCATAGCATTAAAAAACATAGCACGAGCACCCCCAAGGTTAGCAAGAATGTTGCTAAAGGTTGAAGGTTACGACATAACTGTAAAATATACCCCAGGAAAAGCAGTTCAATGCAGACTGCTTATCACGAGTATCCCCAATACCCAGCAAGCATATTGAAGGGATAGATGTGAAAGTGCACAACGTAACCACTTATCAGAATTTCTCACCAACCAGGATAGAGAATATCAGAGAAGAAAAATCGAAGGATGAAGTTCTAAAAGAACTCTCCCATACTGTTATGGCTGGCTGGCCCGATGATCGATCTAGCTGCCCAACTCGTCTCCTACCCTTTTGGAATTTCAGGGATGAAATCCAAGATGGGATCCTGCTCAAGAGTGATAAAATAATAATACCAACATCACTACAAAGAGGGATCCTAGGAGAACTCCATGCATCACATCAAGGAGTTGAGAAGACAAGGCTGAAGGCCCGAAAAGTTGTATACTGGGCAGGGATGAATAGGGACATTGAGGACTTTATTGCCAAATGTCACACCTGCCAGAAATATCAAGCGAGCACTCCAGCCGAATTGATGCGCCAGCACGAAACACCTACATACCCTTGGCAATATGTAAGTGCCGACCTGTTCACAATGGCAGGAAACGAGTAGCAGACCACTACAGCCGAAGACCATTTGTGAGACGACTCCATTCAACCTCATCTACAGCCGTCATTAAGAACATGAAGGCAATCTTTGAGGAAAGAGGTTCGCCGGAGATCCTCTACACGGATAATGGACCCCAATTTACAAGCAAAGAATTTACAGACTTTGCGAAAAAGTATGCCTTCCTACACAAAACATCTTCCCCACACTACCCACAGTCTAATGGTTTTGCGGAAAGGATGGTAGGAGTGTGCAATAGAATTTTGCTAAAGGCACAGGAAACCGGGCATGACTGCCACCTAGCAATGATGGCATACAGAGCGACACCATTGTCAGCTCACCTTAAGTCTCCAGCAGAATTACCGAATGGGAGACAGATGCGAACACCACTCGTATCAAAACAGCAGCTTGGTGATGAACAGACTAGACAAGCAATACAATGTTACAAAAACAAATCGAGGGATCAATACAACAAATACAAAAATCGAAAACATCCCCCGTTGTATGCTGGTCAAAAAGTCTATGTGCAGCATGAGAGGACAAAATTGTGGGAACCCGGAACAATCCAACACCCTACCACTGAACCAAGGTCGTACATGGTAGAGTCTGCGGATGGTAGCACCCACCGAAGGAATAAACAGTTCCTTAGGCCAGCTAGATGCAGTCCAGTACTTAAAGGTAGACGATACCAACTACCTATAGCTGATGCAAACACATCACAAATAGAACCACCACACCGTATAAATGCTGATATTCCCTCATGTCATAACAGTCACCAGAGAAGCACACCAACAACCTCCAGTCAGGTAGTAATACCTGAACCACCAGCACCGCCCATAGTGATGAAGCAACCGATCATCCAATCACCCAGTTGTGAACAATCAAGGCCAACCCCTGAACCACAGCGATCTCGGTGATGCATAAGGACTCCTCAGAGGCTAGACCTCTGAAACCTCCCCACTAAAACAAACTTTTAAAAAATTCACATATAAGAGACTATTCTAGTTTCCCCCTGAAAAAAAAAAAGAATTTAAAAAAATATTCACAAATAAAGATTGAAAAAATTTGAGTAAATAGATATTAAAGTAAAAAGCCCATTCTTAATTAAGAAAGGGAGATGTTGTATTAGTTAAGTCCCTTGGACAAACCCTTAACTGAACCCTAATTGTCCGCCCCTTAATCCTATGTACTTCCGCCCCCGTCAGCCATGAATAAACACATGTGAAAACGCACTCCTGTTTCCGACTTCTTAAATCTGAAAGCATCCTTTGTGGATAACCCCAAATAATGTAACATAAGCTGTGTGTTGGGGAGAGATACTTTTATCCTTGGCAGGGTGTTGGGGAGAGATACTTTTATCCTTGGCAGGGTGTATAAATGCTCTGAACGACCTATCCATATATAAATACCCACATCATTTTTACAGAAATAAAATTTAGTTTAGTTGTGGCACAAAGCCAGAATTATTGGGCACCTCATGAGAATTGAATTAGTCTGCTAATCTAGCTTGCTAACCTTTACTGCATGTGAGGGGATCCAACTAAAGTTTAATGAGACAAAGTTTTCAAGATAAAAAAGAACATTACATATAATGATGAACAATATGACTTTTTCTGTATGTTCTCTCTTTGTACATATAAGTTGCCATCTTCTTAATGGTTGGAAGAGAGAATGACAAAAGAAACATAACTGCTGGTTGAATTGGTTTTTGAATGTTAATATTCAGTAAAAAATGAAGATAATGACTGAAACTTTCTCTTATCTGGATGGTAAATATAAGTATTTCTTTTCTATATCATTTTTTTTTTTGTACATTACTGCTGATATTTCATCAGCAGGCTATTCTAGACAAATACCGAAAAATGAAACAATAATAGATATGTTTTAATTCTGACTAAATTTGAACTTAAAATATATAGGTAAGCTTTTGTTTTTTGTTATATCCACTTGCTTGAAAAATCATGAAAAAAAAGGGATTGTCAATGGTCAGGAATTAAAGCAAGCATTACTGACAGAACAAAATGTACAAAAGTTACAAACAAAAAACTGGCTTTAAACTGTGTATCTAGTTTCTAATTTTCAAGATAGAGTATAAATAATATAGACTTCTGGTTTTAAGTTATAATAGCTAAATCTGTGAAAATTCCATGGATTAATTAGAAATACCCACTAATCAATATGATATTTTTAGTTTCTCAAGCTAATTCCTGATCCTTTAGTTTGTTTTCATCTTCTGTTATAGCTTCTTGAAAAATATTATACATTTCTAATTACTTAATTCATTTTTTAAATTCTAATTCACTCACCAATTAAATATTTTTATTGTAATTTCTTTTTGTCAAAAAATTTCAATGAAATAAATCAAAGAAATGCATTGTAAGTCAAGTTGTTGAAGGAGAAATGGATTTGTGCTTTTTCAAAACTGCGGTGGTAGTAGGAGGTGGGGGAAGTAACATTTTACTAAGATTGGTGTATTGTATGGAGATATGTTGTTGGTCCTTTTTATGGATATATAAATATTAATTTCACATTTTCTGTACATTTCTTTGTTTCCCTGCCCATAACTTTTGTCAAGCTAAGGCAAACAGATAGATAACATGAACAACTAAATTTAAACTTTCAAACACAAAGTAAAAGAACAAAGGATATATTCACTACACCAACATACACTACTTGAACAGCACAGTAAAATTAACTAAATTAGACAAAGCTTAAGGATGTTACACTGATTCTTGGCCAAATACTGCAAAGTGATACTGTTAGGGAGAGTTATCTCCCCCTAACGATTCAAACCGGACTCTGAAAAGAGGAGGAGAAAATACTGCACAGCAGATCAGAACCGAGCAGGTCATACACTTTTATCCTCATCAAGCAGAACTCTAATGCAAACCCATCCACTGTATTTCCCTGTCAGTGAGAATAAATAAAACAAGTATTGTTATTGTTAACAATTTCCCTGTTTTTATTATCATTTCTGTTATCCCTACATCTCGGATACAACAGATACTGATCTTAATTAGAATACATAGAAACCCTAATCCTAAGCAGAAGTGCTGAATCATATGTAAATAATCTAATAATCTTTGATAAGTACTATGTTAATTTCTAAGTTCAAAGCTGCTAAATGGATTTAATTCCTACAGAATTAGTGTGTGAATATAAATCTTATGCCTTATAATTATTTATGGAGATTCTTATGAATATTTTGAGGTGCTACTTGAAAAGAAAAAAAAAATTAATATTCAAAAAAAAAAAAAAAAAAAAAAAAAAGAAGGAAGCAACTCAAAGGAAGATAATTTTGCTTGAACAATTTGACTTTTTAAAAAATAGATTTCTTTTCTTCTAATATGATATACTGTAAAAAAAGAAGATTCCAATGGCAATGAAAAAAAAAGATAAATGTTTATCTTCCTTACCCCACAGCAGTTTCAAAAATAGTACTTACCTAAAAAAGACAAAAAAGAAAAGGGAGATGCATTAAGATAGAAATTAAAATGTTCAAAGACAATTTAATGATAAAACAAAAAATACATTGTTGTATGAGAAATTTCAAAATTTCACACTGAATGTCACACACTGAATATAAAAAATATTTCTTTACAAAATTTATTTTTAATTGACAATAAAGATTATAAAATAACAAGCAGTGATCAAAACCTTGATCTCTGACATATTTCAGCCAAGTGTGTGAATATAAATCTTATGCCTTATAAAAGATGTGCTAATTAGATTGGTTTTTATTTTGTCATTCTTGTAAGAACAAAAAGATGACTTGGCAGTGAATCATTATTTTAACATTTTGATTTCAATATTTGTCAGGATAAACGTGTTTGATCTTTGATTATTTTTCCTAAGCTGATCTAAACAATTCAAAAAGAAAATATACAAAACTATTAAAAACCATTGATAAAAATAATGAAAATAATGAAATTTTCTGGTAGAAATGTCCCAAGACCATATATGTGATGTACATTTTCAATATACCAGTGGAAATGAATGGTAAAAATAAACAACAAACAACAACCAAAAACAAAATAATTACTATGTCTATAGAAATTAAATTTATATTTATGATTATTTTCTCTCTTATCTTTTAAAAAGAAAAGAGAAAATAATTCTAATTAAAAAATAATGATAATAATCATAATAATAAAAAGGGATACACACAGATATGAAAAGGATAGAAATACACAACAAAAAGGCTTAAACATAAAGGAAAATTCTGATTGATATTTCATAACCTGTTTGTACCCAATATTTCTTATTCTTCCATAAGAGTGGATCTGGGAGCAATGGTGATAATGGGGTACTCCACATTCTCCAGAGCTCCAAAATTGGAATTTCACCACCAGAGAGTTTAATATCATACCCAGGACACCACTTTGTAGCACATATATGATAAAAAGGTTGGGGCTTGCCATAAGGGCAATAAGGTTGGGACAATCATATAGGTGCTAGGGTTTGATGTGACCAGCCAATTGATCAGAGGTAGCCTTTTTGTCCCCCCATCTAGCCTAAGTAAGGGCCAAAGGAGTGTTGCATGCTATGGACTGATCAGTCACATGGATTGCTGCCTATGGCCAACAGGTGGCCCCATTGGGAGGGGGTCTTATGCCCTGCATAGATGCAGTTGGTATTCTAAAGCCCCAGCTAACAGGGCTGATAATATGGTTACTGTTTTAAGGTTGGTTGGATTTTACGGCATATCAACTCTTGTTGGGTTATTTTATGCCTAAGATATTTCGTTTTATTCATTATTATAATTTTTTAAAACTGAGTTTTTTTAAAACTCATTTTTTTCTACTTTACTCATAGATGGGAAATTAACAGATACTACCACTCTGGGTCAGAGTGGACCTGGGAGTAATGGTGATAGGGCACTACACAATCCCCAGAGCTTCAGAATTGGAACTTCACCTTCAGATAGAGTTTAACATCATAACCCAGGACATAAAGACCCTCAACCACCATCTTCTAGTACATATATGATAAAAAGGGTTGGGGGTTTGCTATATGAGCAATACGGTCAGAACAATCATATAGGTGCAAGGGCTTGACATGACCAGCCCCTTGATTGGAGGGAGGTTTAAATAAGGGCCAAAGTGGAGTGCTGCATGTTATGTACTGCTTAGCCACCTGGGTTCAGTCTTTAAGCATCACGAGTTGTCATCCTCGGCCAAAAGATTGCCCCATTGGAAGTGATTTTACCTCTCTGGAGAAGTGCAGTCAGCATATTCTACAGCCCCAGCAAGACAGGGTGAACTTTTTAAAGGAGTTCACTGTTGAAAACAATAATAGAAGTTGGATTTCAACAGACAACTCCATAAAACATAAAATTTTCACAAAGTTGACTCTGTCATTATGGAAATAATGGCATAATTCAACTAAATATTACCCCAATTTTCTTAACAAGTTTTGAAAGAATTAAAACAATTTTTTTTAAATCAACCCAAAAACAATGATTAATTTTGTTATTTATTATTGAAAATTACATTAAAAACCCAGATTCCATTAAAGATTATCGATTCCACAAATCCAGAAAATTGAACCCACTAAATATTTAATCATTAGGAATGTTCAAAATACAGACAAAAAACTCACTACAAAAATAGTCTTTTGAGTTTTAAGAAAATAACTTAAATTTTCAAATAATATTTTTCAGGTCTTGAAATTTTTGAATTTTAATTTCCTTTTATTTTCATGATGTGGTCTTCTGGATTTATCTTTCTAGAAATGTAAAAATTAGGGACTGGAAATTTAAAAAAATCAAATGAGGAATGTTGACACAACATCCTAACATTTTTTAAAGTATCTAAAATAAAATAACCTATTCATTATAAAGTCAAATCATTAATGAATAAAGTGCTGAAAGTTTCATTAAAGTTGGACAATTCACTGATTTTTAGTAATTCTTTTAAAATTAAAATTTAAAAAAAAAAAATTAAGGCCTTCTTTAAGTAAAATTGCAATTTTCTTATTATAATGGAGATTCGGTGTCTGTCTGTAACCAAAACTATGTCACTGCTTACATCAAAATACCCTCAGGAATTGTGTAAGTTTATGAATGAGTATTTAACCTATAGTCAAAATTACTAATATATAGAAATGAATAAATCTTATTTTTTAACAAGGTCTCTATGAAAATCTGTGTTAAATTTGCCCCCAAACAGCCCATGTTATTAGTGTGTTTAAAATCCTGCAATGTGTCTTATATATCACTTAGAAATAAAGGTCTACATAGTATATTGTATGGTTAATTTGCATACTGGGTTTAACAAAACCGGGTTTAATAAATACTTGGTGTTATTGATCTCTAATGAATGACTTTATATATTGTTGGCCAGAATGAGACCACTACGAACGAGGGGTTCGCTATTTATAGGATCCCCCGAGTTACTGGTGCTTTGCTACCGGTGTCCCTCTAAACGGACGTCCTCTATCTCCACATGTCCCCCCCCTTCTATGACCACAATGCCCCTGTTTTGTGGTCACTTGTCGGGATGACTCCGCGTAATCATGCGTCAGTCCTCGCATTGTTGGGGACAGTGGTCTTGACGGTCATGTTGCCTTCGTGCTACGCCGTAGAATTGAGCTTGCTGGTGGGTATTGGTTTTCTTCCATTTCCATATCAATATGGTCTGTTGCCATCTCGTTATCATCTGTCAAATCTACCTCCATCATTTCAGGCAGGTCGCTTGGAGATTCATTTTCGATGGGCCTTGGCATGTGTGGGGGTGGTTGTGGGTTTAATTGTTCGGGTGCATAATCCGGTGCGTCTACAACTGGTAATATTTTTCGTAGGAACCGATGGTTACGTAATGTGAATCTACTGCTACCGTCCAACCGTATCCGGTACTGCCTGTTGCCTATCGTTTCAACAACTCTCCCCGTTTTCGTCCACCGCCGTGGATATGGTCCCTCCTGATTCTGGACTTGCACCGACTCGCCAACCTGGAGTTCTTGGAGTGGGCGACTGTGTGTATTGTATTGCCTTTGATTCAAAACATGCCTTTTAGCCATCGCCCTTTCTCTCAACTCCTTTGTTTCCCTCCATCGTTTATGTATCTGATGCTTCTCGCGAAGTATAGGGAGGTGGTCCTTTATTGTTCTCCCATTTAGCATTTCCGCTGGAGACAAGCCAAGGTCCTGATGGGGTGTATTTCTATGTGTCATCATGGCTCGTGCTGCCCGTTCGTGTCGTAGGCGACCATAACCATCAATGCAGTCCATCAGTATACTTTTGGCCGTTTTTACAGCCAGCTCTGCCTGGCCATTGCTCTGGGGGTAATATGCTGATGATGTTCGTTTCTCTACTCCCCAATCTTCCAAGAATGAGTTGTACTCTCGTGAGTTGAATGGAGGGCCTCCGTCTGATGACATCTCCTCCGGTGCCCTGTATGTACAAAACCAACCCCTCAACGCATCACATATTGCTACCGCATTCCCCGATGGTAGCGGGGCTACTTCAATCCAGCCTGTACCAGTCCGCGTATACCATATAACTCTTCCCATGCATATCAAATAGGTCTGTGGCCGTTTTTTGGGCATCAAGTTGCATTTCTTGCACTATCTATCTGATGCTGGCATCTAAACCGGGCCAAAATAAACGCTATCTCGCGTTGGCCATCATCCCATTCACACATTGGTGAGCGGAGTGCAGTGCTTCGAGTACTTCTGCTCTGAGCTGCTTTGGTACAAGGATTCTGTCTGCTTTTATGGGTACCCCCTCAAAGCAATACAGTTGGTCTGCCATCGGCCAGAATTTTTAACGGTAGTTCGTGGCGTGATTCTGGGAATCCACCTTCAATGTACGATGCCAACGTTCGACATTCATCGTCGGTAGCCGCGGTCGCTACAATTCTGTCCCATGTTATAGCTCGTAGTTTGGGATCAATTAGACATATCGCCCTGTTCTTCTCAAAAGTTTTTACCCCCTCCTCAATCTTTCGAACGAGGTGCTTTTTTGATTCTTCAAAAAGATTGTTCAGTGTAGTATCCCAATAAATTTTTTGGTTCTTCGTACATAACAATTCTCGAAATGGAGCCATAACTTCAGCCTGTGAGAATGCGTACGAGAGCCAAACCAAGACCTTACACCTGTGATGTTTGTGGGGGTAGGGTAGTTGAGAATAGCTTCCGTCATTTTTTTACCCGGCTTTACGCCATCAGCTGTTATTATGAAGCCGGCGAACTCGACCTCATCGCATGCAAATTGGAACTTGTCGGGATTAAAGACAATTCCATTTCTCCCACAGTGGGTAATGTAGTCCAGTGTGTGCCAGAAGGCAGACTCCGTGGTTCCATCCCAGAGAAGGGTGTTGACGATGCAGCGGGCCTTCCTGGGTATATATACCGTGATATCATCGAATCGACGAGTGTATCCGTTCCCAGACGCGTGAAAACATTGGGGTGCTCTGAGCTATCGGTAACGACCCCATTCTGTTTTGAATGTGGTCGCGTCTTGCGCTGTTGGAGAGAGTGGTAAACTATGGTACTCGTTCCAAGCTTCTAGTACAGTCTTCTTGGTTCGAGCGGGCACGACGGATACTTGGTTGAATGGGGATGGAGTGTGATGTGTCTCTCTCATCGTTGCGGCATTCAATTTCTGTAAGTCCACTGTTCTCCTGGGCGAACCATCCTTCTTTGGTGCGACCACCATCCTTGAACACCATACCGTAGGTGTGCCTGCTGGTACTGGCTCGATGATGCCCAACCTGACGTCCCGGTCCAGGTCTTCTTTCACCCTTTTTTTCCAATGATGAGGGATCTGAATGGGTGTGTGCACTGCTGATGGTTTTGCTTCTCGGGTAAACGTTATATCCAGTGGCCTCCCAGTCATAACCTGTAATGGTTGGTGGGGACAGGTATTCAATGCGCTTGACTTGTAGTACTCTCGTATCCACTGTCCCAAACGGTTCCTATTACTTACAGTAGGCGGGATACTAGCTGGTTTGTCTGGCTGGTTTGTCTGGCACTGTTGTTCTACGAGGACATTCGCATGGTGCATTCCCGTTATCCGAGGTTGATACGTCAGCTTTTGAGGTTTGGCTTGGAAAATTTAGAGGGATTAGTCCCAAGTCTTTTAAGGCTGACTCAGACAAGTAAAATCCTGAGGTGTTTTCAGACACATACACAACTTGTTTGGTTTCGTTATCCCCAACCTTGATCCGCATAAAAACTACGCCTTTAATATGTAGTTGGTTGTTTGTGATACCGCAAATTCTATGGCTAGTAGGTATCAGAATGTTGCTGGTGCCACCTAATACATCCAGTATCTCTGGGCCACTCGAACACGTTTGGGCACCAGTATCTGTGACGGCCTGGATATGGTGTCTTTGTTGATGAATTCTACTATTCAGAGTTTGCCCAAATTCTGCATGGGATTTTGGTATTAAAGATACCTCGATTTCCAGGGTAGGTGGTGGTTCTGGGGGGCTTCTTTTAAATCTTCCCCGACTCCATGCGAGGTGTGGTACTGCCGGTAGTCCTTGTCTCTCAGGTGCTCGACTACCCTTTTCCCCATTGGCGAGTATTTTGGATTCACGTTTAAATTCTGTGGTAGGGACCGCCTTTGGTTTTCGGCAAACCTTTTCTAGGTGCCCGGCAACCCCACAGTTGCTGTACCGAAGCGTTCTCGCTGGACAGTTCCTCCGTCCCTTCAGCCCGTTTGGGTGCATTGTCTTTCCACACCCATCGCATGGCTTTTTACGTGGTGTATCTTCACCCTGAGACCGCTTCCGCTCAGATCTCAATGAGCCAAATGTCGATAGTGGATCCAGGCTGCTTTGCAAATGGGGAGTCGATGTGTCTGTTGTTTCTAGACTGGCCAACCTGTGGAACTTCTGCTCCACCGTTGTAAGGGTATTAGCCTCGGCTAATATTTTGTTCTGATATTCCTTGTTCACAAGCCCAGCGACGAGTTGACCAGCTACCATGTCTTCTGAGTAGTTGATAAAACGTTGGCAACTCACGTTTGGGCATTGGATGGTGAACTCGCAGAATCTCGCCTGGGACCGCAGTCTCGCTAAAAATGGTGCCAGACCCTCCCCTTCATGCTGTCTCGTGTTGTGGAATTTTTGTCTATGTACCTCTTTATGTACACCTTTCACTGCTATCAGCCGTATGTGCCGTAAGAGTTGTTCTTCCGTGGCTGTGTTGAGTGCTTCGGACCCTATTAGGTCGAAAAGTAGTCGGTTTATTTCGCTTGAACAAGCCGTCCTCAACTCGTTACGAATCTCGGCTGGGTCTGTTAGGCTGCACATATATTTGTATCAACTCCAAGAGTCGTTGAATAGTACCCAGTCACCCTCAGTATAACCGTCTTTGATGATGGGTGTAATGAGACAATTACAATGTAACATACAATTAGCTTTAATCAACTGAAAAGGCACAACAACAATAGCTGCTATCTGCTGAACTTATATAGTCTCAGTCAAGGGAAGATAACCCAACCACTGCAAAGGGAGGTAATCACGTCTTTTATTATCACATTCTCCCCTCCTGTTTTATATCCTATAAGTCCAGACGCTGGGGAGGTTTTACCTTTCTAGAAGATCTGCGGAGACAGTTAGTGGAGTCCGGTTCAGCTAGTGGCGAAGCATGTATCTCATGCTCTGCTGGCGGGGATTGGGATTGTCCATCAATCATTGACTGAGATGGGGACTGTTCATTGATTACTGGAGTAGTAATCTTCCTTAGTGTAATATCTGCCCCACTCTTCTCACTCGCAAAAGTCTGCAATGGACAGGGAGCTATATCATGCAGAGAAACAGATGATTCACGGCCATCATTATATCTAATATGTGCATAGGTTGAATTTACATCCAACAGCTCGACTTCTTGTACCAAGGGATCAGTCTTTGAGTGTCTTACAAACTGCCGTAGATAAACAGGTCCTGGTTTTAGGAGCCAGGATGGTAGAGATACTCCTATAGAGGACCGCCGAGAGAATGAGAAGAAGCGTTCATGGGGTGTTGCATTAGTGGCAGTCGACAGGACAGATCTGATACTGTGAAGAGCTTGAGGTAGTACTAATTCCCAGCAAGTTATGGGCAGATCTTGCGATTTGAGTGTCAGACAAATGGTTTTCCATATAATACCATTATACCTTTCCACTTGGGCATTGCCTTGCGGATGATAAGGAGATGTTTTGCTGGAGGCGACTCCATGTTGTAAAAGGTATTCCTTTACATCACGACCTAAGAACCCCAAGCCACGGTCTGAGTGGATATAACTTGGTGACCCACATGGGGAGAAGATTGAGCGCAAGCATTGAATAATAGTTTTAGATTAGGTATCCTTGCATGGAATTGCAAATGGAAATCTAGAATATTCGTCTATTGCAACCAATAGGTATCTATTAGACGTGCTAGCTTGTAAGGGTCCCTTGAAGTCCACACTGAGGCGGTCAAAGGGTTGAGTAGCCTTGATTAATTTACTGTTAGGCAAAGAAGCAAACCGTGGTTTCAATTCAGCACAAGTTCTGCAGGATGAGCAAACTCCCTTCACTTCTTCTGTGGAAAGGGGCATGTTTTTAGACTGCACATAGTGTAAAAGTCTAGTGACTCCTGGGTGACACAGATCATCATGTAGTTTCTTAAGTGACGGGGCAAAGCTGGCATTACAGTATGCACGACTCAAGGTATCGGCAACCACGTTGTAGCATCCAGAGCGGTAGCGAATGTCATAGGAAAAGTTTGCCAGTTCCAAGCGCCAACCTTGAATCTTGTCATTCTTAATTTTTGACCTTCTATGGTTATCCATCATGAATTCCACTGATTTTTGATCAGTCACTATCGTAAAATGTTGGCCAGATAGGAAATAGGACCACATTCTGACAGCCTCGATTACTGCAGTAGCCTCTTTCTCAATCGCCGGATAGTGAGTCTCATGACAATTCAGTGTTCGTGACATCAAAGCAACAGGTCGTCCAAACTGGTTTAATATAGCGGATATTGCAACATCTGATGCATCGCATTCTATTACGTATGGTTTGGTATTATCAGGACAGTGAGTGCTGCTTTCACCAGTAACTGCTTTAAATCATGAAAGGCTTCACAATCCCTTGTATCCAGTGGAAACTGTTTTACCTTATTAAGCGGTCGAATGCGATCAGAAAATCGAGGAATACATTTTGCATAATATGCAAACATGCCTAAGGTTCGTATTAGTGACGCCTTATTTGTGGGTATCTTCAGGTCGAGAAATGGCTGCAATCTCGATTTATCGGGCCGCACCAATCCCCCACCTATCTCATAACCAAGCACGGAATAGTGTTAACTGAACATACGGATTTTTTTTCATTCAGTGTCAGTTGTTGGCGTTGGGCGGCTTCAAGAAAACTTTTAACACATTCATCATGTTCTGCTTGGGTTTTTCCAGCAACAGTGATGTTATCTAGATACACAAATGTATTTATTAGGTTCTCCTCATCGACAAATTTGTCAATAGCTCGTTGAAAGTAGCAACTCCATTAGTTACCCCAAACGGTATACGAGTAAACTGATACAGCCGACCATCCGCCTCAAAAGCCGTAAATGGTTTGTCCCCCTCACTCAATGGTAATTGGTAATAGGCACTCTTTAGGTCGAAAGTAGAGAATTTTAGTTTTATTTATTTCCAGTTCAGGTTCAGTCCCGCCATATACAAAGGTGACAGCAGCATGTTGTTTTTGGAAATCTTGTCCAAGTATTATATCGCAACACAAGTTCTTTAAAACCTTTAATTTAACTGACTTATAGTGTAACTTATTTATGTGCAAATCAACAACACAAAAACCGGAAGTAAAAGTATTCAATGTGGCCAGAGCCATTGTAATTTCTTTCTTGAGGGGTTTGATTTTAATTCGAAGCTTCGAAGTAATCCGTGCATCAATAAAACTTTCAGAGCTGCCTGTGTCGAATAATGCATTTACTGTATGACCATTAAGTAACACTTTAGTGGTTGCAGGAGCCAGACTTTCCGGAACTGACGCTGTTATAGCACATAAATTTGTTGTAAACAATGTAGCTGTTGTACTTCTACTTTTCTGGGATTTACAAACTTTAAAATAATGGCCGATTTTCCCACAAGAGTGGCATGGGATTCCTCTAGCTGGGCATAGATTTCTTGGGTGTATTTTCCCACCACAAAAGAAACAACTCTTTTTTAATAGACGGAGGAGACAGCTTCCTGCGACTAAATGAAACAGCAAGAGGGTTACTCACATTTTCGTCTTGTTTGTATTCCCCCGTAGTGTTTGTTGTTGTAGAAGTAGTAGTAGTAGCAGCAGACACGACATGACTAATCGCCATGTTGTTATAGGCCTCTGAATTTTTATGGGCCAAATCAAGTGAGGACGCCTGTCTGTATGCAGACTGTAAATCCAGGGTACAATTTTTGAGTAATCTCTGGCGTATGTCTGTAGATGCTAAACCGTTGATAAACGCATCTCTTACGAGTTCCTCTCTATACTGTTCGGCAGTTACTGCTTTAAAGACACATTTCTTGCTGAGTTTATGTAATTCTCGAAGAAATTCGTCAATAGATTCCGTGTGAGTCTGACGACGGGTAGCTAAGAGGTGCCTGGCAAATATTTCATTTGGCGTTTTAACGTATAATTGTTCCAAAACGTTAATAGCCGATTCGTAAGTCGTGCAGTCTTCTATGTACTCATAAACCCCGGATGAAACGCAGCCGACCAGTACACGCAATTTGTTAGGAGTAGTGTCACCAAATTCTTCAAAGAAATTATTGAGCATTTTGATCCAATGCTTCCATTCTTTTGTAGCCGTGGGGGGAATTTGGGTCCAGATCCAATTTTGGTGGTTTAAATAGTCTATCCATGTTGACTTAGCACGAAACAGTATTTACCGAATGCAACCTCACTATTTCAGTTGATTAAATTGTAATGAGACAATTACAATGTAACATACAATTAGCTTTAATCAACTGAAAAGGCACAACAACAATAGCTGCTATCTGCTGAACTTATATAGTCTCAGTCAAGGGAAGATAACCCAACCACTACAAAGGGAGGTAATCACGTCTTTTATTATCACAATGGGCCTATCAGGTTTTTTCGTGTGGGACCGGTTTGGCATTTCTCTACCAGTTCGCAGCTCGTTATTTTCTCGCTGCAGTTCAATTAACTGCTGTACGAGTTGCAGGTATTTTTCGTTACTGCTTTGTCCTGAAGCCATTTCAGCTAACTTCAAATCAGTGGTTCGCAAAGATTCAAAATTCTTGTAGGTACCCTTCCAATCCTGCCCGCAGCGCCATATATTGTTGGCCAGAATGAGACCACTATGAACGAGGGGTTCGCTATTTCTAGGATCGCCCGAGTTACCGGTGCTTTGCTACCGGTGTCCCTCTAAACGGACGTCCTCTATCTCCACACTTTATACAGAAACCAATTAAAATATAATTAAAATATAATTAAAATAAGCATTTTGTTAGTCTTTCTAATTTGAATTTATTTCATCTGATTTATATTAATTTTCAGGCAAGCTTAGCGTAATGGTTATAGAAGTAGTGTTCAAATCTTGGACAAGATTGTTTTTTTGTTTTGTTTCATGTTGTGTGGAAAAAATATTGAGGGGGGGGGCTCTACTCACGTGGATGGTGTCAGCTGGAGTGGCGGTGTCCATTACGAAGTACCGAAGGCGAGATCGGCGCATGACAGAGATTTATAACCCTACTACCGGGTGTGAGCGGGTATTCCTTTGTATAAATAAACGTCAACCAGAAAGATCGCCAGTTTCGTTGTTAAAGCCGTACTGTGCGTTTGTTACCTGAACAGTCTACTTGATATCGAATCTTTGTTACTTGGATGGTAAATCGACCCTTTGTTACTTGGATAGTTAATTGACCCTTGATAGAGCCAAGGGGTCGCGAAACGGGCATTGTTTAGCAAGAACCGGATAACTGACTACGGATTCCATGCCCTTGTCTCTTTTTCTTTTCCTTACCCTTTTATGGTCGAAACATTTTCGACATTTTGCGAAACAATTGTCATAGTACGTGGTTAACTGCTTGTCTTGGTTCTTCAGAGCTATTGCTTCCATTCACCTTCGAAATATTCCTCTTGGAACGGTTTTTAAACATCAACGTTCCCTCTCGTTTATAAACCTGAACTGAGTCCCCGATCTTCTCGTCTATTGATACGCCTTTACTACGTAGTTGAGATGGCTGAAGATCACCAATCTATTCGGAACCAAATTTCGGTCATTAAGGACCTAATTCAAACAAAATTAACAAGGTTACGCTCTGGAGTGGCCTCCCCACTTATTTTCTCTGTGTTTGGGGAACAAATTCTGGCCTACCTAGTGGAGATTGACAGTCACGTTAGCAAGATTAGGCTCCAGGATCCTCCTTAGAGGAAATGGAGAGTTGGTCTACGGAATACGCTAGTGTTCTGAACTCTCTTTATGAACTTCAGATCACACTTCCTTCCTCGGGTCCCAATGTCTTCTCCAGTCCGCCTATGCCCGCGCGTTCTCCTGGGCTATCTCCAGGAAGGAACCCCTCCACATTTATAGTGAAGCCTCCTCAAGTGCAAATAACGGCACCCACCTTTAATGGTGAGGAGATGAACGAGGACCTTATGAGTTTTTGTAATTTCCTCTCCAGATTTGAAAACTGCATAGCAGGCATGGCTGACGCCGCCGAAAGGTTGAATTTCCTTAAATGTTCATTGAGTGGCAGACCCCTGCTATTAGTCAATCACCTGAGCATGACCGACCGCAATTATCAAGTCGCGCTGGACCGTCTTAAGTCGGAGTACTTAAACAAGGAGGCAATAATTCAGCAAGTTTTTCAAGGCATCTTGGATTTTGATGTTGGTCGCGTCAGTTCCCCTTCAGATCTGGGGGAATTTTTGGCCCGGACTTCCTCACTCCTCAGGGAGCTGGGAGACTCCTTCGATTGTGACTTCTCGGACGATCTCTCTGCTGGTGCTCGCTTAATGGCCCAAATTCTATTCGACAAGTACCCTAAGGAGATAAAGGTGGAGATCTCTCTGCTGGTGCTCGCTTAATGGCCCAAATTCTATTCGACAAGTACCCTAAGGAGATAAAGGTGGAGATCTCTCTGCTGGTGCTCGCTTAATGGCCCAAATTCTATTCGACAAGTACCCTAAGGAGATAAAGGTGGAGATCTCTCTGCTGGTGCTCGCTTAATGGCCCAAATTCTATTCGACAAGTACCCTAAGGAGATAAAGGTGGAGATCTCTCTGCTGGTGCTCGCTTAATGGCCCAAATTCTATTCGACAAGTACCCTAAGGAGATAAAGGTGGAGATCATTCTACTAACCGGTAAGAGGATCCCCTCTTTATCTGCCTTATTTCGGGACACAGAAGAGGCTATCAAACGGCTACAAATAAGGGAAGGAAAATCCTCCGGTTCTACCCCCTCACATTTTCAGAGGGATCGTCGTACCCCCTTTTGGAAGTCGGAAAATTCGGCCTCTCGTGGGGATGCTTCGTATTTGATATCCTTCGACCCACAGACCTTGACCGAAGCCCCCGGAAGCCTTCCTCCTGTTTTGCGTGTCTCCTTCAGTAGGGGAGTGAAGACCGTCCTTCTTAACTACCTGTTAGACAATGGGAGCGGGCGATCCTTTGTTGCTATGAAGGCCCTACTACCCCTGGACATCCCTGATGATTGGGGTCGAGAATATGACCTATCTCTGACCACCTTTCAGGGTCAGTGTAAGGAAAGCTATAGAGAAGTAACTGAGGACTGACTTGGGAACGGGCCAATGGCAGATGCTGCCTTCACGAAAACGAAAACTCTGATCTCTCGACCAGCATGGAGCATCTGGATGCTCTGCTAGATAAATTCGAGGAAATGGGCTATATTCTTGCCGGCCATTTTACCAGAGGATCGAACGAAATCAAAATACAAGGCATACTTGGGTTGGACATAATCCCATACCTGGGATCTCTCCGGATGTTACCCTGCACCCAGGGACAGGCCTTTTCCATTCCGTCCGGACTCATTCCCTTTGGACGAGAAGACTCCTTTTTGAGAGAAAAGCCCTCATCTCATCAGGGGACTGCAGCACTATCCTTCAGTAGGGTACTAGATGCTACTGACAACGTTGAGTCCTCGCATTTGTGCTTTGCCCTGGAATCAGAGCCCACATATGTGGACCCTTGGGGGATTTTTTCCCGGACAGTCAAGTACAGAGAGGACTTGAACTTATGTTTAGTGTGGAGTCACTAGGCCTTCCTGAGCTGGAATCCTTTTCGAACATCGACCAGGAGAAGGTGAGGCTGTTCCAAGAATCCATTATACTGAGGGATAACAAATATTATGTTGAGTTGCCTTGGCATGTGCACAAACTGTCGCGAGTCCGCTTGAACCACGCAATCTCTATCCGCATTTTGGACCCAGTGGTTCAGAGACTGACGAAGAAGAGCGTATACCAACAATACTTGGAAGTATTTCATCAACAGGAATGAGACGGTACTATTGAAGAGATCAAGGTTCTGCCCGACCAATTTGAAGATTACACCTGGATTCCTCATCGGCCTGTCTTCAAAACGGATCCAACCTCCACCACCAAGAAAGGCCCAGTTTTCAATCACAGTCGTACGGAACGGAAATAGACTTCTTACGAAATCCCGCCAGGAAGTTGATGCCCCCCTTGGTCCGTTCTCTTGATTTGTTTTTAGACCAGGACAGCCTGATCCATTCCCGTGGCAGGATGGACATAACTCCCCACCTTGGCTTCGAGGTGAAGAACCCCATCCTGTTGGGCAAGAACCACCTCGTAACCCGGCTTATAATTATGGATTGTCATTCCAGGAGTGCCCATTTGGGAGTGGGATCTACTTTAGCAGAGCTGAGGTGCAGTGGATTCTGGATTCCCCAGGGGAGACAGGCGGTAACCAAGACCTTGGCTTCTTGCCACTTATGTAGAAGATATAATTCAAGGCCTGTCCTTCCCTCTAACTCTGCTAGCCTTCCTGTTTCCCGTGTTGAGTTCACAGAACCTTTTAAGAATACCGGAGTAGACTTCACAGGACATTTTTGGATCAGAAGAGGATCGGCAGAAGAAAAGGTTTACCTCCTACTATTCACTTGTATGGCTATTAGAGCGATACACGTGGAGGTAGTTCCGGATATGAGCATGTTGTCCTTTGTGCAAGCGCTGGTCAGGTTTACCAACCTTCACGGTGTCCCTCAGACCATTTACTCGGATAATGCAAGGACCTTTGTGGGCGGTGGAAAACTGTTCGCCCGGCTTGCCCTTTTTCATGAGTACCAGGAAAGATTCGCTTCTTCCAATATCAAGTTGCGCACTATTTCCCTTTTTTCTCCTTGGTATGTACGGGCATTGTTTCGCAAGAACCGGATAACTGACCACGGATTCCATGCCCTTGTCTCTTTTTCTTTTCCTTACCCTTTCCCTTTTATGGTCGAAACATTTTCGACAGTTAGGAAAAGCATGAATCTATCTATTCTCTCCCCAGCTATGGATAAATATTAGAGTAGACTGGATTATTTAGCCTTGGTTAGGCCAACCAGTCTAGAAGGAAAACTCTGAATTGAAACTACCTTTACTCTCTGGACTAATCTATCTATCTATCTATCTATCTATCTATCTATCTATCTATCCATATATAAAGGGCAGTTGTGTGAATCTGTATGTCCGGAGGAAACTTTGAAAATAAAACAATTAACAAGAAAGTAAATATATATACACATTAAATATCACCAGGGCTTGTTTTTTTAGCAAAAATAATGAAGATTTTATTTATATTTGTGAAGATAATTAAAAAATAAGATTTAAATGATAACAGCATAGAATTTTCTTGCATTTAATATTGTAAATAGTAGACATTAATTTTTCTTTTAGAGTGGCTTGATTAATGCAAAATTCTTTTTTTTATGTGGGGATTTTAATGGGGCATCCTGCGAGGGTCTAACGCATGATTCAGTTATGAATTATTACTGAATCGTGAGTTGAATCCCCGCAGGATGCCCCCTGGACCTGCGAGACTAACTTAAAAAAAAATCCCCCTCTACCCCGCTTTTAGTCCATATAAAAAAGTTGTGTGTATATGTATGTCTGGAGGAAACTTCAAAAATAAAACAATTAATGACAAAGAAAAAATATATACACATCAAATATCACCAGGGCTTGGTTTTTAAGCAAAAATAATAGAGATTTAATTTATATTCGTGAAGATAATTAAAAAATAAAATTTAAATGATAATAGCATGGATTTTTTTTTCATTCAATATTTTAGATAGTAGACATTAACATTTCTTTTCAGAGTAGCTGGATCTATTTTTTTACATAGGGATTTAAATGGGGCATCCCACGAGGATTCAACTCACGATTCAGTAATAATGGATCTGCGGACTAACTTAAAAAATACCCCTCTACCTAACGACGCTGGGTAGCCGCTGCTAGTACATATATAAAGAGCAGTTATGTGTATCTGTATGTCTGGAGGAAACTTCAAAAATAAAACAATTAACGACAAAGTAAATATATATACACATTAAATATCACCAGGACTTGGTTTTTGAATAAAAATAATGAAGATTTCATTTATATTATCGAATGCATTTAAAAACTAAATTGCATTATAAAATAACGTTAAAATTCTACTTGGCCATTTTCGGCATTTCTTGCTAAAAAGTAAACAAATGGAAGCTCAATCAATTTTTTCTTTTCATTTTTTTCATATTAAATCTACATTTTTACTGATTCAAAGTTGTAGTTGTAGTTGTAGTATTGTACAGGATAAATAATCGTTTATTTAATCTATTTTTTATGATACAATTTTTATGGATAGTTTTAGAATTAATCACTTAGTTACACTTTTGACATCAAAATAATTATTATGGTGAATTGATATTTAACTTTTAAGCAAATACAAAATTCTTTCTAATAAGATGTGTGATTTTTAGATTTTTTTTTTTTGCATTTAATATCTTAAATAAGAAACATTAATTTTCCACAGAGGTTTCATACCTTTGAACTTTTTTTTAATTTAAAAATTACAATTTCCACACATAGAATAAGCCCAGTCATTTTTTTTATTTACCTTTTAAGCAAATTAAAAATTCTCTTTAATAAAATAAATTTCGATTTTTTTTTGCATTTAATATTCTAATTAGGAGACATCAATTTTATTTTCAGAGTCATCTGTCCACTATTTTGATTTTAAAAATAATATGCATACAATTATTTTGATTGTCTCTGTACTAATTTCTACATAATACAAAAAAGAAAAAATGTATAATAATTTTTTTAAAGTCGTCAGGGCAGCCTAATGTCGGTATCAGCCAATCAGCGAGGGAGCATATCCCCTTTTTCTCTAGCGCTTGACCAAGGAGATTGTTTTTGTGTCTGAGGTGGAGTGCCACACCTACCATCAGCTCCTTACTTTACTGCACAGATCCCTGTGCTACTCATACGCTGAGTTGGCGAGGGCCAGTATCGAACTAAGAACCTTGCAGTTTCTAGCCGAACACTCTACTGACTGAGCTAACCTGGTCGTTTTATTCTTTCATATATATATATATATATATATATATATATATATATATATATATATATATATATATATATATATATATATATATATATATATATATATATATATATATATATATATATATATATATATATATATATATATATATATATATATATATATATATATATATATATATATATATATATATATATATATATACTGGAGTTTTTTTTTTTTCATTTTGAAATATATTTATTGAATGACTTCTACTTTTAAAAGTTTGCCATGTGCCGTTCGACAATCTAAGCAAATGTTTACAATGTTTACAATACATTTTGAAATCCTCTTATGAACTCCAAAACAATCAATTTTTTCTTTTTTATTCATCTTTATTTTTTATGTTAGCAAATATTTATAAATTAATTTATCCATTTTAAAATTATATATAATGATAAAATTGGTACTAATACAAAATAGCGCGAGATACAATATCATTAGATTATGTATTTCACAGAAATACCCAAAGTTTTTGAGACACTCGGTAACGGTACTTTGATAGTTTCCATAATCTACTGCTATTTACTCATAAAATGTGATTCTAATGTTATGTCTTGCATGCTATTTTGCATTTGTACCAACTTTTAAACAAATTCAAAATTCTTTTTAATAAAATAAGTTTCGATTTTTTTTTTTTTTTCATTTAATATTTTAAATAGGAGGGATTAGTTTTTCTTTTCAGAGTGGTTTGACGTTTGTGCACTTTTTAATTTGAAGAATAATATACAATATATATAATTGTAATTGAATTTGAATAAAAATGAAATACAGATTTAATTAAATTTATAAAAATAATTTATGCTTTGGAAGATATATATATATATATATATATATATATATATATATATATATATATATATATAATTTAAATTATAACCATAATTTAAAACAAACAAACATTTCTCCTGAATTGATTTGGAGGATCAATTTGCTACATTATCATAACATATATAGAAGTCCATCTTATCATTTTTGAATTAATATTCTTAAAAAGTTTTGATAGCAAATTTTAGAAATGAATGCAAAAGCAAATTATTTTAAATATACGCAGTTGTTTCAAACGTATTGGGGCAAGAGACCATAAGAATTTTAATACATTGTTTAAATCAATTTTGTAAAAAATATTTATGCTTTTCAAAATATGGTTAGTTTAATTATTTTTAAAATTAAAAAAATATTTCTGATTTAAAAAATAATTACATTCTTTTAATATAGAATTTTTTCTATTGTGGACAACACATTTTACAACATCTAATATATAAAACAGAGATTTTGGTATGTACGTGTCGACGTATAACAAAAAAACGGGAGGTCACTCAGATTCAAAATCTTGCATACACATTGATATCGTTCTAACTAAGAAAAACTCCAAATTTGGTTATTGATTTTTACTGATTAAGGGATTTAATCGATTAATTAATCCAAAATCACCCAATTTGCGGAACTGTCCGTATATCAGCCCCTCCTGATAATAAAATATTGTCTCTGCCTGCTTATTGTTAAAGCGATAACAGCAGCGAAGTTTTGATTTTAATGAATTAATTTTGCAGTCTAAGCCGTTCAGCTCCGAATTTATGGCCTATTTATGGTCCAATCTTTAATAATTTTTATATCGTTAGAAAGATAAGAAAATACTCTTTCAAAATATGTAATTTGTGTGAGTTTTTATTGATTGAATCATTTTTTACAGCGAGTTAAAAATTAAAAAATGGCTTCGGATAGCCACGCTGCCTATGATTATTGCGATACAAGCAGTGCAGTCTATAACAGTCAGATCGGAATCTCTTACCTATTTAGGATTTTAATCTTTAAAATATTTATATCTTTAGTAATAAGATGAAATAGTCTTTCTGAATATGTAATTTGTATGTGTTTTTATATATTAATTTTTTTTTTACAGCGAGTTAAAAAAAAAAAAAATACTACGTATAGGCGATAATACGAATAAAGCTCGGAATCTCTTAGTCTTTCTGAATATGTAATTTGTATGTGTTTTTATAGATTAAATTATTTTTTACAGCGAGTTTGTCCATATTCTTAAATTGTACAGTACACTCATTTTAATTTTAATTTTTGTAATGCATAAAAATTGTAGAAAATCAAAATGCACGCTTTACGGTTACATTATTAAAAAAATTTTTAATCGTAAATAACAGTATCATGAAAATCAGTTTACGTCGTAAGTACGGTTACATATTTGTATAAATTAAACTAAGATTTTCATTCGAATAAAATGACTTTTAATTCTTTAATTTATTTATTAATTTTTATTGTTAGAGTTTTAAAGGGTTAAAAATAACAATAAGATTGACGAATTTCCTTAGAAACTGTTTTTCTTTTGGTTCGTTAACTAATTATTTTCTCAAACCACGATAAAAAAAACAAAAAAAAACAAATGTTACTAATACGGACACGATCCGGTGTTTTATCTTTAGTCGAAGGCCCGACTGGAGATAAGTAGTCAATTATTTGTAAGACGAAATTTATTTCAAGTTTATCCGACAATATCCAGTTATTGGAACATTTCAAAAAATGTTTATATGTAAGTACGAAAAATTGTAAGCGCTTTGTTTATCAAAATGACATGATTCGTTAGTAAATTACCCGAAAAGTTGATAAAACAAAACAACTAACAACCAACATTTAAATTATTATTCAAAATACAATTTAAAATATTCCTCAGAATTTGCCTTACAAATTAAATTTTAAGTTTTATGATTTTACTCTTTATTGTGAAGTCAATAAACATCGCTGAGTTTATAGTGCAACTTTTCAGTTCTGAAAAATTGGCATGTTTAAATAGAGATTTCATAGGTGACATTTGAACTTTTATGAAAATTGATGTTTTGTAATTAATACAAATTTTGTAATAAAACTTAATTTTAACTAGGGGGGGGGGGAGTTAGGGGTTAGGGTTAGGGGGGGGTAGTTTAATGGGAAAATAAATAAATAATTTGGGTTCCGTTCAAGCGGTTCCGATATGGGGGATCAATTTACTATAAACTTATACGAGGAAATGAGCACCCGTGAATACTCAAATAATAAAGAACTTTTAAGAATTTTTTTTCAATCTGATAGATTGGTGTGTAATCGATAATAATCAACTGAAGGAAAAAAATAGATGGGGGGGGGGGGAGTCCAGATAATCAGGTCCACCAAAACGTTTTTAAACAATGTTTTTAAAATACTAGGTACCACCAATTTTACCCTGTGAATTCCCCCCCCCCCATATTTAACACTATGAAACTTGCAGAAAAATTAATATTTTCTTGAAAAATTTTTTCCATTTGAAAGAAAAAACATTAAATAAACTCCTGATGATTTTTAACTTTTTTTCAGCTTACGGAAATAATGAAAATTATGATTGAAAAACAACGTTTTCATTTTTGCACTGTTAAATCAACTGAAAATTAACGTAGCTAAAAACAAGTTACGATAAGAGTTTTTTAAATTCTATGAAAAATCAATTAATTATAAATAATAACAAAATATTTCCGTTTTATTCAAGATGGCCTAAACTGATCAATTGGTGGTCCCTATAATACTATCTTAGGTTTTAGCAAAAATAGATATTGCAATACGAAGAATTTAAATTTTCGATTCTCAGCTTCTTTTTAAACTCAACATGCAATTAAGAACTAAATGTGAATTGTTGTCATGTACAAAAAATTTAAAACAATAACAAACAAATATAAAAACGAATACTTTCAATTTGTTGTATAATAATATGAAATAATTTTAAACTATGATTTTAGTTTCAAGAATTATTTTCCTCTTACCCCCTCTCTAACTACTGTCTTCCACTTTCTCTCTCACTCCCTGGTGATCCAAATTTCATTTTAGTCCGGTCATGGACCGGGTACTTTAGCTAGTTATATATATATATATATATATATATATATATATATATATATATATAACTAGCTAAAGTACCCGGTCCATGACCGGACTAAAATGAAATTTGGATCACCAGGGAGTGAGAGAGAAAGTGGAAGACAGTAGTTAGAGAGGGGGTAAGAGGAAAATAATTCTTGAAACTAAAATCATAGTTTAAAATTATTTCATATTATTATACAACAAATTGAAAGTATTCGTTTTTATATTTGTTTGTTATTGTTTTAAATTTTTTGTACATGACAACAATTCACATTTAGTTCTTAATTGCATGTTGAGTTTAAAAAGAAGCTGAGAATCGAAAATTTAAATTCTTCGTATTGCAATATCTATTTTTGCTAAAACCTAAGATAGTATTATAGGGACCACCAATTGATCAGTTTAGGCCATCTTGAATAAAACGGAAATATTTTGTTATTATTTATAATTAATTGATTTTTCATAGAATTTAAAAAACTCTTATCGTAACTTGTTTTTAGCTACGTTAATTTTCAGTTGATTTAACAGTGCAAAAATGAAAACGTTGTTTTTCAATCATAATTTTCATTATTTCCGTAAGCTGAAAAAAAGTTAAAAATCATCAGGAGTTTATTTAATGTTTTTTCTTTCAAATGGAAAAAATTTTTCAAGAAAATATTAATTTTTCTGCAAGTTTCATAGTGTTAAATATGGGGGGGGGGGGAATTCACAGGGTAAAATTGGTGGTACCTAGTATTTTAAAAACATTGTTTAAAAACGTTTTGGTGGACCTGATTATCTGGACTCCCCCCCCCCCATCTATTTTTTTTCCTTCAGTTGATTATTATCGATTACACACCAATCTATCAGATTGAAAAAAAATTCTTAAAAGTTCTTTATTATTTGAGTATTCACGGGTGCTCATTTCCTCGTATAAGTTTATAGTAAATTGATCCCCCATATCGGAACCGCTTGAACGGAACCCAAATTATTTATTTATTTTCCCATTAAACTACCCCCCCCCTAACCCTAAACCCTACCCCCCCCCCCTAGTTAAAATTAAGTTTTATTACAAAATTTGTATTAATTACAAAACATCAATTTTCATAAAAGTTCAAATGTCACCTATGAAATCTCTATTTAAACATGCCAATTTTTCAGAACTGAAAAGTTGCACTATAAACTCAGCGATGTTTATTGACTTCACAATAAAGAGTAAAATCATAAAACTTAAAATTTAATTTGTAAGGCAAATTCTGAGGAATATTTTAAATTGTATTTTGAATAATAATTTAAATGTTGGTTGTTAGTTGTTTTGTTTTATCAACTTTTCGGGTAATTTACTAACGAATCATGTCATTTTGATAAACAAAGCGCTTACAATTTTTCGTACTTACATATAAACATTTTTTGAAATGTTCCAATAACTGGATATTGTCGGATAAACTTGAAATAAATTTCGTCTTACAAATAATTGACTACTTATCTCCAGTCGGGCCTTCGACTAAAGATAAAACACCGGATCGTGTCCGTATTAGTAACATTTGTTTTTTTTTTTGTTTTTTTTATCGTGGTTTGAGAAAATAATTAGTTAACGAACCAAAAGAAAAACAGTTTCTAAGGAAATTCGTCAATCTTATTGTTATTTTTAACCCTTTAAAACTCTAACAATAAAAATTAATAAATAAATTAAAGAATTAAAAGTCATTTTATTCGAATGAAAATCTTAGTTTAATTTATACAAATATGTAACCGTACTTACGACGTAAACTGATTTTCATGATACTGTTATTTACGATTAAAAATTTTTTTAATAATGTAACCGTAAAGCGTGCATTTTGATTTTCTACAATTTTTATGCATTACAAAAATTAAAATTAAAATGAGTGTACTGTACAATTTAAGAATATGGACAAACTCGCTGTAAAAAATAATTTAATCTATAAAAAACACATACAAATTACATATTCAGAAAGACTAAGAGATTCCGAGCTTTATTCGTATTATCGCCTATACGTAGTATTTTTTTTTTTTTAACTCGCTGTAAAAAAAAAATTAATATATAAAAACACATACAAATTACATATTCAGAAAGACTATTTCATCTTATTACTAAAGATATAAATATTTTAAAGATTAAAATCCTAAATAGGTAAGAGATTCCGATCTGACTGTTATAGACTGCACTGCTTGTATCGCAATAATCATAGGCAGCGTGGCTATCCGAAGCCATTTTTTAATTTTTAACTCGCTGTAAAAAATGATTCAATCAATAAAAACTCACACAAATTACATATTTTGAAAGAGTATTTTCTTATCTTTCTAACGATATAAAAATTATTAAAGATTGGACCATAAATAGGCCATAAATTCGGAGCTGAACGGCTTAGACTGCAAAATTAATTCATTAAAATCAAAACTTCGCTGCTGTTATCGCTTTAACAATAAGCAGGCAGAGACAATATTTTATTATCAGGAGGGGCTGATATACGGACAGTTCCGCAAATTGGGTGATTTTGGATTAATTAATCGATTAAATCCCTTAATCAGTAAAAATCAATAACCAAATTTGGAGTTTTTCTTAGTTAGAACGATATCAATGTGTATGCAAGATTTTGAATCTGAGTGACCTCCCGTTTTTTTGTTATACGTCGACACGTACATACCAAAATCTCTGTTTTATATATTAGTATATATATATATATATATATATATATATATATATATATATATATATATATTTAGAGAGAGAGAGAGAGAGAAAGAGAGAGAGAGAGAGAGAGACAGACAGACAGACAGACAGAGACAGAGACAGAGAGACAGAGAGGGGGAGAGTGACGGAGAGAGAGATTTATTTTTGAATTATCTTTTATGAAAATCAATTTTTGAATTATCTTTTCATGAAATCAATGTCTTTAGTTTTTTTTTTTTACCTTACAATTTAAGCATAAAATACAATTTTTGAATATCAATATGAAACCAAACAAATTCTTTTAGATGAAGTAATTATTTTTTTTTATTTAAAAAAAATATTTGTACATTATTGGTATTAATATAATGCCTATATCCATTGTATATAATTATTTTCTAATTAATATTTGTACATAATTCATCTAACCATCTCATTCTGAAAAAGGAGTCCTCAAGTGATCTTCTTGAGAAATCTGTACCCTTGAATTTTTGCAATTTCGGATTGATTATGAAGACAATAAATGAACATTTATTGAATTTCAATACAACAATAAAACTCAACATGAAGTAGATTCTCCTGAGCAAAGCTGGGTATCCTTGCTAGTCTTAAATAGAGGAAGATGACAGGAGGACAGTTTCACTAGCCCTGAAGTAATCCCTTGTCTCTCTGCCAGTAGCTTACTAACTGACTGACCACATTAAAAAATCCCCAACTCTTGTGTAACTGTTTTTAATTTGATCTGGCCAGCTTTTTCAGTGAGTTTCCAAACCATCATTTCATAAGAAGGAGAAAACTCTTTGTATCTTGTAAATCAAACGGGATTCTAAACATTAAACCCCTCAAAACATGTTTGACTGTTATTCTTAAAAAAAACCCAACTAACTAGAAATAATGTCTCTCAAAGTTTCACATGACTGACACTAGCCAAATGCCCATGTATTTCCCAGGCTTGCGTCAGCAGTGACAAACTTTGACTTGTCATCTATCAATTAAATCTCTGCAGATGTTTGATACATTCACTATCCAGGGTGTTGCAAACCATTATGTTACAAGTGTAGTAGTGGATACAACACTGTGATGGAAGAAGGTTTTAGAAGGTTGAATATTTTTCTGTAGACATAGTTTTGAAAAAGTACAACGGTGAAACTCAACTAACAATGACTTACAATTTTTATATTATTACAAATTAGCTGCAAATAAATTTTAATGATAATCACTTTAATCTTAAACTATAATGCATTGTATATTTGACATAATTACATGTAAAACTTTTGAATATATAAACATCCTTGTAATAATTGTGATTATGAACTTTGTATACTGAAGTTTTATAGAAGGTGCATATTGTAACATTGTAAGCAAATAGTACAGGGGGTGTGGATATATAATCTATAAAAAAAAAACTAGTTAAGAACAATGAAAAAATAAATAACATAAAGGAGTACATTCTTATTTGTCTTATCCCATTTATACCCATAGCTGGGGGAAAAGACATTCATGCCTTTTCCATGTGCATTAATGCAAAATGAAACACAAACCATCTGTTTATACAAGTAAATAAAATTTTGTAAATTGCTAAATTAAGAAAAGAGTTATCGCTGAAATAAAACTAAAAGATTTCCCACTTTGGGATCCTGCTTAAACAATAACTGAAAATATAAGATATTGTAATATGTTATTTAGAAACCTTTAAATCTGTTAGATAAAAGATTACAAAATTTTCTAATCAAATTAAAATATATTAAAAAATAATGATGTTACATGTAGAAAAGTGAATTTCTTGTTTCCATTTCTTTTATACTCCATATAGGTTTTTCAGTTTTATCTTTCCCTTCTTCAATATTACCATCATTTTTTTATTAGATGCTTCTTTATCTTCCTCATCCAAGACTTCATTTGTTTTATTAGATGAATTTTTATATTTTTTATTCCTTGTCATTTCCAGTTATTTTGTTTTGTTCTTCTTGCTATTTAGTTCTATCAAGTGACATAGGTGCATCCTGTAAAATACTCTTCCATGTCTGATCAGTACACAATGACCTTCCTTGCCCAATACTCTTCCATGTCTGATCAGTACACAATGACCTTCCTTGCCCAATACTTTGGTTGGACCACACCATCCTTTGTAGTTTTGTCTTCTATGATATAAATTATCACCAGTCACAAAATCTTCATCTGCATTGGATTGTAGAATTCTCTGAATTTTTTTACTTGCTTCAGCTTCCATAAGACTTTTCCTTGTTGCATGTAGAGCATTTAGATTTACCTTAACTGTGTCACTAGTCACTAGACACTATGTCCTGAGTGATTCTGGAGTGCATTTTTGGCAGTAACAGCCCATGCCAGAGTTCTGGTTCACACTCCTCATCTACTTATGTTTTTTTTTGCATTGTTTCAGCAACTATCAAATTATGGCAGCAGTAGTGCAAATTTAAATATTTAATTTTTCATTCATCTTTTGGTAATTTCTATTATTAAATTCTCCCCTGTTACCCCCCCCCCCCAAATGCTTAGCAGCTCCAAAATAGGATATCCCCATTAAAAATATGTTGAAACAATTTCTTTGCTCTTTTTTGTGTTAATTAGTCAAGTAATAGAGTAGATGTATCAATTAGGTGTAATATCCAGTGTTGATTATGTCTATGCTTCTTTAAGTCAAGACAGAGTGTATCATTAAATCCGTTTCCTACTGTTCATAATGAAGGTCTCTCAAATTTCATACAAACCTGACAAGAATTATGGAGATCCTTAATAAGATCCACAAACTCCTTAAAGTGCAAATTGCTGATGTCATTTCTTAGCTTTCCTTCTTTTACTTCTGCTCAACAAAACTGATCAAAGTTTTTGATATGAAACACAACAATCTCCAACAGAGAAGACAATAATGACGAGAAGAGCTATATAGATTTTATAGATTTTACTTAAAATCTGACAATAGTCATTTTTAAAGTCCAACACCATCCCAGCAGTTTTCATAGATTTGTAGCTTAGTAGAAGGGGTAAATCATTTTTGATAATGTCAGCTTCGATATAAGCTTTTATGCCCCCTCCTTATAATCACAGGAAATTTAACTGCTTGAGTGGATTTTACTTCCACTCTATCTTGAAAACAAAAGTCCTGTTAGATTTAGAAATCTTCACTAAGTTTTTATCTAGATCACTTAAATAAATCAAAACAAACTTCTCCAGCAACTGTTTGAGAACATACAGAGTTTAATACTACCATACCAAGTATATATTTGATAAGATTAGACATTTTTACATTAGAGTCTGAAATTGTGGCATTATCTATTAATGTCTGATATGGTGTAGCCATTGAATAAAATGAAATGTACTTGGTTCGATTCAACAATTTAACATTTCTAGAATTACAATCATAACGTGCTCTTTACATTATTATGTGTGAAGCAAACTAACAGTTTGCTTCACACATAATTATGTAAAGAGCACATGTTACAGAATCATCCTGTCTATTCAATTAAAGAGCTCTTTAGACAAGAGACACAACTGTCTATATAGGATTAATACAAAATTTGACAAATCAAACTTTTACTTCTAGGTAGCAGCATCACTTGGGTTCAAAGGGTCAAAATATACTTACTTTGGGTTATGGATATGGACATGGATATTTCCCATGGCCTATTAGATTGTTAAGATGCCATGCCAAATAATTCCTCTTCATGGCATCTCTAAGAGCAATAGGGGTTCCTTGACAGTCCCATCTTCACTCCAACTAATTTGCCATCGGTTGCACTAGGTCACATGATACCAGCAGTAAGAAACAATGTCTGATATGACTTATTATTGAATGCACAAGAGGAATTACTTTTTCAAGGCTAAAAAGCTTTTTCTTACTATTTTTCCTAGCTGGGAGTGAATTGGATTTATACTTTTCCCTAGAGTATTAGTGTGAAGTGAATGTATATATTTACCCAACTCCTCTGCCACAAGCTGGATGTGAAACAATGTCAATTTATAGTTGTACAGCTGGTGTAAGTTTTCATTCCAGACTGATTGTCATAACAGAGCTAACGAACCCAATCTGTCCTACTACTTATCCATATCTGCTTTTCACAAAGGCATTGTGGGAAATGAAACTCAAAAAGCTTTGTCCAAGATTTGAACTCAGGTCACCAATTCAATTTCCTACAATGATAGCTATTACACAAAGTGCACTTCTCCTTGTGAATTGTAAAGTGAATATGAATTCTTCAACTGGAGTTTGAAACAAGTTTATTGATTTTATTTTTTGTGCTGGCTAACCAAACTTCTACTCTGGGTTTTATATTATATGAAATATCCTTTGCTTTAGAAATCCGATCAGACTTTGGAGCATTTAAAATACTTGTTTTGGACAGAAGAGTGTTTGTAAAGATTCAATGAGGCAGGGTTTTCTAGAAGTGAGGCAAAAGATTAATTGATATGAAGAGACATGAGGAGGAAGTAGAGGGAGAAAATACTTTTGTTGTTGTTGGCTTGAAAATATAGTTAATAGAAGAGAGAAAGGAAAAGAGTAAGGAAAAGAGAAAGGAAAAGAGAAAGGAAAGAGAAAGGAAAAGAGTAAGGAAAGAGAAAGGAAAAGAGAAAGGAAAAGAGGAAAAGAGTAAGGTGATGTGAGAAGAAAGGGTTGATAGGAAAAAAAGAAAAGCAGAAAGAAAAATAGTAGTAAAGTATTGATATATATTGGTATATTAATAAAAGTGTATGATTTGGAAAAAAGAGAGGTTTTGCGTTTTATATCTTTTATTTAAAATAAACAAAGGTTGAAATCGTTGGTGTTGCTTGGAGTAGAATTAGTAGTAATCTCTGGAATGGCCGAGTGGAGTAAGTCAGGAATGGCCTGGGGGTCGCGAGGTGCAGTGGGTGTCATATGATAATACGTCAGGAGGCTTTCTGTGGCCGGTCAGTGTAGTTGATGGATGTGGGCAGATGAGCCAGTGTGAGTGGGGTAGTATCGTGTTGATGGTACGATGTAGGTAGATAGAAGTTGTAAGTTGATATGGGTGACTTGAGTTGACGGGCATCCGTTGGTAATATTGATGATAGTAGTAGTCCCTTTAGGGTTCACCCGGTGTGTTCGGGTCAGGGGAGGGTAAGAGGTGCCTGGCCGTAGGGGTGAAGCAAGGTTGAGTTGGTTGGGGAGACGCGGGTGTGCGTAGTAGAGGCTTCGATGGTCCCTTTTATGTGTCGGCTATGATACTCATGGCTTGGGAGCCCTCCAGTCAACTGCTTTGGTCTTCAAATGCCAGACTTATATATTAATGAGATAGGCTCCAGAAATGCTTTTGGAGCATTTAGCAGGAAGGTTTTTCATTGGTTGAAAAAACATTAATTAGAGTATATTTTTCTTGTTTATCAATATTGTTCCTTCGACCGGAAGTTATTTCTGAGCCTATGCGCAGATCCATGTTAAATTGGTCACTTCGTGGTAGGGTACCATTGGGTTCACTTCTGCTTGTTGTCTCCGACTTGTGTATTAATTTGTTTTGTTAGCGAGTGGATGTATTGTGAAGTAAAGATGTGAATCATAAGAGATATCCATCTCTGTTATAACAATATCAAAGAAGGAAAAGAAGAAAACAGAAAGAAAAAGATTAAAATGAAGCTTCACCGTGGAATAAAGAAAGAAGGGATGAAGAAAAGTGGAAAGAATGAGAAATAGAGAGACCTGCAAGGGAGAAGAAAGAAAATGGAAAGAGACAAGAAATGAAATAGGAAGAAAAAGAGAAGAGGATGGATGGAAATAGATAAGAAGTAGGAAGAACAAAAGAACAATAAAGAGAGAGAGAGAGAGAGAGGAGGAGGAGGAGGAAGGAAACATGAGAGGTAAGTAGAAAAGATAAGTACAATCATTGAAAGAATGATGAAAAAATTAAGCAAAGAAAGAATGGATTTAAATCAATGTTGTTCAATAGTGACTATAACCAATTGATTATGACATATTTACAAGACTTGGTGATTGTGTGTATCTGTGTGTACTCATATGATTTATCTGTACTGAACAGATTTCATTGTCAGCATATTTGTTTGTATCAGCACTTGTCTATCACCAGGATATAATCTTGCAAAACAGATACACATGAATAATTTTATGTATATTAGATGACAGTTACAAGCTTATCATGTTAGAGTTATATACCATTACCACTGTGTATGTTTACTCCAGCTTTTTTCCATGTGAAAGATGCAACACCAGATCAGTATGTAAATCACAGGTGGTTTAGATTTAGAATTTACTCTCTTCTAAACTGGTTGCCATATACTAAGGCTAAAGAGCTGACTGGATATACATTTCATTTTGATAGAAAAACAAAGTCTTCATGAGAAAATAACTGTAAGTTAGTTAAGAAGCTTAGATAATTTGACATATTTTCAGCAGCATAAGAAAACTTTACAAAACCAAAAAACAAGATGTTGCATAACAAAACTGAAAACTGATGCATTTAAACCTTATAATATTTATAACTATTATATATGAATATTTGAAGAAAATCTTGTATTATGGTTCACTAAAATTAACACAGAAATGTAGAAATTATTACTCCCTATCACAACCGATTTAAACCCACATTTCACTAAGAAGACCCTCGACTTAGAAACGGTACTCTTTGTGTCAAAATGTTAGGGGTTAATTTGACTTAAACTAAGTTGAAACTTAATAGTGGATGGATCTCCTTCCATTTAAAAAAATTTTTTTTTACCCCTTCTTGGGGAGACAACTTGAGGCAGATTATGCATCTTACCTCACAAATGAAACCATGGGTAGCAGTGTGATGGATGTGAGTAATGGCGGATGAACCCAAAATGGGTCAATGGTGTATCTCACATGATGCTGGGCGGATGAGCCTAAAAGTGGGCTAACGGCCAGGATCAAACAGTTCCGTCAGGAAACTACTGCTCCTTATCTCTAAGTCTGGCATCTATTGATGAGTCAAATTAGCTACCGAAAGGTTTCGATGACTTCGAGCCAACCAAACCTATGACATTACACAAAAATATCAAATCATACAGCATCACCACTCTCACTGAAGGTGCGCGTCCACGGGTTCGAGCACTGGCCTGTGTCAGAAAATTGGCTACAGTGTCTCAACGTCCATGGGTTCAAGCGCTGGCCTGTGTCGAAAAATCTGCTACAACACCCCAACAACACCAAACACACACAAACCGCACCACACCCAGAGCAGGCAAACAAGACACACCCACTACCAATGTCGTAGCTCTGAAAACCATATTTAAAAAGACAACCATAGAACCTATGAGTAAAACAGACCTACTAAGGTGTAAACAAACCTTAAACTTGGCAACATTCAATGTCAGAACACTAAAAACCATAAACCAACTGCCCGAGTTAACTGCATCTGCAGAGGACAAAAATATAAACATAATCTACGTACAAGAGCATAGATTTGATCATAGTGAACTAGATATAAAATATCACGAAACAGGTAATGGATGGACGTTTGTGTCTGCATCTGCATGGAAAAACTCCACAAATGCCACTATAGGAGGCATAGGAATGCTCCTCAGCCCCCGAGCTATAAGAGCACTAAACAGTATAGAAAAAAATCCAACCAAGAATCATATGCGCTATGTTTAATGGGAATCCCTGCATGACAGTAGTCTCGTGCTATAGCCCCACTAATGTCAGCGAAGAAATGGACATAACAAAGTTCTATAATGAACTATCCTCCCTATGCAGACAGATTTCCAAACACAATGTCCTGGTCATTGGGGGCGAGATGAATGCGCAGATAGGCAAAAGCGAGAACAATAAATACTGCCTACATAACACCCCAAACAGGAACGGCGAATTACAAGCAGAGTTCTCTCTTGAGAACAGGCTAGTATGCCTAAATACAAAATACCAAAAACGAAAAGGCAAACTATGGACCTACACATACCCAAACAATACAAGAGCCCAATTAGACTATATCCTAATAAATAAAAAATGGGTAAATAGCGCAATAAACTGCGAAGCATACGCCTCTTTTGAAGGAGTATCCTCCGACCACAGAATAGTCACTGCAAAATTACGACTCAGTTTACGTAGAAATAAAAAGCAAACCAGTAAGTCTGCACGATACAACTGGTCAACACTTGCCAACAGTGATATATGCAATCGCTACGTTATGGCAGTAAGAAACAGATTTGATATCCTACAGGAGGCATTTGAAAGCCCCACTCCAAACAAGGAATACAAAAACTTTGTCAGTGCCCACCTAGAAGCAGCATCCGAGTGCATACCGACCAAACTAAGAGCCAAACGCTCTGTCCCCTGGGAGACAGAGGCAATTAGAGAAAAAAGAAATAATATCAAAGAAACAGCCCAAATTAATAAAACAAACCCAACTAGCACCAACCTATACAACCTTAAGAAAGCCCAGGTAGCCTTAACCAAAACATACAAAAAGGAACAAATAGAATACATACATGTACAGATAGATAATATCAGACAATCGGTAGAAGACAGACAGTCGCGATTAGCATGGCAAACAGTAAATGAAATTAGTGGTAGGAAAAGTACCTCCAAATCAAAGCTAAAGGCAACCAGCCAAAAAGATAAACTCCAAAAATGGAAAGGCCACTTCCAGAAACTGCTGGGAAACCACCCTAAAATCATAGAGAATAATATCCAAAAGATTGTAGATAAACAACTAGATATCAAGCTAGGGGATTTCACAACAGATGAAATCAACCAAGCTTTAAAGAAGCTAAAAGGTAGAAAAGCAGCAGGACTCGACGAAATACCCCCGGAGGTGTGGAAGATAGGAAAGTTCAATGACATACTGCTTAGGCTATGCAATGCAGTATATAGACAAAATAGAATAGAGAAATGGACGAAAGTCTGCATCCTCCCATTTCCTAAAAAGGGAGATCTCGGTATCGCTAAAAACTACAGAGGCATAACTCTCACTGCTATTGCAGCCAAGATATATAATGCCTTACTACTTAATTGCATCCGGCCTGAAATAGAGAAAATCCTTAGGAGAAAGCAAAATGGATTCCACAGAAATTGATCCACTACCTCTCAGATCCTGACTATTAGACGGATCATAGAAGGGGTATGAGCAAAGACTCTAGAGGCAATACTATTATTCGTAGATTTCTCCAAGGCCTTTGATTCCATACATAGAGGAAAAATGGAACAAATACTATTAGCATATGGTCTCCCCAAAGAAACGGTTTCAGCTATAATGATGCTATACAAAGACACTAAAGCGATGGTACGCTCACCTGATGGTGACACAGATTTCTTTGACATCACCGCAGGAGTCCTTCAAGGAGACACATTGGCACCATATATATTTATAATATGCCTAGACTATGAACTCCGAACATCATTAGATACCATAAAAGAAAAAGGTTTCACATTGAAAAGGGCAAGAAGCAGGCGATATCCCGCACAAACAATCACAGATGCGGACTATGCTGATGACCTTGCACTTCTTGCAGATACACCGGCACAGGCTGAATCACTGCTACATAGCTTTTGAGGTGGCAGCAAAGAATATAGGCCTCTATGTGAACTCTGATAAAACAGAGTTCATAAGTTTCAAAAATAAAGGAAACATCTCCACACTCAACGGCAAGCCTCTTAAGCCAGTAGAATGTACCTGGGTGGTAATATCTCCTCCACAGAGAGCGATGTTAATACACGGATAGCAAAGGCATGGTTGGCCACAAATAGATTATCAGTCATATGGAGGTCCCATCTCCCTGACAAGCTAAAGCGACAGTTCTTCCAGGCTGTGGTTGTGTCGGCGCTGCTATATGGCTGCACCACCTGGACCCTAACAAAGCGTCTTGAGAATAAGATAGATGGGAGCTGCACAAGAATGCTGCACGCAATCTTGAACAAGTCATGGAAGCAGCACCCCACAAGGAAACAGCTATACGGTCACCTGCCCCCCCATCTCACAAACTATCCGAGTGAGACGGACAAGACATGCAGGACAGTGCTGGAGAAGCAAGGATGAACTCGTGAGCGACGTTCTCCTGTGGAAGCCAACACATGGATATGCAAGTGTGGGGCGCCCAGCAAGGACCTACATTAACCAGCTATGTGAGGATGCTGGCTGCTATGCAGAGGAGCTCCCAGGTGCAATGAATGATAGGGAAGGTTGGTGAAAGATTGTCATGGATACCCGTGCTGTATGCGCGACATGATGATGATGATGATGAAATGACATCAAATCTCAAATTTCCAGCATTTTTGTTTTAACCTTTACAAACACACAGCACTTTCATGCTCTAAAAAGTCTCAAATCCCAGATTCAACTAAGTTTTGGAATCCACTAATTTGGATTTGGTTGGTTGGTTGGTTGGTTTATTAATTTTAACGGCATATCAACCCGTCCAGGGTTATATCATGCCTAGCGGTTGGGTTGTTATACATATTGTGTATTCATATATATACATTTAGTAATTGGTTTTAACAATGTGTTAGCATTATTGGGAATCATACTCTATGACATTGATTTGTTTCATGTCTATATTCTATGGTATAATTTTATTTCTCTCAAAAAGGAGAAAATATCCTCTATGTTAACATTTTCAAATAGGTCCTTCATATTGTTTGCTTTAAAATAATGTTTTCTGATGTGAGCAAAAAATCTGCATTCCATCAATAAGTGTTTGACTGTCAGGGGTGTTTGACATGTTTCACATTGTGGTTGTTGTTCTTTTTTGGTAGAAGTATGCAGGTGGTTATGGATATAACCTTACACTTGATCAATAACACATTCATATGTTCCCAGAAATTGTCCTGGTATTTCTTCATTTTCAAAATTTTTATTTTATCTTCCCCCTGTGGTCTGCTGGCATAATCACATGTCAAATTTTTAGTGAGTTTAGTTTTTAGTGAGCACTAGGTGCTCTCATATTCCAGCCCTGTACCAAACTAAGCTAAGCTTAGTAAAAAACAATAAAACTCAAATTGTTTATATTAACATTTTATGAAGCAAACATATAAAAAATATGAATCTATCTGAACTCCTTTAAGTTATTATTACTCCTATTTTAAAGATGATATTAACCGTTAGAATTCTGGGCCCCCATGCCGATTGATCCCCCAACCCTGGGCCCCCATGCTCATTGGTCCCTCCATCCTGGAAAAAAATAGATTAATAATGTAAAAAGAATAAAATGTGTTATTTACCAGCTTTGCAGATACAATATTGTTAATCAAATAATAATAATAAAATGATATTGCTAATTATGAATAATAGCGATGCAGTAATAGGGATTCGTGGCCAGAATTTAGGACACCAGGATTTATGGACATCTAAGTAGTGGCACAAATAACAGCTGCTCTCAGGTTCTAAGGGTTTTAATTGTGTTTTTTGTGCATGTGTGCCAGAACTGTATCAAGCAAAAGTTGGGAACTATTTTTTCATATGTGATGACAATGATTCTTCACTAGCATCAATTTCTTCTCTGTTGGTAGGGACTTAGAATACACTGACTGCAACCGTTGCAGAGGGGTAAGGCCCACACCATAAAAAAGTTTGTGCTGGTCGGTCAGCACTGGTGTATCCATGTGTAGGAGTCTATAGGAGAACATTGCTGATGGTTTTGTCCTTACTTGTCCTTCTGTGCCCAACATCTTTTGCTTATCTTATTTGTATGATTTGTGAGATAGAAGATAAGTGGCTGTTTTGTAGGGTGCTGCTTCTAGGATTAGTTCAAAACAGCATGCAGGATCCTTGTGTAGTTCCCATCTAGCTTTTCTTTTCAGGTATTTCATTAAAGTCCAAGTGGTGCAACCATACAATAGTACTGACACAGCTACAGTTTGGAAGAATTCCTATTTTATCTTATTAGAGAGACTGGATTTTGTTACATGTCAATAGCAGGTTATGCTTTACCGATGTGTATGTTAATATTGCTTTCTGTAGGTGAGATATTGCTAACCATTATTATTATGAATAATTTTCACACAGATATTGTTTCAAGTATTCCTGTCTGATACTAATAATTTACACAAGGGAAGGATAAATCAAATTCAACTTAGAACCACATAAACAAAAAACTTTGACTAGCCCATATATATATATATATATATATATATATATATATATATATAGATAGATAGATAGATATAGATATAGATATATGGTTGAAAATAGAGGAAAATGTGGATAAAACAACAAAACAACTAAATTCAAATGATATTTCGCCTTGGTGTTTTACGAAGCTTTGTCAAATTTATTTTGAAGACAACTGGGATCCACAGTCTACTTTTATGCTGAAAAGGTAATTGAGGATGGCAGAAAACAGGGGGTGTAATGTGATAAGATGTGAGGCAAAAAGAAATGAAAGAGGAGAAGGTTGGCGTGAGGAAAAAGGGAAGAAGCAGGGGAATGGGTTTATTTGTTGAAATGGGGCATGGTGTTTTTATGGGGTCATTTATTGCCATTGTAGAAATTTTTATAGTCTAGTAGGGAGTTAATGTGTGGTGACTCCTTGTCTGTATTGGTTTGTGAAACTGGGGGATTGGAATATTTTTTTTTTTCATTTTGGTATATTTTAGAAATTTTGTGATTTTTTAAATTTATTTTTATTTCTTATCCATTTTCTATTTTGATTTTGTCCTCTTGAGTAACGATTTTTGTGATTGCTGTTGCCAGGTGGAAGAAATCTGGCCTTTGTTTTACAACTTTTGAATTCGTGATGACCATTGATTCATAGATGGCGTAAACTCTTACAATGTATGGGTTTGAGTAGTGATGCGTGGTAAAAGTTGAATGTGTGATCGAAGTTTGTTATGTGTGTTTTGAGTGTCGTTTGTTTTTATCGATTTCTTATGCTTATCTATATAAGGTTGTCAAATTTTCGTTGTGTTTTGCTGATGTAGCTTTTGTTGCAGTGTTTGCATGGAATGGTGTAAATGCCTACGTTGGAGATGTTAGGGTTGTTTGTATGTGTGGAGGAATTGGTGAGATTTCTAATTGTTTGGGATTTGTATGATTTCTATTCCTATACTAGTTTGTCATAGATTTGTTGTGCATGTTGGTTGGTAGGGTTAATAGTCTGTGGGTGGAGTGGAGGGGGTAGTGGTAGCGGCAGTATTTATTTTCGTAGTTGAATGTATTTTGAGGGCTTTTTGCTTGGCATTTAGTATAAAATAGGGTATTTTAAAGTTGTGAGGGAGTTTTCAATGTATTTGTATTCTTCTTCTAGGTACTGTGGGCTGCATATGTGCAGTACTCATAGGTAGAAACCTATTATAAAGCCCGTTTTGATTTTGTTGTTGTGTTGGGAGTAGAAGTGTATGTAGTCATTTTTGTTGGTTTTGTGGTAGATTTTGTAAGTTAATTTGTTTCGGGATTTAACTAGTAGAGTATCTAGGGATGGTAAGGTACTATTAGATTCTTCTTTGAAAGTGAATTTTATGGATGGTTCTAATGAATTTAGTTTGTTAGCGACATGTTCTATCTTTGTTTCTTGGGGAGGAAGATTAATATGTTGTCAATGTATCTAAAATACGTGCTGTTGTTGGGTATTCTATATTTGAAGGGGCTTGATTCTAAAAATTCTAGGAATAGGCAAGCTAGAATGCTGCTAGTGGGTTGCCCATTTGGAGGCCGGCTTTTTGTCAGTAGTATCTGTTGTTGAATTTAAAATGTGTTAAGTTAGTTATATGTTTGGATATATCGATTATAGTGTTAATGGGTAGGGATGATTTAAATTTGATTTTTCTAAAATATACCAAAATGAAAAAAAAAAATTACAATCCCCCAGTTTCACAAACCTATACAGACATGTAGTCACCACACACAAACAAACTTCCTACCAGACTATCAAAATTTCTACGATGGCAATGAATGACCCCATAAAAACACAATGCCCAGTTTCGGCAAATAAACCCATTCCCCTGCTTCTTCCCTTTTTCCTCACTCCATACCACATATCCAATCCTCCTCCCTTTCCATTCCTTTCCTTTCGCTTCACATCTTATCACGCACTGCCCTCCCTAATTACCTGTTCAACATAAAAGTAGACTGTGGATCCCAGTTGTCTTCAAAATAAATTTGACAAAGCTTCATAACATACCAAGGCGAAATATCATTTGAATTTAGTTGTTTTGTTGTTTTATTTGCATTTTGCTCTATTTTCAACCACATTTTGTCAGATTTACTCAATCCTTTACTCCTCATATATATATATATATATATATATATATATACATATATATATATGTGTGTGTGTGTGTGTGTGTGTGTGTGTATGAGAGAGAGTGTGTACATTTGCTACTAAGAAAATTACAGTTACTGGTCATTTCATTGGTAATTGTCTATAACAGTGAGTACAAACAGACAAGGTATTTTGGGATGAATAACTGTCAAGATTACTTTAGGTCTCTATGATTGTTTTATTATTCATTTGAATTCTGTAAAACTCTTTCATCTTTCCTTCTGATAACACAAGTTAAATGAAAATATCAAAACCAAAAGGGATAAGAGTTATTCTTGGTTCAATAATAAGTTGTTCCTTGGCAACACTTTTATCCACATTTTCTTTTGTACTACACTACTCTTATTTGTTTTTTTAAATTTCTGCTTGAAAAATCTCTATTTGTGACATCACGACCAAAGAAGCAATACACTTACCCTTTTCCCCTCCACTCATACATATATTTCCATTCTTATCACTACCACACCTATATTAACAGTAGCAGTACCAAAGGCTAATAAGCAATAGCAGCAGCAGGCAATGTGAGCATTCAAATCTCTAGAGGAATGCTGATTGGACCATGATAGCTAATCAGATGATAATATAATGGCACCAAAAAAGAAATGGTTGATCTGGAGTGCGAAAAATAACCAAAGATATGACAGTTGGAGAAACAGCATGAGTTGGCTTGGATGTGCAAGAAAATATTTCATTGAAGGAAAAATCCGGGATTAGCACAAAGTCCTGCAAACAACCCAGGGGACATTTTTGTTATTCCTTTTGCACAGCAGTCTTTTATATTCAACTCCGGAGATGAATAAAGATTTATACAGAAAATCTTCTTGAATCCAGTGAGAGATCTATGAATGACTTCACGTAACTGAATGGAAGTTAACAAAGTAAAGAAGGTTGAATTGTAGTGAAATGGTGAAAAGTAGAAAATATAATTCTTATCAGAATTATGAAAAAAAATCTCAAAGGAAAATGACTGTCAATGAAGATAAGTTTGTTAAACCCCCACTCCCATTTTCTAGCCTACATGCACACATATATTAAGAAAGAATTCTGTACACACATCATTACCCGAACAAATAGTAAAATTCCAAAATGCTTATGATTATGTTTGCTCATTTAATGTTGTGAATATAATAACTATCCCTTTATGTACTCAGTCCCAATCTTCTAATCATTTTTTTCTTTCTTTTATTGTTGTGATTAAAATCTCTGATAAATTAATGCTCATCTTGCCTTATTCATATCAATCATTCTGTTGCATTTATTTTTATCTTCTCGTAATATCTTGAACCCAGCTGTAGAAGGTTTCCCAAAACACTTTATTTTCTTTTTAGATTATTTTTTTTATATATGTTTCGCCTTGATGAAGATACCCTAGTCAAAAGGAGATAACCCTGATCCATATTCCTCTCACAACTGCTACTAAGAATTCTCCTTTAGCAAGTCCATTCTTCAATTCTGTACAGAGTTAGTCATGAATTTTAACTGTTCTGGCAATTCTATCTATTCAAATACCCGAGATCCCAAATCCACCTTCCAGCCCCCCAAAAATTGAGCAGAAAACACATTCAAACTTCATTCGAGAATGCAGACATGTTGGTTTAGAGCTATCCAATCAGAGTTGTGAATAGTTTCTATATCAAGGTTCTTATTATCAATATCTGAAGTGATCTTCCTGTGTCAAAAATATTGTTCAAAAAGTTTATGATAAATTAGTGATGGGTTCAATGGGCTAAAACATTTTTATTTTATCTTGCAACTTTCTCAATATAAAAGTGCACTACTGTTAACAACAAGAAAAAGAAGTAAAAAAGAAGATTAGGTGGAAAATGCTGATCTGCTGATCAGCCTAAAATAATAAAAAAGAAAAAACAGAAAACTGAAGGATTGTAACAAGTGTGAATGCCAGTCCTACAGAAATGCTAAAACAACCAGTTTGGCCTTCCCAAACTATTTTTCAAAGAGGTTGTGCAGCACAGTGCACACAAAGGATGTACAGAACACACCGTAATTCAAAACAATTCTTTATTTTTCATACGGCACATGCCGTGAAAACTGTGAATTAAACGAAAAGAATTTGTGTAAGACATGAAATCACACAAAATAAAATAAATTTGCAAAACAATAAAACAGACAAATTTTACACAAAAGGTTAAAAAACACAATTACTAGGAAAGGTTTACGCCTTGTAATTCTACTGAAAATTCTAACTATAAAAAACATTCAAAGCTAAAACTATGAATTACCAATTAAACATACAAAGGGGGTTAGGGGTATTTAAACTTATTTGCCACAAAAGGCACAAACAGTATTTTAACTAGGGAAAAGAATAATTTTCATTTAGAGAAATTACAAATTAAAACAAAAAAATAACACATGTAAATATTAAATGCAATTTTAGAGAAGAGAATGGAGAATTTGCCTACCTTTGTTGGCACGTAGGGACTTGGACATAAATGAGACCAAAGTCTTAGTAACTTTGTACTAAGAATACGGTTCCAAATATAACCGCCAAAATTTTGCTCACAGGGAGTCCAAGAGTGTTGTGACCTGCTCAAATGGTCACCTAAACGGGAAAAGGAAAGATTTTTGCCAGGAATCCCTTAACCTGACTGTTTACCAAAATTACTACTCACAGTCCAAGACCCTACAAATTTTCATTTTTTACTAAAACCTTTTTCTTTCACTCCACAACAGCAGTGATTTACTTATTTACAGCCACACAAAGGAAAACAAACACTTCACCAATCACAAAAAATGCATTTACACATATTTTTAGGGGTTTTTAAAACCCAAGAACTATTTCTTTTAAGGGAACCATTTTTACCAGTGGGAATGACCAGGTCACAGGGTACCTTATTCAGGGTAAGGGGGGAAAAGTGGAAGGTGAAGCATAAACCAGGCTTGATGACCATGACACAAGAAAAAATTACAATTACTACTGTAATAATATGTTTGCTGGTCACGCGGCACCAAATGTAATAATATTCTAGTCGCGCACCAAATGTAATACGATGTTGGTCGGGGTGCCAAATGTAATACTATGATCTGGTCATGGGACCAAATGTAACACTATGGTGGTCGCGGCAACAATTGTAATACTACGCTGGTCGGGGAGCCAAATGTAATACTATGATCTGGTCACGGGACCAAATGTAATACTATGCTGTCGCGAGGCCGAATCTAACATGATGGGTGTTCTTTGACCCACAGGAAAGTTGAAGTGCTTGTTTCGGGCTGTACCTAAAAGTGATCAAATTCACCAATGTTGTTCCACAATTAATACGAACGCGTTTTTAACAATAAAAGACCTTTATTAATTATACAGTGATTAAAAATCATGTACAACCACAAAGGGGTATCGAGTTGAAGTTGAGTCGGAATTTTGTGGACTGACTGGTGATATATGTTGGGTTCTGATTCAAATTCAGGACTTTGAGTAACAAGATGACAAAGCAAAGACGGTGACAAGGGCTATGAGACGGAGCTATCAATCTGCTATGGAAGCAGTTGTCCAATCTGGTCAAGAACCAGCTGTCCGATCTGGTCAAGGACCAGCTCTCCACTCTGGTCAAGAACCAGCTCTCCAATCTGCCTGGATCCCTTTGGGACCTCTTTTATGGGTTCCAAACCCCTGAATCCAGGGCTCTGATTAGCCAGCCAATAGAAACGCCGGACCAATGGCCCTACAGTGTAAACATCAGGAGGTGTACGAAGCCCGACCCACGTGGTCGCATTTGATTGGACGGCCAATCAAAATCATGGCCTTGGGTTACACATCTTGGAGGAGGGGTCAATAAGTCTCCACCCCAGTTTCCTGATTGGTGAGGCACCAGATAATATTTTTATTATTGTATAAATGGTCTTGTGCCAGACTTACCTGTCAGTTGCTGTGATAATTCCCAGAAGTTGGCCTAAGACCACCCAGACGAATTGTTATTCTTAACTAATCAACATTTTAAATCTTTAAACTGTTTTTGTTCGAGACATGAAGATGTCAGCAATTATATAAACCAGTCATTTGTTTTTATATCAACCAAATTTTTAGCCTTTAAAATCTCCCCTGTTCGAGTAATAAATTTCCTTATCTTGTATAGTCTTCACGTAAATGACAACATTTGTATGAAACAGTATTTTGCTTTATATCAACCTATTTCTGCCATTAGAATTTCTTTTGTTCCAGTAATTTATTATCTTGTGTTGACATTACCCCTACCCCATTGGCTTGTACTCTGATATAAGTCGCTTGTATGACTCAAAAAACAATTGTTATTTTTATATCCAAAATTGTTTTTTTTTCAACTATCTAATGAGATATCGCCAATCAGTCCATAACACTACAACAGTGTTATACTACTAATCTGCCTAAAAACAGTGGCAGCCACAACAAGTAATCCTTAAAGTAAGCATTTTCAGTTTGTTTTTAATTCAATAATAATAATAATAATAATAATAGGGGAAGGGGTCTCGCCAACATTGAAGATAGTGTAGATATGACAATCTGAGCACTTGATGAATACACTGATAAAAGTAAATAAAGACTAATTGCAGCATCCAGGAAAAGCAATTGTAACATATTGACAAGCAGAAATACACCAAAAACAGAAATGGGAAGAAAAACCACTATATGGGTACTTCAAGCATCAAACTGAAGAGATATCACATCAGAAGACATGGACATGGCTAAGAAAAGGAAAACTCAAGAGAGAAACCAAATCACTTATAATTGCAACACAAGACAATGCCATAAGAACTATATAAAGGCAAAAATAGATAAGACGCAGCAGAATAGCAAGTGTAGAATGTGTGGAGACAGACGAAATGGTTAATCATATAATAAGCAAATGCAGCAAACTAGCACAAAGAGGGTACAAGACGAGGCACATCAAGGAGACTGGACCTAGTATTGATTGACAAGAAGAAGAGAACCTGTCATATCGTGGATTTTGGTGTCCTGGCCAAGTACCGAGTGAAAATGAAAGAAAATGAAAAGATAGGCAAATACTTGGAACTTGCCAGAGAACTGAGAAAAATGTGGAATATGAAGGTGAAGGTCGTACCAATTGTAATTGGTGCCCTTAGAACAGTCCTCAAAGCTCTGGAAAAGAACTTTGGTGAATTGGAAATCAGAGGAAGAATTGAGACCATCCAAACCACAGCACTGTTAAGATCGGCTAGAATACTCAGAAGAATCCTGGAGACCTGAGGAGACTTACTGTTGTTCAGCCTCCAGTGAACTACTGGCTATGACAGGTGTGAAAATCTCATAATAATAATAATAATAATGATAATAATAATAATAATAATAATAATAATAACTGATTCAGGTTTCCTAGCTGCAAACAAAGTCTTTCCACTCTATTATTTACCCATAAGAATATTACAGCAGTCTTCAACCATGTTACATAAGAGCCTCGCCTGTGAAGAATCAGAATGGTATCTCCCAACTTTTGTTGCGTACCACATTAATCAAGCAGGTGGTCATCAGTCATCCAGTTGCCTTTTGCAGGTTCCAGTATCCTGGTTCTTCATGCTGATGCTTCGAATTGGATGAATGTCTATCCTCACAAATAATAATAATAATAATAATAATAATAATAATAATAATATTAATAATAATAATGATAATAATAGCAGCAAAAGCAACTATATATATATATATATATATATATATATATATATATATAAAAGGAAGTTTGGTATGTATGTGTTGACGTATAACTCCAAAATGGGAGGTCATTCAGATTCGAAATCTTGTATACACATTAATATCCTTCTAACTAAGAAACCTGCCAAATTTGGTTATTGATTTTTACTGATTAAGAGATATAATTAATTAATTAAACCAAAATCACCCAATTTGCAGAACTGTCCATATACCAGCTCCTGCTGATAATAAAATATTGTTCACTGCCTGCTTTTTGTTACAGTGATACCAACAGTGAAGTTTAATTTTCGCAGTCTAAACCGTTCAGCTCAGAATTTATTGGCTATTTATGGTCCAATCTTAAAAATATTTATATGGTTGGAAAGAAAAGAAAATAATCTTTCTAAATATGTCATTTGTATGAGTTTTTATCCATTGATTAATTTTTTACAGCGAGTTAAAAAAGAAAATGGCTTTGGACAGCAATACTATTATAGCAATACCAGCAGTTTAGTGAACAAATATTTGATTGACAAAAAAAAATATTTTGCTTTGGACAGCAAAAGTATGATTTTTTTCATACTAAATTTTAATGAAAAATCAATTTTTATTTATCGCAATATTTTTATTCCTATCTTAAAAACATTCACTTGGTTAGAAATTAAATAAAATAATCTTTCTAAATATGTAATTTGTATGTGTTTTCGTACATTTAATTATTTTTTACAGTGAATTAAATAACAAATCAAATGAAAACATTTAACGATAACTCAACTTTTTTTTTTATTAATACTTTCATTTTAGAATAATCAGTATAATTAAAATCTTTTTTGTAAGAAACTATTCATGAAATAAACATTATTAAATAAATACACAAAAAAATTCTAACTACAAATAAGGTAATGTTTAATTATTAGCTTTGTTACTTTTCGGGGTTAAAGGAAATGAACTAAAATGATAAATTCTACTACAAGGAATTAAGAACTGAATTTGTCGTATGTACAAAAGAGTTTTAGAATAAATAAATAAATGAATAAAACACTATTATACTCCCCCCACAAAAAAAAATTGTAATACAGACAATTGTAAATATTTAATTCTTAGCATTTATTGTTACATTAAACAAATAGCTTTTCTATCCTGATTGTTTCAAACATATAAACAACAAAAAGATAGCTTTGTTTATCATCAAACTTAGCTTTGTTTATTGTCAAATGAACACTTTCTAATGAATCAGTATGTTACAAGAAATTTTTCTACAAATAAATACACATGGATTTTACAACATGTTAACCCTTGAGTGATTTAATGCTGAAGTCCTGTTCGTTTTATTCATTATTATTGGATGGTGTATTATTTTATTCATTATTAGTGGTTCATTTTTAAACTCATCTTTTATTCATTTACCCCATAGGTTGGACTCTAACAGGTACTACCACTCCAGGTCAAAGTGGACCTGGGAGTAATGGCAATACAGGAGTAATCCACTCTTCGAAAAACTCCAGAATGGGAACCTCACCACAAGGGCAGTAATTGTGATGATGGTGATCTTACTTGCTCTTTATTTTGAATAATGATAGTATTTTTCTACTATGCTTAAACTGGAAGAGTGTACAAGAGTTCAAGGGAGATAACTTTTGTTATATCCTTTATGAAGCATATTAAACAGGGATTCCAAGAAAAAAAAGAAGCCCTTTCAATTTCATTGTTTGTTTTCTTCTGTGTAATTCTACATATAAATTTCTAAGTACACTCCTCTCAAACATGATCGGCAAAAATTTATGATGGGACAGAAAGAGTTATTCATATCTTTCATTACAATCTGCCTTATTGTTGTTGTCATGAGTTGCCATTTGCTTGACTTCATTTCTAACTTGCTTGTTAATGAAACCAATAAACACAAAGCAGATTTCATGTACATCCTCTGAATAATTGCAACAACAATAAAATTAACTCACAAAGTAAACATGATGTCAATCTACTGAAGCAATTAATGATCTCTGAATAAAAATCAATAAATACAATGTGTCATTTTCAAGGGAAGATATTTTCAACTCCCAGTGTGTTGTTCTTTTTTCCAGAGAGACAATGAACTTCCAAATTTAATAATTATATAAAAATAATGTATTATAAATATCTGATTTTTTTATGTATGTTCTCTCTCCACTGGTTTAGACATGGGGGGGGGGGCACCACACAGTGGACATGGGGGGGGGGGCACTACACAGTGGACATGGGGGGGGCACTACACAGTGTGTTTTGAGCGGGAATTGCCTCGAAGAGTCCATCTCTCTTTAGATCTACAATTCTAGAATGGCTGCCATACCAAAGTTGAAGTGCTCAGTTTGCCCTACTATTTACCCACAGCTGAAGGGAGAATAGTTGATATTCCCAAGGATATGAGCACTATGTGACATGCAAACAGCTTTGCTTGGTATTTGGACTCTAGCTGAGTCTGCTTCCTACAATAACAAAAATTATGCCACAAGTACCATACATTTAAAACTGCACATCTATTAATCTTTTAAAATTTCCTAACAATCATCATTCCTATGTTACTATAACAATCTCATACTTAGTTGTAATGTTGTACTGAGTGGAATATAATAATAGATATATAAACACTCTACCAAATTGGCTTTCACATCTTATTTCTCTTAGATGATTATAATAACTATATTATTATTATTTAATTTAATTATCATAATAATAGTTTTCATAATAATGACTATTCTATTTTGGTCTCAAGTTATAAGTACAAATATATGAATCATACAAAATCCTCTTGTAATAAGTAATTCAGAGTTACTTCCCCTGTTTTATTATTATCTCCCCTTTGTGTATAAATCTTTCTCAAGCACAGCTGTGTGTGTTCATTTATTATTACAATTCATTCTACTTAAAATCAGTATGGAACAATTAATGCCCCCACAGTGATTCAAAGTGGAACCAGAAAGTCTAGATGCTGAAAATCGATGGACTCATTTGGTAGTGACATTTGAAAACTTTCTACAAAAACTATATACTGAAAACCCACAGCGGCCAATAAACAAGTTTGGACTACTGACTAATTACATATCTCACATGATATATGAAATAATTATAGATTGCTAGGTACCACGTATGAAGAAGCTATTGGAGTACTACAAGCTACCTACCAAAAGCCCAAAAACAAAGTATTTCCATGATACCTTCTTCATACATGACGACAACAGAATGGAGAGTTGCTGGAGCAGTTTTTAAAGGAACTATGGACCCTAAGCAAGGACTGCAACTTCCAGTCTATGAATGCGGAAGAAATTCAAGATGAACACATAACGGCCTTCAGAATACACAGGTAAGACAGCATCTTCTTGAGAACAAATGTCTGGATTTATGAACAGCTTACGAACAGGCCCATACATTCGAGGTTGTTCTACCTACAGACTGATATGACCAGTGCTGCCTTGAACACACATTCGTCTTATTCCCCCTCTCTGCATAATTCTCTGGGTCCCTCCTCTATGACTTCTTTTTCTAACCAAGAAATTCTGGACACTTCAAACCCTTCAGAGTTGCCTATTACCGCTGCTTCCACAAGTCGTAAATGTCACTTTTGTGGGTTTGGTCTATATCCTTGTTTGTTTTTGTCCAGCCAGAGATACTAGGTGTCGAAAAATGTGAGAAAATAGGACATTTGCTATAGGTTTGTAACTCCACCTCTCCTAAAAATAATGTGTCTAAAACTTCTGCTTCTTTTATGTTAGCTACTATTACAGCTGTTGCTCTGCACTGCCTTTGGAAAAGCATAATACAAATTTGATTGACACTGCCAGCTCCGGTAATTATATCAATCACAAAATTGTCAAAGCTAACCAATGGAAAATTTTTCCCTGTTCTACTCTGGTATCCATGGCAAATGCTTCCCTATCATCACAGAGGATACTGTCTGGTGAGTTTACATTTTAAAAACAGGTCATACAAAAACATCAAACTCTCGGTAATGAAAAACCTTTGTAGTGACGTAATACCGGGGCACGATTTTCTTTGGCATCATTCTTGTATTGAGATTCCTTTTGGGGGACCCAAATCAGCCCTTAGCATTTGTGGCCTAACAGTAGTCAATGTCCAGTACCCATCACAATTCAATAATTTATCTCCAGACTGCAAGCCTATAGCAATGAAGTTGAGACGTTACTCACTTGAGGATAAAAATTTTATAAAAACCGAAATTACAAGAATGCTTAAGGAAGGAATCATTGAAATGAGTGAGTCTCCATGGAGGGCCCAGGTATTAGTAACATCTTCCGAGAACCACAAAAAGAGGCTAGTAATTGACTACTCTCAAACCATAAATAGGTTTACCTTGCTAGATGTTTACCCACTACCAATGATAGATGACATTATAAGCGAAATTGCCAAATACAAAGTGGACAGCATGCTAGACCTCAGAAGTGCCTATAATTTTATGTTGAATGACGATAAATGCGTTTTTGGTGTAGACACAATCAATTTACTGAGGTGCATTGTGAGGAAAGGTTCTATGTCACCAGACCCGGGAACAACTTAAGCCCCAACAAGGATTGCCCATTCCTAACAATATGCGTGCCCTAAAATGAGCTCTGGGTATGTTTGCATACTACTCCCTGTGGATTGTTTCTTTTTCAAGCAAAATACATCCATTGGTAAAAACCGACAGTATTCCTCTTTCTTCCACAGCAGTGGAGGCTTTTAAAAATCTTAAAAAGGATATAGCCAACTCAGCGATTACAACTGTGGATCCTGCTATTCCTCTGGTGGTGGAGACAGATGCATCCGATTATGCAATTGCCGCCTCTTTAAGGCAATCTGGACACCCTGTTGCTTTTTTTTCAAGGACCCTGTCGCGTTGAGAACAGCAACACTCAACAATTGAGAAAGAGGCTTATGCTATAGTAGAGGCACTCAGAAAATGGAGGCACTATTTGGTCGGAAGATATTTCAGACTAATTACTGATCAAAAATCAGTTCAACAGCAGGACAACAAGTAAAATTAAAAATTTAAAAATAGCTAGATGGAAAATAGAACTCTCCTGTTTTTCTTTTGATACAACCTACCAACCTGGTAAAGAGAATGCAGCAGTTGCGGCACTACCGAGCTAATGTAACTCAATACCAAACATGAATGAGCTTTGTATCTTACACAATGAACTGTGTCACCAAGGCATAACAAGGATGACCACGGACAATTTAAAAAAATTGATAAAATCATGTAGAATATGTGCAGAACACAAACCACAGTTCTTCAGAACTAAAACCAGGATGCTGATAAAGGCAACTCAACCATATTGCTTTCAAGGGTCCCCTACCATCAAAAAATGGGAATCGTTACATTTTAACCGTCATCGATGAATATTCGCAATTCCCATTTGCATTTACGTGTCTGAATATATCAGCAAATTCGGTGATACAGTGCTTATGTTCCTTATTTGCCATTTTTGGAGTCCCAGCTTACATTCATTCAGACTGATGAACCTCTTTCATGTCTGGACAACTTAGACAATTTTTTCATGAATGAGGAGTGGCCACTAGTCGAATGACACCTTACCACCCTCAGGGTAATGGCCAATGTGAACGGTTTAATAGCATCATATGGAAAACCATACAACTGGCCGCTGCAAACCGTAAATGTCCAATCACCCACTGGGAAGAACTCCTCCCCGATTCTCGGTACACCATTAGAACACTCCTATGTACAGCCACGAATGTCATGCCTCACGAGAGGTTTCTCCCCTTTCAATGAAGAATCTTGGCGGGAACCTCACTTCCTTCCTGGCTCTCAAAACCGGGAACAGTTCTTCTGAGACATTTCGTCCGTCATAGTAAGAATGACCCATTAACAAATGAAGTGGAACTGATTGAGATGAATCCTCATTATGCCATCATACGTCACTCTAATAGAATCCACTGTTTCCCTCAGAGACCTTGCACCCACAGGGGATGTACCTGAACCAAATATAGCTTGCAAGGAGGTGCCTACATCTCAAGACCCTTCCACCTCAGCTAAAGTTCAACCAGCTGGCATTGCACCATATGACTCATCTACAAACTCCCCGCAAGCATCAGATATGGAGTACATATTTTCTCTGGAATCCCAACATGCCCACAGTGGGCCAGATGTGGACGGTGTCCAACTGCACAGAAACGAGCCCACTCCCAAACTGATTCGGAACCCCTGTTTTCAGAATCCCAACCACCTCCACGCAGAAAGAGACCCATCTTTACCAACTTGGGTCTGAGAGAGAAAACCCAGCCCGAGGTATCTTCAGACCAGGAAACACAGTGTCTTGATTCTATTCTCAGTATCGAACTGTCAAGACGTTCCAACAGAACCTTCAAAAAGCCTGGGCGATAGAGCGACTTCATCTCATATGATTAAAATAAAATGGGAGAGAATATAATAAGTAATTAAGAGTTACTTCCCCTGTTTTATTATTACCTCCCCTTTGTGTAAATCTTTAATTTTTTGAAATTATATAAACTCCCAAGAAACTACAACTGTATTCTAAGTAGAATAATTCCTTCTTGTGTTCATTTATCATTACACCTCTGTCCATTAAAAAAATTGGTTTAAGTATTGACTAGTTTAATGTACAACTTTTTAAAGACAAAGTATTGTAATCACAAGCTCATTCAGACTAATTTTCTTGTCATTCATCATTTGTATGGAGCCTTTTTTGTTGGGAGAAAATCCCTTTGCTTCTAAGAAATTTTAAAAAAAGCAACAAGATTGGAAGTAAATAAACTAGTTGCATGTGCAACAAACTGACCCAGACCAAATGGTGAGGTAACTATCTTTATTGCTAATCAACAACCTTCACAATTTTCAGTTAATAATATGGATCACATAGCACATTTGAAAAATAGCTCACTCCAAATCAAGCCATCTATCTCTATTTTTTCTCCTTTTACTTCTTGAGAAAAAAAAGGAACTTGTCTTAATTGACAAGATACTCTGTGCAAATGATGAAAAGCAAATAGACAACAACATTAAGAAATTAGCTCAATAAGCAAGTGATGATTAAATTTACTGTTTACAAACAGTTGAAAATACTATTGAGAGGAGGAGGAGGAAGAAGAAGAAGAAGAAGAAGAAGAAGAAGAAGAAGAAGAAGAAGAAGAAGAAGAAGAAGAAGAAGAAGAAGAAGAAGAAAGATAATAGCAAAAATATCAATGGATCATTCAATCTCCACCAGACGGCCAGACCTAGTATTAATTAATAAGAAGAAAAGAACTTGTTATCTAGTGGATTTTTCAGTTCCGGTTGACCACAAAGTGAAAATAAAAGAAAGTGAAAAGACAAACAAATACTTGGTTGGTTGTTGATTGTTTTGTTTTACAGCAACCATTTTCAGGACAATTATTGCTGGATCAAGTCATTTTTATAAACGAAAGACTCAGGTTGCATACAGTATCTGCTGTTGCAAATACTTGGAAATTGTCAGAGAGTTGAAGAAGCTGTGGTACATGAAGGTTACAGTATTATTGCAGTTGATTTACTTGGAATGGTCCTCAAAGGCTCGGAAAAAAGACCATACAGATCACAGCATTGTTAAGATCGACTAGAATACTTTGAAGAGTCCTGGAGACCTGAGGAGACTTTCTGTCACTCAGACTCCAGCGAAAGATTAGTGATGTGAAAAACTTGCAATGTGAGAAGAAGAAATAATAATAATAATAATAACAATAATAATAATAAGGAGAAGAAGAAATGAGAATAATATACTCTTAAAATGGTTGAAAATATTACTGAGAAGAAGAAGAAAAGTAGTTGTAGTAGTAGTGATGATGATGATGATGATGATGATGATGCATCAGTCAGTTTTAAGAGGCTATAGATCTGCACCTCGATCTTTGTACATGTCTGGGCAAGGTTTTATCAGACTAGCATTTGCCCTTGCTGTAACTCTCACTTTTTCACAACATTGATATTATCCAAGGGAAGGGCAAGGTTCTATACAATTTGGTAATAGTATTGCTGCATGGAGATTCTAGGATGAGGTTGAACGAAATGCCTGACTGCAGGGACTCCAGTTCCTCCTGGCTTTTACATTCCACACCTCGGCAACTTATCCTGCTACTCAAGTGGTGGGGTTTGAAATCAGAGTATTTCTTCTCCTGGATTGGTTGCCTTTACAAAAGCTTGAGAGTTCAGTCTACCCTACTAATTACCGATATCTATGAGGGAGAGATGGATTCATGATTTTCCTAAGGGCATTAGCATGAAGTGAAATACAAACAGCTTCATCCAGAATTTAAACTTGGCTCACTAAATCCATTCTCTACAAAGATAAGTACTATGCTGGATGTGAATCCTCATCCACTTTATCTTACTACTAAGAAAAAGAAAAAGAAGAAATAATCATTTTATAAAATGATGGAAAACATTAAAAGCCAAAGAAATATAATGGTCTCTAATACAGATGCTAGCCTGATGTCTGCATATAGAACAAAAGAAAAACAGGTGAGATTATTTACTAAGCTTAACTTTGTAACAAATGTGGATTTTAGGGAGTGAGGTTGCCAACGCCACATGCAACATATTTTGCTATTTACCCATAGCCAAGAGTAGGAGTTAATTCCCACTTTTCCCAAGGGTATTTCAAGGGACTCCACTTCAAATGATTTTGAATTCCAAGTTTTCCTTTTCCCAGACCAGTTGCCAACCAAGGCTAGAAAAGCTGTCTGCTTTGCTGCAGAATAAAGAGACAAATTCAGGCTTTTCCCAAGGAAATCAGGGGGGAGTGAACTCATACTTTCTCTGCTGAAATTAGAACTTGACTTACTGATTCCATTTTCTTAGTTGGTTTAATGCCATGTCAACCCTTGTTGGGTTATTTAATGCCAAAGTCAGTTTTTTAAGTACTTATATGGTTTCAAGTAACTAATGATAATCATTTGTAAACAATTATAGCTTTAAATAACTATTCTCAATACTAATAATTTATACACAATTATATGGTCCCGAGTAACTTCTTATCTAATGATAATAACCATTTATTTGTACACAGTTATATAGTTTTTAAGTATTCCAATCAAATACTAATAATTTTCAAACATCTATTTGATACAACACTCCAGGTCAGAGTAAACTCATGAGTAATGGCAATGAAGGGGTACTCTACACTCCCTAGAGCTCCAGTCCAAAGATAAGCCAGCAATGAACCTGTTCAATACTTAATTCAGTGACCACTTAAGTAACAGCAGGTACTGTAAGCAACCTGACTCCTTTTTTTAAAAAATCAAAATGACTTGATTTGGCATTAAATGACCTGAAAAGGGTTGATATGCCATAAAACAAAATACCCCCCCCCCTAGAACTAGAACCACACCACTGGATGCAGTTTAGTGTCATACTGAAAACATCTCTTTTTTGTGAGGGATCTTACTCCTCTACAATAGATATCCAGTCAGCATATTCAAAGCTGCAATGACAGGGTCGGCTAGTACTTTGTTTTAAAAGTAATGAAATCCTTGTATCTCAGATGGTAGTCATTTAATCACTTGGTAATGCCAAGCAAATCATTTTTATTTCAAATAAAATTCAAAGATGAAATTTAATAAGCTGGAGATATATGTAGGCCATGTCAATAACAGATTGTACTCATCATTGTCAGCATACTTGGAATAATTCAGAAAAATCTTATAAAGAACCAGAAAAAATTGAAGGTTTGATAGAGAAACAAAACATCAAGACAACAGCAAGAATACAAATGAGAGTGTTGGAGCATTGAGGCAACTTGCTGTCACTTGATCTCCAGCATTAACCTTGAAGACTACTGGTGTGGACATGTATTTACTCAACCCCACAATTATGGGCTGAATGTGACAGGATGGGTTGCCTCACCAAGTTTAAAGAACCTATTCTGTCCTACTATTTACTCATAGTTGGGTGGGGGGTGGGGGTAATGGATTCATACCTTTCTGAAGGGCATTAGGGCAAAGTGAAATGCAGATAGCTTCATATAGGATTTGAACTCTGGTTGTCGATTTCATTTTCTATGATGATAACTGTTACAGTGTGTACATATGAATGCATGAAATATAATCATAATAAAAAGAAAGGAACAGACAGTGATTGTATGCCAATGCCAAATTCTTTGGACAACTCAAAATGTCTAACTTTAATTCCTTGTAAAGATATATGAAATCTGTCCAAAAAGGATCCAGTAATTTAGTAGTAACTCTTCCACTTCCATGTGTAACCATCATCAAATTTCTAGTGTAATGCCATGCTGGGTGAAACTATATTCAAATTCCTAATGCCTCATGAGACTATAGTCAAATGTCTAGTGCCACCATGTACTGTGTGATTCTATAATCAAATATTGTTATTTTCATTATTCTAACATGGTTAGTTGGTTGATTTTATGGCATGTCAACAATTGTTGGGTTATTTATTGTTGAAGTCAGTCTTTTTTTTTTTCAATGCAGTTATATGGTTTCCAATGAATAACAATAATGATAATCACTTATAAACTATTACAGCATTACAACCATCAGGTTTCAAGTAATCCTATTTAATACTAATAATTTAAACCTCATTATAAAGGGCCAGTTTAGCTCAGTCGGTAGAGCGTTCGGCTAGGAATCACAAGGTTCCTGGTTCGATACTGGCCTTTGCCAACTCAGTGTATGATTAGCACAGGGATCTGTGCGGTAAAGTGAGGAGCTGATGATAGGTGTGGTGCTCCACCTTAGATGCTAAAATAATCTCCTTAGTCTAGCTCTAGTGAAAAGTGGATAGACTCCCTTGCTGTCTGGCTGATACCAACATTAGGCTACCCCAACGATGACGATGATGGTGACCTTATATGGTTTCTGGTAACTATTCCTCTTTCATAATAATAATCATTTGTTTGTATACAGTTCTATAATTTCAAATATTGATATTTTCAAACAGATATATTTAGCCCATTGATGGGTATCTAATTGGTAGTATCACTCCAGGTCAGAGAGGACCTGGTAGTAATTGCAATGAAGGAACGATTCCACACTCTCCAAAGATTAAGATCTGGAACCCCCCCCCCACACACTGGATGCAGTTGTGTCATATGCAGAACTTGAGATAACAAAGAGAGAGAGAGCATTGTTGATCTTCTTATCTTTTATTCAGTTTATAATTAAAAGTAAAATGTATTTGGGATCATTATTCTGCAGAAACAACTCAGTGTTCTTATCCGAATTGTCTCAACAATGACTTCCACTACTCATTTAAAATGTTCAGATACTTTTCATTTTTTCATAGTCCCTTCAATTTAAATCAATTTCCTCATGCCTTTAGCAGAAAAACAATTGTTCGGCATTATGTTATCATATTTGATAGTAAGGATGGTATTCTTTGGATTGTAAGCCTCTCCTTTTATCTTTGACATGCTAATTCTACCATTGTGACCAGTGGTGTGTATTCCTAAGAAGCAAGGTATAAACTGCTTACCCAATAAAAATCATTTTGTACAAAATTAAAACTATATGTTTTTCCCACCAGCATTAGTTTGCAGTCTTTCACTAGAGTCTGAGTGACAGAAAGTCTCCTCAGATCTCAAGGACTTTTCTGAGTATTCTAGCCAATCTCAACAATGCAGTTGTTGGATGGTCTTGATGATTGTTCCTCTGATTTCCAATTCTTCCAGTCTTTTTTCCAAACACCTATCTATAAATGATATATATATATATATATATGGGTAATTCCATATCAAATCATCCAGGCCATGTCACCCACCCACTTCAATTTTTCTGAAATTTTGTACATGTGTGGACTGTATTAACATTAGACATTCCCCAAAATTTGAACTTCCAATTCTAAGAATTGGCAGACTTATGTCGATTTTTAGCTCTCCAAATTTGAAAGGGGGGAGCGGACGTGAAAAATAATGACTTTTTGTAATCTATTTTTGTCTGTAAAATGAGTTCTAGAGCTTCCCCACTACTAAAAATTGGTTTATAAAAGTATTTTAGCCCAAGGAATCCAAAAATGCTATCAAAGAATTCTGAAAGTTAACCAGTTTTAAATCATTAATGATTTCTGATTTGCAAAATTTTAACTGATGTTGTAGCTTCGGTCCTTTCCTTTTGATACAAATAATGTTCAATATATATGAAATAATAATAGAAAAAAATCTTTTTCATAGATGCTAGTGCCACATTTGGATATTGATCTTGCTATGAAAAAATCAGAAATCATCAATAACTTAAAATTTTGGCACCACAATTCAAAATCAACTTTTTAAAAATGTCTTATACACTGTGAGATCTATAAAAAAACACTCCCCTTATATCGCAATGATATGAACAACTGAAGTATAAATTTTATCTATCTACAGCATCATGGTTAAAGCATACAAGCACATTTCTGGTATTCATGGTCAACAATTACATGATCTCTCAATAGAGGTATCTCAAAGATGTTTCATCAATGAATGACAATAATTAAAGTCAACACAATTAAACATTTGCTAAATTTTATGTAGTATTGTATGCAAATGAGACTATAAAAGTAGTCTGCCTCAGTAGCAAGGCAGACGGCTACTAACTGTACCTACGGATAAACGTATGTTCCCAAGATTGATTGACTTCACATCAATATTGTGTCGCCGATACCAACCATAAGATTCTTAAAAGACCCTGATTAGTAGATTATTTGGTATTAGGATACCAAATATCTAAAGTAGGAATATCACCAGATAAATAAAATATTGGAAATGACTCCACCAAAAAATAAAAAGGAATTAGAATCTTTTTTAGGTTTGAATTATTTTTATAGCAAATTTTTACCCAGATACAGTGACATAGTAGAACCATTTGCAGAATTAAGAAAGAAGAATGCTGAATTTAAATGGACTCAAAGGCAAAATATAGCTTTTGAAAGTTTAAAAAAGACTCTAATAAGAAAACTGATAACAAAAAATATTTGATCTCAGAAAAGAAGTTACTTTAATGGCAGATGCAAGTGAGCATTCGATTGCTGCAATTTTATCTCAAGGTCATCCAGTACCTATTGAGAAAATTAACGTCGGCCGAAGATAACTACTCAAATATTGAGAAAGAGGCACTGGCAATAGTTTGGAGCACAGAACATGCGAGTGAAGTTTTGTTGGGAAAAAGATTTTTGTTTAAGTCAGACCATAGACCTTTGGAGTTTATATTCAACCCCAGAAGAGAATTACCAAAAGTAACGTCTTCCAGAATTTTAAGATGGGCAATAAAACTCATGGCTTTTGATTTCGACATAATATATATTAAAGGAAACACTATTCCACATGTCAATGCACTTTCCAGACTAAATTTTGACAATAAGAAATTGGAAACGTCTGAAAGTGTGGAAGATAAAATACTACACTGGATTGAAACTGTTGTATTTCTACTAAGTCGTCTAAAGATGGAAACTGAACAAGATCCCGTGTTAAGTCAAATTTATGAAAGAATAAAAAGAAACACATTGAGTAATTGTTCATTGGCTGAAAGACCTTACAAGGAAATGAGGCATAAATTAACCATAGAAAAAGGTTTGATATTAGAATGGAGATATTATAATAGCCCCCAAAACTTAAGGAAAGAAGTAATGAAAGGTATACACGATAATATACACTGTAGTGTAACGGCTACACAAAGAAGATTAAAATTACAACCGTTGGTGGCCAGGATGTTCTCAAGATGTAGAAGAATATGTTAAAAGATGCCCAAAATGTACCAAAATAAAAAAAGTTTGGCAAAACACTTGTGGCATAAAGAAAAAGAATTATGGGCTCGCGTACACATGGATCATGCTCATATTAAAGGTATTGGACAATTTTTAATTTTAGTGGACTCATTTTCAGAATGGCTTGAAATAATTAAGGTTGCTGACAGAAAAGACACCACTATAAAGCAAATATTAAGAGTAGTATTTGCAAGGAATAGTGTTCCTCAGACGTTAGTTTCTGATAATGTTCCAGAATTTTGCGATGAAAATTTGTGCTCATGGCTGAAGCATATTGGATGTGTACCTTATAAAACGCCACCCTACCACCCACAATCAAATGGAATCACAGAAAGAATGGTGCAGACGTTGAAAATGGGAATAAGAGCATTTTCCCCATATAATAATAATATAGAGACACACCTACCAAAATTATTATTGAGCTATCGAATAATTCCACATGCTGGCAGAATACAAACTCCTTCCGCACTAATGGGTAGACAGATTAGAGCTCCCATAACCATATAATTTGCAATAAATGAAGGGTTATAGTATAAAAAAAACAAAGAGTCTAATGCTGATAAGGCGAATTTCATATAACAAAAAAAAAATAACAATATTATATTAAAAATATACTTGCTCATGAGGATCAAATAAGAAGACAAAATAGAAATGGAATCTGAGGAGGAAGCTAGTGAATCCAATGATAAAAATTAAAAATCAATGGATGAGAGTGATAGAATATTGGACAATGAATCAGAAGAAAATGAACTTAGATCTAGGTTCCCCGTCAGAAAAAGTCATGATACTCTCATTGAAAGCCTGTCTAGATTTCCAAGAATCTTCAGAAGAAGTGAGAGATCTACAAAGGACATAAAGGGAGGTGTAGTATTGTATGCAAATAAGATAGACTATAAAAGTAGTCTACTTCAGTAACAAGGCAGATGGCTACTACCAGTAGCTACAGATAAATGTATGTTCCTGAGATTGATTCACTTCACAGCAAAATGCTTACTTTAAATCTCTAAGAAAATGAATTATGAATGTAACAACATGTATTACATTCATTAATTGATTGTATGAACATTTTTTTAGATGAATTTTATTTATTGAAAATAATTTTTAAAGAATTAATTTTTCTACAAAATTGAACTGCCATCCTTCCCTATCAGTCATCACTCTTAGTAACTCCTCCAGATGATAAAATGCATAGATTTGATAAATGTAGGTTTATGAGTTTGTCCTTACTTCTCCAGCAGTGCCCAGCATTTTTTTGTTCATCTTACTTGGATGGTTTGTGAGATAGGAAGTGGCCGTACAGATGCTATTTTGTAGAGTACTACTTCTAGGATTTATTCAAAACAGCATGCATGGTCCACTTACATCAACTAAATTTATGCATACTGCCCTTTTTGCCCAAACAACAGTGAATCTAATTATTCTATTAAAATCAGAACAGGTAATGAAAACTGGAATTAAATTATAATTTAGTAAGCTTGTTTTTTGTTTTTTCTTCATTAAAAAAAAAAGAAACTGTTTTATTGAAATCCTATTGTTACCTTCTCATCGATTTCCTCCAGACAAAAGATTCAATCTTATAGATAAGCCAAACATCACATTTACCCCTGCAAACTGATTGACTTTGTTTCAGTTGATTAATCAAAAAGTACAAAAATTGAAAATAAACAAAACAATGAACAAAAAACATGAAATCTAATTATTTCAACAGCTATAAAAATAACTTGCAAATGTTCCAGAAACTTGATCTTTTTTTCTGCATTTATTAGCGTAATAATAAACTTCCAATATAAATGCAGACATATGGAACAATTGAATCATTGTGTCAAGAATGGAAATAATAATGAAGGATGAAAAGATTTGATGATTAAAACAAACTATTTTTAATGACACTGCATTTCTATAATTGTAACAAAGCAAAATTAGATAATTGCATTACCTAAAAATAGAAGATTAGGAAAAGAATTCCTTCCTGAAGCAACAACATCCAACATGATTAATTCTGTTATATATATATATATCGAGAGAGAGAGAGAGAGAGAGAGAGAGAGAGAGAGAGAGAGAGAGAGAGAGAGATAAAAGTATCCAATAGACAGGTAAGTTGGGGAGGATTCTATTTGGGACCATCTATATCATCCATATATCCACAATGCATATCCATGCAGATGCACACCTATAGATTTATACAAGGATTCTTTTAAATCTGTAACAGAGCTCAAAGTAAAATAATTGATAAATCAATTATATACATAGCAATATTTATACTTTCAATAAGAAAGAACTCAACAAACTGTCATTTGGCTATTATAAATGTATTTATTTATTTATTTATCTATTACCGGCTGAAATAAATTCATAATAGCCAAATGACGTTTTGTTGAGATTTTCTTTTTTATTGAAATTGTAAGACTAGCAAAAAACAGGATGAAATAGATTTTGTATGCACAAATATGTGCAAGGAACCCTTGCAGTTTTATGCAAATAATAATACTAATACTACAACTAATAATATATATATATATATATATATATATATATATATATATATATATAAACGGTGGTGCAGGTGGTATGATTATTGATATAGAAATTGGAATTGATAAGCTGTGTTCAAATTCTGACTGAAGCTGCTTGCATTCATTTCAAACTAATTCCTTTGGGAATGGTATGAATCCACTTTTCCCCATGTTGTTATATATATATATATATATATATATATATATATATATATATAAAGGAAGTTTGGTGTGTACGTGTGAATGTATAACTCCCAAAAGAGATGTCACTCTGATTCAAAATCTTGCATACACCTTAATATCCTTCTAACTAAGAAACACCAAATTCGATTATAGTTTTTTACTTATTAAGGGATATGATTGAACCAAAATCAACAGATTTGCAAAACTGGCCATATACCAGATGCTACTGATAGTAAAATATTGCTCGCTGCCTGCTTTCTATTATAGCGATACCAGCAGTTTAGTTTAATTTTAGTGAACAAAATCGCAGTCTAAACAGTTCAGCTCAGAATTTTTTCGTGTATTAATTAAAATATTTATTTGGTTCGAAAGTAAATAAAATAATCTTTTTAAATATGCAATTTGTATGTGTTTTTATCCATTGAATTAATTTTTACAGCGAGTTAAAAACAAACAAAAACATTTAACAATAACTCAACTTTTTTTATTGATACTTTCATTTCAGAATAATCAGTATAACTAAATTCTTTTTTAAAAGAAACTATTCATGAAATAAACATCATTAGGTTTGGTTTGTTTTGTTTTATGGAAATCAACCTCGGTGGGTCATTTAATGTAGACAAAGTTGTGAAATAAAATAATTCTTAATGCATAATACAATTTTGTTTATAAACTCATGTTTTTCTATTTAACTCATAGATGGGACCCTAATAGGTACTACCACTCCGGGTCAGAGTGGACCAGGGAGCAATGGTGATGAAGGGGTGCTCCACATTCCCGGAACCTCCAAAACTGGAACCTCACCATCAGATAGAGTTTAACGTCATTCCCAGGACATGTAGAGTCACCACCTTCTAGCACTCATATGATAAAAAGGGGTTGTGGCTTGCCATAAGGGCAATAGGGTTGGGAAAATCATACAGGTGCTAGGGCTTGACGTGACCAGCTGATTGATTGGAGGGGGCCTCTCCGATAGCCCGTCTAGCCCAAGATAGGGCCAAAGTGGAGTATTGCAAGTCATGAACTGCTCATCCACCTGGGTTCTATCCTTAAGCATCATAGGTGGCCCCATTGGGGGAGTCACCCCTCTGCAGAAGTGCAGTCGGTGCATTCTAACGCCCCAGCCTACAGGGTGGAAACATTATTAGATAAATACGCAAAATCGTCCTTCTACAAATAAGGTAATGTTTAGCTATTAGCTTCTTTGTTAAGGGTTAAAGAAGGAAATAAATTAAACTGATAAACAAGGGATTAAGAATTGAATTTAAATTTGTCATATGTACAAAAGAGTTTTAGAAAAAAAAAAAATAAAACACTATCATAAAAAAAAAAGAAATTTTAATACGGACAATTAAAAATATTAATTCTTAGCATTTATTGTTACATTTTAATAGGGTAAAAAAGAACGAATTGAAGGAATATATTTTCTATCATTGTAAATCAAGATTGTTTCAAAAATGTAAACAAGAAAAAGTGACGATTAAAATAAACAAATATTATAATATACGTATTCTTAGCTTTGTTTATTGTCAAATCTTTAATAAACGAACAATAAAATTTTCCAGAAATTTTCCTCCTACAAATAAAGATACATGGATTGTACAACATATCAACCCTTGAGTTATTTAATGCTGAAGTCGTGTTTGTTTTATTCACTATTATTGGGTATTGGTGTTTGTTTTATTCATTATTATTGTTTTTTTAAACTCATTTTTTATTTAGCCATAGATGGGACTCTAACAGTTACTACAATTCTGGGTCAAAGTGGACCTTACCACTAGAGGCAGTTTAACGTCATACCAAGACACTAAGACCTTCAGCAACCGCCTTTTAGCACATCTATGAAAAAAAGGGATGGTAGTTTGCCAGAAGAGCAATACGGTCAGTATAATCATATAGGTTCTAGGGCTTGGAAGGAGATCTTACTCCTCAACAGAGGTAGTCAGCGTATTATACAGCCACAGCCGACAGACCTAAATAAATAAGGATGTTTAATACCTAGCTCTTTTAAATTTTTACTTTTTGGGGGTAAAAAAGAAAAACTAAACAAATTTATTTTTGTCACTTTAACGCAACAATCAATTAAAAATTGAATTTAAGTTTTTGTCATATATACAAAAAAGTTTTTGAAAAAAAATGTTTCAAAACACTCAAGTTTAGGAATACATCTAAAAAAATGATATTTTAGATGTAAACAAAAAGAAAAATATTTCCTAAAATAAACAAACATTGTACTATACAAACTATCAGCGATTTTTAAAATTTGATAAATCATATACTCTCTCTTACTCCCATTTTCTCTTTCTCACTCCCTCTCTAGTGTTCCTAATTTTTTCATAGTCCGGTCATGGACCGGGTACCTTTGCTAGTATATATATATATATATATATATATATATATATATATATATGACAGTGTGACCCCTGATTTTGGATTCAAATTTGTTCCTTCTCTTAGACCAGTTTGTCTACCTACAATACTTCCCTACTATTTACCCACAGCTGAGATGAGAAGAGATGGATTCATGCTTTTCCAAAGAGCATTAGCTTGAAGTTAAATGCAAACAGTCTCATCCCAGATTTGAATTTGGCTTGTTGATTTTCTCCAATGATAACCATTACGCCACTTATGCTTCCCTTGACAGCAGACAATAAAAGAAACTCTAAAGAACAATAGCTTTTTGTAACCAGCTTTGCTCATAGATAAACACATGATATATGTAATGTTTATTTTGAGTTCAGTGGGTGTGTGTGTGTACATGAGTGTACAAATGTAGCTTCCAAGGGAAATTAGATCTTATCTCTATAGACGATCTGACCAAAAAGAGAAATTATATTCCTGTGAGCAAACTGGAAATTGATTTTCCTTAAAAATAGGAAAGCCAATATTAGATGAGCAAGGTCAGTTAGAAATATTAAAGTTAAAATAACTTTCAGGATCACTAAAATTTTTAGAATAGGAAAGCCAATATTTGTACACCTAAAGGCAGAAATCATAAAAAGACAGGATTTTAATAAGTATATATACACCTGTCATGAATAATAACTTGTTGAACCTAAGGAAATTCCATGGAATACATGTATAATTGCATGGATTCTACTTCATTAAAATGTCAAGACATGTATATTGGAGGTGCTAATAGCCTAACAGTTATGGACCTGACTAGCTGAGTTCAAATCCTGGAAGAGTCTGTTTGCATTTTGCTTCATGTTAATGCCCTTAGAAGACATATGAATCCATCTGTTCTCCCACTAGCTATAGGTAAATGATAGAACAGGCTGGGTTTTCTTTAGCCTTGTTATGTTTGTTTATTGATTTTAATGGCATATCAACCCGTCTGGGGTTATGTCATGCCTAAAGGTTAGGAAGTGATACATATCATGTATTTATATTTATACTTTTTTAGTAATTGGTTTTAACAATGTGTTAGCATTATTGGGGATTATGTTGTATGGTTGATTTGTTTCATGTCTATATTCTAGAAGAAGGAAAACAAAACCAGCTGAACTCTGCTTAAAAATTAACATTGTGTTACATTCCTGCTTGTGGTGGATTGTTTGGTTTTAACAGCATGTCAACCTATTTGGGTTATGTTATGCCTAAATATTAAAGAATTGCATTGATTGTAAGTTTATATTTACCTTTTTACATTTAGAGTTTTTGCACACAGTTATATGATATCAGTTATTCCTAATAGAAATAATTTACATACAGTTGGTTTTAGATATACCTATATAATACTAATTATTTCTACTTAATAATGATCATTTGTTTACACACAACTATGTTGTTTGAAATAACAATAATAATAATAATCTTAAGTAAACAATTATATCTTCAACTACCTTTTCCTAATAGAAATAATTTACAGTATTCCTATCGAATACAAATATTTTTTAACCAGATCTATTTGACCTAAAGAAGTACTACCACTCTGAATTAGAGGGGACGTGGGATTATTTGATTTATTTACTCAACCCCGTTACACCACAGCCACTGCCCTCTCAGTGGGCCAGAATACACTGACTGTGAGGATTAGACCCCCCCTAAAAAAAGGGTGTCCTAAACTAATTCAGATAATGATGGTAAAGTTGTATATCTCTTTCAGTGCAAATAATCCCACGTCCCCTCTAATTCAGAGTGGTAGTACTTCTTTAGGTTCCAAATAGATTCTGTTAAAAATATTTGTATTCGATAGGAATACTGTAAATTATTTCTTTAGGAAAAGGTAGTTGAAGATATAATTGTTACTTAAGATTATTATTATTATTAGTTATTTCAAACAACATAGTTGTGTGTAAACAAATGATCATTATTAAGTAGAAATAAATTAGTATTTATATAGGTATATCTAAAACCAACTGTATGTAAATATTTCTATTAGGAATAACTGATATCATATAACTGTGTGCAAAAAACTCTAAATGTAAAAAGGTAAATATAAACTTACAATCAATGCATTCTTTAATATTTAGGCATAACATAACCCAAATAGGTTGACATGCTGTTAAAACCAACAATCCACCACAAAGCAGGATGTAACACAATGTTAATTTTTAAGCAGAGTTCAGCTGGTTTTGTTTTCTTCTTCTAGAATATAGACATGAAACAAATCAATACCATACAACATAATCCCCAATAATGCTAACACATTGTTAAAACCAATTACTAAAAAGTATAAATTAAATACATGATATGTATCACTTCCTAACCTTTAGGCATGACATAACCCCAGACGGGTTGATATGCCATTAAAATCAATAAACAAAACATAACAAGGCTAAAAAGAAACCCAGCCTGTTCTATCATTTACCTATAGCTAGTGGGAGAACAGATGGATTCATATGTCTTCTAAGGGCATTACATGAAGCAAAATGCAACAGACTCTTCCAGGATTTGAACTCAGCTAGTCAGGTCCATAACTGTTAGGCTTATTAGCACCTCCAATATACATGTCTTGACATTTTAATGAAGTAGAATCCATGCAATTATACATGTATTCCATGGAATTTCCTTAGGTTCAACAAGTTATTATTCATGACAGGTGTATATATACTTATTAAAAATCCTGTTTTTTATGATTTCTGCCTTTAGGTGTACAAATATTGGCTTTCCTATTCTAAAAATTTTAGTGATCCTGAAAGTTATTTTAACTTTAATATTTCTAACTGACCTTGCTCATCTAATATTGGCTTTCCTATTTTTAGGAAAATCAATTTCCAGTTTGCTCACAGGAATATAATTTCTCTTTTGGTCAGATCGTCTATAGAGATAAGATCTAATTTCCCTTGGAAGCTACATTTGTACACTCATGTACACACACACACCCACTGAACTCAAATAAACATTACATATATCATGTGTTATCTATGAGCAAAGCTGGTTACAAAAAGCTATTGTTCTTTAGAGTTTCTTTTATTGTCTGCTGTCAAGGGAAGCATAAGTTGCGTAATGGTTATCATTGGAGAAAATCAAAAGCCAAAATTCAAATCTGGGATGAGACTGTTTGCATTTAACTTCAAGCTAATGCTCTTTGGAAAAGCATGAATCCATCTCTTCTCATCTCAGCTGTGGGTAAATAGTAGGAAGTATTGTAGGTAGACAAACTGGTCTAAGAGAAGGAACAAATTTGAATCCAAAATCAGGGTCACACTGTCATATAATATATTATATATATATTATATATAATATATATATATACTAGCAAAGGTACCGGTCCATGACCGGACTATGAAAAATTAGGAACACTAGAGAGGGAGTGAGAAAGAGAAAATGGGAGTAAGAGAGAGTATATGATTTATCAAATTTTAAAATCGCTGATAGTTGTTATAGTACAATGTTTGTATTATTAGGAAATATTTTTCTTTTGTTTACATCTAAAATATCATTTTTTTAGATGTATTCCTAAACTTGAGTGTTTTGAAACATTTTTTTCAAAAACTTTTGTATATATTGACAAAAACTTAAATTCAATTTTTAATTGATTGTTGCGTTAAAGTGACAAAAATAAATTTGTTTTAGTTTTTCTTTTTTACCCCAAAAAGTAAAAATTTAAAAAGAGCTAGGTATTAAACATCCTTATTTATTTAGGTCTGTCGGCTGTGGCTGTATAATACGCTGACTACCTCTGTTGAGGAGTAAGATCTCCTTCAAGCCTAGAACCTATATGATTATACTGACCGTATTGCTCTTCTGGCAAACTACATCCCTTTTTTCATTTAGATGTGCTAAAAGGCGGTTGCTGAGGTCTTTGTGCTTGGTATGACGTTAAACTGCCTCTAGTGGTAAGGTCCACTTTGACCCAGAATTGTAGTAACTGTTAGAGTCCCATCTATGGCTAAAAAAAAATGAGTTTAAAAAAACAATAATAATGAATAAAAACAAACACCAATACCCAATAATAGTGAATAAAACAAACACGACTTCAGCATTAAATAACTCAAGGGTTGATATGTTGTACAATCCATGTATCTTTATTTGTAGGAGGAAAAATTTCTGGAAAATTTTATTGTTCGTTTATTAAAGATTTGACAATAAACAAAGCTAAGAATACGTATATTATAATATTTGTTATTTTAATCGTCACTTTTTCTTGTTTACATTTTGAACAATCTTGATTTACAATGATAGAAAATATATTCCTTCAATTCGTTCTTTTTTTACCCTATTAAAATGTAACAATAAATGCTAGAATTAATATTTAATTGTCCGTATTAAATTTCTTTTTTTATGATAGTGTTTATTTTTTTTTTTTCTAAAACTCTTTTGTACATATGACAAATTTAAATTCAATTCTTAATCCCTTGTTTATCAGTTTAATTTATTTCCTTCTTAACCCTTAACAAAGAAGCTAATAGCTAAACATTACCTTATTTGTAGAAGGACGATTTTGCGTATTTATCTAATAATGTTTCCACCCTGTAGGCTGGGCGTTAGAATGCACCGACTGCACTTCTGCAGAGGGGTGACTCCCCCAATGGGGCCACCTATGATGCTTAAGGATAGAACCCAGGTGGATGAGCAGTTCATGACTTGCAATACTCCACTTTGGCCCTATCTTGGGCTAGACGGGCTATCGGAGAGGCCCCCCTCAATCAATCAGCTGGTCACGTCAAGCCCTAGCACTGTATGATTTTCCCAACCCTATTGCCCTTATGGCAAGCCACAACCCTTTTTATCATATGAGTGCTAGAAGGTGGTGACTCTACATGTCCTGGGAATGACGTTAAAACTCTATCTGATGGTGAGGTTCCAGTTTTGGAGGTTCGGGAATGTGGAGCACCCCTTCATCACCATTGCTCCCTGGTCCACTCTGACCGGAGTGGTAGTACCTATTAGGGTCCCAATCTATGAGTTAAATAGAAAAACATGAGTTTATAAACAAAAATTGTATTATGCATTAAGAATTATTTTATTTCACAACTTTGTCTACATTAATGACCACCGAGGTTGATTTCCATAAAACAAAACAAACCAAACTAATGATGTTTATTTCATGAATAGTTTTCTTTCAAAAAAGAATTTAGTTATACTGTTATTCTGAAATGAAAGTATCAATAAAAAAAGTTGGTTATTGTTAAATGTTTTTGTTTGTTTTTAACTCGCTGTAAAAATAATTCAATGGATAAAACACATACAAATTGCATATTAAAAAATTATTTATTTACTTTCGAACCAAATAAATATTTTTAATTAATACACGAAAAAATTCTGAGCTGAACTGTTTAGACTGCGATTTTGTTCACTAAAATTAAACTAACTGCTGGTATCGCTATTAATAGAAAGCAGGCAGCGAGCAATATTTACTATCAGTAGCATCTGGTATATGGCCAGTTTGCAAATCTGTTGATTTTGGTTCAATCATATCCCTTAATAAGTAAAAAAACTATAATCGAATTTGGTGTTTCTTAGTTAGAAGGATATTAAGGTGATGCAAGATTTTGAAATCAGAGTGACATCTCTTTTGGGAGTTATACATACACGTACACACCAAACTTCCTTTTTATATATATATTATATATTATATATATATTATATATATAACAACATGGGGAAAAGTGATTCATACCATTCCCAAAGGAATTAGTTTGAAATGAATGCAAGCAGCTTCAGTCAGAATTTGAACACAGCTTATCAATTCCAATTTCTATATCAATAATATACCACCTGCACCCGTTTATATATATATATATATTATATATAATATATATATATATATATATTATTATTAGTTGTAGTATTAGTATTATTATTTGCATAAAACTGCAAGGGTTCCTGCACATATTTGTGCATACAAAATCTATTTCATCCTGTTTTTGCTAGTCTTACAATTTCAATAAAAAAGAAAATCTCAACAAAACGTCATTTGGCTATTATGAATTTATTTCAGCCGGTAATAGATAAATAAATAAATAAATACATTTATAATAGCCAAATGACAGTTTGTTGAGTTCTTTCTTATTGAAAGTATAAATATTGCTATGTATATAATTGATTTATCAATTTTTTACTTTGAGCTCTGTTACAGATTTAAAAGAATCCTTGTATAAATCTATAGGTGTGCATCTGCATGGATATGCATTGTGGATATATGGATGATATAGATGGTCCCAAATAGAATCCTCCCCAACTTACCTGTCTATTGGATACTTTTACTCTCTCTCTCTCTCTCTCTCTCTCTCTCTCTCTTCTCTCTCTCTCTCTCGATATATATATATATACAGAATTAATCATGTTGGATGTTGTTGCTCAGGAGGAATTTCTTTTCCTAATCTTCTATTTTTAGGTAATGCAATTATCTAATTTTGCTTTGTTACAATTATAGAAATGCAGTGTCATTAAAAATAGTTTTTTTAATCATCAAATCTTTTCATCCTTCATTATTATTTCCATTCTTGACACAATGATTCAATTGTTCCATATGTCTGCATTTATATTGGAAGTTTATTATTACGCTAATAAATGCAGAAAAAAAGATCAAGTTTCTGGAACATTTGCAAGTTATTTTTTATAGCTGTTGAAATAATTAGATTTCATGTTTTTTGTTCATTGTTGTTTATTTTCAATTTTTGTACTTTTTTGATTAATCAACTGAAACAAAGTCAATCAGTTTGCAGGGGTAAATGTGATGTTTGGCTTATCTATAAGATTGAATCTTTTGTCTGGAGGAAATCGATGAGAAGTAACAATAGGATTTCAATAAAACAGTTTCTTTTTTTTTTAATGAAGAAAAAACAAAAAACAAGCTTACTAAATTATAATTTAATTCCAGTTTCATTACCTGTTCTGATTTAATAGAATAATTAGATTCACTGTTGTTTGGGCAAAAAGGGCAGTATGCATAAATTTAGTTGATGTAAGTGGACCATGCATGCTGTTTTGAATAAATCCTAGAAGTAGTACTCTCAAAATAGCATCTGTACGGCCACTTCCTATCTCACAAACCATCCAAGTAAGATGAACAAAAAAATGCTGGCACTGCTGGAGAAGTAAGGACAAACTCATAACCTACATTTATCAAATCTATGCATTTTATCATCTGGAGGAGTTACTAAGAGTGATGACTGATAGGGAAGGATGGCAGTTCAATTTTGTAGAAAAATTAATTCTTTAAAAATTATTTTCAATAAATAAAATCATCTAAAAAAAATGTTCATACAATCAATTAATGAATGTAATACATGTTGTTACATTCATAATTCATTTTCTTAGAGATTTAAAGTAAGCATTTTGCTGTGAAGTGAATCAATCTCAGGAACATACATTTATCTGTAGCTACTGGTAGTAGCCATCTGCCTTGTTACTGAAGTAGACTACTTTTATATCTATCTATTTGCATACAATACTACACTCCCTTTAGTCCTTTGTAGATCTCTCACTTCTTCTGAAGATTCTTGGAATCTAGACAGGCTTTCAATGAGAGTATCATGATTTTTCTGACGGGGAACCTAGATCTAAGTTCATTTCTTCTGATTCATTGTCCAATATTCTATCACTCTCATCCATTGATTTTTAATTTTATCATTGGATTCACTAGCTTCCTCCTCAGATTCCATTTCTATTTTGTCTTCTTATTTGATCCTCATGAGCAAGATATTTTTAATATAATATTTTATTTTTTGTTATATGAAAATTCGCCTTATCAGCATTAGACTCTTTGTTTTTTATATAACCCTTCATTTATTGCAAATTATATGGTTATGGGGCTCTAATCTGTCTACCCATTAGGCGGAAGGAGTTTGTATCTGCCAGCATGTGGAATTATTCGATAGCTCATAATAATTTTGGTAGGTGTGTTCTATATTTATTATTATATGGGGAAAATGCTTTTATTCCATTTTCAACGTCTGCACCATTCTTTCTGTGATTCCATTTGATTGTGGGTGGTAGGGTGGGTTTATAAGGTACACATCCAATATGCTTCACCATGAGCACAAATTTTCATCGCAAAATTCTGGAACATTATCAGAAACTAACGTCTGAGGAACACTATTCCTTGCAAATACTACTCTTAATATTTGCTTATAGTGGTGTCTTTTCTGTCAGCACCTTAATTATTTCAAGCCATTCTGAAATGAGTCCACTAAATTAAAAATTGTCCAATACCTTAATATGAGCATGATCCATGTGTACGCGAGCCCATAATCTTTTTCTTATGCCACAAGTGTTTGCCACTTTTTTTATTTTGCACATTTTGGGCATCTTTAACATATTCTTCTACAATCTTGAGAACATCCTGGCCACCAACGGTTGTAATTTTAATCTTCTTTGTGTAGCCGTTACACTACAGTGTATATTATCGTGTATACCTTTCATTACTTCTTTCCTTAAGTTTGGGGGCTATTATAATATCTCCATTCTAATATCAAACCTTTTTTCTATGGTTATTTATGCCTCATTTCCTTGTAAGTCTTTCAGCCAATGAACAATTACTCAATGTGTTTCTTTTATTCTTTCATAAATTTGACTTAACACGGGATCTTGTTCAGTTTCCATCTTTAGACGACTTAGTAGAAATACAACAGTTTCAATCCAGTGTAGTATTTATCTTCCACACTTTCAGACGTTTCCAATTTCTTATTGTCAAAATTTAGTCTGGAAAGTGCATTGACATGTGGAATAGTGTTTCCTTTATATATATTATGTCGAAATCAAAAGCCATGAGTTTTATTGCCCATCTTAAAATTCTGGAAGACGTTACTTTTGGTAATTCTCTTCTGGGGTTGAATATAAACTCCAAAGGTTATGGTCTGACTTAAACAAAATCTTTTTCCCAACAAAACTTCACTCGCATGTTCTGTGCTCCAAACTATTGCCAGTGCCTCTTTCTCAATATTTGAGTAGTTATCTTCGGCCGACGTTAATTTTCTCAATAGGTACTGGATGACCTTGAGATAAAATTGCAGCAATCGAATGCTCATTGCATCTGCCATTAAAGTAACTTCTTTTCTGAGATCAAATATTTTTGTTATCAGTTTCTTATTAGAGTTTTTTAAACTTTCAAAAGCTATATTTTGCCTTTGAGTCATTTAAATTCAGCATTCTCTTTCTTAATTCTGCAAATGGTTCTACTATGTCACTGTATCTGGGTAAAAATTTGCTATAAAAATAATTCAAACCTAAAAAAGATTCTAATTCCTTTTTTTTTTGTGGAGTCATTTCCAATATTTTTATTTATCTGGTGATATTCCTACTTTAGATATTTGGTATCCTAATACCAAATATCTACTAATCAGGGTCTTTTAAGAATCTTATGGTTGGTATCGGCGACACAATATTGATGTGAAGTCAATCAATCTTGGGAACATACGTTTATCCGTAGGTACAGTTAGTAGCCGTCTGCCTTGCTACTGAGGCAGACTACTTTTATAGTCTCATTTGCATACAATACTACATAAATTTAGCAAATGTTTAATTGTGTTGACTTTAATTATTGTCATTCATTGATGAAACATCTTTGAGATACCTCTATTGAGAGATCATGTAATTGTTGACCATGAATACCAGAAATGTGCTTGTATGCTTTAACCATGATGCTGTAGATAGATAAATTTATACTTCAGTTGTTCATATCATTGCGATATAAGGGGAGTGTTTTTTTTATAGATCTCACAGTGTATTAAGACATTTTTAAAAAGTTGATTTTGAATTGTGGTGCCAAAATTTTAAGTTATTGATGATTTCTGATTTTTTCATAGCAAGATCAATATCCAAATGTGGCACTAGCATCTATGAAAAGATTTTTTTCTATTATATTTCATATATATTGAACATTATTTGTATCAAAAGGAAAGGACCGAAGCTACAACATCAGTTAAAATTTTGCAAATCAGAAATCATTAATGATTTAAAACTGGTTAACTTTCAGAATTCTTTGATAGCATTTTTGGATTCCTTGGGCTAAAATACTTTTATAACAATTTTTAGTAGTGGGGAAGCTCTAGAACTCATTTACAGACAAAAATAGATTACAAAAAAGTCATTATTTTTCACGTCCGCTCCCCCCTTTCAAATTTGGAGAGCTAAAAATCGACATAAGTCTGCCAATTCTTAGAATTGGAAGTTCAAATTTTGGGGAATGTCTAATGTTAATACAGTCCACACATTACAAATTTCAGAAAAATTGAAGTGGGTGGTGACATGGCCTGGATGATTTGATATGGAATTACCCATATATATATATATATATATCATTTATAGATAGGTGGTTTGGAAAAAAGACTGGAAAATTGGAAATCAGAGGAAAATCATCAAGACCATCCAACAACTGCATTGTTGAGATTGGCTAGAATACTCAGAAAAGTCCTTGAGATTCTGAGGAGACTTTTGTTCACTCAGACTCTAGTGAAAACTGCAAACTAATGCTGGTGGGGAAAACATATAGTTTTTAATTTTGTACAAAATGATTTTTATTGGGTAAGCAGTTTATACCTTGCTTCTTAGGAATACACACCACTGGTCACAATGGTAGAATTAGCATGTCAAAAGATAAAGGAGAGGCTTACAATCCAAAGAATACCATCCTTACTATCAAATATGATAACATAATGCCGAACAATTGTTTTTCTGCTAAAGGCATGAGGAAATTGATTTAAATTGAAGGGACTATGAAAAAAATGAAAAGTATCTGAACATTTTAAATGAGTAGTGGAAGTCATTGTTGAGACAATTCGGATAAGAACACTGAGTTGTTTCTGCAGAATAATGATCCCAAATACATTTTACTTTTAATTATAAACTGAATAAAAGATAAGAAGATCAACAATGCTCTCTCTCTCTTTGTTATCTCAAGTTCTGCATATGACACAACTGCATCCAGTGTGTGGTGGGGGGGGGGGGGGTTCCAGATCTTAATCTTTGGAGAGTGTGGAATCGTTCCTTCATTGCAATTACTACCAGGTCCTCTCTGACCTGGAGTGATACTACCAATTAGATACCCATCAATGGCTAAATATATTGTTTGAAAATATCAATATTTGAAATTATAGAACTGTATACAAACAAATGATTATTATTATGAAGAGGAATAGTTACCAGAACCATATAAGTCACCATCATCGTCCATCGTTGGGGTAGCCTAATGTTGGTATCAGCCAGACAGCAAGGAGTCTATCCACTTTTCACTAGAGCTAGACTAAGGAGATTATTTTAGCATCTAAGGTGGAGCACCACACCTATCATCAGCTCCTCACTTTACCGCACAGATCCCTGTGCTAATCATACACTGAGTTGGCAAAGGCCAGTATCGAACCAGGAACCTTGTGATTCCTAGCCGAACGCTTCTACCGACTGAGCTAAACTGGCCCTTTATAATGAGGGTTAAATTATTAGTATTAAATAGGATTACTTGAAACCTGATGGTTGTAATGCTGTAATAGTTTTATAAGTGATTATCATTATTGTTATTCATTGGAAACCATATAACTGCATTGAAAAAAAAAAAAGACTGACTTCAACAATAAATAACCCAACAATTTGTTGACATGCCATAAAATCAACCAACTAACCATGTTGAATAATGAAAATAACAATATTTGATTATAGAATCACACAGTACATGGTGGCACTAGACATTTGACTATTAGTCTCATGAGGCATTAGGAATTTGAATATAGTTTTCACCCAGCATGGCATTACACTAGAAATTTGATGATGGTTACACATGGAAGTGGAAGAGTTACTACTAAATTACTGGATCCTTTTTGGACAGATTTCATTATATCTTTACAAGAATTAAAGTTAACATTTTGAGTTGTCCAAAGAATTTGGCATTGGCATACAATCACTGTCTGTTCCTTTCTTTTTATTATGATTATTTTCATGCATTCATATGTACACACTGTAACAGTTATCATCATAGAAAATGAAATCGACAACCAGAGTTCAAATCCTATATGAAGCTATCTGCATTTTCACTTTGCCCTAATGCCCTTCAGAAAGGTATGAATCCATTACCCCCACCCCCCACCCAACTATGAGTAAATAGTAGGACAGAATAGGTTCTTTTAAACTTGGTGAGGAACCCATCCTGTCACATTCAGCCCATTAATTGTGGGGTTGAGTAAATACATGTCCACACCAGTAGTCTTCAAGGTTTAATGCTGGAGATCAAGTGACAGCAAGTTGCCTCAACTGCTCCAACACTCTCATTTGTATTCTTTGCTGTTGTCTTGATGTTTTGTTTCTCTATCAACCTTCAATTTTTTCTGGTTCTTATAAGATTTTTCTGAATTATTCCAAGTATGCTGACAATGATGAGTACAATCTGTATTGACATGCCTACATATATCTCCAGCTATTAATTTCATCTTTGAATTTTATTTGAAATAAAAATGATTTGCTTGGCATTACCCAAGTGATTTAAATGACTACCATCTGAGATACAAGGGATTTCATTACTTTAAAACAAAGTACTAGCGACCCTGTCATTGCAGCTTTGAATATGCTGACTGGATATCTATTGTTAGAGGAGTAAGATCCCTCACAAAAAAGAGATGTTTTCAGTATGACACTAAACTGCATCAGTGGTGGTGGTTCTAGTTCTAGGGGGGGGTATTTTTGTTTTATGGCATATCAACCCTTTTCAGGTCATTTAATGCCAAATCAAGTCATTTGATTTTAAAAAAAGGAGTCAGGTGCTTACAGTACCTGCTGTTACTTAAAGTTGGTCACTGAATTAAGATTGAACAGGGTTCATTGCTGGCTTATCTTTGGACTGGAGCTCTAGGGAGTGTTAGAGATACCCCTTCATTGCCATTACTCATGAGTTTACTCTGCCTGGAGGTGTGTATCAATAGATGTTTTGAAATTATTAGTATTTGATTGGAATACTTAAAAAACTATATAACTGTGTACAAATAAATGGTTATTATCATTAGATAAGAAGTTACTCGGGACCATATAATTGTTGTATAAAATTATTAGTATTTGAGAATAGTTATTTAAGCTATAATTGTTTACAAATGATTATCATTAGTTTACTTGAAACATATAAGTACTTAAAAAACTGACTTTGGCATTAAATAACCCAACAAGGGTTGACATGGCATTAAACCAACTAAGAAAATGAATCAGTAAGTCAAGTTCTAATTCAGCAGAGAAAGTATGAGTTCACTCCCCCTGATTTCCTTGGGAAAAGCCTGAATTTGTCTCTTTATTTCTGCAGCAAGCAGACAGCTTTTCTAGCCTTGGTTTGGCAACGGTCGGCGGAAAAAGGAAAACTTGGAATTCAAAATCATTTGAAGTGGAGTCCCTTTGAAATACCCTTGGAAAAAAGTTGGGAATTAACTCCTACTCTTGGCATAGGGTAAATAGCAAAATATGTGCATTGTGGCGTGCAACCTCCACTCTCCTAAATCCAACATTTGTTACAAAAGTTAAGCTTAGTAAATAATCTCACCTCGTTTTTCTTTTGTTCTATATGCACAGACATCAGGCTAGCATCTGTATTTAGAAGACCATTATATTTCTTTGGCTTTTAATGTTTTCCATTCATTATAAAATGATTATTTCTTCTTTTTCTTTTTTCTTAGTAGTAAGATAAAGTGGATGAGGATTCACATCCAGCATAGTAACTTATCTTTGTAGAGAATGGATTTAGTGAGCCAAGTTTAAATTCTGGATGAAAGCTGTTTGTATTTCACTCATGCTAATGCCCTTAGGAAAATCATGAATCCATCTCTCCCTCATAGATATCGGTAATAGTAGGTGTAGAACTGAACTCTCAAGCTTTTGTAAAGGCAAACCAATCCAGAGAAGAAATACTCTGATTCAAAACCCCACCACTTTGAGTAGCAGGATAAGTTGCCGAGGTGTGGAATGTAAAGGCCAGGAGGAACTGGAGTCCCTGCAGTCAGGCATTTCGTTCAACCTCATCCTTAGAATCTCCATTGAGCAGCAATACTTATTTACCAAATTGTATAGAACCTTGCCCCCCTTGATTAATATCAATGTGTGAAAAAGTGAGGAGAGTTACAGCAAGGGCAAATGCTAGTCTGCATAAAACCTTGCCCCAGACATGTACAAAGATTCGAGGTGCAGATCTATAGGCCTCTTAAAACTGACTGATGCATACATCATCATCATCATCATATCATCCACTACTACTACAACTACTTTTCTTCTTCTTCTCAGTATATTTTTCAACCATTTTAAGCAGTATATTATTCTCATTCTTCTTCTCCTTATTATTATTATTGTTTATTTATTTATTATTATTTCTTCTTCTCACAATTGCCAAGTTTTTCACACACTAATCTTTCGTGGGAGTCTGAGGACAGAAAGTCTCCTTCAGGGTCTCAGGACTCTCAAAGTATTTCTAGTCGATTCTTAACCAAGCTGTGATCTGTTATTGGTCTTTTTTCCGCAGCCTCTTGAGGACCATTTCCAAGTAAATCAACTGCAATATACTGTAACCTTCATAGTACCACAGCTTCTTCAACTCTCTGACAATTTCCAGTATTTGCAACAGCAGATACTGTATGCAACCTGCAGTCTTTCGTTTATAAAAATGACTTGATCCAGCAATAATTGTCCTGAAAATGGTTGCTGCTAAAACAAAACAATCAAAACAACCAACCAAGTATTTGTTTGTCTTTTCACTTTCTTTTATTTTTCACTTTGTGGTCAACCGGAACTGAAAAATCCACTAGATAAACAAGTTTTTTCTTCTTATTAATTAATACTAGGGTCTGGCCGTCTCGGGAGATTTGAATGATCCATTGATATTTTGCTATATCTTTCTTCTTCTCTTCTTCTTCTTCTTTTCTCTTCTTCTTCTTCTTCTTCTTCTCTGCATTCTTTCTTTCTTTTATTCTTTCTTTCTTCCTCCTCCTTCCTCTCAATAGTATTTTCAACTGTTTTAACAGTAAATTTAATCATCACTGCTTATTGAGCTAATTTCTTAATGTGTTGGTCGATTTGCTTTTCATCATTTTGCACAGAGTATCTTGTCAATTAAGACAATTCCTTTTTTTTTTCAAGAAGCTAAAAGGAGAAAATAAGAGAAGATGGCCTGATTTAGGAGGATGAGCTATTTTTTCAAATATGTTGCTATGCTGATCCATATTATTAACTTGAAATTGTGGAAGGGTGTTGGCATTAGCAATAAAGAAGTACCACCATGGTCTGGGTCAGTTTTGCTTGCAACACAACAATTACTTCCAATCTTGTGCTAAAAATTTCTAGAAGCAAAGACCCAACAAAAAGGCCCATACAAATAGAATCAAAAAAGCTGAAGACGACAATACTTGTCTTTAAAAAGTTGTACATTAAACTAGTCAAACAACCAATAAGACAGAGTGTTGTATGATAAATAACATCAAGAAGGAATTATTCACAGATACAGTTTGTAGTTCTTGGGAGTTTATATAAATCAAAAAAAAAAAACACAAAGGGGAGGTAATAATAAAACAGGGGAAAGTAACTCTATAACATTCCCCCATTTTATTTTAATCAATATGAGATTGAAGTCGCTCCTATCGCCCAGGCTTTTTGAAGGTTCTGTTGAACGTTCTGGACAGTTCGATACTGAGAATAGAACAAGACACTGGTTCTCTGGTCTGAGATACCTCCTGGGTTTTCTCTCTTCAGACCAAGTTGGTAAAGATGGGTCTCTTTCGCGTGGAGGTGGTTGGGATTCTGAAAACAGGGGTTCCGAAAATCTGGTAGGGCTCGTCTGCAGTTGACACCGTCCACATTGGCCCACTGTGGCGGTCCAGCAGAAAATATGTACTCATATGCGCGGGAGGTAGATGAGTCAATGGTGCAATGCCAGCTGGTTGAAACCTGTTATCTGCAGGTGAAGGTCGAAAGCACTCCTTGCATTAGCTATATTGGTCAGACCCGTGGTGCAAGGTCTCTGAGGGAAACAGCTACAAAGACGTTGATGGAATGAGACATCCATCAGTTCCACTTCATGTAATCACACAGACGGACGAACCAGAAGAATGTCCGGTTTTGAGAGCCGAAGGAGGCCCCAGACATAAAGGGAACCGTGAGGCTGACATTCGTGGCGTACAAGGAGTGTTCTAATGGTTGCTACCGAGAATCGGAGTACCCAGTGGGTGAGAAATCGGCAGCGAGCCCGGAGTTCCATATGTGCAAAAACCCACAGCCATTACCCTGAGGGGGTAAGGTGTATCACAGTGGCCACCCCACATGAAAAAAGCAGTCCAGACTAGAAAGAGCACAGTCTGATATAAAACTGGACCCAAAATGGCAAATAAGGAACATAAGCACGAACACCGACATGCTAAAACAGACAGAAAGCAAAATGGAATGCGAATATCATCGATGACGGTAAATGTAACGATCCATGAGAGGGACCGAAAAATTATGTGAGGCCACGCATCCGTAGCTGAAGCAACTGTGGTTTGTCTGCACAAACGATTTTATCATAAAATTGTCCTCGGTCATCCTTGTTATGCTCGGTGACACAGTTCATGTTAAGATACCAAAGGCATGTCTATGTTTTGGTGATGATGGTACAGTGTAGCTCGTGGAGGCCGCAACGGCTCTGGCTATGGCGCTGATCTCAGTTGTAGTGTGCGAGCAAAAGAAAAACAGTGAGAGGGCGATGTCAGCGAGCTAGGTGTATATGATAGTGATGTTGTGTATGTCTCTGTTCTGGGG
>CM042137.1:84905455-85079528 GCA_023376005.1 Doryteuthis pealeii
GGAATTAATTCAGAAAATCTTATAAAGAACCAGAAAAATTGAAGGTTTGATAGAGAACAAACATCAAGACAACAGCAAGAATACAAATGAGAGTGTTGGAGCATTGAGGCAACTTGCTGTCACTTGATCTCCAGCATTAACCTTGAAGACTACTGGTGTGGACATGTATTTTACTCAACCCACAATATGGGCTGAATGTGACAGGATGGGTTGCCTCACCAAGGTTAAAGAACCTATTCTGTCCTACTATTTACTCATAGTTGGGTGGGGGTGGGGGTAATGGATTCATACCTTTCTGAAGGCATTAGGGGCAAAGTGAATGCAGATAGCTTCATATAGGATTTTGAACTCTGGTTGTCGATTTCATTTTCTATGATGAATAACTGTTACAGTGTGTACATATGAATGCATGAAATATCATAATAAAAAGAAAGGAACAGAGTGATTGTATGCCAATGCCCAAATTCTTTGGACAACTCAAATGTCTAACTTTAATTCCTTGTAAAGATATATGAAATCTGTCCAAAAAGGATCCAGTAATTTAGTAGTAACTCTTCCACTTCATGTGTAACCATCATCAATTTATGTAATGCCATGCTGGGTGAAACTATATTCAAATTCCTAATGCCTCATGAGACTATAGTCAAATGTCTAGTGCCACCATGTACTGTGTGATTCTATAATCAAATATTGTTATTTTCATTATTTCTAACATGGTTAGTTGGTTGATTTTATGGCATGTCAACAATTTGTTGGGTTATTATTGTTGAAGTCAGTCTTTTTTTTTTCAATGCAGTTATATGGTTTCCAATGAATAACAATAATGATAATCACTTATAAACTATTACAGCATTACAACCATCAGGTTTCAAGTAATCCTATTTAATACTAATAATTTAAACCTCATTATAAAAGGGCCAGTTTAGCTCAGTCGGTAGAGCGTTCGCTAGGAATCACAAGGTTCCTGGTTCGATACTGGCCTTTGCCAACTCAGTGTATGATTAGCACAGGGATCTGTCGGTAAAGTGAGGAGCTGACTGATAGGGTGTGGTGCTCCACCTTAGATGCTAAAATAATCTCCTTAGTCTAGCTCTAGTGAAAAGTGGATAGACTCCCTTGCTGTCTGGCTGATACCAACATTAGGCTACCCCAACGATGACGATGATGGTGACCTTATATGTTTCTGGTAACTTCCTCTTTCCTAATATAATCATTTGTTTGTATTACAGTTCTATAATTTCAAATATTGATATTTTCAAACAGATATATTTAGCCCATTGATGGGTATCTAATTGGTAGTATCACTCCAGGTCAGAGAGGACCTGGTAGTAATTGCAATGAAGGAAACGATTCCACACCTCAAAGATTTAAGATCTGAACCCCCCACACACCACCTGATGCAGTTGTGTCATATGCAGAACTTGAGATAACAAAGAGAGAGAGAGCAATTGTGATCTTCTTATCTTTTATTCAGTTTATAATTAAAAGTAAAATGTATTTGGAATCATTATTCTGCAGAAACAACTCAGTTTCTTATCCGAATTGTCTCAACAATGACTTCCACTACTCATTTAAAATGTTCAGATACTTTTCATTTTTTCATAGTCCCTTCAATTTAAATCAATTCCTCATGCCTTTAGCAGAAAAACAATTGTTCGGCATTATGTTATCATTTTGATAGTAAGGATGGTATTCTTTGATTGTAAGCCTCTCCTTTTATCTTTGACATGCTAATTCTACCATTGTGACCAGTGGTGTGTATCCTAAGAAGCAAGTATAAACTGCTTACCCAATAAAAATCATTTGTACAAAATTAAAACTATATGTTTTTCCCACCAGCATTAGTTTCAGTCTTTCACTAGAGTCTGAGTGACAGAAAGTCTCCTCAGATCTCAAGGACTTCTGAGTATTTCAGCAATCGAACAATGCAGTTGTTGGATGGTCTTGATGATTGTTCCTCTGATTTCCAATTCTTCCAGTCTTTTTCCAAACAACCTATCTATAAATGATAATATATATATATATATGGGTAATTCCATATCAAATCATCCAGGCCATGTCACCCACCCACTTCAATTTTTCTGAAATTTTGTACATGTGTGGACTTGTATTAACATAGACATTCCCCAAAATTTGAACTATCCAATTCTAAGAATTGCAGACAACTTATTGTCGATTTTTAGCTCTCCAAATTTGAAAGGGGGAGCGGACGTGAAAAATAATGACTTTTTGTAATCTATTTTTGTCTGTAAAATGAGTTCTAGAGCTTCCCCATACTAAAAATTGGTTATAAAAGTATTTTAGCCCAAGGAATCCAAAAATGCTATCAAAGAATTCTGAAAAGTTAACCAGTTTTAAATCATTAATGATTTCTTGATTTGCAAAATTTTTAACTGATGTTGTAGCTTCGGTTCTCAAACTTTCCTTTTGATACAAATAATGTTTCAATATATATGAAATAATAATAGAAAAAAAATCTTTTTCATAGATGCTAGTGCCACATTTGGATATTGATCTTGCTATGAAAAAATCAGAAATCATCAATAACTTAAAATTTTGGCACCACAATTCAAAATCAACTTTTTAAAATGTCTTATACACTGTGAGATCTATAAAAAAACACTCCCTTATATCGCAATGATATGAACTGAAGTATAATTTATCTATCTACAGCATCATGGTTAAAGCATAACAAGCACATTTCTGGTATTCATGGTCAACAATTACATGATCTCTCAATAGAGGTATCTCAAAGATGTTTCATCAATGAATGACATAATTAAAGTCAACACAATTAAACATTTGCTAAATTTTATGTAGTATTGTATGCAAATGAGACTATAAAGTAGTCTGCCTCAGTAGCAAGGCAGACGGCTACTACTGTACCTACGGATAAACGTAGTTCCCAAGATTGATTGACTTCACATCAATATTGTGTCGCCGATACCAACATAAGATTCTTAAAAGACCCTGATTAGTAGATTATTTGGTATTAGGATACCAAATATCTAAAGTAGGAATATCACCAGATTAAATAAAATATTGGAAATGACTCCACCAAAAATAAAAAGAATTAGAATCTTTTTTAGGTTTGAATTATTTTTTATAGCAAATTTTTACCCAGATACAGTGACATAGTAGAACCATTTGCAGAATTAAGAAAGAAGAATGCTGAATTTAAATGACTCAAGGCAAAATATAGCTTTTGAAAGTTTAAAAAGACTCTAATAAGAAACTGATAACAAAAAAATATTTGATCTCAGAAAAGAAGTTACTTTAATGGCAGATGCAAGTGAGCATTCGATTGCTGCAATTTTATCTCAAGGTCATCCAGTACCTATTGAGAAATTAACGTCGGCCGGAAGATAACTACTCAAATATTGAGAAAGAGGCACTGGCAATAGTTGGAGCACAGAACATGCGAGTGAAGTTTTTTTGGGAAAAGATTTTTGTTTAAGTCAGACCATACACCTTTGGAGTTTATATTCAACCCCAGAAGAGAATTACCAAAGTAACGTCTTCCAGAATTTTAAGATGGGCAATAAAACTCATGGCTTTTGATTTCGACATAATATATATTAAAGGAAACACTATTCCACATGTCAATGCACTTTCCAGACTAAATTTTGACAATAAGAAATTGGAAACGTCTGAAAGTGTGGAAGATAAAATACTACACTGGATTGAAACTGTTGTATTTCTACTAAGTCGTCTAAAGATGGAAACTGAACAAGATCCCGTGTTAAGTCAAATTTATGAAAAAGAATAAAAAGAAACACATTGAGTAATTGTTCATTTGGCTGAAAAGACTTACAAGGAAATGAGGCATAAATTAACCATAGAAAAAGGTTTGATATTAGAATGGAGATATTATAATAGCCCCCAAAACTTAAGGAAAGAAGTAATGAAAGGTATATACACGATAATATACACTGTAGTGTAACGGCTACACAAAGAAGATTAAAATTACAACCGTTGGTGGCCAGGATGTTCTCAAGATGTAGAAGAATATGTTAAAAGATGCCCAAATGTACCAAAAATAAAAAAGTTTGGCAAAACACTTGTGGCATAAAGAAAAAGAATTATGGGCTCGCGTACACATGGATCATGCTCATATTAAAGTATTGGACAATTTTTAATTTTAGTGGACTCATTTTCAGAATGGCTTGAATAATTAAGGTTGCTGACAGAAAAGACACCACTATAAAGCAAATATTAAGAGTAGTATTGCAAGGAATAGTGTTCCTCAGACGTTAGTTCTGATAATGTTCCAGAATTTTGCGATGAAAAATTTGTGCTCATGGCTGAAGCATATTGGATGTGTACCTTATAAAACGCCACCCTACCACCCACAATCAAATGGAATCACAGAAAGAATGGTGCAGACGTTGAAAATGGGAATAAGAGCATTTTCCCCATATAATAATAATATAGAGACACACCTACCAAAATTATTATTGAGCTATCGAATAATTCCACATGCTGGCAGAATACAAACTCCTTCCGCACAATGGGTAGACAGATTAGAGCTCCCATAACCATATAATTTGCAAAATGAAGGGTTATAGTATAAAAAAAAAACAAAGAGTCTAATGCTGATAAGGCGAATTTCATATAACAAAAAAAAAATAACATATTATATTAAAATATACTTGCTCATGAGGATCAATAAGAAGACAAAATAGAAATGGAATCTGAGGAGGAAGCTAGTGAATCCATGATAAAATTAAAAATCAATGGATGAGAGTGATAGAATATTGGACAATGAATCAGAAGAAAATGAACTTAGATCTAGGTTCCCCGTCAGAAAAAGTCATGATACTCTCATTGAAAGCCTGTCTAGATTTCCAAGAATCTTCAGAAGAAGTGAGAGATCTACAAAGGACATAAGGGAGGTGTAGTATTGTATGCAAATAAGATAGACTATAAAAGTAGTCTACTTCAGTAACAAGGCAGATGGCTACTACCAGTAGCTACAGAGATAAATGTATGTTCCTGAGATTGATTCACTTCACAGCAAAATGCTTACTTTAAATCTCTAAGAAAATGAATTATGAATGTAACAACATGTATTACATTCATTAATTGATTGTATGAACATTTTTTTAGATGAAATTTATTTATTGAAAATAATTTTTAAAGAATTAATTTTTTCTACAAAATTGAACTGCCATCCTTCCCTATCAGTCATCACTCTTAGTAACTCCTCCAGATGATAAATGCATAGATTTGATAAATGTAGGTTATGAGTTTGTCCTTACTTCTCCAGCAGTGCCCAGCATTTTTTTTGTTCATCTTACTTGGATGGTTTGTGAGATAGGAAGTGGCCGTACAGATGCTATTTTGTAGAGTACTACTTCTAGGATTTATTCAAAACAGCATGCATGGTCCACTTACATCAACTAAAATTTATGCATACTGCCCCTTTTGCCCAAACAACAGTGAATCTAATTATTCTATTAAAATCAGAACAGGTAATGAAAACTGGAATTAAATTATAATTTAGTAAGCTTGTTTTTTGTTTTTTCTTCATTAAAAAAAAAAGAAACTGTTTTATTGAAATCCTATTGTTACCTTCTCATCGATTTCCTCCAGACAAAAGATTCAATCTTATAGATAAGCCAAACATCACATTTACCCCTGCAAACTGATTGACTTTGTTTCAGTTGATTAATCAAAAAGTACAAAATTGAAAATAAACAAAACAATGAACAAAAAAATGAAATCTAATTATTTCAACAGCTATAAAAATAACTTGCAAATGTTCCAACTTGATCTTTTTTTCTGCATCTATTAGCGTAATAATAAACTTCCAATATAAATGCAGACATATGGAACAATTGAATCATTGTGTCAAGAATGGAAATAATAATGAAGGATGAAAAGATTTGATGATTAAAACAAACTATTTTTAATGACACTGCATTTCTATAATTGTAACAAAGCAAAATTAGATAATTGCATTACCTAAAAATAGAAGATTAGGAAAAGAATTCCTTCCTGAAGCAACAACATCCAACATGATTAATTCTGTATATATATATATATCGAGAGAGAGAGAGAGAGAGAGAGAGAGAGAGAGAGAGAGAGAGAGAGAGAGATAAAAGTATCCAATAGACAGGTAAGTTGGGGAGGATTCTATTTGGGACCATCTATATCATCCATATATCCACAATGCATATCCATGCAGATGCACACCTATAGATTTATACAAGGATTCTTTTAAATCTGTAACAGAGCTCAAAGTAAAATAATTGATAAATCAATTATATACATAGCATATTTTATACTTTCAATAAGAAAGAACTCAACAAACTGTCATTTGGCTATTATAAATGTATTTATTTATTTATTTATCTATTACCGGCTGAAATAAATTCATAATAGCCAAATGACGTTTTGTTGAGATTTTCTTTTTTATTGAAATTGTAAGACTAGCAAAAACAGGATGAAATAGATTTTGTATGCACAAATATGTGCAAGGAACCCTTGCAGTTTTATGCAAATAAATAATACTAATACTACAACAATAATATATATATATAATATATATATATATATATATATATATATATAATATATATATAAACGGTGGTGCAGGTGGTATGATTATTGATATAGAAATTGAATTGATAAGCTGTGTTCAAATTCTGACTGAAGCTGCTTGCATTCATTTCAAACTAATTCCTTTGGGAATGGTATGAATCCACTTTTCCCATGTTGTTATATATATATATATATATATATATATATATATATATATAAAGGAAGTTTGGTGTGTACGTGTGAATGTATAACTCCCAAAAGAGATGTCACTCTGATTCAAAATCTTGCATACACCTTAATATCCTTCTAACTAAGAAACACCAAATTCGGTTATAGTTTTTTACTTATTAAGGGATATGATTGAACCAAAATCAACAGATTTGCAAAACTGGCCATATACCAGATGCTACTGATAGTAAAATATTGCTCGCTGCCTGCTTTCTATTATAGCGATACCAGCAGTTTAGTTTAATTTTAGTGAACAAAATCGCAGTCTAAACAGTTCAGCTCAGAATTTTTTCGTGTATTAATTAAAATATTTATTTGGTTCGAAAGTAAATAAATAATCTTTTTAAATATGCAATTTGTATGTTTTATCCATTGAATTAATTTTTACAGCGAGTTAAAAAAAACAAAAACATTTAACAATAACTCAACTTTTTTTATTGATACTTTCATTTCAGAATAATCAGTATAACTAAATTCTTTTTTAAAAGAAACTATTCATGAAATAAACATCATTAGGTTTGGTTTGTTTTGTTTTATGGAAATCAACCTCGGTGGGTCATTTAATGTAGACAAAGTTGTGAATAAAATAATTCTTAATGCATAATACAATTTTGTTTATAAACTCATGTTTTTCTATTTAACTCATAGATGGGACCTAATAGGTACTACCACTCCGGGTCAGAGTGGACCAGGGAGCAATGGTGATGAAGGGGTGCTCCACATTCCCGGAACCTCCAAAACTGGAACCTCACCATCAGATAGAGTTTAACGTCATTCCCAGGACATGTAGAGTCACCACCTTCTAGCACTCATATGATAAAAAGGGTTGTGGCTTGCCATAAGGGCAATAGGGTTGGGAAAATCATACAGGTGCTAGGGCTTGACGTGACCAGCTGATTGATTGGAGGGGCCTCTCCGATAGCCCGTCTAGCCCAAGATAGGGCCAAAGTGGAGTATTGCAAGTCATGAACTGCTCATCCACCTGGTTCTATCCTTAAGCATCATAGGTGGCCCCATTGGGGGAGTCACCCCTCTGCAGAAGTGCAGTCGGTGCATTCTAACGCCCCAGCCTACAGGGTGGAAACATTATTAGATAAATACGCAAAATCGTCCTTCTACAAATAAGGTAATGTTTAGCTATTAGCTTCTTTGTTAAGGGTTAAAGAAGGAAATAAATTAAACTGATAAACAAGGATTAAGAATTGAATTTAAATTTGTCATATGTACAAAAGAGTTTTAGAAAAAAAAAAAATAAAACACTATCATAAAAAAAAAAGAAATTTTAATACGGACAATTAAAAATATTAATTCTTAGCATTTATTGTTACATTTTAATAGGGTAAAAAAGAACGAATTGAAGGAATATATTTTCTATCATTGTAAATCAAGATTGTTTCAAATGTAAACAAGAAAAGTGACGATTAAAATAAACAAATATTATAATATACGTATTCTTAGCTTTGTTTATTGTCAAATCTTTAATAAACGAACAATAAAATTTTCCAGAAATTTTCCTCCTACAAATAAAGATACATGGATTGTACAAACATATCAACCCTTGAGTTATTTAATGCTGAAGTCGTGTTTGTTTTATTCATTATTATTGGGTATTGGTGTTTGTTTATTCATTATTATTGTTTTTTTAAACTCATTTTTTATTTAGCCATAGATGGGACTCTAACAGTTACTACAATTCTGGGTCAAAGTGGACCTTACCACTAGAGGCAGTTTAACGTCATACCAAGACACTAAGACCTTCAGCAACCGCCTTTTAGCACATCTATGAAAAAAAGGGATGGTAGTTTGCCAGAAGAGCAATACGGTCAGTATAATCATATAGGTTCTAGGGCTTGGAAGGAGATCTTACTCCTCAACAGAGGTAGTCAGCGTATTATACAGCCACAGCCGACAGACCTAAATAAATAAGGATGTTTAATACCTAGCTCTTTTAAATTTTTACTTTTTGGGGGTAAAAAAGAAAAACTAAACAAATTTATTTTTGTCACTTTAACGCAACAATCAATTAAAATTGAATTTAAGTTTTTGTCATATATACAAAAAGTTTTTGAAAAAAATGTTTCAAAACACTCAAGTTTAGGAATACATCTAAAAAAATGATATTTTAGATGTAAACAAAAAGAAAAATATTTCCTAAAATAAACAAACATTGTACTATACAAACTATCAGCGATTTTTTAAAATTTGATAAATCATATACTCTCTCTTACTCCCATTTTCTCTTTCTCACTCCCTCTCTAGTGTTCCTAATTTTTTTCATAGTCCGGTCATGGACCGGGTACCTTTGCTAGTATATATATATATATATATATATATATATATATATATATATATATGACAGTGTGACCCCTGATTTTGGATTCAAATTTGTTCCTTCTCTTAGACCAGTTTGTCTACCTACAATACTTCCCTACTATTTACCCACAGCTGAGATGAGAAGAGATGGATTCATGCTTTTCCAAAGAGCATTAGCTTGAAGTTAAATGCAAACAGTCTCATCCCAGATTTGAATTTGGCTTGTTGATTTTCTCCAATGATAACCATTACGCCACTTATGCTTCCCTTGACAGCAGACAATAAAAGAAACTCTAAAGAACAATAGCTTTTTGTAACCAGCTTTGCTCATAGATAAACACATGATATATGTAATGTTTATTTTGAGTTCAGTGGGTGTGTGTGTGTACATGAGTGTACAAATGTAGCTTCCAAGGGAAATTAGATCTTATCTCTATAGACGATCTGACCAAAAAGAGAAATTATATTCCTGTGAGCAAACTGGAAATTGATTTTCTTTAAAAATAGGAAAGCCAATATTAGATGAGCAAGGTCAGTTAGAAATATTAAAGTTAAAATAACTTTCAGGATCACTAAAATTTTTAGAATAGGAAAGCCAATATTTGTACACCTAAAGGCAGAAATCATAAAAAGACAGGATTTTAATAAGTATATATACACCTGTCATGAATAATAACTTGTTGAACCTAAGGAAATTCCATGGAATACATGTATAATTGCATGGATTCTACTTCATTAAAATGTCAAGACATGTATATTGGAGGTGCTAATAGCCTAACAGTTATGGACCTGACTAGCTGAGTTCAAATCCTGGAAGAGTCTGTTTGCATTTTGCTTCATGTTAATGCCCTTAGAAGACATATGAATCCATCTGTTCTCCCACTAGCTATAGGTAAATGATAGAACAGGCTGGGTTTTCTTTAGCCTTGTTATGTTTGTTTATTGATTTTAATGGCATATCAACCCGTCTGGGGTTATGTCATGCCTAAAGGTTAGGAAGTGATACATATCATGTATTTATATTTATACTTTTTAGTAATTGGTTTTAACAATGTGTTAGCATTATTGGGGATTATGTTGTATGGTATTGATTTGTTTCATGTCTATATTCTAGAAGAAGGAAAACAAAACCAGCTGAACTCTGCTTAAAAATTAACATTGTGTTACATCCTGCTTGTGGTGGATTGTTTGGTTTTAACAGCATGTCAACCTATTTGGGGTTATGTTATGCCTAAATATTAAAGAATTGCATTGATTGTAAGTTTATATTTACCTTTTTACATTTAGAGTTTTTTGCACACAGTTATATGATATCAGTTATTCCTAATAGAAATAATTTACATACAGTTGGTTTTAGATATACCTATATAATACTAATTTATTTCTACTTAATAATGATCATTTGTTTACACACAACTATGTTGTTTGAAATAACTAATAATAATAATAATCTTAAGTAAACAATTATATCTTCAACTACCTTTTCCTAATAGAAATAATTTACAGTATTCCTATCGAATACAAATATTTTTTAACCAGATCTATTTGACCTAAAGAAGTACTACCACTCTGAATTAGAGGGGACGTGGGATTATTTGCACTGAAGAGATATAACAACTTTACCATCATTATCTGATTAGTTTAGGACACCCCTTTTTTTAGGGGGGGGTCTTATCCCTCTACAGTCAGTGTATTCTGGCCCCACTGAGAGGGCAGTGGCTGTGGTGTAGGGGTTGAGTAAATAAATCAAATGCATATAACATATAGCATCAAATTTAGGATTTCAATGTTTTCTGTATTTTATAGAAATATAAATAACTTTTCATTATAAATAACTGAAACAGTTGGGATTTAAAAAATATTTCTACAATGTTTCTACCTTGTATTCCATAACAAAAAACAAAAACAAAAAACAAAAACAAATATTTCTACAATATTTCTACCTTGTATTCCATAACAAAAAACAAAAACAAAAAAACAAAAAACAGAGACATAAATTTGACATAAATTCTAATATTTTATAATCTGACATATATAATCAATATATTTAAAAATTTACTCAATATGTAATAATGTTTAGATAATAGAAGAGTATTGGAATCATCAAGAACTACAGAAGTACAACTCAGCTGCCAAGGTTTATAATGCCCTGTTTCTCTGTAGCTGCTAAGGTTTATAATGCCCTGTTTTTCTATAGCTGCTAAGGTTTTCTAGAATGAAAAAAAATAGAGGGAAAAAAAATAAATATTCGACTTGTTGGGGGGCAACAATGTCATCACCGTCAAAAAATCTTTAGCAGCTAAAAATCTGTCATCATCGTCGTCGTAAAATCTTTAGCAACTCAAGAATCTTCAGCAGCTGAAAAATCCATCGTTGTAAAATCTTCAGCAACTCAAAATCACAACTCGACTCCTTCTGTCACCCCACTTCTACTTATACTAGTTTCTCCTCAACATCCAGGTGTCTGCACCCCACACATGAGATTGTCGAGCCAATCCCGGCTGCCGGAATCCTCATAGCTATCATCTGGGCACCTGGTGCTTACATCCGGGACTGTAGCATCTCGACTTTGGTGCCAATGTGTCACCCGTTCGCATTCTGAAGGTAGCAAGTTCGATTCTACAGTCCTACATGTCAGACAAAGCCTAGCCCGCTTCCTTCGAGAATACAGCAGGCCTTGACGTTCGCCACTCACCTCGTGTTCTCTGTCACAGATTTATAATGCCCTGTTTATTTGTAGCTGCCAAGGTTTATAATGCCATATTTCTCTATAGCTGTGAAGTTTTATAATGCTGTGTTTTTCTATAGCTGCCAAGGTTTATAATGCCCTGCTTCTCTGTTGCTGCCAAGGTTTATAATGCCCTGTTTCTCTACAGCTGCCAAGGTTTATAATGCCATGTTTCTCTATAGCTGCCAAGGTTTATAATGCCCTGCTTCTCTGTTGCTGCTAAGGTTTATAATGCCGTGTTTCTCTAAAGCTGCCAAGGTTTATAATGCCCTGCTTCTCTGTTGCTGCTAAGGTTTATAATGCCCTGTTTCTCTACAGCTGCCAAGGTTTATAAATGCCGTGTTTCTCTATAGCTGCCAAGGTTTATAATGCCTGCTTCTCTGTTGCTGCTAAGGTTTATAATGCCCTGTTTCTCTACAGCTGCCAAGGTTTATAATGCCCTGCTTCTCTGTTGCTGCTAAGGTTTATAATGCCCTGTTTCTCTAAAGCTGCCAAGGTTTATAATGCCGTGTTTCTCTATAGCTGCCAAGGTTTATAATGCCCTGCTTCTCTGTTGCTGCTAAGGTTTTATAATGCCCTGTTTCTCTAAAGCTGCCAAGGTTTATAATTGTTTCTCTATAGCTGCCAAGGTTTTATAATCCCTGTCTGCTGCTAAGGTTTATAATGCCCTGTTTCTCTACAGCTGCCAAGGTTTATAATGCCCTGCTGCCAAGGTTTATATGCCCTGCTTCTCTGTTGCTGCTAAGGTTTATAATGCCCTGTTTCTCTACAGCTGCCAAGGTTTATAATGCCATGTTTCTCTATAGCTGCCAAGGTTTATAATGCTCTAAATAATGCCCTGCTTCTCTGTTGCTGCTAAGGTTATAATCTAAATAATGCCTGTTTCTCTAAGCTGCCAAGGTTTATAATGCCCTGCTTCTCTGTTGCTGCTAAGGTTATAATGCCCTGTTTCTCTAAGCTGCCAAGGTTTATAATGCCCTGCTTCTCTGTTGCTGCTAAGGTTTATAATGCCCTGTTTCTCTAAAGCTGCCAAGGTTTATAATGCCCTGCTTCTCTGTTGCTGCTAAGGTTTATAATGCTCTGTTTCTCTAAAGCTGCCAAGTTTATAATGCCGTGTTTCTCTATAGCTGCCAAGGTTTATAATGCCCTGCTTCTCTGTGCTGCTAAGGTTTATAATGCCCTGTTTCTCTAAAGCTGCCAAGTTTATAATGCCCTGCTCTGTTGCTGCTAAGGTTTATAATGCCTGTTTCTCTATAGCTGCCAAGGTTTATAATGCCGTGTTTTTCTATAGCTGTCAAGGTTTATAATGCCCTGCTTCTCTGTTGCTGCTAAGGTTTATAATGCTGTGTTTCTCTAAAGCTGCCAAGGTTTATAATGCCCTGCTCTTTTTGCTGCTAAGGTTTATAATGCCCTGTTTCTCTACAGCTGCCTGTTTATAATGCCCTGTTTCTCTGCCTATAATGCGTGTTTTTCTATAGCTGCCAAGGTTTTTATAATGCCCTGCTTCTCTGTTGCTGCTAAGGTTTATAATGCCCTGTTTCTCTACAGCTGCCAAGGTTTATAATGCCGTGTTTCTCTATAGCTGCCAAGTTTATAATGCTGTGTTCTCTATAGCTGCCAAGGTTTATAATGCCCTGCTTCTCTTGCTGCTAAGGTTTATAATGCCCTGTTTCTCTACAGCTGCCAAGGTTTATAATGCCGTGTTTCTCTAAAGCTGCCAAGGTTTATAATGCCGTGTTTCTCTATAGCTGCCAAGGTTTATAATGCCCTGCTTCTCTGTTGCTGCTAAGGTTTATAATGCCCTGTTTCTCTAAAGCTGCCAATGTTTATAATGCCATGTTTTCTCTACAGCTGCCAAGGTTTATAATGCCCTGTTTCTCTACAGCTTCCAAGGTTTATAATGCCGTGTTTGTCTATAGATGCCAAGGTTTATAATGCCCTGCTTCTCTGTTGCTGCTAAAGTTTATAATGCCCTGTTTCTCTACAGCTGCCAAGGTTTATAATGTCTTGTTTTTCTATAGCTGCCAAGGTTTATAATGCCCTGCTTCTCTGTTGCTGCTAAGGTTTATAATGCCCTGTTTCTCTACAGCTGCCAAGGTTTATATTGCTGTGTTTCTCTATAGCTGCCAAGGTTTATAATGCCCTGCTTCTCTGTTGCTGCTAAGGTTTATAATGCCCTGTTTCTCTAAAGCTGCCAAGGTTTATAATGCCGTGTTTCTCTACAGCTGCCAAGGTTTATAATGCCCTGTTTCTCTACAGCTGCCAATGTTTATAATGCCGTCTTTCTCTGTTGCTGCTAAGGTTTATAATGCCCTGTTTTCTTTCCTACAGCTGCCAAGGTTTATAATGCCCTGTTTCTCTACAGCCGCCAAGGTTTATAATGCCCTGTTCTCTACAGCTGCCAAGGTTTATAATGCCCTGTTTCTCTACAGCTGCCAAGGTTTATAATGCCCTGTTTCTCTACAGCTGCCAAAGTTTATAATGCCCTGCAGCTGCCAAGGTTTATAATGCCCTGTTTTTCTATTGCCAAGGTTTATAATGCCCTGTTTCTCTACAGCTGCCAAGGTTTATAAGTTTATAATGCCGTCTTTCTCTAAAGCTGCCAAGGTTTATAATGCCCTGTTTCTCTACAGCTGCCAAGGTTTATAATCTCAATTGCATCCAATCTGAAATCAAGAAAATTCTTAGGAAAAATTAAAATGAATGGAATTGGAAAATTCTTCTCCATTGGAAGGGGGGGGGGCATTATCTGTTTTGATTGAGTCTGGAAAAGCCTGCCGTGAGAAGATGGCTTCTTGTTTGGGCAGGACTGTTCTTGTTGAGGTGGGTGAGACTATTTCCACCTCAGGGAATCTGCTGTATTCATCTATGACTACAAGTAAGTAGTCACCTGAGGAAATGGGCCAGCAAAATCAATGGCGGGGAACTCCATGGTTCCAGTGGTAGTGGTGTGGGTTGTAGAGGTTCACGTGGACTGTGACCTGGGTCGGATGCTTGGCATGTTATACAGGATTTTATAGTCTCTTCTACATATCTGTCAATTCCCGGAAACCACACCTTTTCTGGGCAATGGCTATAGTCTTTTGTCGTGGAGTTGTGGGTATTATTACTCATTTTTGTCTAAGTACGAGTCCATCGTAAATTGAGAATTCATCCTTGAATCTGTGGAAGTCTTTTGTTTCTGGATCCATCCAATGGCCAGTTTGTATCACTTGCATTACCTTTTGGAGTTGTTGGTCCTTTTCAGTAGCCACTGTTATTTCTCTCAGGGTAAGGGATTTTGGTATTGCATTTTCTGCAATGTAGGCAATATAGGCTTCTCCTGCATTGTCGTGCCTGGGTATCTCGTGGGAATGTCTGCTAATATAGTCAGCAGGATTATTTTCATCACGTCCAGGTCTGTATATCAGGTCCATGCTGTATGGCATCAAGTGTAGATGCCATCTCTCTAGCCTGGCTGTGGTCGGTTTTCTGCTGTTCATAATCTCAATGAGTGGCCTGTGGTCTGTAATGACAGTGAAATGTGCTCCAAATAGATAGAGATGAAAGTGCTCAACTCCATATACCACTGCAAGATATTCTCTGTCAGTCTGGGAATATTTCTGTTCGGTTTCAGTGAGAGCTCGACTCGCATAGCAAATTGGGCGGTTTTCCTGCATGAGGATTACTCCTAGTCCAACTGGGCTGGCATCCACCAGAATTTCTGTTGGTTTGTGGGGCTTGAAGTATGACATTACTTTGCTGCTGGTGAGTGTCTCTTTTAGTTTCTGGAAGGCATTCTTGTTCATGAGTTCCCCACTTCCATGTTGCAGTTTTTTTTGTCAGGTTTCTCAAAGGCTCTGTGATTGTGGCATACTTTGGGATGAATCTGTCAACATACTGTGTCATACCCAGGAATGACCGGATCTCAGTCACTGACGTTGGTGGGGCAGAGTCATTGATGGCTTGGATTTTCACTGAGTCTGGGGAGATTCCAGCCTCTCCAAATATGTGCCCATAGAATTTTAATTTCTGAACTGAGAAAAGGCATTTTTCTCTGTTGAGTTTTGCCCCACTCTCATCGAGTCTCTTCAGGGTGCATTCTAGGTTTATATCATGGTCAGCTTGATTTTTTCCATAAACAATGATATCATCAGAGAGGTTTTTCACTCCTGAGATATCCCTTAGAAGTTCTGATATCGTGTTTTGGAATATCTCAGCGGCTGCGTTGACTCCGAATAATAATCTTTTGTACCTACTGAGGCCTACATGGGTGGTGAATGTGGTGATGTACCTGCTTGCCTCATCCAATTCTAATTGATGGTACGCGTTTTTCATATCCATCTTGCTAAAAACTGCTGCACCGTTTAAATCTGCTATCAGGTCGTCAATGGTCGGCATCGGGTGCTTTATTTGCTTGATTGCACGGTTAGCTTCCCGCATGTCTATGCAAAGACATACTCCATTTGTTTTGGGGACAGTAACTATGAGGCTGACCCATGGTGTTGGACCTTCGACTTTTTCGATGATGTCCAATCTCTCTCGTCTGTCTAGCTCATTTTCTACATCTTTGCGGACATGGAAGGGGACCTGACCATGAATTTGAGCAACTGGTGCTACAGACTTGTCAATGTGGAGGATGACCTTACCATTTTTGATGCTGCCCATTTTACCATCAAATAAGTGGTCAGGTATGTCTGTTGGGCCTGTCTGTAGGGAGAAATGGATCAAGTTTAATTGTTGGGCTGTTTTACTGTTTTACAGGTTGGCACATCCATTTGTGTGTAGTACATAAAATACTGCATTGACTGTTTGTGATTTGTGGCTGATTCGTGTTTGGAAAAATCCATGAATGGGGAGAAAATATTTGAGTTAAAAGCATAGATTTTGGGTACAGGTCATTTGCATAGGGGTGCCATGCGGCCAAGGGATTCCTATGCTGATTTTCCAAAATTATTTACTGAGGCACCTGTATCAACTATAAATTCAATTTTTTTTTTGTAGATGGATGCTGTAGTTCTGGGTAAAGTTATTGGAGAGGATTTCGTTATGAGAATGTTGATTGAGAATAGGGACTCATAGTCAGATTGAGAGAGATCAGGTGAAGGTGAAAATTGGATCTGTCTTACCTTAGGGCCAGACAAATATGCCTGGGCAAAATGACCAATTTTCCCACATGTTTGTCCACTTGCTGGGCAGATTGATCTGGGGTGGTACTGTGAAGCATTGCAAAAGATGCATTGTCTGGTGTTTTTTTTTCTGAGCTTGAGAAAAATTTTGTTTTGGGTTTCTGGGTTTTGAGTGTGAGTCATTTTGGCTGCTATGGTGACATTCTGGACAGTGAGGCCTGTGTTGATTAAACTCTGAGCTTCCTGACCGTCTATTTTGGCCTTGAATAGCGTATGCATTTTCTTTGCTTGCTGTCTTCGTTTCTATTGACGCAGTACGGCTTTTGGCAAGTTCAATGCCACAAGCCTCATCTGTGTAAGTGTTAAATTGTCTTTCAGGACTTTCTTCCTAGGATTATTTGTCCGAGAATCTCATTTTCTTTATTGTGAAATCCGCAGTTTACTGCAGCAGTATGTAACTAAATGTGGTACGAGTCCATGCTCTCTCCATCCTTTTGTTTGAGTTGGCGAAATTTGAAAATTTTGTATATGTACAAATGTTTTTATCTTGTCTTTCTTTCTGTAGTATTCAGTGTTAGTATATCATGAATATATTAATGGTAATATTGGTTCTTGGAGAGTGAAAGACTTGACTAAATATATTCCTTACCACTAATAATGTCAATAAATATATAAAGAAACCTACAGAGACCATGTGGGTGTTGAAATGAATCTTATTGAATACAATCAACAAGGAATGTTATTAATTGTGCAGTTCCTTCACCCTCTCATCTTTACTTATTTCTCCTTACCTTTTTCTCCCTCCACCTCTGCTTTCTTTATCTCCATCCTGATCTATTTAAGACTTTTATCTCTCTCTTTCTTTTCCCACCCACAGAAAAGCAGCTGCATGTATATTTATTGCTGAAAGTATGATCCACACAAATGATAGATATTATTATACATGTATATTATTATATAGATATTAGAAAGATTTTCTCTTTCATAGATACCTATGGAGCTGTTGAGTATCACTATCCTTGCTCAATGAACTGTTTGAATAAGAGTCATGGGGGAGTCACTAGTAGAACAATATATAGAGAAACCTATAGATACCATAGAGGTGTTGAAATAATTCTTAGATAGTCACCAGATTATTCTCAGGAAAGTCACTTACCTAAAGTAACCTATAATAATCACTTACTATAAAAGTCATATACAGCAGTAGCACTACCATATTTAGTATGCATACTTATTGGACTGAGGTGAAGGTATTGTTAAATATTTCTGTTCCTCAGGAGAATGTTTCTAACAATAATAAGCAGGAAGACATGTTGCTGCAAGATATAACTAATTGTACAGAGTTAAAATTTCCAAACTTCAAAAGAAATAATTAATGTATTATTTGTCTAAAATAATTATTTAGATTTATTCTCCCAGTATGAATGGATACATCACCTAGTCCAAAATAAAAGGAAGAATATTAAGAGAAGTTCAATGTTCCCTGGAACCTAAAATTAGAGTTAGAATTCATAGAGAAGTCATATAACATCTATTTTTCTGAAATAATACCCAGTCTAGAATTGTATATTCCTTAAAACATGTATTTATATTTGTGTGTGTGTGTGTGTATATATGTGTATGTGCTTATGTGCATATTCATTTAACTCCTCCACCACTGGCAGGATTCAACACAAGTTCAATTTTTCCTTCTCCCAGATCAGTTACCTTATCAAAGATAAAGGACCCAGTCTGTCCTACCATTTACCCATAGCTGGAGGGGGAAGAGATAAATTCATACCTTTTACCAGAGCATTAGTACAAACTGAAATGTAAATAGCTTTGTCCAGGACTTGAACTCAGCTTGACGTGTCCATTTGCTATGATGATATTTGTTATGCCACATACTCCTCCATATATTCCTTAAAGTAAATGGAGTTCTATTTCCATGAAGAAAATATTTTTAATTCATTATAAACATATTAATGAGAGAATTCTCAATTGAGAATCTATTCAGCAAATATAATTATATAGACTGGCCTACAATAATTTGTCTACAAGGGTATTTCATTGTTAAGTAATCATTAGTGAGCTAGTTACACAGATCAAGGAAAATTCTAAGAATTCAAATTTGTTAAACTCTGCTTAAAAATTAGCCTTGTGTCGCATCTTGTGTGTGCAGAGGTGTTGTTAAACTTCTTTCTATACGTAAACTAAGCGATACTTAGTTCTTTTCCAAGAGCTCCTCATGTGATGTAATGGTTAGCAATCTAAATTTGAAGACTATTACTATTGATTTTCATTCTTACTGAGTGACTTTTACATCTGACCTTGTGATATAACTAATGTAAACTATAACTATACAAGAGTATATAAAAGTAATTTAATGAATATGATTGGCTAAGAGCTGGCAAGTATGCAGCTGGAGTCTGTGACTGGAGGCAGGAATCTGATGGTTTAAATTACTACAAACCTACAATTATTGAGAAAAATTTTATCAAGGGACTTGTTAGTGATATACAATAATTAGCAACTATTCCTATTACTACAAATTGATTATAATTTTTTTATTGCTAAGAAAGCAAAGAAAATGTGCCTGACAGAATAAATGAGAGAGGGATTTCAACTTTTACATAAATATTTATCAACAAAGCATAAAAATACTTCAGCAAAAAAAATAATATGGCTTAGAAAAATTATAATTCTAATAATATCCAAAGTTTTATTCCATGATGTCTTAAATCCTATTTATAGTCTTAACTTTCATACATATTATTTGCCTATTTGCCTTTACTTTATTGATTACTAAAAGCAGCTACCCGGCGTCGCCTGGGCAGAGAAGAAAAAAAAAGTTGTGTATTGGTTAGCAAGCTAGTTTTAAAATAAATGAATTAACGTGATTATTTTTGCTAACAGAAAAAATAAAAATGAATAAAAATAAAAAATTGATTGTTTTGGGGTTCATATGTGGGAAAAAATTAACACCAGGGTTTTTTAGTGGTATTAATTTCTCCCGTGGGGGTAAACTTCTAATTCCAATATACGGGTAAATTTAACATTCTTAATATACTGGGGAAAATTCCAAGTTCCAGTATATTGGTAAAGAACCCTTATCTTGTACAATGGGAAGATGTATTTAAAGGGAGGGGATTCCCGCAATTTCTAGTTCGGATGCTGAATGAAAAGACAAGACAATACAAATATATTTAACAAATTTAATGGAATGGTATGAAAAGTTATTGGAAAGTTATTAGTTGCAAATTTGACGTTATTTGCGGGAACTTAATAAGTCCAGTTAACAAAGTAGAGTTCTTTAAAGTTGAATTGTGTTCTCTTCTGTGAAGGGTTGAATTTCGTAGATTTTAAAGTATCTTGAGTCTTTTAAAGTTGAGTTGTGTTCTTTTCAAGTTGAATAAATTTTGTATATTTTGCTGGTTCGTCTTCATTCACTTGAGGGGAAATGAATTTTGATCCTAAATCCTCTGCTGCTACGAATTTTCGTAATTTCTTTTAGAGTTGCTGTCTTTGAATTGCAAACCCTAGTGAGTACCGGCTATTAGTTGATAGTTCCAGTCTTGAAGGAGTAAAACTCTGAGTTCCTCATAAGATGATGTCGAACTGAACACCAAAGTTTTCATTAATTTGTCTCAGTAGCTCCCCAACCATTTTTCTTTCATCAGCAGAGGGAAGCTGAGATCCAATCCTTTGGAGAGTTATCTTTTTACTACTGCTTCGATGGTCCTGAGTTGAACAATTGCTGTATTTCGTTGAAATCTTTCCTTTCCCCCCAAAGAGTCATGACATCAGTGTTCCACATATGGACCTTGCTTTACACTGGTCAACGTGATGGATGGTAGCGATGACGCTGCAAAAACGTAGTAGTGGTTGACCGTCCATCAGTGTAGGCCCTTAGTGTCAAAATCTGGGACGAAGAATTTTAACTGTGACGTCACAGATCTGTCAGAAGATTCTTGCAGATTTTTTTACAAATTTTTGTTTTTATCATATAAATTCTGAGAAGGAGATTTCAAAATGTCAACAAACTTTGCTTAGATTGTCAAACGGCAGAGGGCAAACATAAGTAGAATTTATTCAATATATATCATATTTCAAATTGAAAAAATGTTCAATATATATATAATTGCATTAGAATAAAACAACTGTATTTAAACATTATTAGAATCGCATTTTACGTGTAAATAACTTTAGATAACTTTGTAGATTATGGAAACTCCCGAAGTATATGCTTACCTGAACGTCTCAAACACTTTGGGTAAATCAGTGAAATGTAATACATTTTATATGTAATCTAATATTATCTGTTGCGCACTAAAAATTATTTCGGTTTTGTTTACATTTTACAATCGTAAAATTCATTCAATTAATATCATATTTCAAAGTGAAAAAACGTTCACTGTTTAGCTCAGTCGGTAGAGTGTCCGACTTGGAACCATAGGGTTCGATATGAGCCCTTGCCAACTCAGTATATAAGTAGCACAGAGATTTGTGTGGTAAAGTAAGGAGCTGATGGTAGGTGTGGCGCTCCATCTCAGATGCCAAAAACAATCTCCTTGGTCTAGCGCTAGTGAAAAGGGGATAGACTCCCTCGCTGTTTGGCTGATACCAACTTTAGGCCACCCCGACAACTTATATATATATATATATATATATATATATATATATATATATATATATATATATATATATATATCTTCGAATCACGCACAAAGCACTGCCCTGTCTATAGCTCTGCTGATGAGGCCTAATGGGCTGAAATGTACATACAGAGATGACTTTTTCTCGATTTGTTTACGCTTTACATTTAAACCGATATGCTAATTCATTTAGTTATTATTAATTAATTAACAAAATTAGGTATGACTTTAATTAAGCACATAATCTCCCACAAATTGTCGGCCTTCGCTATTTTCAAACACACTGTTTGACTACTTCATATATATATATATATATATATATATATATATATATATATATTAGGGAGTAGGAAAAAAAATCGGGTACTACGAGTTTTAAAAGTGAATTAAGAATAATTAAATCTATTATTTAAGGTTAAACTTTGTCTAAATCGATAAGTAGTAGCATAATAACCAACATTAAAATATATATATATATATAATGACATATGCAGTTTATTTTAAAAAGATTTAAAACTATTTGTTTTGGTCAATTTCGACGATATCCGCCATTCAGCCTCTTTTTCGATGGTTTTAAGTGCTTGTTTACAATTTTACTGTAACATTCGCGATTGCAAAAAAAATTACCAAAAATCAGGTAATTATGCGATTTTAATGAAATTTTCAGTATTGATTTAACAATTAATGAATTTTATAATGCATCAGTTATTTTATTTCAAAACTTTAATTTAGTATTTTTGCTATGAAAAATTAATAAATAAAATTCATTTAAAATATGAAAATCCCGATGTTAAGTTTAAAATGTTATATTTTTAGATTCTAAAAATAAATATCTACTTAATGCAAACCTAGGTGCCAAAAGTAATAAGTTTTGAAGAAAAACTTGATTGAAAATGTACCCCCTCCCCTTTTTAATCAGAAAAAACATTGATGTATAATTTTTTCTTTTATAAAATAATAGCCAATTAAATAATTATCGAAATGAGTAAAAAAGAAATCTCCAAAAAATTAATTATTTATTATTTTTTTACATTTTATTTTTCGATTTTCGGTACTTATTTTCTCATAGAAGCGCAACGGTAAAAAATTGTTTTTGTTTTTATTCATAAGTTCGGTTTTTTATCTCATTATTTATACTGTAATTAGTACAATATATGACCAACTTGCAAAACATTTTACGCCCCCAACATAAAATTAAGTGACCTGAAAAAAATTAGAAAGTTTTGAAATAAAATAAATAATGCATTATAAAGATCGTTCATTGATAAATAAACACTGAAAATTTCATTAAAATCCGATAATTTCCTGATTTTTGGTAAATTATTTTCTGTAGGGGGGCTAAAGTCATTTTGTCAAAAACGCATTTCAGGCTCAGTTTGCCAGTCCCTAATATATATATATATATATATATATATATATATATATATATAGTGATGCACAAAAATTGCCAAGGGAGATAATTTTTAAAAAAAATTTCTTAATTTTAAAACAATTACCAAAAATCAGGGAATTGTCCAATTTTAATGAATTTTCACCAAATTATTTTCCGACGACTTAATTCTATAACGATTAGTTTATTTTATTAAAGAAACTTGAAAAAATACTTTTTTTAATCAATTCAGTATGTGGAGGGGAGGGGGAGTTGACCTTTGACCATTTGAAGAAAAAAAAATCCCAGTCCCTAATTTTTACATTTCTTGAAAGAATATATAGAAAAATAAAAAATAAAAAAATATAAATTCAATACCCTCAAAAAGTGATTTTAAAATTTAAAAGTTATTTTCTTAAAACTCAAAAAATAAATAATGTAGCATGTATTTTTTTTTCGTAGTATTAAAAAATATATTTTTCTTTAAATTGATGAAAAAAAAATTTTTTTATCTAAGTTAAAATGTGTTTTTTACTACCTTAAAAATTTCATGGTCAATTTTACATGTCTTACAGCATTAGGGACTAACTTGAAAATGTAACAAAAGATAGCCCTAAATTTTATCTTTGAAAAAAATCTAAGTTAAAAAATGCGTTATGATGTGCTGCATATTTTCAAAGAATTTTAAAGATTTTTTAAATCGTCAATTTTAAGTATGAAGGCCCGGGCCAAATTCTCTCCCAGTCTAAATAAATATGTCAATTACAACAGAGAAAGGTCTTTTTGGCTACACTTCCAAGAATAAATATTTCTAAAGATATTGGATAGAAAATCCCATGGTTATCTTTTACTTCGAAATATCCGGATGTGAAAACATACGAGATAGCGATTTTGAGCTACCATAAAAATTTGCTCAGAGAACATAAAAAAAATTGATGCAAGTGAGATAACCCGGTCTAAAAAAATAGGAGTTATGTCCCTTTTAGAGCATAGCTATATATGTATATATGTAAAAAGTAAGTAAGTAAAGTCGTCGGGATGGTCTAAAGTCGGTATCAGCCAATCAGCGAGGGAGGTTATCCCCTTTTCACTAGCACTAGACCAAGGAGATTGTTTTTGCATCTGAGGTGGAGTGCCACACCTACCATCAGCTTCTTACTTTACCACACATATCCCTGTGCTACTCATACGCTGAGTTGGCGAGGGCTGGTATCGAACTAGGAACCTTGTGGTTTCTAGTCGAACACTCTACTGACTGAGCTAACCCAGCCCTTATAATATATATGTATATGTATAATTGAATTTTGAAGATCTATTATTATTTATTTATTATACATTTATTACATTTATTTATTATACATTTTTTCTTTTTTGTATTATATTAGTACAGAGACAATCAAAATAATTGTATGCATATTATTTTTTAAATTAAAATAGTGGACAGATGACTCTGAAAATAAAACTGATGTCTCCTAATTAGAATATTAAATGCAAAAATGTAGGTACCACCAAAATAGGTCACGTGATCAACTTAGGCCATATTGAAGGAAGAAACGTAAATATTTTTAACTTTTAAAAAAATCTCGCAAACAAGAAATAACAAAATAAAGAGCTGTTACAAAGAAAAACTGTTAATTCAAAGATCAAATTATCCGATTGGGGAAAAATTACTCATCGTTATTGTGAAAATAAGTAAAACAGTCCATTTCTTTACAACACGGTTAGTTTCTTTATTGATATTTTTTAGCGGGATTCTGTATTCATGGTTCTTTTACTAAAAAGTTCTCGCATTGAGACTTATAAAAATCTTTTGATATAATTATTCAGAGTCTTATCTTTATAGAAAAAAAGTAAACATCGTTTTTTGTCGGTTCATTTTTTCATATTTCATAAAATAAAATAGGGGGAGTAGACCTCGTAAAACAAATATTTCCCCTAATATATTTTAGAAAAAAAACTATTTCAGACATATTTTTATCAAAAGCTAAGTAATTATAGAAATTTTCGTGAAAATTGGACCATTAATTGATTTTTGATATAATTTTTTAAAAAGCCTCTAGTCGTAACTCGTTTTTGGTTACATTAAATTTAAAAAATGACTTGGCTAATTTATGTGCACAGGTTTCATGCCTGTGGAAAATTAATGTCACAGAAAAAAAAATCTAAAAAATAACACATCTTATTAGAAATGATTTTGTATTTGTTTAAAAGTTAAATAACAACTCACTGTAATGTCAATAGTGTAACTAAGTGATTAATTCTTAAACTGTCCATAAAAATTATATAATAAAAAATATATCAAATAAACGATTGTTTATCCTGTACAATGAAATATTTACTACAACTTTGAATCAGTAAAAATGTAGATTTAATATGAAAAAAATGAAAAGAAAAAATTGATTGAGCTTCCGTTCATTTGTTTACTTTTTAGAAAAAATTCCGAAAATGGTCAAGTAGAATTTTAACGTTATTTTATAATGCTATTTAATTTTTATATGTATTCAATAATATAAATGAAATCTTCATTATTTTTGCTCAAAAACCAAGCCCTGGTGATATTTAATGTGTGTATATATTTACTTAGTCGTTAATTGTTTTATTTTCAAAGTTTCCCCCGGACATACACATAAACACAACTGCTCTTTATATATGTACTAGCAGCGGCTACCCGGCGTCGCCGCCTGCAGATCCATTATTACTAAATCGTGAGTTGAATCCTCGTGGGATGCCCCATTTAAATCCCTATGTAAAAAAAAGACCTTTGCACTGATCCAGCTACTCTGAAAATAAATGTTAACGTCTACTATCTAAAATATTAAATGAAAAAAAAAAAATCTTTAAAAAATAACATTATTAATTCAAAGCGTAGCTGAATGAATATCAAATTAAACTATAATAATTTGATAAAAATAATATAATATACTAAGTATAGCCTAGTTCTATCCCACTTACTCAAATGTCTCAAAGTTTTCAGGTATTTCCGTAAAATGCAATGGATTTTATACGTAATCTAATGGTATTATCTCTTGTGCGCTATTCTGCATTAGTATCATTTTCGTGAAAATCGGACCATTAATTGATTTTTCATAGAATTTTTAAAAAATCCTCTTTTCGTAACTTGATTTTGGCTACGTTAAATTTCAGTTGATTTATCGGTGCAAAAATGAAAACATTCATTTTCAATAGGTATACCCAATTTCTGGTCACGTGATCAGTTTAAGCTATATTGAATAAACGAAAGTAAATATTTTTTAACTTTGTTTTTTATTTGGCAAAATGCCAATTCGCTTGAGTGTGGAGAATCAATTCCCCTGCAAATGCTGAGACAAATAAAGTCTTCCTAGTCAAACTTAACCGGGGAAAAGCTTGCAACAAACCTTGTTGCGACCTTGCAAGTGGGTAAAAGGGAATCGTCACCTTAGGTCTTGTAGAATTAGTCCAGAAATTTATTTACCAAATCAACCAATCAAAGGAAATTAGACACCAACCACAAGTATAGATTACTACGCAATCCTTATTCCTGCTTTCTTCCCTCAGAAAATTGCTGGTGAGTAGTTTTCATTTTTTCCCGACACATTCCTGCATCGCACACACACAAAAAAAGAAAAAAGGCTATCGACATATTTTTTTTTAAATTTAAAAATTTTTTTTTTTATATATATATATTTTTTAATGTAAAGGCATTGCTAATGGTTCAAGCAACCATTGCAAAACCATTCATCTTCGAGTGGAGGATCCTTGATCCCCACACATTTAAAGTGGTACCAGCAGTCACATTGGTCACAACAGATCATGGCAGATCCGTCATCTGGATGACTGCATCCAGGACAGATCCAAGTCTGACTTCTATCCTCTCCCACATTACTCTCCTCTATATCATCATCCAACCAAGGATTACCATTCTCTGGATTTCATTCCTCGTGAGATGGTTCCGCGTCAATTGTTTCCAATTCACGTACCGCGTGCAGTTCCAAGGGGTACAAGTATTTCAAGGAATGAATTCGCACGCTTCCATCATCTCGTCTTATTTCAGCAGAACACACCAATCCATCCTCTCCCGGAAACAACTTCACGACCCGTCCTAATTCCCAAAATGGTCGGCATTTGTTGGGAAGTTTTATTATGACAATATCTTCCGGTTCAATTCTATTAGTCATTGTCTGATATAAATCGCCACCCTGAGAGAAAGAAGGTAATCCTGCTACCAGAGCTGTTTAAATCCTTCCAGTAGTCCATCCCTATTTTTCAACGAATCAATCAGCACTCGTCTAGAAGGACAGTGTTTTCAAACCACAAAAGGAGTCTAGGGTTCCGATCAGGATGCAAAAAATGTCGGGGCGAAATCACCTCCGGATCCAAACTGTTGGAACTAACATATGTTAATGGTCTATCATTCACAGCCTGCTGAACATCAGAGATAACAGTTAAGAGTTCAGACCGAGCGCAAGTGGCTCTACCAATGATCTTGTATAGGCAGCCCTTCAAGGTCTTGATAACCCGCTCTCAAACACCCCCATACCATGCAGAATGGAGAGGAATCCTAATATGTTTGATGTTGTACGCACTAAAGCTTCCCTCATTCTCAGAGGAAGTGAGAGCCTGCTGAAGCAAGTCACCACCAGCAATAAAGGACTTAGCATTGTCACTATATAAATGCGAAGGCAACCCCCACATATTCGTGAACCTAACAAATGCAAGAATGAAGGAATGCACGGTCATGTCTTCAACGAGTTCCAAATGCACAGCTCTAACCTGCATACAAGTGAAAACTAGTATGTACATCTTGGTTTGCTGCTTCTGGTCACAAACCCACAAATGTCCAGTGTAATCCACTCCTGTGTGGAGTAAGGGTCAAACCAGATTAATGTTTAGGTAGGTTTGACGTTTTAGGATATGTGAAGGGTAAAGAATTGAACCTACGACATAAATGGCAGTTCTTTAGGACTCTTTTCACAGCCTGTCTTCCTTGAGGGATCCAAAACCCGGACATTCTAATTCTGGTCAAGGTAGTTGGTACGCCTAAATGTTTAACTCCTTCGTGACTATCTCTCAAGATTAGATCAGTTAAAGGGTGATTCTTCTCAATCATGATAGGGTTCAATACTTCATTTCTATGAATCACACTTTTCTGTATCCTACCCCCAGAACGGATAACTCCGAATTCGTCCAAAAATAGGGCCAGATTCACTCGTTTAGGTACTGGTTTACCGGAAGGATCCTGTAAAAACGCATGTTCCACGGGAAATGCCTGTGTTTGCATTGTTTTGAACAAATAGTTACAGGCAGCCTGCCTACAGAGCACTTGTATTTTCCTCAATTTGTGTATAAATTCCATCACTCAGGAAACTACTCGTAACAGTTTACCGAATTTAGAGAATCTGTTGAAGGGGACAATAGGCTCCAAGTTCATTTGAGCAGAGGTAGAAAAGAGATCAGCATGAACCATACGTTGGTTGTCAGAATTAAGAGTGCTATCTGGCCAACAAAGGGTATCATCTGACAGCCAGCTAGGTCCAGAACATCAACAAGTGATGTTCTCTTTCAATTTAGCTGTAGTTAGTCCCCTAGTAATCAGGTCACCAGGATTTTGACTGGAAGGTACATACTTATATTTGATGGCCAGATCGTAAGTAGAAAGTATTTCTTCCTCCATTTGCGTAATATCTTTAAGGCGATGTTTAACAAAAATGTTCTTATTATTTGTCTGTTTAGAAAGTAACCAGGAAAGAACAATCTGGGCGTCCACTGCCAGATATAAATTTCTAAATTTCATCTTCTGGTAGGTCTTTAAGATGTTAGAAAGGCATTTTATAGCCAGAAAAACGGCTAAAAGTTTCAAAGTTGGCAAGGTCTTGCTTTTTAAAGGAGTCACCTTTGCCTTAGCAAATATTAAAGAGAACCCCCCTCCCGACAGCATATACAGAGAACCCGTATGTCTTTTTAGAAGCATCTGAGAATAGGAATAAGTCGACATAACCCCTCCACTTTGGGCGGTTGTCTGAGGTGCGCTATCATCTGCATGCTAGGGTAGCCACTGGGGCTCAAGCTTCCCCTCGCTCGTTTCCCTGGAGTTGGCAATTCCTGGCGATGTGACCAGTGTTGTTGCACTTGTAACACCTAATTTTCTTTTGGTATTCATGACAGTCCTTTCGTAATTGTGGTCCAGCACATTCGAAGCACTTGATACGCCCTTGTCTACCATCGCGTCCCTCCTTCTATTGCAGGGCTGCCGCTACCATTCCAACCTCCGATGGTCGAGTGCTCGTCAACACCTTTGCTGTAGGAATGAGGTCGCACACGTCCATTTTCTCGACTCCGGTCACTTGTTGGAGACTTTTTCCAATTTCTTCAGGAAACCCAGTTATGAAAGCTAGTTTCGCTGTGTGTTCCGCGCCAAGCCCCCTGTACTCAGCCAAGTCCACCAGCCGCTTTATCTTGTTAACGTACACGTCCACTGACCCACCGGTCCATTTCACCCTCTTTAGCTTTTCGTACGCCACGAAGAGCCCTTCAGCAAATGCACTTATTAGCCTGTTCCTTATAAGATCAGCGTCTTCTTGGTCTCGCTCGCTCATCTCCAAGTACAAGGCCAACGCGTCACCTTCCAGAAATAATGGAATCATCGTAGCGACGTCAGTAATATTCTGTAGCTTAGCAACCAGCTGAACCTTTTTCAACCACGCAATAACGTCTCCATCCGCCAAAAAGACTTAATTATGTTGCTCAATTGTGCAGAAGCCATCATTGCCGAAATAGCTTGTGAAATCTCTACTCAAAGTTTTTTCTGTCTGCTCGCAATCAATTCGCTCACCGTCTGTTCGCCAACACGTCACTCACCGTCTGTTCGCCAACACGTCGCTCACCGCCACTGCCAAGAAATTCGGCTCATTTATTACTCCACTCCTCTCCCACAAACCATCTCACTTCCGGTCTGTACTCTTATAAAAAAAATTTAACCTTTGGGCGCCATTTCTTTTCCTAGCCCGAGGTAAGAGGAGTTTCATTTGTTTTATTAAATAAATTTTGTAAGGCAGTCTCATAATTGTCATAGGTCTCTTCCAGATGGTGTATTAATGTAAAGGGACCTTCTCCAGGATTTGGGGTTGTTCCTGAACTAACAAAAAATCTCAATTGATTCCATCTCAAAAGGCAATGTACCTATAGGCTATAGTCCCAGACGTCAAAAGAGGCTTAGTTTTCGAATTACGTAGCGAAACAATTGTCTGTAATAATTTTAGCGTAATTATTAATTAAAAATCAAAAAAGGTGTGATATAAAGAAAAACAAATGAAACTCCTCTTACCTCGGGCTAGGAAAAGAAATGGCGCCCGAAGGTCTGTACTCTTATAAAAGAGTACAGACCGAAAGTGAGGTGGTTTGTGGGAGAGGAGTGGAGAAATAAATGAGCCGAATTTCTTGGCAGTCGGGGAACGAGGCGATTGCGAACAGACCGTCGAACGAGGTGATTGCGAGCAAACACAAAGATTTTTCAGAGTAGAGATTTCACAGAGTAGAGATTTCATTATCTCTTTATTTATACTGTAATTAGTATCGAAAATGACCAACTCGCAAAATAATTTACGCCTCCAACATAAGGGGGGTCAAAATTAAGTGACCTGAAAAAAATTAGAAAGTTTTGAAATAAAATAAATAATGCATTATAAAGATCGTTCATTGATAAATAAACACTGAAAATTTCATTAAAATCCGATAATTCCCTGATTTTTGGTAAATTATTTTCTGTAGGGGGGCTAAAGTCATTTTGTCAAAAACGCATTTTAGGCTCAGTTTGCCAGTAGCTAGTATAAAAATAAGCATTTTTAATATCAGTATACGAAATACTATTCATTTTTTTTTTACGTCTGGGACTTTTTAAAAATATTTTGCCAGTAGCTAGTATAAACTAAGCATTTTTAATATCTGTATACGAAATACTATTCATTTTTTCCCCCGATTTTCTAAAAAGCCAGTTCTTTAATTGAAAATTATATTTTGAAATTTTTCCTGAAGAAAAAAAATTGTTTGCTTTAGTTACTAAAGCATTATTATTGTTTGCTTTAGTTACTAAAGCATATTATTAGGAATTTTTGGGGGGTGTTTTAAATTATCATTTTTTTTATTTCATAAACACAGAACATCAGCTGATGCTTACATTCCAGATAAAATCTGTAATCTCATTGGCTAATTTGAATTCGGAGCTATTTTCGTTCTATACGTATTTTAATCACTTAAAACTTATTTTATTAATTCTTGATGCAAGAAACCTATGCGCGAAAAAAAATTGGAATTTTGGGGAGATATCATTTTAATAATAAAGGACAATTTATTTGGCCACTTTTTACATCCGACACAACTGAACGATAATCGGCTTGGGACTGTGGCCTACTAGGGGCTCTCTTCAATTTGAAAGAAGGAATAATTTATCCTTCAGAGGAGAGATTCCAGAATCTGGTACAACAAATAGATTGTATCTTGGAGACAGGGTTCTGCAAAGCTCACAGGTTTATCAGACTTCTAGGTCTAATGGCGGCATGTATATATCTGATTCCCTGGGCCCGGTTGTATATGAGGCCTATCCAGTTCTACCTTCGGTCATGGTGGGTCCCTCGAAGGGACAATATCAAGATGATCCCCATAAACAGTTTTTTTAGCAAGTCACCTTATATGGTGGACAAGAAGGGAGAACTTTTTCAAGGGGGCACAGCTTCACCATGCAGAGCCTCTAGTTCTTTGGATAGATGCCTCAGAAAGGGGCTGGGGAGCTCACTTAAACTATCACCAGGTAGCAGGAGTTTGGGATGATCACCAGATAAGAAACCACATCAATTGGCTGGAGCTAAAATTCAGCGAGTCTGCTATCAAATTTGGTTAAAGGAATTTTTAATTCAAATCCTTCAGTAAGACCACTTCTCCCTAACTGGGACTTACCTTTTGTTCTAAAGGCTCTCACCAAGCATCCCTTTGAGCCTTTAGATTCTACAGAGTTAAAGTTTTTATATTGGAAGACAGTTTTCCTAGTTCCTTTGGTTGCTAGAATAGGTGAACTAAATGCTTTATCTATCAAGGAGTCGAACCTTAGGTTTGAAGCTGCGGGTATACGACTTCTACCCAATTTAAATCTTTTAGCCAAGACTCAGTGGTTGAAGAAAGCCTGGTCATATTGGTTTATTCCAGATTTCAAGGGATTTACAGATGACGCTGAGGACATCCTTCTGTGTCCTTGTCGTTGTTTAAAAATGTATTTGAAAAGAACGGAGATGTTGCGACAGGATAATGAGGCACTCTTCATTACGTATAAGAAGAGCCAATATAGGCCAGCAGCGAATAGTACTATTTCTAGGTGGATTGTATCCACTATTAGACATGTTTATGAGGCAGCTCATCAACCAAATTCTGAAGATATTAGGGCCCATGATACTAGCCATTTGGCTTCATCTTGGGCCTTGTTTAATGGAGCTTCACTGAGAGACATCCTACAAGAGGCTCATTGGTCTTCAGAGAACACTTTTGCATCCTATATATTTTAAGGGATGTTGCTGGGAGTGAAGGAAATTTTGCAAGAGCATCCATATTAGAGACAGTCGGTTTGCCGAAGAATAAGTGAGTATGTTCCTTTACTTTGTTTTCCCACCTCACGGAATTCTGCTACAAATTCTTTTTCTTGCATTAGTTATACAGGTAAGTATATAAACTGAGGTTTTTTTAAAAAGTAAAACCCCTGTTTATGAGATATCTATACTTACCTGTATATTCCCTCCCTTTTCCCCTCTAAAGTTCCTGGTTGAGAAAGGTGCTAAGGAGGCCCTCGTATGAAAGTGATTATGTGTTTTCTTGAATGAGAGGTCGTGGAGATGAAGGGAGTTAATTTGGAAAAGAATTAAAAAAAAAATTCTGCTCGGATGGTTTTAAGTAGCTTGAGTGTGAATTGCATTAGTTATACAGGTAAGTATAGATCTCTGATAAACAGGGGTTTTACTTTAAAAACCCTAATTTTCTGTGATACATTTATTTTCCTCAAACTAACGAAAGCCCTGATGGAGATCTATTGAAACAGATCAAAACACTGCAGATAAGGTGAAATAAATATTACTCGTTTATGATCTTGTGTTTTTTTAATTTTTCATAATATTACATACTGTCAGATTCACTTCCACTTTTTCTTATATATATATATATATATATATATATATATATATATATATATATAGAGAGAGAGAGAGAGAGAGAGAGAGATTGAGTGAGTGAGATAGATAGATAAATAGATATTATATGTAGGAAGAAAAAAAGAGAAAGTAATATCTATTTTTAACAAATATTTCATGATTGGTTTTATCATTTCTTTTTTCAGTATGGAAAATTAGATTACTAAATCTTTTTGAAAATAGGACATTCATTTCTGCCAAGAAGGAAGTAAAAGTAAAGGTTTTAAAAAATTCTATTAGAATATCAAGATAAAAAGCTTTTTATCTTTGGATATAACAAGCAGCTTCTCTTTGAGTTCTTGATTTAGTTGAACTAGTATCTTTTATTTAGTTAATTTTAATACAACCTTTTCAGCTGTTCTGCCTTCCAGTCCTCATCCATGTTGCAACTAGTAACTTTGAAGCACTTTCACTTGGATTATTTTTGTATCTCAAATCAGAGGCAGCTATATTAACTTCTTGTTTGCTATAGCCAGTTCTCTTTATATGAATTGAACTTAATTTGACACTCTTTGTAACAATCTACTTTTTAGAGCTGCACACACCCCCCCACCCCAACCACCACCATCAGATCAATAAATGTTTTCAATATAAAATTACTCAGAGGTTAACATGTCAGTTTGTAACTGACTTCAAGAAGGAATAATTCAATCTTTAGATTCAGCAGTTCTTTATTGTGCTGTCTTCTCACTTATGTTAAAACCTGTGAAATGGAGCAAAAACATCAGCTAAAAATATGAAAACATCATCCCAATGAAGACTCATATTAAGCAATATGTATTTGTTAAGTCTTACTTAATAAATACCAAATACTTAGGAGCTGGTTTTGCTTAGTTGGTAGAGTACCCACCTAAGAATCGCAAAGTTCTGGGTTCAATACTGGTCGTTGCCAACACAGTGCATGAGTTAAATACTGGTCCTTGCCAACACAGTGCATGAGTGGCACAACTCATTAAGATTTATAACCAACTCTTAATTCAAGAGAACTCAAAACTTTTAAAAATTCTAGAGAGAAAATTTTTTTTTCAAAAATCAACGTGGAGAAAACATCTTTTCAAAATGGTGGCTTCATTTAAAAAAACGCACATGGTCATCATGTGACAGTGGACTGCAACACCCTTATCAACCGCTGCTACATGCAATACATAATGAGAGGTGAGGACAATTTCTTTCTCTCAGCATACATCTACTTGATTGTATGTGTCTTTCTCTCTCACCAGCATCCCTTCTATTCTCACTGCAGCTTAAACCATTCTACAATCATAATCACACGTGTTAAATGGTAGTCCCTCCCCCCCTCTCTCTCTCTCTTTCTCTCTCTCTCTCTGACCCCACCTCCAGCCTATCCTTTGATATATCCTAATTCTTCGTTTTAAACGGAGATTTCTGGCCTGATACGAAGACCTGTTTGAAAGCTCTCTGAAATTTGGGAAACATAACAAGAAAGAGGTTTACATTTATTGATTCTGTAAAACTCATGCTTGTATCTTTTAAAATTAATACTTTTAATTTTGTTTCTAATATAATTTCATTGCAAATTCAGTTGCTTTATTTTTACGTATCTTAAAATGTCGGACTAACTCGTAAAAAAAAAATAATGGAGTCAGGTCACACGTGTTAAATGGTAGTCCCTCCCCCCCCTCCTCTCTCTCTCTCCTCTCTCTCCTCTCTCTCTCTCTCTCATATATAGAAGTCCTTGTATTGACATGATAGTAACTTCTATTCTAACCTAAAACCTTCCATGTTCCACTCCTGTAATAACTAATTTAGGAAGTGTTAAAACTTATCCCTTGCCTAACCCTGCCCCCTTTTCTTATAGCCTCTCTTTTTTGTCTCTTTCTGAGTCTCTCCCTCTATCCCTCTTGCAAAAATCTACATGCCATAATGGCTTGTAAACCAAACCATGGGTAGCAGCATGGTGGATGTGAGACGCAGCGGAAGAACCTAAATAGGCCAATGGCGTATATCACAAGATGCTGGACGGAGGTACCCAGATTGGGTCAACGGCCAGGATCAACCAGTTCAGTCAGGTAACTACTGCTCCTCATCTCTAAGTCTAGTGCCTATTGATGAGTTAACCCAACAGCTACTGATAGATATCTATGACCTTGACCCAACCAAAACCATTCATGACAGTTTACAAAATCGAATCATACAGCAACGTACTCCCTGCACTCACAAATAGTACGCGTTCTGCTGAGGCTCTAGCTTCGGCCCAGTGTTCGATAAATAACCTACGGAGCTCCAAATGCATCACACACCTAAACCACATCACTCTCAGCACCGACAAACAAGACACACTCTATAATAAAAACACAGCCCTGACGACAATAACTAATAAGACAGACACAGAGCCCAAGCCCAATACAAACCTACTTAGATGTAAAAAATCACTGAAGCTAGCAACATTTAACGTTAGAACGCTAAGAACGATAGGCCAACTCCCCGAACTTACGGCGTCCGCAGCCGAAAAAGATATAGATATCATATGTGTGCAAGAACACAGATTTGACCATAGTGATGTAGAATTAAAATACCATGAATCTGGAAATGGGTGGACGTTCGTGTCAGCATCTGCATGGAAAAATTCTGTCAATGCCACTATAGGAGGTGTAGGAATCCTTCTCAGTCATCGAGCACTAAAATCACTTAATAGCATAGAAAAAATCCAACCGAGAATCATGAGCGCTACGTTTAATGGCAATCCTAGCATGACTGCAGTATCGTGTTACACCCCCACAAACGTCAGCGACGAAGCAGATGTAGAAATCTTCTAAAATGGGCTATCCTCGCTATGCAGACCCCCCCAAACATAATGTACTGATCATTGGGGGAGACATGAATGCACAGATAGGAAAAAACGAAAACAATAGATTCAGCTTACACAACACCTCAAACAGAAACGGCAATCTCCTAGCTGAGTTCTCCCTTGAGAACAGATTCGTTTGCTTAAACACCAAATTCCAAAAACGGTAGGGCAAACTATGGACATACACACACCCAAATAACACAAAAGCACAGCTAGACTACATCCTAATAAACAAGAAATGGATAAATAGTGCAATGAACTGCGAGGCAGACCTTTGACTAAGCTTGCGTAGAAATAAAAAGCAAACCAGTAGATCTGTATGATACGAATGGTCAACACTTGCCAACAGTGATATATGCAATCGCTACGCTGTCGCAGTAAGAAATAAATTTGATATCCTCCAGGAGACATCTGAAAGCCTCTCACCAAACGAGGAATATGAAAACTTTGTTAGTGCTCACCTAGAAGCAGCAGCAGTGTGCGTACCAACCAAACTAAGAGCAAAGCACCCTGTTCCTTGGGAGACAGAAAAAGTTAGAGAAAAAAGAAATAATATAAAAAAAGCAGCCCAACATAATAAAACAAACCCAACTAACACCAATTTACATGACCTTAGGAAAGCCCAGATAGAACTAACTGAAACATACAAAAAAGAACAAACAGAATATATACAAACACAAATAAATAACATCAGACAATCAGTGGAAGACAGTCACGATTAGCATGGCAAATAGTAAATGAAATTAGTGATAGAAAAAGTACCTCTAGATCAAAGCTAAAGGCAACCAGCCAAAAAGATAGACTGCAGAAATGGAAGGACCACCTCCAGAAACTCCTGGGGAAACCCACCTGAAATCATAGAAAATAACACCCAAAATACCATAGATACACAACTAGACATCAAACTGGGGGATTTTACAACAGAAGAACTCAATGAAGTATTAAAGAAACTAAAAGGTAGAAAAGCAGCAGGTCTCGACGAAATACCCCCAGAGGTATGGAAGACGGGAAAGTTCAATGACATACTGCTTAGGCTATGCAATGCTGTATATAGACAAAATAGAATAGATAAATGGACAAAAGGATGCATCCTCCCATTCCCAAAAAGGGAGACCTAGGAGTTGCTAAAAACTACAGAGGCATAACTTTTACTGCTATTGCAGCTAAGATATATAATGCCCTTCTTCTTAATCGCATCCGACCCAAAATAGAGAAAATCCTTAGGAAAAACCAAAACGGATTCCGCAGAAATAGATCCACAACCTCTCAAATCCTGACTATACAACGAATCATAGAAGGGGTCCGAGCAAAAAATCTAGAGGCAACGCTACTATTCGTAGACTTTTCAGAGGGAAAATGGAACAAATACTACTAGCATATGGTGTCCCCAAAGAAACTGTTGCCACCATAATAATGCTCTACAAAGATATTAAAGCAATGGTACACTCACCTGATGGAGACACAGATTTCTTTGACATTGCCGCTGGGGTACTACAGGGAGATACATTAGCACCATATATATTTATAATATGCCTAGACTATGTACTCCAGACATCACTAGATACCATAAAAGAAAAAGGTTTCACACTAAGAAAGGCAAGAAGCAGGCGATATCCTGCACAAACTGTCACAGATGTAGACTATGCTCATGACCTCGCACTTCTTGCAGATACACCGACACAGGCTGAGGCACCTCTACACAGCCTGGAGGAGGCAGCAAAGAACGTCGGCCTCTATGTAAACTCTGATAAAACTGAGTTCATGAGCTTCAAAAAGCAAGGAGACATCTCCACATTTGACGGTAAACCTCTTAAGTCAGTAGAAAAATTCACATACCTAAGTAGTAATATCTCATCCACAGAAAGCGATGTTAACACTCGAATAGGAAAGGCATGGTTGGCCACCAACAAATTATCAGTCATATGGAAATCCGATATCCCTGACGAGCTAAAGAGACAATTCTTCCAGGCTGTGGTTGTGTCGGTGCTGCTGTATGGCTGTACCACCTGGACCCTAATGAAGCGCCTTGAGAATAAGCTAGATGGGAGCTGCACAAGAATGCTGCGAGCGGTCTTGAATAAGTCGTGGAAGCAGCACCCCACAAAGAAGCAACTGTATGGCCACTTGCTCCCCATCTCACAAACCATACGAGTAAGACGGACTAGGCATGCGGGACACTGCTGGAGAAGCAAGGATGAGCTCGTAAGCGACGTACTACTGTGGAAGCCGGCACATGGGAACGCTAATGTGGGCCTCCCAGCCAGAACCTACATTGACCAACTATGTAAGGATGCTGGCTGCTGGGTGGAGGAGCTCCCAGAGTCGATGAATGATAGGGAAGGTTGGCGAGAGATTGTCATGGATATCCGTGCAAACAGCGCATCATGATGATGATGATGGTGACAATCATAAAAAATAATTTTTCTATCAAACAATTTTGACTCAAAAATGTTTGTTTTAGAATGTCATTTAACTTTAACAAAACAAAAAAAAATGCTTTTTTTCTCTTCTTCTTTTCAACTCAAAGTTAAAAAAATGCCTTTTCTCCTCTTTTTTTTTTTAACCATTAACTACTGACCCTCCTTTTCATGCCTTTCTCCCTCTTTTTTTTTAACCATTAACTACTGACCCTCCTTTTTCATGCCTTTTCTCCTCTTTTTTTTTAACCATTAACTACTGACCTCCTTTTTCATGCCTTTTCTCCCTCTTTTTTTTTTTAACCATTAACTACTGACCCTCCTTTTTCATGCCTTTTCTCCCTCTTTTTTTTTAACCATTAACTACTGACCCTCCTTTTTCATGCCTTTTCTCCCTCTTTTTTTTTTTAACCATTAACTACTGACCCTCCTTTTTCATGCCTTTTCTCCCTCTTTTTTTTAACCATTAACTACTGACCCTCCTTTTTCATGCCTTTTCTCCCTCTTTTTTTTTAACCATTAACTACTGACCCTCCTTTTTCATGCCTTTTCTCCCTTTTTTTTTTAACCATTAACTACTGACCCTCCTTTTCACTTTTTTTTCCTGACCTCCTTTTCATGCCTTTTCTCCCTTTTTTTTTAACCATTAACTACTGACCCTCCTTTTTCATGCCTTTTCTCCCTCTTTTTTTTTTAACCATTAACTACTGACCCTCCTTTTTCATGCCTTTTCTCCCTTTTTTTTAACCATTAACTACTGACCCTCCTTTTCATGCCTTTTCTCCCTTTTTTTTTAACCATTAACTACTGACCCTCCTTTTTCATGCCTTTTCTCCCTCTTTTTTTTTAACCATTAACTACTGACCCTCCTTTTTCATGCCTTTTCTCCCCTTTTTTTTTTTTAACCATTAACTACTGACCCTCCTTTTTCATGCCTTTTCTCCCTCTTTTTTTTTTAACCATTAACTACTGACCCTCCTTTTTCATGCCTTTTCTCCCTTTTTTTTTTTTTTAACTACTGACCCTCCTTTTCTCCCTCTTTTTTTTTAACCATTAACTACGACCCTCCTTTTCATGCCTTTTCTCCCTCTTTTTTTTTAACCATTAACTACTGACCTCCTTTTTCATGCCTTTTCTCCCTCTTTTTTTTAACCTACAGACCCTCCTTTTTCATGCCTTTTCTCCCTCTTTTTTTTAACCATTAACTACAGACCCTCCTTTTTCATGCCTTTTCTCCCTCTTTTTTTTTAACCATTAACTACTGACCCTCCTTTTTCATGCCTTTTCTCCCTCTTTTTTTTTTAACCATTAACTACTGACCCTCCTTTTTCATGCCTTTTCTCCTCTTTTTTTTTAACCATTAACTACAGACCCTCCTTTTTCATGCCTTTTCTCCCTCTTTTTTTTTTAACCATTAACTACTGACCCTCCTTTTCATGCCTTTTCTCCCTCTTTTTTTTTTAACCATTAACTACTGACCCTCCTTTTTCATGCCTTTTCTCCTCTTTTTTTTTTTTAACCATTAACTACTGACCTTTTTCATGCCTTTTCTCCCTCTTTTTTTTTAACCATTAACTACTGACCCTCTTTTTCATGCCTTTTCTCCCTCTTTTTTTTTTTAACCATTAACTACTGACCCTCCTTTTTCATGCCTTTTCTCCCTCTTTTTTTTTTTAACCATTAACTACTGATTTTCCTTTTTCATGCAAAAATGAAAAGTCTGAGTCTATTCTCTTTTTTCTTCATTTCCCAACTTTTAACAATTTTTTTTTCAATTCGTGGGTGTTTTTTTCTTTCCCTCTTTTTTTTCTATAACATTCCGTCTGCCTTATTGTGCGTGTGTGTGTGCATGTGGCATACTTACGTTTTTTGTGTTTCTTTTTTTTTCTTTCTTTCTCTTCATGCTTTTTTCTGTCTAGTGGACATAGTGCCATGTTTTTTTCTTCTTTTTTTCTAAAAAAAAATGGTAGAGATATGGCCCAACCATTGGTGCTTATAGAGTTATTGTGATCCCAGGCTCGTAGACCATGGTACCAGATAACTAACCAAGGTTGCAACATCAGCCACTTGTTGCAATACTAATTCTGCCTATTTCAATACAAGGTAAGATGTTTTCTCTTATTTTCTTACTGTCCCTGTCAGTTGCCATTGTTTGATTTGGGATTGATTTACTTTCTACTTCCTTGTGACTGTAGCATTACTTTATGAGGTATTTGCTACACCAACAAAGGTTAAGGAAAATATTGCTCAAGTTATGCTGGAAATAGACAAAGGTAAAGAATAGGAAGAAGAAAAAAAAATCAACTCCTCCCTAATAGCCTCTCTCTCACCAAAATGACTTTTCTTCCTTTGTAAAGAAAGAAAAGTCATTTTGGTACAGAAGTACCTCTTTAGTTGATTTTCAGTTTTTGTCTTTTGTAGTTCCTGTTCCAATAACTTCCTTCGTGAGATTTTCTATCAGCACCGATTTCCTCAACAAAGACCTTTCAATATGGAAGGATAATCCTGTTTACAAAATTGGATTTGAAAAACTTGGCAAAAAAGTTGTTTACACGACTTGTTCAAGACTGCATGCAGCATTCTTGTGCAGCTCCCATCTAGCTTATTCTCAAGGTGCCTCGTTAGGGTCCAAGTGGTGCAGCCATACAGCAGAACTGATATAACCACAGCCTGGAAGAATTGTCGCTCTAACTTGTCAGTGAGATCGGATTTCCATAATCTGTTTGTGGCCAACCATGCCTTTCCTATTTGTGTATTAACATTGCTTTCTGTGGATGAGATATTACTACCTAGGTATGCGAATTGTTCTACTGGCTTTAGAGGCTTACTGTTGAGTGTGGAGATGTCTCCTTTCTTTTTGAAACAGATGAACTCAGTTTTATCGGAGTTCACATAGAGGCCGATATTCTTTGTTGCCTTCTCCAGGCTATGCAGTAGTGACTCGGCCTGTGCTGGTGTATCTTCAAGAAGTGCAAGGTCATCAGCATAGTCTGCATCTGTGACAGTCTGTGCAGGATATCGCCTGCTTCTTGCCTTTTTTAATGTGAAACCTTTTTCTTTTATGGTATCTAATGATGTTTGGAGTACGTGGTCTAGGCATATTATAAATATATATGGTCCTAATGTATCTCCTTGTAGGACTCCAGCAGTGATATCAAAGAAATCTGTGTCACCATTAGATGAGCATACCATTGCTTTAGTGTCTTTGTAGAGCATCATTATAGCGGCAACCGTTTCTTTGGGGAGACCGTATACTAGTAGTATTTGTTCCATTTTTCCTCTGTGTATGGAATCAAATGCCTTGGAGAAATCTATGAATAGCAACGTTGCCTCTAGGTTATTGGCTCGAACTTCTTCTATGATCCATCGAATAGTCAGGATCTGAGAGGTTGTGGATTGATTTCTGCGGAATCCATTTTAGTTTTCCTAAGGATTTTCTCTCTTTCGCATCAGATGCGATTAAGAAGAAGGGCATTATATTCTTAGCTGACATAGCAGTAAGAGTTATGCCTCTGTAGTTTTTAGTGATTCCGAGGTCTCCCTTTTTGGGGAATGGAAGGATGCAGCTGTTCGTCCATTTATCTATTCTATTTTGACTATATACTACATTGCATAGCCTAAGCAGTATGTCATTGAACTTTCTTATCTTCCATACCTCGGGGTATTTCGTCAAGACATGCAGCTTTTCTACCTTTTAGTTTCTTTAAGACTTCGTTGAGTCCTTCTATTGTGAAATCCCCAAGTTTCATATCTAGTTGTCTATCTATGAGCTTTTGGGTATTATTTTCTATGATTTCAGGTGGGTTCCCCGCAGTTTCTGGAAGTGGTCTTTCCACTTCTGAAGTCTATCTTTTTGGTTGGCTGCTTTTACCTTTGATCTAGAGGTACTTTTCCTACCGCTAATTTCAGTTACTGTTTGCCATGCTAATCGCGACTGTCTGTCTTCTACTGATTGTCTGATTTTATTTATTTTTTCTTGGATGTATATATTTGTTCTTTTTTGTATGGTTTGGTTAGTTCTATCTAGGCTTTCTTAAGGTTGTGTATATTGGTGTTAGTTGGGTTTGTTTTATCATGTTATGCTGCTTTTTTGATATCGTTTCTCTTTTCTCTAATAGCTTCTTGTTGATTATTAGTTATTTCCCTCGGACTGTTTCAGTTGAAGGAACTCTTTAGCAAAAGAGTTAGAAAGTTAGTTGGCAACAGACTACATATATGACGATCGTCCACCATTAGAGTGACTGCCATTAGTCTGTCTATTGACATTGGTAGCAGATCGAGACCCAGTTGTGAGATAATTTATATTGTTTTGTGTTTTACATATTGCCACTTATACTGTGTCTGAAGACGGTGAATCAACAGGCTTTACAATCACCACCAATTTTGGAAAACGAGGATTTCTACAGAGAATGGAAGCACGACTTAACAGTATGGCAAATGTATACAGACTTGCCTAGAAATAAACAGGGCCCAGCAGTTTTTCTCATTTTAACTGGATGAGCAAGGGATTGTATTAGAGACCTACAACCTGAGTAAATTGGTCATGAAAATGGGGTGCAGCAAATAACAGACAAACTGGAGACACTATTTTTAAAGGACAAAAATATTCATGTTTATTTGGCCTTTAAGGAATTTTATGATTACAGGTGTCCTTCTGAAGTTAGTATGATCGATTTTTGATAAGATTTGAATACTTATATCACAAACTAAGTAGTTATAAGCTTCAATTACCGGATGGTATACGCACCTTTTTTCTATTAACAGCTGCAAATATGTCTGACGAGAACAAGTGACTGGCTCATGCTACGTGTGTGTCTATGACTTATGAAAATATGAAATGTACAATTAAAAAGATTTTTTCATATCCTGCCTGATGGGAGAACCAGGTGTTAAAAATGAACCAGTTTTTGTAACAGAAAATGATAATACATTTCAAACAAAAAAGTAAATTATAGAGGGAGTCAGAAAAATTCCAGCAGAAATTATGAAGCCAATATTGGTTGCAATCCAATCAGCAAATATGGACAAATTATGAATTGCTTTAATTGCGACTCTACAAAACACTTTTTTTAGAGACTGCAGACAACGTCGAAAAAATAAAAATAAAATACAAGAGATTCACATAACACTTTTTAACACAGAACTTCATGCTACCATGTTGGTTAAAGAGACTTTTGGAATGGGCATATTGGATAGCGCCTGTACGAAAACTGTCACCGGTAAAACATGGCTGGACGTTTTTATTGATGCTTTGTCTGATCAAGACAAATACTTAGTTGAATATTTTTCTAGTGAGACAATATTTATTTTGGAGATGGAGCTAAAGTTACTGCAACTAAGAAAGTAAAATTTCCAGCGGTCATTGGCAGAAAAAAGGTTATGATTGAATCTTGTATAGTAAATAATGAAATTCCATTGCTATGAAGAAAGCTGGAATTATTTTAAATTTTGTGAATGATACAGCAAGGGTTCTAGGTGATACAACATATTTGGTTTGCACCTCATCAGGCCACGACTGTATTCCACTTACAAATTTATTATTTGATGGGCGAGGTGAATTGAGAGTGTCTGTGGTGTTACACACTACTTTTATAAAAACCTTAATACAAGAAGAGAAAAGCAAAAAAGCAATGAAGCTACACAGACAATTTTCACATGCCTCAAAAAAAAAGTTGTGTAAACTTGTGAGGAGGAGCAAGGATTTTTGTGATGCTGAATTCCTTAAGATAATTAAAGAATGTTGCAATTCATATGAAGTATGCATGAAATATATACAACATCCAGTTGTAGCAATGCCCATGGCTGATAAATTTAACCAAGTTGTGTGTATGGACTTAAAGGAATATATTCACAATAAAACTTGGATTTTGCATATGATTGATTCTGCCACAAGATATTCTGCAGCCTGTTTAGTGTTTTCTAAACAACAAAATGAAATTGTGCAAAACATTTATCAAAGATGGGTGTCTTATTTTGGTGCCTCAAGAAAGAGAAAGTTTTTAAGTGACAACGGAGGAGAATTCTCAAATGAGAAACTGAATATAGAAACTGTGACAACAGCCAGTGAGTCACCATTTAGAAACGGGATTGTAGAACACCATAATCAGATATTGGCAAAGGCATTTTACAAGACTATGGCAGATGTGAAATGTGATTCAAAAATTGCACTGGTATGGGCAGTAAGTGCCAAGAACACCTTACAAAATAATGGCGCTTTTAGTCCAAACTAATTAGTATTTGGAGTTAACCCTAACCTTCCATCAATTTTAGAGGATAAACTTCCAGCTCTGGAAAGTTTATCTAGTGATAGTATACATCAGAACATGGAAGCCTTACACAGTGCCAGACAAAATTATTTCGCAGCAGAGTCAAGTGGAAGGATCAGGAGAGCACTCAGACATAAGGTGTGTACTTATTAAGATGTGGTGTATGATAATGGTGATAAAGTTTATTATCGCAGAAAAGATTTTAAAGACTAGAAAGGTCCTGCAATTGTTCTTGGGAAAGAAAGACAAACTGTATTGGTATGCCATGGAGGAGCTTATTATTGTGTTCATCCATGCCAATTAATGAAAGTGAAGGACTGTAGTAATATGTACTTGGGCGAAAAGAGATCGGAATATAAGACTGGATATGAAGGACCACCTATGAATACTCTTGATGTGGATGAGGAGGATGATACTCATGAATATTCTACTCCAGATGAAACTGATTCTCAGAAGGAAGATATGTCTCATGGTGGATGTGAAAACTCACCTCAGAATGTATGTAATAGCGTAAAACCAATGAAAAATTATTTTATCAAGTACAAGATGAAGGATGAAGAGGAGTGGAAGCAAGCCAAAGTATTAAGCATGCAGCTTAAATGAACTGGAAAATACAAGGAATGGGTGAATGTTCATGTGAAGGGAGATGAAGAACCAATGTGTGTTAATTGGGATCATATTGAGGATTGGAAGGAACTAACTTATCCTGAAAATGCTGTACTACTAACCGCAGATCAAGAAATGTCCCAGGATGTTGTGGATGCTAAGGAAAGAGATTTTAATAACCTAAACAATAATGATGTTTTTGAAGTAGTTCTTTTTAAAAAAACAGGCTGCACTATCTTCTCGCTGGATAATTTTTCGGAAAAATATATAGATGGCAAGAAGAAAACTAAAGCAAGATTAGTGGCCTGTGGGTTCAAAATGGACACTAGCAATCTTAGGAAAGGTTCTCCCACCTACAGTAGAGAGTGTCTATGTTTAGTATTTTTAACAGCAGCCATGATTTCCTGGAGGTTGCAATCTATTGATATAACAGCAGCATTTCTGCAAGGGATCCTTTGTCAAGAGAGGTATTTCTGTGTCCACCTCGTGATGTCTGTCCAAAAGCTCACAATCTAAAAAGTTGGACAGAGTTACAAAAAGTCCATTAGCATCTGAAACTTTGGCATTAAGTGAAGCAGCAGATGCAGGATTCTTCATTTCTTCTTTGGTGTAAGAAACTTTTGGTCTGGCTGTACTACCACCAGTACAATGCTATACAGACAATGTATCACTAACAAGTGCTTTAGGGACTACAAATATTGTTAGTGATAGAAGATTGAAAGTAGACATGGCAATATTGAGGGAAATGGTGTCTGAGGGGGAAATTGAGGTATTTTGGGTAGATGGGAAACTACAACTGGCAGATCCCTTGACCAAAAGAGGAGCATTTGCACTAAAATTGCTAGAGGTACTTAATACATCCCAACTTTAAAAAAAAAAGAAAAAAAGAAAAAGAGCTGCAATGTTGATTATGAGTTATCTCCGTTGGACTGTTTCAGTTGAAGGAACTCTTTAGCAAGTTAGTTGGCAACAGACTACATATACAACGATTGTCCACCATTAGAGTGACTGCTATTAGACTGCCTATTGACACTTCTGTCTCCCAGGAAACAGAGTGTTTGGCTCTTAGTTTGGTCGGTACATACTCAGCTACTGCTTCTAGGTGGGCACTGACAAAGTTTTTGTATTCCTCGTTTGGAGTGAAGCTTTCAGATGTCTCCTGGAGGATATCAAATTTATTTCTTACTGCCACAGCGTAGCGATTGCATATATCACTGTTGGCAAGTGTTGACCAGTTGTATCGTACAGATTTACTGGTTTGCTTTTTGTTTCTATGTGAACTGAGTCGTAATTTTGCTGTGGCGGCTATTCTGTGATCGGAGGATACTCCTTCAACAGAGGAGTATGCTTCGCAGTTCATCACACTATTTATCCATTTTTTTTATTTATTAGGATATAATCTAATCGAAGATATATAACTGTTAGCAAATAATAATAATATTATTAATAATAATTTATATATTAATATACTTGTACCTCTGTGTGTCATGCTCTATCATCATCAGAGATAAATAAGGGATCATTCCATATTGATTGTGAGGAAAGAAATGGGATAAAAAGAACACTTGACATGTCAGAGAGAAAAAGAAAGTAAATATAAGAAAGAAAGAAAGAAAGAAAGAAAGAAAGGGATGAGAGAGAGAGGAAATTTATCAACTGATTTAATGGAATGGAAAGAAGGAAGGAATTAAAAGGTAAAGGAAGAGAAGATAGAGAGAGAAAAAATGGAAGAGATACATCAAGAGAGAAATAGGTAAAACAAAGAAATGAAGAACACTTATTTTGAAAACTAATTTTGTACTAATAAAGTAAGTAATAATATAATCTTTAAGAGAGGCAAAGATTTTGTTTTTTATCTATATCTTTCCATTTTGATTTTTTTTTCATAAAAAACAAAAAAAGAGTGCAGTTTTATAAATATTTTAAAAACAAATTTTTTTTGTGATCAAATATGAGAAAAAGAAACTTTATTAATTAATAACATCAGTTATCAAAATTATAATCTTTTAATAAACTACATTGTGATTATTGAGCTGATTATCATGAGCATCTTTAGCATAATAGAACAATATTCATAAATTTATATATCAAAATAATAAAGAAAACCTATAAAAAGCTGAATTTTTACAGATACTACACATCCTGTCATTACCTCAGATAAATAACCATTCTGTTTTGATTGTCAGGGAAGAAAAGGAAGAAAAAGAACATGTGACACATCAGAAAGAAAAAGAAAGGAAATATAATCAGAAAGAGAAAAGAGAAATTCTCTCTCTCTCTATATATATATCTTTTAAACTTTATCACCTAATGTTTTCTTACATAATTATTTAAATCTGTAATATTCATAGCAATGGATGGGAGATGTTGAAGGCAAAGACCTCTGTCTATAGTGTGTGGATCAATTCTCAATTAATTTTTGTACACACTATATTATATATATTTATATGTTGTGAAATATTAATAGTGACATTTTTCAAACTAGGTTTCTAAATAAATCTATCTAAATTCAAACATGACCTTATTTGAATGAAATGAATATAAACATACTTTCAAAATTGTTCAATATTTAAAAAGTATAATAATCTAGGTGGATGGTGGAAGAATATCCCACTTGGATGCAGGGAGGGTATGTGGATGAGTGTAACAGCTGAAAGGACAAAACAAGCAGAATTATAATTACATGTGTATTAATATGTAGAATATAGTGTGTTTACTAAATCATTGAGAATTGGTCTACCCACTAGGCAGGGGGCTTTGTGTCCCCACACCCAACTGTTGCTATGATTATAACAGTTTAGGTGTGATTTGAATAATTACATCACAAATCATTATTTAAAAAAACGACGAAAACACAGTCACACAAATTAAGCTTGATGTCTGTTGTAGAGAAGAATTGATACCCCTCTAGAATAGAATAATAATAATGATAATAATAATGAAATTTATTGTGTACAGTGCTCAGGTGCACCACAACTCATCAAAGTCTCATGTCTAGTACACAGAATAATGTATTAGTGTCAGGAACCTGAAAAGTTTACAGTAAGGATATACATGTATGTGTGCGCGTGTGTGCATATGTGTGTGGAGAGGGGTATCAGGTATAGTGTTGGCGCGCACTACAGGAAGCATGGACTGTTCTATTCTCAATAAAGATGATTGATGATTTATCCTCGGGGGGGGCTGTCTTTCCTAGAGAGACCAGCTATTTGACGGTTCGCTTATTGTTATACCTTACCAAATAAACTCTTTTCATTGTAATTTATGATTTTTTATTATTATTTAACATAACCCCCCTCTCCGTAGCATTACAATAATGTCTCAAAGTGAACAACCACAAAGTAAAAATATAATGTATCTTCATTCATTCCTCCATTTATCACATTTACACATTTTGACTAAGATAAAAAGAATAAGGAATGAAAATGTTGCATTGGTCTGTATTTAATAGAAAAATCTTTGTGCTATTATTTTAACCATAAATTCTAGTAATTGGCATATTTAGATCTTTTTTATCTCATCAGGATGGAGTATGATGCTAAAAGGTTAAGAACCATTATCCCTTCACACTGATATATTGATGTTAACACATTACTCAATAAGTCCCGGCCCTCACATATAGATGGCACCACTAATAAAAAATCCATATGGTATTTATAAAGTACTAACCTTCAAATGGCACATGTCAAAATTTGAGCCCAATCGGATTATTAGTTTACAAATTACAGTTATTCAAGTGAAGCTACTGTTGCAAATTTTCAAAACAATTGAAAAATCTGAATTTTTGAGTGTTGATAAAACATTGCTTTCTGATGGGAAAAATACTGTTCAAGCAAAGCAATGGCTTGATAAGTGTTATTCGGACACTGCTCTGTCAGAAACAATGGTTAAGAGGTGGTATGCTGACTTTAAACGCGGTCATACAGACACAAATGATGCTGAACGCTCAGATCGCCCAAATTCGGTTGAATGTTGATGAATAAAGTTGAATTCTGCCTAAAAGTTGTTTTATTAGTTAGACCCGGGACTTATTGAGTGATGTGTTATATATAACTAGAAAAGCTGCCTAGCATCGCCTGGGTGGAGAGAATGATATCACATATAACATGTGGAAGAAATTTTCATTCAATAATTTACAACATTTAAATGAGTTCAATTAATATAATATTTCAAAGTGGAAAAAAAATAAAAAACATACCAAAAAATGAATAAATAAATAACGTGATTGAATTAGAATAAAACGACTGTATTTAAATTTAAAATAATTCTTTAATCTTTTTTGTGTTATGTAAAATTTAATAAATGATTACGAAAAAAACAAAAAAACAAAACATTTTCAAACCATAGCCAATTGGAATGTTTTTTATTTATTCAAATTCAAATTATTATTGTATATTATTTTTTGAATTAAAAAGTGCACATGAAACCACTCAGAAAAGACAATATAATGTTCGCTATTTAAAATATTGAATGCAAAAAAAATTTTGAAACTTATTTTTTTAAAAAGAATTTTCAATCTATTTAAAAGTTAAATATCAAATTACAGTACTCATTTTTATGTATGGATGCTCAAAAGTGAAACAAAGTGATTAATTCTTATATCTTCCATAAAAATGTGTATAGTAAAAAAAAAAAGAATAAGATTAAATAAACGATTGTTTATCCTGTATGATTGTTCAATGAAATATTTACTGCAACTTAGAATCAGTAAAAATGTAGATTTAATTAAAACTTAACTATTGAAATTTTATCTTTTAATTTGTTATTTCTAGTGTTATTTTTCAATATGAAAAATTAACACACAACTAACTATAGTTTTAATAATTGTATATTTAATATTTGAAGATTACAAAAGAAAACCAATAATTACAAAAAAAAATAATATAATTATTTCATAAACTGTTGCAAATTGCAAACAGCTAACATGAAAAAAAATAAATGAAAAGAAAAAATTGATTGTTTTGGGCTTCTATAATATCAATATTTTTTTGTCAGTAACAAAACTGAATGTTATTACATTTAATCTAAGATATTAATGTTGTTTTTTTTTTATGAGGCCATTAATTGAATTAATATTGTATTTCAAGGTGGAAAAAATAAAATAATTGAATTAAAATAAAATTACCATATTTCAATTCATTTTATTTTTATATTATTTATGTAACTATCTAACAACATTAGTTTATAAAACATCGCCAATAGTGTAGTGTACTGAGATCTTGACATAGCGAGATTAGGGAAAATCTTGATGGGCGAGATCCTAAAAAAGGGACTAGCACATCTAACATGGCATGAATAACCACACAAACCATATTATGTATGTTCCCGTAAATAAAACCTGTTATTAAACTGTTAACCGGGAGTTTGTTCTCTACAAATAGGGGAAAAAATTATTTATTTAATTTCTAATGGTTTTAATACAAAATCCAAATTATCATTGTATTTGTTATTTAGTGTTTTTTAAATAAAACTAAGTTTTAATTCAAGATATTGATTTGTTTACTTTTAACACTGGTAAACCTGTCAACATGACTAAATAGAATTCAATGCAATTATTATGTAAATTTTAATTTTGAAATATCTTTGGAAATATGAATTAAATCCTCATAATTTTTTGCACAAAAGTTAGTTTCAGTGATAGTGAATGTGTATATACATTTACTCTGCCATTAATTATTTTATTTTTGTGGTTTTAGCCAAACATACATACATACATGCCTTTTATATATGTATAGATAGATCCTTTATGTTCACTGATTGTAGATTTTTCTCAATACCAAACACCTTTTAAACTTTTCTCAGTCAAATGTTTATATTAATTTCTAAATACTTCTATAATTTTGAATCATTTTAATAGCAGAAGAAGATCATTATTAGCTGATTTTTATTTCTGTTGTTAATTTGAATAGGTTGAAATCTCAAGTTTAAAAAACAAATGCTTATCCCTCATTTTTTTTTATTGCCCTTTTTATCTATTTTATTTTTCAGCACTACTCTCTCTTTACTCTGTCTTTTCTTCTCATTTATTTATTTTTTTTTTTGCTTATTTTCTTTTTATTCATTTTTTTGTCTCTTTCTCTTTTTCTCCCCTTCTCATTCTCTTTTCTTTCTTGCTCTTTTCTCCATATATTTCTTTCTTTCCCCAAATTTCAAATTCTTATCTTTCCTCTTTCTTTCTTGCATTCTTGCAATTTTCTTGAGAAAGCAATATTAATGTTCAGTCTTGATGGCATATCCTGTCTGATGCACTTGAACATGAGAGTCAAAGGTCATAAGAATTTGCATCTTCTTTAAAATAAAATGATTCTAACAAAAATGCTTTCTGTTTTTACTCATTGATAGTAATAGGACAGTCTTGGTTGCTGCAAATTAGTCAACAGATAGGGAAATGAAACTTGATGACCCATTAAAAGCTTACATTAAACAGTAAACAAAATCAACAATACCAGTAAGAATAAATTAGTAAATAGTAAAAAATTAACAAACAAAACAACTATTTAGTAGATTCGTTATTTTGGCATCTGAATAAATATCTATTGATTGAGATCCACAAAAATTTTGATTGAATATTAATGATTGAACTTATTGAATTGTTATTGTATTTAGTTGCAAAGTTTTAATATTATTTTTTTACTAAACTCTACAGCATTGAAACTCTGTAACGAAGAGTGTACTTATTTTGGGATTGCTATATATTCCTATTTTGGGGTATGTAGAGTTGAGTAAAAAATACTAATGATATCCAATTTGATTTTATGATATTCCACTAAAAATAACAAAACCTTGGTTTTCAAGTAGATTACCATTTTATAAAAATAATTTATGGGTGTACTTATTTATTTTTAGATTCTTACCTTTTTTTTAGAGAGCATAGTCTGTGCTACATTTTTACCCATGTCTGAGTGAGAAGAAACATGGACATGCCTTTCCCAAGGGAATAAGTGTAAAGGGAAGGGCAAACAGCTTCAGACTTAATTTGAAGTCCATTTTATTGGTGATGAGCTTACACCACACATGTCTAATATTTTTATATATATATATATATATATATATATATATATATATATATATATCATCATCATCATCATGTTGCGCAATTTGCACGGATATCCATGACGGTCTCTCGCCAACCCTCCCTATCACTCATCGACTCTGGGAGCTCCTCCGCGCAGCATCCAGCATCTTTACATAGTTGGTCAATGTAGGTCCTGGCTGGGCGGCCTACGTTAGCATGTCCATGTGTTGGCCTCCACAGTAATACGTCGCTTACGAGCTCATCCCTACTTCTCCAGCAGTGCCCCGCATGCCTAGCCCTCCTTACTCGTATGGTTTGTGATATGGGAGGCAGGTGGCCATACAGCTGCTTCTTGGTTGGGTGCTGTTTCCACGACTTATTCAGGTCTGCTCACAGCATTCTTGTGCAGCTCCCATCTAGCTTATTCTCAAGGCATTTCGTTAGGGTCCAGGTGGTACAGCCATACAGCAGTACCGACATGACCACAGCCTGGAAGAATCGTCTCTTTAGCTTGTCAGGGAGGTCGGATTTCCATATGACTGATAGTTTATTGGTGGCCAACCATGCCTTTCCTATTCGTGTGTTAACATCACTTTCTGTGGATGTGATATTACTACCTAGGGATGTGAATTTTCCCACTAGTTTAAGAGGCCTACCGTCTAGTGTGGAGATGTCTCCTTGCTTTTTGAAGCTCATGAACTCGGTTTTATCAGAGTTCACATAGAGGCCGACATTTTTTGCTGCCTCCTCCAGGCTGTGTAGTAGTGCTTCAGCTTGTGTCGGTGTATCTGCAAGAAGTGCGAGGTCGTCAGTATTGTCTACATCTGTGACAGTTTGTGCGGGGTATCGCCTGCTTCTTGCCTTTTTTAGTGTGAAACCTTTTTCTTTTATGGTATCTAATGAAGTTCGGAGTACATAGTCTAGGCAAATAATGAATATATATGGAGCCAAAGAATCTCCCTGTAGGACCCCAGTGGCAATGTCAAAGAAATCTGTGTCTCCATCAGGCGAGCGTACCATCACTTTAGTGTCTTTGTAGAGCATCATAATGGCAGCAACAGTTTCTTTGGGGAGACCATACGCTAGTAGTATTTGTTCCATTTTCCCTCTGTGTATGGAATCAAATGCCTAAGAGAAATCTACGAATAGTAGCGTTGCCTCTAGATTCTTTTCTCGAACCCCTTCTATAATTCGTTGTATAGTCAGGATTTGTGAGGTTGTGGATCTATTTTTACAGAAACTGTTTTGGTTTTTCCTATGGATTTTCTCGATTTCGGGTTGGATGCGGTTTAGAAGAAGGACATTATATATCTTAGCTGCAATAGCAATAAGAGTTATGCCTCTGTAATTTTTAGCGATTCCGAGGTCTGCCTTTTTTGGGAATGGGAGGATGCATCCTTTCATTCATTTATCTATTCTATTTTGTCTATATACAGCATTGCATAGCCTAAGCAGTATGTCATTGAACTTTCTGGTCTTCCATACCTCTGGGGGTATTTCATCGAGACCTGCTGCTTTTCTACCTTTTAGTTTCTTTAAGACTTCGTCGAGTTCTTCTGTTGTAAAATCTCCCAGTTTTATGTCTAGCTGTCTATCTATGATTTTTTGGGTGTTATTTTCTATGATTTTAGGTGGGTTTCCCAGAAGTTTCTGGAAATGGTCTTTCCATTTCTGCAGTCTATCTTTTTGGCTGGTTGCCTTTAGCTTTGATCTAGAGGTACTTTTTCTATCACTAATTTCATTTACTATTTGCCATGCTAATCGCGACTGTCTGTCTTCCACTGATTGTCTGATGTTATTTATTTGTGTTTGTATATATTCTGTTTGTTCTTTTTTGTATGTTTCAGTTAGTTCTATCTGGGCTTTCCTAAGGCTTTGTAGATTGGCGCTAGTTGGATTTGTTTTATTATGTTAGGCTGCTTTTTTTATATCATTTCTTTTTTCTCTAACTTCTGTCTCCCAGGGAATGGTGTGTTTAGATCTTAGTTTGGTTGGTACACACTCAGCTGCTGCTTCTAGGTGGGCACTGACAAAGTTTTTGTATTCCTTGTTTGGTGAGAGACTTTCAGTTGTCTCCTGGAGGATATCAAATTTATTTCTTACTGTGACAGCGTAGCGATTGCATATATCGCTGTTGGCAAGTGCTGACCATTTGTACCGTGTAAGATTTACTAGTTTGCCTTTTATTTCTACGCAAGCTTAATCGTAATTTCGCAGTGACTATTCTGTGGTCGGAGGATACTCCTTCAAAAGAGGAATATGCCTCGCAGTTCATTGCACTATTTATCCATTTCTTGTTTATTAGGATGTAGTCTAGTTGTGCTTTTGTGTTATTTGGATGTGTGTATGTCCATAGTTTGCCCTTCCATTTTTGGAATTTGGTGTTTAAGCAAACGAGTCTGTTCTCAAGGGAGAACTCGGCTAGGAGATCGCCGTTTCTGTTTGAGGTGTTGTGTAAGCTGAATCTATTGTTTTCGTTTTTTCCTATCTGTGCATTCATGTCTCCCCCAATGATCAGTATATTATGTTTGGGGGTGTGTCTGCATAGCGAGGATAATCCATTGTAAAATGTTTCTATATCTGTTTCTTCGCTGGCATTTGTGGGGCTGTAGCATGATACTACAATCATGCTAGGATTGCCATTAAACGTAGCACTCATGATTCTTGGTTGGATTTTTTCTATGCTATAAAGTGATTTTAGTGCTCGAGGACTGAGTAGCATTGCTACACCTCCTATACTGGCATTGACGGAATTTTTCCATGCAGATGCTGACACGAGTGTCCACCCATTCCTAGATTCATGGTATTTTAATTCTACATCCCTATGGTCAAATCTGTGTTCTTGCACACATATGATGTCTATATCTTTTTCAGCTGCAGACGCCGTGAGCTCGGGGAGTTGGCTTATTGTTCTTAGCGTTCTAACGTTGAATGTTGCTATCTTGAGTCGTTTTTTACATCTGAGTAAGTTTGTATTGGGTTTGGGCTCTATATCTGTCTTGTTAGTTATTGTCGCCAAGGCTGTATTTTTGGTGTAATGTATGTCTTGTTTGTAAGTGCTGGGAGTGATATGTTTTGGGTGTGTGGTGCAATTGGAGCTTAGTAGGTTATATATCAAAGACTGGGCCGGAGCTATAGAGCCTCAGCAGAACGCTTGCATTTTGTGTGAGCAGGGAGTATGTTGTAGTATGATTCGACTTTGTGAATAGTCATGAACGGTTTTGGTTGGGTCAAGGTCATAGATATCTATCGGTAGCTGTTTGGTTAACTCATCAATAGGCACTAGTCTTAGAGATGAGGAGCAGTAGTTATCTCACTGAACTGGTCGATCCTGGCCGTTGACCCATTCAGGGTTCTTCCGCCCAGCATCTTGTGATACACACCGTTGACCTATTTAGGTTCTTCCGCCGTGTCTCACATCCACCATGCTGCTACCCATGGTTTGGTTTTACAGGCCTATGTGGCATGTAAGTTTTGCAGATAAAGAGAGAGAAAGAGAAACAGAAGGAAGGAGGGTGAGAGAGCCAGAAGGAAGGAGAGAGAGTGCCAGATGAAAGGAGAGAGAGCCTGAAGGAAGGAGAGAGAGACAGACATGTAGAGGCAGACGAGGAGGTAAATAGGGGGAAGTTTATATAGTAGGTAAGTTTTAACTTAGTATAAGTCCACATGTCCCATCCTAGATTATCGTTTAAAGGAGTGGAGCGTGGAAGGGTTTTAATTTTATCTATTTATATACAGAGAGGAGAGAGAAAGAAAGGGTCAAGAAGTCAGCAGCGGGGCATTTGGTTTTTACAGACTAACTTTTGGTATAGGATAGGCCCCAAGACAAATTTTAAGTTATATTATCATGTTAAAAGCAATTGGTCAAATATTAGAATAAGCATTTGAAAATATACATACAAAACAAAATTAATCTGATAGTACAGCTTTAAAATTAATTTAACACAATTAAATAGTTTACCATATATATGCTTCGCGATTTTCAGTCAAAATTTCGTCCGTCTTTGCTTTGTGAAAATAATACAAGTTCTGAAATTTTTATAATGAATTAAAGAGATACTTGGGAAGGGCAGAGTAGGGGGGGGCGGGGAGGCAGAAAGAGAGAGACAGAGAAGGAAAGGGTAAAAAAGTCAGTGGCAGGGCATTGGATTTTTTTCTTTACAAGGTGTGTGTGTGTGTATGCAGCTCCCATCTAGTTTATTCTCTAGTCGCTTCATTAGGGTCCAGGTGGTGCAAAATGCTGCAGGTGATCCTGAACAAGACGTGGAAACAACACCCCAGCTATACAGCCACCTGCCACATATCACCCAAACCATCCGGGTAAGATGGACAAGACACGCGGGACACTGCTGGAGAAACAAGGATGGACTCATAAGCAACATCCTCCTGTGGAAGCCAGAACGTGGGCACGCCAGTGTGGGCCAACCAGCAAAGACGTACATTGATCTGCTCTGTGCGGATACAGGATGCTGCATAGAGGACCTCTCAAGAATGATGAGCGATAGGGACGGATGGAGGGAGATTGTCATGGATATCCGTGCTAACAGCGTGACATGATGATGATATGTATATATATGTATATGTCTGTGTGTGTATGTGTGTGTGAAATAAATTCAACAAATGAATCAGAATAATTAAATAATTCTTTAACAAAAATATAATTTTCTTCTTAACCAAAAGTACAAGATTTTATCATTTCTCGTGGAAAATTCCGCAATGAAAACATAATTTTTTTCTTTGGCATCTATCTATTTCATGAGATAATGGTAGGATCTTGTCTGGCCAAGATCAGTCTTGTTGAGAGAAGTGTATGAAACAAAGTGTAGGTTGAATGACTAAGTTTGTTGTCTTTGCTTCCTGCAACATTCAGTTGTTAATTGCCTTTTTCTTGCACACCAATCTCTGTGCATGTTGTGATGCCAGCTACTATTGTCATTTGCAGTCAATTTCAACAATCTGGGTTGTGATATCTGTGAGTTTCAGGTCATGCTTGCAGGTATGCTTAAAGTGCAGAGATGGGTGGCCTGATGGTTAGTGTCCTGTGAACAACTCACTGAACATCATTTTTTATCTGACCATACTGCCTATGCTATCTTATATTATAGCCATTGCAGGTCAACACGGAACAGAGGTAGAGGTGCATCCTCACAGAATAAGCTTGCTCTAGGACAATGACATTGGTGACATTGTCTTCCCAAGTGATCCATTGAGGATCCATTGCAGGCAGTGAAGATATAAGTTTTCCAGACAGTTCTCATGCTTGGTGTAGATCATCCAGGATTTAAATTTCAATGCTGGAGAGTATAGGATTATCACTCATTTCTGCCAAAGAATATCAGCTAATGACTGCTACATGGCATTGCCAAAACATTATATGAGAGGAGAGAACGAAAATGTCACCCTCTTTACCTACAGAATTCTTTTAGAAACAAGACATTGAACTTCATGCTGCATTGAACACAACACAACAAAATAATACACAGCATATTTGCTTACACACAGGTATATTTCATTCCACACAACCAATAACTAAGGAACACTTCTCAAAAATGTGAGTCTCTCACAAACTTTCATATCACCGAGGAAATTTACATACATATAAGTAAGATAAGGTAATTTCTGCATACACTTATTTCTTTTGTAATTTTTCTATTTAGTTTGCTTGGGCAATAAAACACATTGTTGCTAATTGTATTTAATTGTTCTTATATTTATTCTTGAAAGGAAAAAATGAATGAATATTCCTCTATAAGAGTTTCATGAGAGATAATATCTAATAATATCTGTTTTAATTGTATAAGGTTCCATTAGAAATGATATAATTCTGGTATCTTTGATTCAAAAGAAAATTAACTTTTTATACTTTATTTGTTTTTTTTTTCTAAAATTTTGAGTAAAAAATATTAAAAAATATTAAAAAGAATGATAGATACTAGCAGGACAAAAAAAAACGAGACATTCTCCTTTGAGATTGTACATCTGAAGGAGTTTGGGAAATAGACTGACCAAAATGTTGCAGTCAAAAAGATAAAGGAGAACACCAATACTCCACCATGAAATTAGTCAAGGACAAGATCACATTCTATTCAAATATCAAATCAAATCTTTGCATCTCAAGAAAACTAATTTAAATTGGATATTTAATTAAATTTGAAAACAACAGTTGAAATATAAGATAACTTTTCCAGACAATTTATTTCCCATAGACTTCATCTAATAAATTATCTGTCTATATAATGAACAGGGTGACCTTTTCTGTTTGTTGTTTCTTTCTTTGATCTGTTTGTAGATTCTTTTAGGATGAGGGTGTAGTATATGTGCATCTAGTCATAAAATATTCCTGCTTTAGTTTGGAGTGTAGTATCTATATCCATAAAAATCATATAAAATGTATATTGTAATATTTAAAAAAAAAAAAAGGCATAAAAATTTAATTTAAAATTAAGTAATTCAAATAATCAACTGTATATTTGTTTCTATATTTATTTTTGAAAAAGTATTACATTTTATACTTTTAAAAAAATAAATGTTTTTATTTTCATATTTGATATCTTATAGCTTTTATGATAACCACTGGATTTTCACAGATGCAGATACTATACTCTGATCCTAAGCAAAAGTGATATTTTGATCCTAAGCTAAGGGAAAATATACTACATTCTGGTCTTATGCCGAAATGTTGATCAGTATGTAAATAATCCCATAACTTTAGACAGGAACTTGTTTTGACTAAAACTCAGATGAGAATATTTACCTTGGCTTATAATAAAATTATTGAAATATAATATTATCGTGAGAATGCTTAGCTATGATGCTAACATTAAATTTTCTAGTGTTTCCACCTGATTGACAAATGGAGTATAGATTTTGACATTGTCAGAAAGATTTTCCTGTTAACCTTTTGAAAATTGCCAAGCTGAGGTCTTAATTGATAAAGATTTTGTTTTCTTTTAATTTCCTCATCAGTTTTCTCTTTTTCTCATTATAATTTCCTAGTCAACAGATCACTTTGCTTGATAAATCTCAATGTTGAACATTTGCCAAGCATCTGCTTCATTGAAAGTTAGAAATAAGTAATAATAGTTGATCAATAGTTTGAGGAGAACCTGGATTTAAGATCTAGAAAAGTGAGGAAGCTCATGGGTGTAAAAAAAAAAGAAAAAAAAAGAAGCAAGAACAAATTCAAGGAAAAAAATGAGTGTTTTACTCATTTCTTTCCTTGAATTATATATATATATATATATATATATATATATATATATATATATACACTAGCAAATGTACCCGGTCTATGAGCGGATGAAAACATTTTTAGGAACACCAGGGAGTGTTCCTAAAAAGGGTATGACATTAAAGTGCATCTAATGGTGAAGTTCTAATTCTGGAGCTCTGGGAAGTGCAGAATATTCCTTCATTGCCATTTTGATCCAGAGTTGTAGTACCTGTTGGGAACCCATCTATGGGTTGAATAGATTAAAAAATGAGTTTTCATTCGAATGAAAATTATTCGTTTATTGGATATTTAATGTTAAACAAAGCTAACAGTTTGTGTATTATAATATTAGTTTATTTTAGGAATAGTCTCTTTTTGATGCTTACATTTTTTAAATATTAATAGCATCCCATTTGGTGTAAGGGTTTGCAAGTTAGACTTACTGAATAGTGATTTTAATACTCGCTAGATGACCTTTACTTTCGACCTTGTACCATATCCTACCTGTAACGAACAGGTTGGGTAAAGAAAATGAGGTCCCATCATTGTGTAATGGTTCGCAAGGTAGTCTCGTAAATCAATTACTACTGAATAGTGAGTTCAATCTTGCTGGATGTCACATACTTACAGAATTGTGTCTAATAATATTGACATTTTTTAGCAGAATTTACAATTCATGTTTTTTTTTTTTTGTTTTTTTTTACTAAAAAAGTCCCGTATAGAAACTTATAAAAATATTCTGATATAATTTTTCAGACTCTTATTTTTATAGAAAAAAATTGTTTTTTATCTGTTCATTTTTTTTTTTTTTTCAGATTTCATAAAATAAAATAGGGGAGGAGCTCCTAAAAATATTTCCCCTAATTTATTTTAAGAAAAAACTATTTCAAACATATTTTCATCAACAGATGAATAATTACCGAAAAATTTTGTGAAAATTTGACTATTAGTTGATTTTTCATAGAATTTTAGTCATAGCCGTTAGTCATAACTTGTTTTTGGCTATTGTAAATTTCAATTGATTTAACGGTAAACATTGATTTCGTTCATAATTTTTAAAAAATCATCAGGAGTTGTTTTAATGTTTCTTCTTTTTGAATGGTTCAAAAATGTTGAAGATAATATTAAGCTTTATTTAAGTTTCATTGTGTTAAATATAAATCCAGTTAGCAAGTTGAAAATAATAATAGTATGTTTTTTTTTTATATCCCCTTTTTTTTAAGTGCTAATAATTTAGCTTACAAGATTGAGAATAATATTTTAACTTTTTCGTACACAAGACAATTTTAAATTCAGTTTTTAATTGCTTGTTGAGTTAGAAATAAAGTGTAATATTGTAATTTATTTGTTTCTTTAAGCAACAAAAGTAACAAAGAAGACAACTAAACATTATATTTCACGTTTTAATCTAAATTTTGTTATTCTTCTTTCAAAAACGTTTTGAGTTTCACTGGATTATATTTAATCATATTTCATTCTAAGAAATATGAAGATAATATATGTGGGTATCCACTTTTCTTCATATCCCTTTTTTTTTTTAATCGCTTGAATGATTTTTTTCTAAAACTTTTTCGTGCTCAAGACAATTTTAAATTCAGTTTTTGTAATTGCTAATAACTAAACATTAACTTATTTGTAGGTAGAATATTTCGCATATTAATTCAAATTTAATTTGCTGATTAAAAATGGATATATTTTATTCTAAGTATTCATAAAAAATATTGATAAAAAGGTTTTCATTTTTCTTTTTTTACATTTAAAAAGATACACTTGGTTTGAAAAGTTGTTTTTTTTAGTTCTCAGAAAAAAAAAAAAAAAAAAAAATTAACAGTTCGTACTGTTCAAAACAATTGCATTCAACACTGTTGACTTATTAGTAGAAATAGAGCTTATACTTTGAATGACAGGCAAGCTGCTACTGCTGGCATATCTGCAAGAGCAACTAAGCGATAGTTTCCGAAAATCGTTTGATTTTTGTTTGATTAATTAATTATATCCTTAAATCAGTAAAAATCAATAACCAAATTTGGTGTGTTTCTAAGTTAGAAAGATATTAATCTATATGCAAGATTTTGAATCTGGGTGACTCCTTTTTTCTGAATTATAGGTCAACACGTACATACCAAAAACTTGCTTTATATATATATATATATATATATATAGAGAGAGAGAGAGAGAGAGAGAGATCATTTGGTTATTTTATATTTTACATGTATATAGTGCATTGTCAAACAGAATATTTAATACTGCTTGAGAAATTTAATTTGTTGACCTTTAGATAAACTTGAACACTGATCAATAGATATAAAAGCAAATCTGTTACCCTTGACTAACCAGCATGTTTATTTGATGGATAGATAGGTAGATAGATGATACATTTTGATAGGCTGTGATCAACAGGTATAGAAGTTTCAATTTAGATATTTGCAAAATATAGGTTCTGCAAATTGTACAAGTATGCAAATGTACAGGGTGCTAGGATGGTAGGAGGATCATGTTCTATCAATCTTCTAAATTGGGAGTGCCTACTTGTCTTGAAAACCAATCTGACTTTCAGATAGGATTAAACATCAATCACAAGTCTCAGAAACAAACATCACTATTTCAGCCATCAAATAAATAGATAAGATAGATTGAAATAGACTGGAATAAATTGATAGATTGATAGATAGACAGAATGGAAAATACTGGGAGAGAGGGGTGGATAGATGGATAGATAGACAGATAGAAGGGAATAGACTGGAATAGATAGATAGCTAGATAGTCTGATAAAAAATTTACTAAATGAAGATCATTTATTGTTGAACCAATAACATTAATTTATGTACAGATAAGAATGTGTAAAATGATAGAGATATGCATAGAACAAAAAAGAAAGAAATATGTAACATAAATATTATTTAAAATAAAGTTTTACAGTGAATGTAAAGATTGATTTATTGATCAAGACATATCAGTTATGTATGAACAGACATATCCACACACACACCCACATTCACAGATATGGATGCATTTCTAGATATGTCGATATAATTTCTTATAGGTATATTGAAGAATATATGTAAGAGTGACTAGGAATGTAAATAGATTAGTCAATCAACAAATATTACATGAATATAGATACAAACAAAAAGGTATACATGTACCTACTTATGCATGTATCTATTTTTCTCTATAAGTATATATGTAAACATACACACATATACACATGTGCATGTACATTTAAACAGTATTTCCCATGAATAGGTAAACCTCCAACATTTTTTATTTATAAATTGATAATTCTTTTTCTTAATTAAAGATACCAGGATATTTTTCTAGTGGAACAGTATTAAAACTAATGATATAAATGTGTAGCAATTAAAAAATAAGTGCATCCTTTATATGTATTTATGGAATTTTATTTTTGGTTACAGACTTTTAATGCTGCAGATTTTGGGAATTAATAATAATAATAATTAATATTCAATAATATATATTTTGATTGAATAATATTCCATTAGAAATGATAAAATCCTGGTACCTTTGGTTTAGAAGAAAATGAACTTTTTAGACAAAATTATTAGGGGTGTACATATTTATGGGCAATATTGCATGTGTGTGAAGAAAGAATATAGAAAAAGAGATTCATTTTGCCGTAGACACTGCTTACTTACATAAAGAAAAAAATCAAAGGATGCTACAAAAACAAATTGACTCTAAATTAGTAGATTCATAAAAAATATCCATGTTTGATTTTTTAATGAACTGTAGACACAAAAGGAACAATTTACAGAAAGCATTGTAAAAAAATGAGGAAGTCAAGACAAAAATTCTTGCACTTTTTGTCTTGTGATGCTTTTTTGATTCCAAACAACTAAAAAAACAAGTGATTAAACTTACATACATGTCACCCATGTTTGACTCATAATTATTCCAAGGTGAATGTTTTTAATAAAAAGATTCCTTGACGAATGTTTCTTTTTTGTTGCTTCTTTTTTTTTTTTCTTTTCTTTTCAAATTGTATTTTCCAAATGCTTGACTGAAAAGTAATGAGTTTTCTCTCTTGTTACATTATAAGGTGTTAAAAAAAACACCTTTACTTAAGTTTTTTTGTTTTCTATTTTTGTATACTTTTCTTCCTAAGTTCTGATTTTTATATCCAATGAAGAAATATGAAATTTTTTTATATCATCTGCAACCTTTCATTTTTCTTATTTTTTTCTTGTTTGTGCTTGTGTTTGTGTTTGCATTTGCATTTGTGTGTGTGTGTGTGTGTGTGTATGTGTGTGTGTGTGTGTATGTGTGTGTGTGTGTGTGGGTGTGTGTGTTTATGGGACAAAATTTCAAAAAAGCTTATAAATAAAATTAAAGAGTTACTATTTCTAAATGTTTGTTTTAATTTTAAAAGTGGTCTGAATTTGAAAAATAGATAAAAACAAAATATAATCTAAAATGAGAAGAAAAAAACAAAACAAACAATTTCCAACCAAAATTATTTTAGTTTTCTTTGAAATTATCTTTTAGTTTTCATCTTGTAAATCTTGGCTTGTTCTTTTTTTTTCTTTCTTTTTTTAATCTCCCACTCTCTTTTCTTTTTTTTAATTCAAAAGATAAAGACACACAGAAGAATTAAAAAATGAAAAAAGTGAGAAAATAAAGGAATTGTTTGTTTTTTTAAGACAGAAAAATATTACAAGTGGGAGACGAATATGATCAAGTCAGAGTTAAGAAGAGGTTAGAGAGACAAAAAGTTCTTTGGATAAACCAGGAAGAAAAGTGAAGTAGGCAACTGAAAGGAAGTTGTTAATGTCAAAAATAGAATGGTGCAACTTATATCCAAAGCTCTCATCAAAAAACGAATCTCAAGTGTGAGACAATCACCTTATTTCATGGATGACCAATTATTCTTGTGCCTGGGAACTGCATAATCGAATGGCTAACACCAACAGTACTGATAATTCTACTCCTGCTGCTGCAGCTACTGCTTTTACTACTGCACTTGATGCTACAACTGACTTTGTCTAATAGTATAAGATTCAGCTGTTAATGCTCCTGCTACACTTCTGTCTGTTCATTGTACTAAAAGCTTGTTATTGTTACTGCAGTTATGAACCATTCTTGCTATCAATACCTCCACAACTTGTCATTGATCATCTTATATATAATATGTGAAGCATAGGTGAAATGTAAATACACTAACATATGCTTATTCTGTTTTCCTTTTAGATAATCATAATAAATAACAATAAAAAAAAATTGACACTCTGTAAGTTTCTGTATAAGCTTGCTTTCAAAATCTCATAAAAAGCTGTTATATCATAAGTATACAACAAAAACGTGTATTCATATATTTATGATAACATGAGCTGAAGTACTTGTCCATAACAAATAGGTGATCAAGACTTGAATATTTTCTACATATGTAACAAATAAAATCTATTTATATATCTATGATAATACTAATTGAAGTAGCCATTTATAACAGGTAAGAGGTCAAAACTTGAGTCTTTTGTACATGCATAACAAAAGAAAATCTATTTATATATCTATAACAATACTAGCTGAGGTACTTGTCTGTACAAGGTTATTATTTGAATTGAAAGTTGTTATGACAATAAAATGATTCCTTAATACTGATAAAAATTTTTTTTAGATAAAAACCTTTTCTTTCGTGCAATGATTATGCATATAAAATTTGGTAGCTCCACATGTAACTGTTTGGTCATCTACAGAGGATATACAAACAAAATCTTCTTAATTATTGATATAAATTAACAATATATATGGCATTGTTAGGTACTTGTACATTTTCCCATAGATAAAATAGTCAATGTTTGAACTCAATCAAATCCACAATCTCAAATGCAGACGTTCAAGGTAAGCAGGTAAACAAGGCATATCACTTGCTTTTTCAAGGTAAATTTTATAACATTATATGTGATGTTTGATGGTGGATTGTCTCTTTGAAAATTTCTGATCTCGTTTTCTTTGAGTACTTTGAGTGGTAACTTCTTACAAGTGTTGATTGAAAAGTTTATCGGCTGATAAAGATACTCCTATGAAATGTAACCAAATGAGGGTTGTTTTTCAACATAGTCCTCTTGTGATCCACACACTTCCATCAGTGTTGCAGTGCTTGGATACCATTGGTAAAAAAGTCATCAACAGCAGATATAATGTCAGCAGACGAACTTTTCAGCCTAGGAATTTTTCAGCCCACCTTCATATAACTTGCCTATTAAATGGATATCTGATGAGACTTAATGCCAAAAATTACATAAATGTCATTTTAAAATTCATTATCCATGAACACACGAACAGAATTGTAATAAATAATGGATAGTAACTTTTTCTATTTGTTTCTTTGTTTATTCATCTGTAATTTTAGCTAGAATAAGAGTGTAGTATCTGCGCACCCTCCCTTGTTCCAAAGTGTCACTCCTCTGTCACTTCTGCTGATAATCAGTGTAGTATACATGTTGAGATCTAATTGAATATATCATACATACAAAAATCAAAATTGAAATAATCAACTATATATTTTTATGTGTACTTTTTCTTACTTTGTATTTAACTCTATATTTTATATCTTATAATGTTTAAAAAATAACAGTGGGATTTCCAGTTACAGATACTACACTCAGGACTTGGGCAGGAGTGTTGAGGAGTGACACTCTAATCCTAGGTAGAGTGCAGACACTGCACTTTGATCTTAGGAGAAGTATCAATCTATATATAAATGAACCTATTATTTTTTCCATGTCAAATCATCCAGGCCATGTCACCCACCCTCTTCAGTTTTTCTGAAATTTTGTCTAGATCTGGACTATGTTAAAGTAAAACAATCCCCAAAATTTGAGCATCCAATTCTAAAAATTGACCAAGTTATGTAGATTTGGGGATTGTTTTACTTTAACCTAGTCCAGATCTGAACAAAATTTCAGAAAAAATTGAAGGGGGTGGGGGTGACAATTTTACTTTTTTCTGGATGATTTGATATGGAAGCAGGGAGTTGCTTGTATTTATTTATTTTCAGTATTTGACTAAAAGAAAAGTTTTATATAATAATCTATAAATTACTATCATTAGACTCTAACTAGAAAAGAATATGTGCCCTCCTTGTGTGAGCATTCAAGTTTTAATGTAATAAAATATTATACTGAATTAGAATGACTAACAAAACTAATTAAGAATGGATCTAAAAAGATTACACTTATTTTAATTATAACTGATTTCTATATAAAATTATAAAAAGGAGTTCTTTTAATAGGTTTTTATAATAAAGAATAGCATTTAAAATTACTTAAAAATTAAATTATTATGTTAAATTTATTTGAAATAGTGGGGGTATAATCGAAAAATAAGAACAGCTTGGACACTAGATCTTCCCATCACTCCTAGCATTCATTGCTAAATTTTCCTTATTTAACTAAATTAAACAGTAAAGAATAAAATTACAGTTATTTCTTTATGTTAATAGATTTATTTTATAATTTATTGATGGGATTATTTATCATATTTATTGAAATAAACCAAATGATAAGTCAAACAAACTACACAACTTATTCAACAAAAGTACAATAAAACTTAGTTATAGCTGCATGGAAAACATGCTATAAATAAAAAAGCACAATAACAAAATATATAACACACCAGAAGCAACAAAAAATCCACCTGTAATTGCAAAAACAAACACAAATGTACTTTAAACAAAAATTGTTTCCAAACTAAAGTAGTATACCAAGCCACAGAAATATCAAAATAAAATACTGAAAAAATATACATTAGTGTAAGTGAAGGCACCTGGAAAAAAAAAGCTATGCACACATTCTTTCAACAATAAAAAATATGAACACAGCACAACATGATCAAAACACATTTGGGAAACTCCTGTATTTGTCTCAAGGAAAAGATCATGTCTGTGGTTTCCTGATTTTCACGGAACCCACACTCTACCTCAGGTAGGAGTTTCTCCACTATGATTGATAGTCTGTTGAGCAATATGTGGGTGAACACTTTTCCTGGTATGGACAAAAGTGAAATCCCACAGTAGTTGCCACAGGCTCATCTGTCTCCCTTCTTGAAGATGGTGACTAGTTGGGCATCCCTCCCATTTGCAGAGACTTTCTAGCTTTTCCAGACATCCTTCACGATGGTGTAGAGCAACTCAGTGAGTTGACTACCTCCTCTCTTTATGACTTCTGGATGCAGTCCGTCTGCACCAGGGGACTTTCCATTGCGGTGCATGGAGATTACCTTTCTCACCTCATCCATGTCTGGACATTTATGTCAATAGGCTATATAATGGCAGTCACTCTAATGGTGGATGATCGTTGTATATGTAGTCTGTTGCCAACTAACTTTCTAACAGATACTCTGGCAGAAAATAAGTACCAAAAATCTGAAAATTAAATGTAAAAGAAAAACTAAAAAACATGTTTGGAGATTTTTCTTTTTACTCTGTTGTTTATGTATATAATTGCCTTTTAGACAAGCAATGAAAAAATTATACATCAATACTTGTTCTGTTTAAAAGGATGGGGCCTTAACTTTTCAATTGAGTTTTCTCCAAAAATTTTGAGATAACAATGCTAAAGTAGGTTTGTTATTAAATAATATTTGTTTTTAGAATCTAAAAATATGAAATTTGAAACTTAAAATTAGGAGTTTCATATTTTAAATGAATTTTATGTATTAATTATGCATATAAATTGTTTTCTCAAGACGTCTATGGGTGGAGCAAATGGTAATATCTATTTTAAAGAATTTTGATTTATTTCCATTTAATCAGTTTAATTGAAATGATTCAGTAATTCAAAAGAAAGAATTTGTTGATTAATAAGTCAACACTGAAAATGTTATTAAAATCTGATAAATCCTTGATTTTTGATTATTTTTTGTTTATCAATCGGGGTTAAAAAATTATCACTTACGACCTCCTGTAGATGGGGGCATATCATGTTAAACTTCTTTCTCTACAAAATGTAATGTAAACTTAATGTAAACAAGGTTAATGCACTGCGTGTTTGTAATGAAAAAAATAATATTATGTTTTAATAAATATCAACAAGTTAGTAATTTTTCTGTATATAGAGTATTTAATGTTTTTTGTTATTGATTTCTAAGAAGAAACCGTTATAATTTTTAAAATCTTAGATAATTTAGGTTGTTTTGTCCGTAAATTACTTCACACAAAGCGCTTTTAAAAAAAAAAAATTTTTTTTTACTGATGCTCATTATGTTACTACTTTTCAACTTAAACAAAAATTTGCCCTTAAATAATTGATTTAATCAATTTTAATTCATTTTGAAAATGAAAATGAACCAACATTTTAGCAGATCCTACTGTTTTAAAATTTAAGCACACCAGTTTTGGGCATCCCTAACTTATACTAATAAATTCTTTTTTTTATTTCAATTGCCATTTACATTTAATTCCATTTAAATCTATTTACATTTTTTAAAAATTATCCAGCCATATTTCTTTATCAAATTAGCTTAATCTTAATCTGTTACAATGTCATAAGAACAAGTTCCTTTTCTTTTTGGTGCTTCTGCAGGACAGGGCGGACCTAATCCCTGACAGTAACTATTTTATCCGTATTACTTCTTCCTGTTTTAGGGCACACTGTTTTTTGTGAAAAATCATAGCTAGGTCAGCTTTGATTTTTCTATTCCCACCCCAAAACCCTATAAGCCAGGAACACTTTTTAAAGAAAAATCATAGCTGACACTTTCCCTAACCCCAAAACCCTAAAACCCAGGAACACTGTTTTTTTAAGTAAAATCATAGATGAAGCCAACTTTTCTTTATTTTCTTCCAGTAATTTTTTATAGTCTGCTGTAAATAAAAAAATTTTGAATACATAAAAATTCAGAAAATATGTCTGATTTAACATGTGTATTAAACTTACTTTTTTTTCTAAATAGACTAAATGAATCTTTAATTAAAAATATTTCATGTTAGGCAATAATAGTTGCTGAGTCTTTCTAGAAATTTAAAAATCATGGATTTTTATTCAAATAATCAATCAAATAATGATCAAATGTTCTTAAGTGAAGAAAAGTGATATATCCGGGAAAGGGATATATTCTGAAGTTCGTAGTTGGTATATTATCACAGTAGTAATTGGTACATCAGTTGGTCAAGGTGTCGTCTAGCGAGTAAAGTTAGCTTGTCAGCATAAGGTCTGGTCAATCGAGTAAGTGTGGGTTGTCGGTTTAAGGCACTTGGACCAACACAGTGTTGACTATTTATACACAACACTAGATTATAGTAAGGGGGGTACCAAGGTATTTACATATTCATTATATCAAAAAGTTTTTTTCAAGTTCTTATTTAAATGAAGCAAACTACTCATTATTGTGGAGATAGAGGACGTCCATTTAGAGGGACACCGGTAGCAAAGCACCGGTAACTCGGGTGATCCTATAAATAGCGAACCCCTCGTTTGTAGTGGTCTCATTCTGGCCAACAATATAATTATAAAATAATTCATTGTTGAATAAAATGCTGAAAATTTCATTCAATTTGGAAAATTTCTTGAATTTTGGTAATCTATATATCTTAGTTTTTCTTAACTAAAGAAGAGAATTAGTTCAAATCAACTAGTAGATAAATTGTCTGTATCTCTCTTTCAATAAATTCAAATAAATTAAGCTGCAAATTAATTGCAGAAAGTTACCAGTTTTATAATGCTAAACAAGAGGAGGGTGAGCCCATTTCTAATTTCTTTGTTCACCATAAACATTTATTTTCTACATGCGAATTTGAGACATTTTTAAAAGGAGCATTATGTGACAAATTTGTGTGTGGGCTAAGTAATGAGAATAAACAAGAAAGATTGTTGTCCGAGGATATATCGCTTGAAGAAGTTTTTAAAATGGCTCAGGCCATGGAATTTGGAGACTGCCAATGTGGTTTATATAAAGAACAAAGGACTTACATAAAATGTGTCATGGCAAAACAGAGTTCAGCTGAGATATAAAAGAAGAAAAGGTTGTGTTTTGGGTGGAAAATGGCACAAGAGTTTTATACAGTGTCCAGAATAGGGAAAATTTGTTTCAAATATCAAAAGAAGAATTATTTTTTGAGACAGTACAAACACAGACAACGGGAAAGCCATGTAAGAGCTAGACACTTAGGATATACCTTTATATATCACTAGATCCAGTACCCTTAAACCATACGAGTGTAAATAGGGGTGGGCAAATGAATACTTTTTTCCCAGAAATTGAATAAGACTAGTGTTTTCTATGACCATTTTTGCTGCTAATTACGATTCTGTTGAGATAATTGACCTAGGATGTCATTTTAGGTTGGTTCCATGGGGATTTTCAAAATGGCAGCTGGAAATCCTTGTTTTTGCTAAAGAAAAGGACAATATATGGCTTAATAATGGTGTAATATGTCTAATCATAGGTTTTCTTAGTCACAAAATATGAAAATACATTCATTTTATTGATTTAACCAGCTCTAATTTCTTTATCATGTAAAAAGATGAAAATTATAATAAGATTAGTGACGTTTTTGCCCAGAGATATCACCAATTACACATGAAGTTTGCAATAGTTAACTTCGAGACATAAGAAATTTCTATATAAGTTAGTCACTTGACACACAGTTTTGTCCTGATTTGGTTATCAAATCTAGCAAACTGGGGCTCATCTTAATTTTGTGAGAGGTGCATACTGTAGTGCCTCTCTGTCACCATTATCATCTTGCTAGAAGTGTTCTAACTCCAAAAATTTTTTTTCTTAACAGCATCAATAACTTTCACCATTACTGCAGCTTCCAGCTTTTCAATCCCATTTGGTTCACCCTCTTGTTTTATATCCTTTAATTTCTTGAGAAAAATCAATTTGTGTTCAAAGAAAACTTTCATCCCAGTCTAATTTCTGTCAAGTGGCACATCACTGGTGGCTATTTCATCAATCCCCAAAAAGTGCATCAGAGGGAATATGATGATGTCTCCCATCGTCCTGTAGATTTCTGGGCACAGGACAAACCACTCATTCTGAATGTATGTAGATATGGCAAGCACTAACTTGTTGCTGTTGATACCAATTCTGTCATCAAAGAAAACTTGTATATGCTTCTGATGTGCCACAAATAACATTGCCAAGTCTGCAATACATCTGTTTGATACAAAACTTTTGATTCCCTCATGTTGAAAATTGTTTCTTTCCATCCACTGTCTATAATCATTGTAAAATGAAACAGGGTGTGCTGCATGAATTAAGGAAAGTGATTTAGCAATAGAAATAAGTTCAATAAACAGAAGTTCCAGAGGAATTGAAGGCTTACTCTCACCAGCCGTGACCAATAATAATTTTTGAATCCTAATCTTCTTCTCAGTGTTTTTGTAAATTTTGCCAATGGCAGGGTTCACACACAATATGAGCACAACATTTTACTTGCTTATCATGGTCTACTCCCAGGTTATCAAGAAAGACTTTGCAGTCAGCTGCTTGATTAGACATCCAAAATTCAATTTGACTTTTAAGCCCATTAACAGAGCAACTAGCAAGTACCACTTCAGTTTGTAATCATAAGCTTTGGTCCCGTCATCAGTTGATTCTTACTATAGCCAGTTGTGAGTGACATTTCTTGCACCAGAATTTTGTGTTATTTCTATATGGACCATTTTGGCATCATAGTGACGATGGACAGCAGCCTTTATTGTGTCATCAAGCCCTGTTGTAATGACTTTGACCTGCTTGTTGCACAAATGTTGTGCAACATGTTCAAGGTTCAGGTAAGATGCATCTTTCAGATAATGCATGATTTTTTGACAACTGGGAAACATATAGATCAGACCTCTATGAATATCAATGTCTTAGATCTCAAATTCTTCATCCCTGCTGTCACTACTACACAGTTTGTGATCTGATTCCCTGCCTACATTTATGTCGTCATGAATAAATGTCCACCATTAACCAAATATCATATTGGCTACATTGGCAAATATTCTGCAAACTTCATTTGGGGAAGCTGTGAATTCTGACAAACATTGGACCAAACAACAAATTACTGGCTCATTGAATAGTCTGTGTCCATTCCTAACCTTCACATCCAGGGAATGCAAGGGCCCAACTGGTGGCGGTGTCATTTTCGCCAATCTGCAGAGAACAAAATTTTCTATCCATAAATAGTTCTTTTTTATGTAGTTTGCTCACTGTCCTGTAAATTACATCTAATTTCACAGTTTTCATCAAAAACAGATACCAATCATTATCAATTGATCTAGTTCTTACTGTTATTTTTTCTTTTCCTCTGTTACAAGACACTTCTTCTTTGCAGAACATTCTCGTCTTCATCCTTATCTAATCTTTAGGAACTGTGTTGGTGAAAACTGCTTTGTAAGCTCTGAAACAGTTCTCTTCATAAATGCCTGATTGCCAGGTGTCATTTTGATACTAAAGTGTTCTTCCTATGGATTTGATAGGATGGATCCTTATAACAAATATCATAGGCATATTAAGTAAGAGCTGCATTGAATTCCAATGCTTTAGCATACCAAACCTAGCTTTTTGGATTTAGCACTGCTGTTTTAAGCTTTTAAGCTTTCTGTAAAACATTGAACCATTCATAATCATCTTTCTCTCTTGTAGCAACTGTCTTTTCATTTAGTGGGTACACATTTTTGCCTATCCAGTCAGGCCATAGTTCATTTGCAACAATATTACTGGTTTGATCCCTGCTCAATCAGTGTTTCCCCTTCAGTCATTTACATAAATACAGCATACACTACAGACCCAGGAAATAATTTTCATGTAGGTTTGAATTCCTTAATCTCCGTGTATGTAGAGCCAAAACGTTCATTTATGCTTTCACTTCTTCATTTTCTTTCTGCCATTTTAGACTTGATTACTACATTAGGGAACTGGATCACATTCATTGTATGACTCTGGCTATGTCCTATCTGGCTTTCTCATACATGAACTGATATAAAAAAAACATATGAAAATGAATATTTGAAATTTATGATCCTCCAATACAAAATAGCATAAAAAGCTGGACATAATTGAATAATTTTCACTTAGAATTATGTACAAATTTTATTTGTTTACGAAATGTTAAGTTAAGTTTCTACATAAAAGTTATTTAACTACCTTGTATTTTTAAGTTATGTCTAGTTTTTGGTAAAAGGCTAAGACTTTTGAAATTTTATTATTGTTATTATTGTATAAATTTACTTTAATGATTATTTTTTAAAACTTTTATATTGTCGGAAAAAATGAAAAGATCTACTCACCTGCAATCTTTGGAGGGAAGAAAGCAGGAATAATGATTGAGTTGTGATTTCTACTTGTTGACGTTAACTTTTTTTTTGATTGGTTGATAAATACCTTGTCTCCAACTAGTTCCTCACAATTCGTAGAAGGTCTAGTTGGGTGGCAATGGAAGGTATTACGTTATTTACCATTTACTTTTTGACTAACACTACTATATCTAATGCGTCAATTTCTATATTACTTGCTTTCAAGGTCGCAACAAGGTTTCAAGGTCGCAACAAGGTTTGTTGCAAGTTTTCTCTAGTGGAGTTTGATCAAGTAGCCTATTTGCCTCACCGGTTGCGGGGCCTTGATTCTCCCCCCCCCCACTTAATTGACCTGGAATTTCACCAAATATTGCAACAAAGCCTTGTATCTTCTTTTTTTATTTTCGTTCTGATACCCCTTTTTTTGATGATGACAACTGACCAGGGATCAACTTTGGAGAATTTGTTGGATGTTGAGGAGTGGTATAAGAATATCATTAAGTTTACCTTGGAGAAGTTGGAAGGCAGGGAGGTACTGGATGCATGTGCTTGGAAAACACCTGAGTTAATGTGGACGGCTGGCTAGTGAAGGTGGATCAAGCACAGGAAGAATTGATATGATTGCCTCCCAGAGACAGTTTGGCCACTCATACCTACACGACCTGGTTGAGTTTAGGGAGGGAGTAACAAGGAGCTTTGAGGTGTTTGCCATGGAAGTTTACAGAGACACTTTTCCATCTCCTTCTCCTCTACAGGATACAACCCAACCCCTCCAGAATGCCTTTTCTTCGTCCAGGCCGACAGTCAAATGCCCCACCTATGATGGTCTGGATTCTGACAACAAATTTGCTTTACGAGACTTCCTAACCAGATTTGACTATTGTATATCTGGGTTGCGATCCAAAAGGGAGAAATTGACATATTTAAAGACTTACATCACTGGGTGTTCCTTTAAATTAATACACCATTTGGAAGAGACCTCTGACAATTATGAGATTGCCTTACAAATTTTAAAGGATAACTACTGGGATAAGGAAGCAATTAGGGAAGAGATATTCTTTAAGTTATTCCAACTTTCATCCCAAAACAATGATGATTTAGAGATGATTAAGGATTATTTATCCCAAATAAAATATGAATTGGCAGAGCTGGACAAAACATTAGGGTACCGGTTTCTTGAAAGAAGGTTCTGGGGGTGGAGCATTGGTGGCTCATATTATTTTTCGTAAATTACCTCACAGGCTTAAAGAAGAATTGGTGAGATCTGTGGGGACACCCTCTCTCCTGTTATGCATCACAATCCTCAAATCCTGGGAAGCTATACAACCGGAAAGAAACCTGAAGGTTACAATGTTTGCTGATTCTGGTAGAACCTCACAACTAGCAAGGATGGAGGAGGTGGTGACTCCAACCGTAGAGAACTTCCAGATCCAACAGCAGCAGAAGTCCTGCTACTTCTGTCTATGAGAAGGGCATGCGTCAAAGGAATGTAAGGATTACATCACCTTTCATCAGAGAAGGAGATGCTGCTAGGAGTTAGAGCTCTGTTACAGATGCACCTACTCCAATTATTTTGAAAGAAATTGCTCAAGGAGGAAAGGTTTCAGGCACCCTTGTGAGTGATGTTTCTCCTCTGACCATTCTACAGCCATGTGCCCTATGCCAGATCATCCAATAAGTGGTTGTATTAATGCAGGATTCAGTGACCATCAATGTATCCTTCCAATAACGACCATCACTCTACGATGAGGAGGCAAATCTGTCCAAGTAAGATGCCTGGTGGACACGGAAGTCAAAATTCCTATTTCAGCGGAAGGATTGTACACGATCTTCATTGCAATCCAAGGTCTGTTCGTAGTGTCCAGATGGAGATTGGCACGTTCCTGGGTAAGAAATACTGTCAGTTTAAACAAATTACGACAGTGGTACAATTTGCATCAGGATTGGAGTGGCAGCTACCGATCTTGGTCAATGAAAATCTGGAATTGCACCATAAGGTGAAACATCTGCCAGTGATTGTGGATAATCTCGAGGCGCTAAATTATAATTTGGATACAGATCTGGGGAGGAACACTGACATGATGTTGGGGGGATTGATAGGAATTGATCTTTTTCAATTCATAAAACCTATCAAGACAATTAAATGCATGAATGGAACAGCTTGGCTCACTCGGCAGGGTGGGATACCCTTTGGCAATCCAAGAAACTTTATGTATCCACATCAAATCAAGTCAGCCATCCAACTTAAGGAGTCAAATTATGCAGAGGTCTTGAAAACTATAGAATGTCCTGCTTCATTAGTCAATAGCATTCTTCATGCTAATCCTTCATATATTGATCCCTATGCAGAAGTTTTTGAGAATAGTGCTGTAGGACTCGAGTGGATATTCAGCCTCGAATCTTTGGGTGTTTCTGATGGAAATCTGACTACGATACTCGGAAGATGGAGGAATTTGTGACCAATATAGATTATAAGCATGGTTAATATTGGGTCAAATTACCTTGGCATGAGGATGAACTGGCTCGGGTAAATTCTAACCATCACGTAACCCTCAAAGTGTTGGATCGTGTAGTGAACAATTTGGAGAAGAAAGGGTTGTATGAAAATTACTTAGAAGTGTTTGCAGAGCAAGAAAGGGAGGGCATCATTGAGCCATTCTTTTGTCCACCAAGCCGGTACGGGGGACATGTTTGGATTCCTCATCGTCCAGTATTCAAGGATGAAACCACTACCACAACAAAAATATGACCAGTATTTAATTGTTCGCTCAAAGTTGGGGGAGGAGTGTCCCTAAATGAAGCAGCATATCCAGGTGTCAACTTAACTGGAGACATGCTGAATCTAATGCTTCTGTTCAGAACCAACAAATCTACCTTACTTGGGGACATCAGAAAGGCTTTTTTGATGATTAGATTGTCCAGAGAGTCTGATAAGAACAAATTTTGCTTCTTTTTGAAACAAGGCGAACATCTAGTTTGTTTCAGGTTTACTACGATCATCTTCGGTTTTAAGCCCCTTTATATTGAACTGTATTCTGAAGTTCCATGCTTCTAAGTATCCTACAGACGAATGCAGCAGAATGCTAAGCTCAAATTTTTATGTTGACAATCTCATCAAGACGAGCAATTCTGAGGGTGATCTGAAGAACCTATACCGTCAAGCTAGGGACAGACTGCAGATTCCATATCATTTGATAGACAAGGCTTAAAGATGTTGGTGTCGACTTATTCCTATTCTCGTATGCTTCTAAAAAAGACATACGGGTTCTCTGTATATGCTGTCGGGGGGGGTTCTCTTTAATATTTGCTAAGGCAAAGGTGACTCCTTTAAAAAGCAAGACCTTGCCAACTTTGAAACTTTTAGCCGTTTTTCTGGCTATAAAATGCCTTTCTAACATCTTAAAGACCTACCAGAAGATGAAATTTAGAAATTTGTATTTGGCAGTGGATGCCTAGATTGTTCTTTCCTGGTTACTTTCTAAACAGACAAATAATAAGAACATTTTTGTTAAACATCGCCTTAAAGATATTACGCAAATGGAGGAAGAAATACTTTCTACTTACGATCTGGCCATCAAATATAAGTATGTACCTTCCAGTCAAAATCCTGCTTACCTGATTACTAGGGGACTAACTACAGCTAAATTGAAAGAGAACATCACTTTTTTGGTGTTCTGGACCTAGCCGGTTGTCAGATGATACCCTTTGTTGGCCGGATAGCACGCTTAATTGTCTTAATTCTGACAACCAACGTATGGTTCGTACTGATCTTTTTTGTACCTCTGCTCAAGTAGATGTGGAGGCTATAGTCCCCTTTAACAGATTTTCAAGATTCAGTAAACTATTGAGAGTAGTTTCCTGTAATTATTTGTTCAAAACAATGCAAAGACAGGCATTCCCCATTGAACTGACGTTTTTACATGATCCTTCAGGTAAACCAATCCCTAAACAAGAGAATCAACTTTCCCTATTTTTAGACAAATTCGGAGTTATCCATTCCAGGAATAAGGAACTGTCATTTATGTCGAAGGTTTAATTCTTCATACCCTTCACCTAAGACGTCAAACCTACCTAAACATAGAGTTAATCTGGTATGACCCTTCCTTCACACAGGAGTGGATTACACTGGATATTTGTGGGTTTGCGTCTAGAACCAACAAACTAAGATGTACATACTGGTTTTCACTTGTATGGAAAAAACATTTAAAATAAAAACTAAAAAAATAATTTTGGAGATATTTTTTTTTACTCTTTTGGACAATTATTCATTAAAATTGGATAATTCCCTGATTTTTGGTAATTTTTTTTTTGTAAAATACAGATTTTACGTCATCTTTGGCAGCCATGTTTACGATATCTTTGAGCAAAATTGAACGAAAAAATTAAAAGTTTTTTATGTATTAAAAATAAATTACATGTGTAATATTACTTTACTTTTTTTTTTTTTTTTACTGATGTTACCACTTTTCAACTTACACAAAAAATTGACACTAAATAATCGATTTAATTAATTTTAATTCGTTTTTAAAATGAAAAGCAGATGATATTTTGGCAATGCATATTTTATGCTTATTATACTGGCCCAGTAAATATCTTTATTTTGAATGTAAGTAATGTTAAAAATAACAACAGATTTGACACAAAAGTTTATTTATATATGTAGTTCTCCATACTGGATCGGGTAAGTGTATAGCTGTAGCAAAAAAGTACAACCCTCATTTTTGTGTCTATTCTCAATAAAATCCAACTTATTTGGACAATTTTGGAAAACTTTAAATTGATGAAATAATATTATTCTGTGATTTTTTTCAACAATCCAGCTTGAGCTCAACGGGTGACCCAATGGTCACGTTTTTTTCTAGTATTAATATTAAATTTAACATTATTATTATATGTTATCATTAGCCACTCATAAAATACATATAAGCATCCATAAAATGCATACAGCCACTCATAAGATGCTTATATTGGCCCATAATCTTAGCAATAAAATTTTCCCTGGCAGTGGAGTTGGTAAATTTATACTGTAGTTGGCAATTGGTGACTCAGGTTCAAATCCTGGATGAGGGTGATATGTTTCCCTCTTATCCTAATGCCTTAGGGAAAGGCATGAATCCATCTGTTTTCTCCACACACAACTATGTAGTAGGGCAGATTGGATTTTTTTACCCATTAGCAACCATTCTAGGAGAAGAGAAACTCTGAATTCAAACCAACCATATCCTATTTAAAAATTTGACCTTGTGTCACATCTTGCCTGTAAGTAATACTTTAAAGCAATATTTCAAAGTCTTAGTAATTTTAGTTTTTGAAATAATATAATGAAATTTTCATGCATTATTGCTACCAACTAATTACTAACAATAGTCTTGTGGGAATATAAAACCAAAGATGACATTAGGATGCATGTATCTTTGAATAGTGCCATTACAATGAGAGTTTAGTATAAGTAATTTTAGTTGGGATAACAATAATTTTGGAAGTATAACATATTATAAGATGATGTCAGTTTTCACAGGAAATTTTGAAAAGAAAGTTTTCTTGAGTGTTTTGAAGAATAAGGTCAGGAAATTGATTTATAATTTGATCTGATGGTGTAGTTAGTAACCAGAGAATTTCTCATGAAGAACTGGACACAAGTGTTAGAGAATATTTATTCTAGCTTCAAGGGGTTTACTTTGTTCTGACATTACCTGAAAGGTTAAAAGAAAAGGTTAAGTTGGTAATAAACAAACTGAAGGAATATAATATAATACTGCTTCTAATAATGGCATTGCTAGTTGAATTCACAAAGCCCATAATGCACACACTCATAAAGTCAGGGTCCAGTTTCCATTAGAATTTACATTGTATACTAAACTGACCCCCCCACACACACACACTTATGGGTAATTTACTTGGTTCCACTTAATTTTTTTCAAAAATGAAAAATCCCTCAACAAAATGAAAGTCATTTTAAAAATATAGCAAATCTGAATACACAAGAAAAAAACATTTTCTGATTGATTGATTCATTCATTTTAATGTCGTCATGTCATCCTATCTAGGGTTATTTTATGCCTGGAGGTTATGGTATTGCATTTATTGTATGTTTGTATTTACATCTATTTTGTGTAGTTGTATCAAGAATTTCTTTTGTTGCACATGGTCCTAAAAAAATACAATTTCTAAACCAATCTAGTTAATTAATAATGTGTTACCACTTCAAGTTAGAGTGGACCTGGGAGTAATGGCAATAAAGGGGTACTCTACACTCCCCCAAATCTACAGAACTGGTGCCTCACCATCAGATGCAGTTTAGTATCATATTCAGGACCCCCCTTTTGTGGGTTGTCTCTTTAGGGGGTACAATCAGTGTATTCTAATCCACATGAACAAGGTGACTACTATTTTGGGATAAAATTTCTTTTATACTTTTATCATCATCATCATGTTGTGCATGCAGCACAGATATCCATGACAATCTCTCGCCAACCTTCCCTATCATTCATTGCACCTTGGAGGTTCTCTGCGGAGCAACCAGCATCTTCGCATAGTTGGTCAATGTAGGTCATTGCTGGGTGCCCCACACTTGCATGTCCATGTGTTGGCTTCCACAGAAGAACGTCGCTTATGAGCTCATCCTTGCTTCTAAAGCAGTGTCTAGCATGCCTTGTCCGTCTCACTTGGATAGTTTGTGAGATGGGGGGCAAGTGACCGTACAGCTGCTTCTTTGTGGTGCTGTTTCCACGACTTGTTCAAGACTGCATGCAGCATTCTTGTGCAGCTCCCATCTAGCTTATTCTCAAGACACTTCGTTAGGGTCCAAGTGGTGCAGCCATATAGCAGCACTGATACAACCACAGCCTGGAAGAACTGTCGCTTCAGCTTGTCAGGGAGATCAGACCTCCATATGATTGATAATTTGTTTGTGGCCGACCATGCCTTTGCTATTCGTGTATTAACATCGCTCTCTGTGGATGAGATATTACCACCTATACTTTTATACTTAGCATCAAATCATGTATTTTTCATTAAATAAAAGCTCGTATTTTATATATGAACCCGGATACATTTTGGTATATGGGTAATTTGAGGGAGTATTGCAAAAAATGGCAGCTTTTTGTAACCTATTTTGTCTGTAAAATGAGTTCTAGAGCTGCCCTACTCCTAAAAATTGGTTTATAAAAGCATTTTTGCCCAAGGAATCCGAAATTTGCTATCAAAAAAGTCTTAAAGTCAACCAATTTTAAGTTATTGATGATTTCTGATTTTTTCATAGCAATATCAATATCCCGATATGCCACTGCATCTATGACAACAATTTTTTCTATTATTATTTCACATATATTGAACATTATTTGTACCAAAGCATTTTTTGATAGCTTAAAATTGGTTGACTTAAATAATTTTTTGATAGCATTTTTGGATTTCTTAGGCAAAAAAGCTTTTATAAACCAATTTTTAGTAGTAGGAATGCTCTAAAACTCATTTTACAAACAAAAATAGATTACAAAAAGTCGCCATTTTTTGCTAACTCCCCCAAATTTGGAGAGCTTAAAATCAACATAACTCCGCCAATTTTTGGAATTGGAACCTAAAATTTTGGGCATTATCTAATGTTAACATAGTCCACACCTGGAAAAAATCAGAAAAATTGAAGAGGTGGGTGACAAATTTACTTTTTTCTGGATGATTTGACATGGAATTACCCATATTTCTGATATCTTTCAATATTTTTCTTATAGTTAAAAATGTATCATGAAATCGTTGCAGCAACCTCCTTTAAGGTTTCCTTCTGTCATATAAGAAGATGGTGTCAATATGATATGAAGAATGCAGTGAGTATTTTCATAATTTACAACATACTTTTGTTTGTGAGAGATGCTGTGATCTTGGATTTTTTTATTTGAAAGATATAATATTTGGTGAAAAATGTTCTCAATTCAAATAGATTTCTCTGTAAGCCAAAACTTCTTCATGCTGTATCAGAATTTATTTTTGCATTCGGTTCTTCTGTCTGTATAGACATAAGTGAAATAAATCCCTGATGATGATATAGCCAAGGATGAAGCAAAAAGTTATTTCTATGCAGTGACATTTGTGTGTTTGTTAATGAAAAAGACAATGTCATATAGGTTGCTAGTAGGGACTTTTCAAATATATATATATGAGAGATAGATAGATAGATAGATAGATAGATAGATAGATAGAGAGAGAGAGAGAGAGAGAGAGAGAGAGAGAGAGAGAGAGAGAGAGAAGAATCTTCACAGATTGGCACCAAATATACCAACATTTACTTTTTGTAATTTTTCAGGCAAAAATAACATACAAATAATTTTAAAGAAGTGTTTGTTTCTTCATATGAAACATATCAATTCTTCCTTGCTGATCTTTCATCCATCTTCCCTTATTACACATACACACCCATATACACGTATATGTAAAGTAAATTTTATAGTATATATGTATGATATGACCATTCATCATGACATATTAGATCATTGGGTTGACATGCCAATTGATTCCTCTTCATGACATAACTCAGAACAATGAGCTTACTTGGCAATTCCCTTCATCAAGTAATATACAACAGCTTGTACTGGGTTACATGGCACCAGTAGTAAGGAATGATCCTTGACCTTACCAATTATTGAATGCCCAAGATGGATTGCCTTTACCAAGTAAAAAGTTTCCAACTGCCCATAACAAGGGGAAGAAGTGGATTCATCATGCCTTACCCAAAGGCATTAGTGCAAAGTTAATGTAAACTGTCCTAACCAGAATTTGAACTCAGTACCCCAATTCCATTCTCTGTACTTTTAACTATTCAGCCACCCACACTTCCTTTTGAAATGATAAATCCATTGGTCATTTTCATTTCCCTTTCTCTTATCTTCTACTCTTGAATCTGCAAATAAAAATGACTTCACTCATGAAATATTAACACCTACATACAATATCATTCATAAATGAGTACACCATTAACAAAGATAACTTTCTTTTAAATCAAAGATACCAGAATTTTATTTTTACTGGAATATTATTCAATCAAAACACATATCAGGTATTATTTATTAACAAATTCTATGATACAGATTGGCACAAAAAATGAAATTGCAACACTTATCAAAACCAAAAATCAAATTGCAGAAATATATATGTATTTATTTTTGGACTGCTACATATTCATATTTTTGGTTACAGACTTTCAATGCTATAAATGATATCTAGTAATATCTGTTTCAATGGTATACTATTCCATGAGAAATTATATCTTTAGTTTAGCAGAACATGTTTTGTAAATAAGTGTTTAGAAGAAAACATTTTATAAAGAACTCTTTAGGAAAAAATATTTTGTAGTATGTACTCATCCCCTAAATATTATTTTATTTCACGTGTCATAAAATTAGTATGTACTGGGTACTTATTGTATTAAGAAGAAAATTATGTTGATCTATAATCACCAAAATTGTTGCTTTTCTTCTCAGAGAGGAATACCATGCAAGTTTATTTTAATCCAGTGACTAGTGTTTATAGTTTTGGGCTGCTCTACATTCAACTCACACCAGGAAAGAAAATGATCAGATAAAGAGACAGTGAGGATGACACCTTCTGGTGAATGAGGAAAAATAGGATTCTGTTTGGTTTGCCAGCAGGGTTTTTTTTTATCTTGTTTTGGATAGGGAGACAGTTTTTAAGAAAGATTAAAGACAAGACTTTTTCTTTTTTTTTATCTTAGTTTTTTATACACTATTTCAGTCAAAATACATTGCATCTGGCAAAGTTTTTGTCTATTTCAAAATGACAATCATTTGTAAATATAATAATGTGAATATTTATAGCTGCTTTATTTTAAAAACAATCAAAATTATCATGTGTGTGCAAATGTTCCTAGCACTTATAATTAAAACTTTGTGTATATATATCAATATCTATCTATATATTTATGAAATTAATATTTTAGAAAAAACAAACACATATATTGTAATAAATAATTGAGAGTTACCTCCCCTATTTTATCATTACCTCCCCTTTGTGGAACTCATTGGTGTTTTAAGAGTATATAAGCTCTCAGTAAACTGTAACATTATTCTAAGTAGAATAAAGCTTTCTTAAGCCTATCCATGTTTTCGTTTTTTATTACAATTTATTCTACTTAGAATCAATATGGAACAATTAATGCACCCACAGCGATTTGAAGTGGAACAAGAAACTCTAGATGCTGAAAAAAGCTGGACTCATTGGCTAGTGACTTTTGAAAACTTTCTACAAACACTATATACAGAAAACTCACAGTGGCCAATAAACAATCTTAGACTACTAACTAATTACGTATGTCACACGAATTATGGATTGCACTACATATGAAGAAGCAATTGGAGTACTACAAGCTACCTACCAAAAGCCAAAAATGAAATATTTTTGTGATACCTTCATGCTACATGATGACAACAAAATGGAGATTCACTGGAGCAATTTTTAAAGGAACTACGGACCCTAAGCAAAGACTGCAATTTCCGGTCTATGAATGCAGAAGAAATTCGAGACGAACACATTATTGATGCTTTTATTAACGGGCTTCAGAATGCACAGGTAAGACAATGTTTTCTTGAGAAAAAATGTCTTGATTTAAGAACAGCTTACGAACAGGCCTATATGTTCAAGGTTGCCCAAAAACAGTCTGTGTTCTACCTACAGTCTGATACAACTAGTGCTGCTTTGAACACACATTCGTCTTGTTCTCGCTCTCTACATAATTCTCCGGGTCCCTCCTCTGTGACTTCTTTTTCTAACCAAGAAATTCTGTTGCTTATTACCACTGCATCCTCAAGTCATAAATGTCCTTTTTATGGGTTCAGTCTAAATCCTCGTTTTTCTTGTCTGGCTAGAGATGCTAGGTGTTGAAAATGTAGGAAGTTGGGACATTTTTTAAAAGTTTGTAGGTCTACATCTCCTAAAAATAATGTGTTTAAAACTTCTGCTTCTTTTATGTTAGCTACTATTACAGCTGCTGCTCTGGACTGCCTTTGGAAAAGCATAATACAAATTGAAATTAATGGCATTCTTATTGATGCTTTGATGACACCGGCAGCTCCGGTAATTATATTAATCACAAAATTGTCAAAGCTAACCAATGGAAAATTTTTCCCTGTTCTACTCTGGTATCCATGGCAAATGCTTCCTTATCATCACAGGTGATTGGATACTGTCTGGTCAACTTACATTTTAAAAATATTTTGTATAAAACCATCAAACTCTTGGTAATGAAAAACCTTTGAAGTGATGTAATACTGGGTCTCGATTTTCTTCGGCATGATTCTCGTATCGAGATTCCTTTTGGGGGATGCAAACCAGCCCTCAGCATTTGTGGCCTAACAGCAGTCAATGTCCAGTACCCATCACTATTCAATAATTTATCTCCAGACTGCAAACCTATAGCAATGAATTCAAGACAGCACTCACTCGAGGATAAAAATTTTTATAAAAACCGAAATTACAAGAATGCTTGAGGAAGGAATCATTGAAACGAGTGAGTCTCCATGGAGGGCCCAGGTATTAGTAACATCTTCCGAGAACCACAAAAAGAGGCTAGTAATTGACTACTCTCAAACCATAAATAGGGTTACCTTGCTAGATGTTTACCCACTACCAATGATAGATGACATTATAAGCGAAATTGCCAAATACAAAGTGGACAGCACGCTAGACCTCAGAAGTGCCTATCACCAAGTAGTTATCAAACCAGTAGATTGACCCTATACAGCTTTTGAGGCAAATGGTCACCTTTACCAGTTTAAAAGGATACTGTTCGGAGTAACAAATGGCATTGCCAGCTTCCAGCGGATGATGGATAAAATAATTAGTGACAAAAAATTGGAAGGTACCTTTACCTATATTGATAATGTAATGGTATGTGGGCACTACTTTGCAAACCATAATCATAATCTAAAACGATTTATGGTGGCCCTTAAGAAGTATAATCTTATGCTGAATGATGATAAATGCGTTTTTAGCAAAGTCACCATCAATTTACTGGGTGTAGAATAATCATACTAGTTCCAATTACCGTCAAATTGGTAAGACAAGGCAGCAAGTAGTCGTAACCCAATATGAATCTGTTTTGCTGCAAATACTACTGCAAAATGCCAGCTTATTTATGGAGCCTCCTAACATCATAGAAACCCAGCAGCCAATCATGACTCTAAGAATGGAATCACCCAAATGCATGAGTGGACTATTCTGGATTCCCATAAGTACCAGTTGTCTTGGCACTGGTTCAGTTGTGCTTAGCTTGTTGTTCAAACCAACAGTATGCTAACTCACTTCAATACTGGGGTACATTGTGAGGAAAGGTTCTGTCACCAAACCTGGAACGACTGAAGCCTCTACTAGGATTGCCCATTCCTAACAATATGCATGCTCTAAAATGAGCTCTGGGCATGTTTGCACACTACTCCCAATGGATTGCTTCTTTTTCAAGCAAAATACATCCATTGGTAAAAACCGACAGTATTCCTCTTTCTTCCACGGGCTTTTAAAAATCTTAAAAAGGATATAGCCAACTCAGCTATTACAACTGTGGATCCTGCTATTCCTCTGGTGGTGGAGACAAATGCATTCGATTATGCAATTGCCGCCTCTTTAAGGCAATCTGGACACCCTGTTGCTTTTTTTTCAAGGACCCTGTCGTGTTGAGAACAGCAACACTCAACAATTGAGAAAGAGGTTTATGCTATAGTAGAGGCACTCAGAAAATGGAGGCACTATTGTTGGAAATTGGGTTATCTGCCCACCCGGAAGTCCGGACAATAGGGCCTGAGGATAGAACCCTGAATCAGCAGAACCAATACTGCAGGCACTAGCAGAAGACCTGATTCGGCACGCTAGAAAAAGACGTCAACTCCAACAAGCAGACAACACCGAGACAACAAGATAAGTGCACACAAATCTCTTGTATTACCTTTATATATACCTTTATATATCCCGCCAGTAGAAATTCTCTGGCAAACACTTAAAGACACTTGCACAAGAATTATATACACTTTAATAACTAACCCTCAAATAAAACTGTTAACCCAAATTATAACTTTATAATTTGCCTTGTCTCCTTCCTTTACGACTGAGATACTAATTCACCCCAGTATTTCTGTTACTTTGCCAGAGGAATTTCTTCAAATACTGCAAAAAAAAAGTATTACTGAGCGAATAATCCCCAAAAGGAAAGACGAGAACAGTCTAGACGAAAAAAAAAAAAAAAAAAAGACAAATTTTGAGGCTTACTAAAGAGCCCTTAAAATACTCTTGTTCGGAAAGCGAACCCAAAAAACAAATTTTTTAATATTGTCTCAAACTTTGTTTAAAAAACAAATTTTTAATATTGTTTCAAGCTATTGTGTAAAAACAAAACCCTTTTGTGTCAGGAAAAACTAACAAAAAAAAGATTTACCCAAAATTGTCTGCATTGAGAAACAGATAATTAAAACCTTGTCTGTTCGGAAAACAAATTAATACGTCTGCTAACAAAAAACGTTTTTGAAAAAAAAAAATTAATATTGTCTCAAACTTTGAAACTAACAACTCCCTCTTGTGCCTGAAAAATTTGAAAAGAAAAAAAAAAATTTTCTTTGAATGTTATTCTAAAAAACAAAAAAAAAGCTATACCGAAAATAGTCTTGAATTTTTATGTTAAAAAAAAAAAAAAATACACGAACTGTTGAATCAAATATTTTTCTGTCCGGAAAACAACAATTTTGATACGTCTGCTAGAAAAAAAAACCAAAAACGTTTGAAACCTAAAAAAAAAAAACAAAACCCTTTTGTGCCTGAAAAAGAGAAAGAAAAAAGAAAGAAAAAAAATTTTTTTTTCAACAAGTAGGCAGAGAAAAAGAAAAGAAAACAAATGTCCGACGTCCTTCTTCATTAAACAAATTTCGCGCCGTAAAACAGCATAGGCCAACCTCCTCAGCTGACGTCATCGACTGACAGAAGGGCTTCTCCCACTGCCACTGCCACTGCCACGGCTACGGCTACGACTACTGCTACTGCTACTACCAAGGAAAGGGACACTAACTAAACGGGACAAATATTATTGAAATAAAATAAATTAATTAAAAAGAAATTTAGAGATGGACTCTCTTCTAGACTCCACACAATCGTGGGAGCAGAAAGTTTTGGAAATAGTGGAAAAATTGGAAGAAATAAATTTGACTCCCGACGTTCTGTCAGAAGAACGACAAACAATAAGAAACTATTTCTACCAGATTAGCGAAAATTACAAAAAAATAAGGCTAATTTGTCGTAGAGATTCCAGGGAGTTACCGTTTGCTGTGGACTGTCTCTACAGGGAGAGTACCATATTCCGTATTGGAATATGGACTAGACTGGGTGTTCTGCAGCATACTAGCAATGCAAACCTAGACCCCTCAACATTGGACAATAAAGAGGAAATTGTGGGTTTGCATTGTGAACAACCTCCAACCCCTGAGGAAAAAAATCCTATTGCTGGAAATAAAAACTTGGGGACACCTACCTTGGAATTGGAAAAGAATAAATCAAACCTACGTTCTCCTAAAAAGGAAGGAGAGACAATAAAAATGATTGGCCCACAGGAGCTCTCAAAAAATAATATGCCTGACCCAAAACTAACTTTCAAACCAGGCACAATCGAAAAAGAAAAATCTTCTCAGCCCCAAGGCAGGCTGGACTCAAACCTACTTTCTCCTAAAAAGGAAGGAGAGACAATAAAAATTATGGGCCCACAGGAGCTCTCAAAAAATAAGATGCCTGACCCAAAACTAACTTTCAAACCAGGCACAACCAAAAGGATAAATATAGAAGAAAATATGCAGCCTATATGCTCGACCAAAAAAGAGTTTTCTCAGCCCCAAGGCAGGCTGGACTCACTACTACATTCTCCTAAAAAGGAAGGGGAGATGATAATTATGGGCACACAGGAGCTCTTAAAAAATAACAAAAATGCTAAGAAAATGCCTGACACACTCACACAAAAATTTAAAAGAAAAAATAAGAAAAAATTTAAATGCGGTCCTCTACGAACTACTGATGGTCTTGGGTATGACCTTAAACTACATCCTACTACCACCATAACCAAAATCAGGATGGCGGGGTTCTGGATCCCTCAAGCAAGACAGGCAGTGAAAGGGGTGCTAAGCAAATGCACCATTTGTAGGAGATACAATACCTTGGTGTTCAAGTACCCCAAACTGACCAATTTGCCCAAACACAGAGTGAACTTAGTCAACCCATATGAAAACACGGGAATTGACTATACGGGACATCTTTGGGTGCACCAAAATGGGAAAACAGAGAAGATGTATCTCTTGATATTCACGTGCCTCGCCATAAGGAGCATACACGTGGAAATTGTTCAGGACATGGGTACTGGAGCCTTTGTACAGGCCTTGGTTAGATTCTGCAACAGGTATGTTGTACCAAAAAATATCTACAGCGACAATGCAAGGTCTTTCGACAAGGCTTTGGGAAGGAATGTGATTGAAGGCCATCTGGATAGTAATGAGTTCAACGAAACCTTCATGAACCACACTATTAAACATGTAAAGATTCCTCTATATTCCCCGTGGATGGGGAGTGTATGGGAAAGAATGATAAAAACAACAAAATTATGTCTTTTTAAGGCCTTGGGCAGGGCTAAATCAGACTACTTCCAACTCCTGACACTGATTTCTGACATACAAAGAGCTATTAACTCCAGACCATTGACGTACCAGAGCATGTCTGATACCGAGTTATTACCATTGACACCCAACGCCTTTCTACACCCAAATGTCAATGGAGAAATTGCAGTGAAAACTGATTGTGGAGGATCCCCCGATATCGAACCCACTTCCAGGATTCAACTATTAGATTCTCTCTCAGAAAGGGAGAAATTGTTAAACAGATTCAAAGACCTGTGGAATGAGGAATGTCTTTTGAGTCTTAGAGAGAACTGTAGAGATCTGCATGACATGGAGTTTGACAACAAAATCCAAGTGGATGATGTGGTGTTAATAAAAAATCCTGCAAAATCCAGGCCATTCTGGAAACTAGGCCGGGTAACAGAGCTCTTTTTAGGAAATGATGGAAATGTGCGCTCAGTATGCATAGCTAGAGGAGATGCCTCTTATGAGGACCACAACATACAACATCTATTTCCGATGGAACTCTCATTGACTCATAATGTTAAAAAGAGGCCCATTACGCAGAGTGCCTCCAAATCACAAAATGCAAGTTCAACAATTGCTATGAGAACCAAAAGAAGAAGCTCAACAAGGAATTTGTATATTATTAATGCAAGGGGTCCTGGGTAAGACCTAAAACTGCATCTAAAAACAAGACAGCCAAGCTAAATGACCCTTGAACCAACCTCAGGACTCGATTTTCTCTCTCAGAGAGGGAGAAATCGTTTAACGAATAAAGACCGGGGTCCTGGGTAAGACCTAAAACTGCATCTGACAGAAAGTCCAGGGCCAAGACTTTAAACTGCTTCCATACTGGCTAAATTACAAGGCCAAGAAAGTCCAGGGCCAAGACTTTAAACTGCTTCCATACTGGCTAAATTACAAGGCCAAGAAAGTCCAGGGCCAAGACTTTAAACTGCTTCCATACTGGAAAAATAAAGGCCAAACTAGTCCTAGCAAGACTTAAAACTGCATAAATCATGGACCCCAAAGTTCATTTTTTAAAAACAAAACAAAATACATACAGGGGTTCCAACACACACAAATTAAAAACCTCCACACCTAGTGGAGTTACACAAAAAAAACATATATTCGGCCATAATAATGCCGAAAGGACATAGTCCTAAAAACCTCCACACCTAGTGGAGTTACACATAAAAACCTCCACAACTAGTGGAGTTACACAAATAAAAACCTCCACACCTAGTGGAGTTACACAAAAAACATATATTCGGCCATAATAATGCCGAAAGGACATAGTCCTACAAACCTCCACACTTAGTGGAGTCACATACAAGGACAATGTCCTAACAACCTCCATACAAGTGGAGTTACAAAAATCAAACAGGGAATATTTTAGTAACCACTAATTGCATGGTTACAATTATGCAAGAGACAAGTAAATTAGGAAATTAAAATTGTAAAATTAAAAATTGTAAAATTAAAAATTGTAAAATTAAAGATAGAATAAAACGAACAATAAAATAACACATCAAACATGCAATGAACAAACATTGCCTGTTTCTCCGTCAGTTAGGAGAATGTTGGAAATTGGGTTATCTGCCCACCCGGAAGTCCGGACAATAGGGCCTGAGGATAGAACCCTGAATCAGCAGAACCAATACTGCAGGCACTAGCAGAAGACCTGATTCGGCACGCTAGAAAAAGACGTCAACTCCAACAAGCAGACAACACCGAGACAACAAGATAAGTGCACACAAATCTCTTGTATTACCTTTATATATACCTTTATATATCCCGCCAGTAGAAATTCTCTGGCAAACACTTAAAGACACTTGCACAAGAATTATATACACTTTAATAACTAACCCTCAAATAAAACTGTTAACCCAAATTATAACCTTTATAATTTGCCTTGTCTCCTTCCTTTACGACTGAGATACTAATTCACCCCAGTATTTCTGTTACTATTTGGTCGGAAGATATTTCAGACTAATTACTGATCAAAAATCAGTTCAACAGCTGGACAAGTAAAATTAAAAATTTAAAAATAGCTAGATGGAAAATAGAACTCTCCTGTTTTTCTTTTGATACAACCTACCAACCTGGTAAAGAGAATGCAGCAGTTGCGGCACTACCGAGCTAATGTAACTCAATACCAAACATGAATGAGCTTTGTATCTTACACAATGAACTGTGTCACCAAGGCATAACAAGGATGACCACGGACAATTTAAAAAAATTGATAAAATCATGTAGAATATGTGCAGAACACAAACCACAGTTCTTCAGACCTAAAAATGGGATGCTGATAAAAGCAACTCAACCATTTGAGAGGTTAAATATTGCTTTCAAGGGTCCCCTACCATCAAAAAATGGGAATCGTTACATGATAATTGTCATCGACGAATATTCACGATTCCCATTTGTGTTTCCTTGTCCAGAAATATCAACAAATTTGGTAATACAGTGCTTATGCTCTTTATTTGCCATTTTTGGAGTCCCAGCTTACATTCATTCAAACCGTGGAACCTCTTTCATGTCTGGACAACTGAGACAATTTCTTCATGAACGAGGCATGGCTGCTAGTCAAATGATACCTTACCACCCTCATGGTAATGGCCAATGTGAATGGTATAATAGCATCATATGGAAAACCATACAACTAGCTGCTTCAAACTGTAAATGTCCAATCACATACTGGGAAGATCTCTTCCCCAAATCTCTGTACACTATTAGAACACTCCTATGTATTACCCAAAGTGTTCAGAAATGAGCCCAACCCCAAACCAATTCGGAACCCCTGTTTTCAGAATCACAACCACCTGCATGCAGAAGAAGACGCATCTATACCAACTCGGGTCTGAGAGAGGAAATCAAGCCCGGGGTATCTTCACACCAGGAAACCCAGGGTTAAGATTCTTCTCCCAATATTGAACAAAAAAAAACCTGGGCAATGGAGTTACTTCATCCCGTATGATTAAAATAAAATAGGAGAAAATGTAATAAGTAATTGAGAGTTAGTTTAAAAAAGAGTTCATTGAGACATATTCATTGAAAAATGCCCAAAATAATTTATTGTAAAACAAAATTATTTAAAAATTCACATGAAAAACAAGTTTATTTTCCCAACAAAATTAGATCAACAGAGCGAAAGAGGCTGGCTCCTGCTGCTAATTTAAAAGGAACATTCTTTTTTTTTGTGATTTGAACTAATTATTTTACATTTTATAAGGGGGAGGGGGGTCATTTTCACATTTTAATTCAATGTAGAATTATTACCCATTTCCTGAAATTTAACAATGTGTGTGTGTGAAGGGAATATTTTGTAAACTGTTTGGGAAATGGGTACCATTCAACATTTAATTAAAATGTGAAAGTGAATCCCCCAATATAAATTATTTCACTTTTTGATAAAAAAAATAAAAAAATGCTGGAATTTGTAGGGAACAGTTATGAGAAAGAGATTAGTCAAAGAAATTAGTCAACCACTTCTGGTGGTCCTCACGTGAGGCTGGCTATAAAAGAAGGTATAAAAATATATATCTAAAGTAGGTGGGTTGTCTCCCTTGGCCGATGTGCCTCTTTTCAAACCAACCAATCACAGGCGTGCAAATTTTGGTGGCATCACTTGAAGATAGAAATCTGTCTCTCTTTCTACCAGTATCTCTTGGAATCAAACGTAAAAATTGTTGCTCCCTATAATTAAGCAAAGATAGAAAAGGGGTCGTTGTAAGTACGATAACTTATCATAAACATTCCAAGGTTAAGTGGAATTGTATTCATTATATTTATATAATTGATATTTCCTGCAGACAATACTATTATTTGCAACAACAATTTTTCCAAGTTTATTTTCTTGTCTGGATAAATGTAATAATACAGTGTTATCTGAAATTCTAAGTTGTGTTCATGTATTTGCTGTTTCTAACTCTTCTTTTATGGTAAGCTAATTGTGAAATTCCACAATCGTGGTTTAAATCAGCACAAAGGGGTACCCAAGAATTCGGCCTCTTTTGCCACTACCACTAGCTATCAGTACTAAGACCACATCATTAGAAGCCCCTGAAGGTGACAACTCAGTTGCAGTTTACTACGTAGAAGCTTAGAGCTGCAAACGTACACCACTACAAACTTTTCAACAGGGCTCAACAAGTTTGAAGGAACAAGACCTAACAAGACTATCAGCTAAGTTCCTGCAGGTATTTTTTTTTTATCTGCAACCCTTATGGTTAAGATAAAAAGGAGTTCTTTGCTTGTTTTTTATTGTATATCTCTATTTTATATTTTGCTTATATGTACAGTAAACATTTTGCAGTAAAAAAAAGCCATTTGTCTCCTTCTTCAAAAGTGGCACTCTTCTCTTCCCTGCATTCTAAGTATGGTTTATTCTCCTATAAAACTTAGGGTTTAAACAGTGCTTTTCCTGGGGCTAAAAATCCCCACATACTTGCAGATAAAAAAGGCATATTGCAGAAAACTCTGCATAGAAGTTGTGCGACTGGTTTGAAGTAAGGAATTTAAATATAAAAATGAGGGAAATTACCTTATTCTGAAATTTAAGAAATTAACCCTTAATATTCAGAATGTCTGAATATAAAATGTAAAAAGGGGTGAATTCTCTACTGGCCTCAAGGGACCAACTAAATAGAAGAATATTTTGTGTTTTGAACTATTTGCATACTGGGAAAAATTTAACAGAATCTCTCTTCCAAGAAGAGAAAGAACGAGTTAAATTGAAATTTAAATTGAAAAAATTTACCAAAAATCAGGGAAGTATCCGATTTTAATGAAATTTTCAGTGTTGATTTATCAATGAATGAATTTTATAATGCATCAGTTATTTTATTTCAAAATTTTCCGGTTTTTTTTCAGGTAACTTAACTTTGCCCCCCCCCCCTATTTTTGTGGTGCAAAATATTGGTGGGGTTATATACTTTTGAAACTAATTACAGTATAAATAAAAAGACAAAAGACCGAAGGTGTGAATAGAAGAAAAAAATTTTTTTTTTAGAAAGCTAGTCTGGTAGAAAATAAGTACCAAAAATCAGAAAATTAAATATTAAAAAAACTAAAAACAAAAAGTATTTGGGGAGGTTTTTTTTACCATGTGATTTTATTATGTAATTGCTTATCATTTTATAAGTGAAAAAATTATACATCGATATTTGTTCTGTTTAAAAGGGTGGGGGGCCTAAATTTTCAATTGAGTTTTCTCCAAAAATTATTAGATAACAAGAATAAAGTAAAGTAGTTATTAAATGAATATTCGTTTTTAGGATCTAAAAAATATGACATTTGAAACTTAACATTAAGCGATTCATACTTTAAATCAATTTTAATTGATTTAAAACACAATACCAGATTTTAACTACAGAAGACCAAAATAATGTATGAATGTATCAATTACTTCCCTTGGTTTATTTGCACTTTCGTTTTAGATTCTAAAACATTTCTGCTGGTATTCCAAAGCTTTTTTTTAGTTCAACATTTTAAAGAAAGGCTTCAATATTTAAAATAATCACTTCCTTATTACTATTTTTAATTCAATCATTCATTTTTAATTCAAAATAATTTAATTCAAATTAGATTTGACTTTTACTCTCTTTTTATTTTCAAATTTAAAAAAAAATGCTTTCTTTTTCTAATACTAAAAGCCTTTTAGTATTAGAGGGAAAAAAAGCATTTTTTTAAATTTAAAAATAAAAAGAGAGTAAAAATCAAATTTAATTTGAATTAAATTATTTAATAAACTTTGGCATAGTTTATAAAATAATTAAAATGGAATTGATTTCAATATGTCAATTAATCAATAAATTAAATAAATTAAAAGTAATTTGATTAATTGCTAAATTAAATAAAATAAAATAAACCAAAATTAATTTAAAAGCAGAATATCAGTACAGAATTATTTCCCTTTTCCAAACAGTAGAAAAAAAAGTATAACCCAATTATTATGCTTTGGCAATTCCATACATTTGGTGGGAAAAATGGTATATCGTCATTTAGAGTAGAAGTTCTGTTTTATAGGTAAGAGTTTTTTTTAGTTTTTTTTAATGAAAAACCAGATTTTAGTTGGCTAAAAAGTTAAAAACGTGTGAGTAGTTTTTCTGTAAAATCTATTTAATGTTCTTTTTTATTTATTTCTAAGAAGAAATTTTTTATAAGTATTTTTTAAAAAACGTTTTTAAGATATTTGTTTGAAATCAATTTGAGGTTGTATTTTGTCGCATATTTAAAATGTTTTTAAAATAAATTATATATGTCATATTATTTGCTTCTTTTTTTTTTTTTTAATGATGTTATGTTACTACTCTTCAACTTAGACAAAAATTTGACCATGAATAAATTTAATCAATTTTAATTTTTTTGAAAAAATGAGCAAAGAAATTTGCAGACCCTAGAATTTGCTAAGAGAAACATTTTATTTGTAAAAACAAACAAACAAAAAAAAAACAAAAAAAGAAAACAACTTAACACCAGAGACTCACATATCTGAAAATATTGGAAAAGTAAAATCAAGAACTATTTTAATTATTCTTGATATCTAATTTAGGTGCATTCTCTAGATAAAAACAAATTTATTTATAAAAAAAATCTTTGTTCACTTTTCTCGTTTACAACTTTATTTCGCGATTGGCATACCATAAAAGAATTACCCCTTAAAAAATCTGAATTCATAAAATTTAACATTCAGACAAAACTGGCAACGATAGTATAAATGTTAATAAAATTTATTTTATTAAAATCTGAAAGTCTTTTTTAACTATGTTTCCTTGGATATGGTCATTCTGTAGTAAATGTAGTAAACTGAAAGGTTTGGGTTTGTAAAAGATTTTGGTGCGGTTTTCCAGTGTTTAGATGAAATTTTAAAAAAATGATTTTTCAGTTAAACTGCCCACCTCTAGTATAAAGTATCTGTATATAATCATTTTTAAACAGATCTATTTGACCAATAGATAGGATCCTAACAGGTACTACTACTCTGAGTCAGAGTAGACCAGGAAGTAAGGGCAATGAAGAAGTACTCCCCACTCCACAGATCTCCAGAACTGGAACCTCACCACTGGATACAGTTTAGTGTTATACTCATAACACCTTTTTTTCTTTTTTTTTTTGAGTGTCTAAATCCTCATCAGGGAATACAATCAGTGTATATTAACACAAGGCATTGAAATTTAGAAATGAAACTCTTTTCTGTATAAAAACGGGCAAATTTGCACTTTTTCATTTCCATAAGGTCAGAATAAAACAATATATGAATAAAAATTTACATGTGCTAATTCTAAAATTATACAAAAATGATTAATAAAATCTAGAAAAATTCTCTACTAGCTACTCAGCATTGAATTTACCTGGAATGTTATGGAAAATGGGTACATTTAGAAATTTCATTACCCAGGCTGCTCTGTCAGCTGGGGCTGTAGTATATGCCGACTGCATGAGGATGGCATCCTGGTGGCTGAAACACTCCACTTTGGCCCTTACTTGAGCTAGACGGGCAGTTGGAGGGGCCCGATATGATCAAATCAGCTAGTCACATCATGCCTTAGTACCTATTTATCAATTGTCCCAATCATATACAATAATTAAATTGATAAACCCCATAGTTATCAATACCAAACCCAGTTTACAAATAAGTGCTAGGAGGTGATGGCAAGAGTCAATTAATTTGAGAAATTTATGATTGCAACATGGCTGACGTTTCTCTATATGTGGGTAGCGAAACCAATGGAACACAGGTACTTGCGGTCACAATCAAGTTGAGAATACCATTATTGTAGACTTGTCTTGCCAAGGCAAATTGGTTTCCCTCTTGGTAATTCCCTTAGTCAATTTGCTGAAATTGACTCCATGGTAGGTAGGGAGCAGGAATGATGAAAATTGAAATAAAAAGGATAATGGCTCCTTAAAACAAAACCACCAAACGGTTACACACTGAAACATGTTCAGAGAATGAAATCGATAAATTTCCAAGTTTCATTGTCCTGGAATCTCAGGATGACTCTCCACTTAAGCTCTCTCCATTCATAATAGAAAAGGTTATTTCATTGAATTTGAAATCTAAAATGGTAAAAAAACTGAACAATGGAAACATCTTAGTGGAGGTTGAAAAGAAGAAACACAGATTTTCTGACAAAAATGAAAATGTTTCATGCCAAAAAAATAATAGCTTACCCTCACCAAAACATAAATACATCTAAGGGGTGATGAGAAGTCAGGAACTATCTTTATATACTCTAAAGGAAATAAAAAAAAAGAACTAAGACCATAAGGAGAGACAGAAGTAAAATGAATAACAATAAAAAGGGATAATAACATTATTCAAACTAACACCTATATTATAACATTTGATCTGCCAATAATCCCAGCAAAAATAAAATTGGTCACACAATGGAAAGAGTGGAATAATTTATCCCCAATCCAGTTCTACATGTGCCAGAAGTAATGGACACCATGAGGATAACTGCAATGGAAGGAAAGTTTGTGCAAAAAAAACCCTGACTACTCCTCAGAAGAATGTCAAAGAACTTACTGATGTGCAAACTGTGGTGGAGACCACCCTGCATATGCCAAATTTTGTAATAAATGTAAATAAGAGAAGGAGATCTTGTCTGTAAAATACAACAGTAACATCTCCTTCCTAGAATCAAGAAAACTTGTCGAAAATACAAATAGAAAGAAATCCTACTCTCAAACAGAGTCATTGGCAGCAAACTTTATTAAAAGTATAAGAACAGAACTGGAGGAATCAGAGGAAAAGAGAACCACTCAACCGGATGTCTCCACCCAAAATACACCACACAATGAAGTAAAAACAAAGAGTACTAAAATAACTGAATAAACAAAAGAAAAGGTACAAAGATAACCAATCCAACCTCTGGATATTAAAGACATAAATGAAAATGAAACAAAAAATACTGCTATTAGAAAATAAAACCTGATAAAAAAAATCACCCAAACACAACTCATTCCAATAACCACATCAAACAAATTTGAAGAATTTGAAGAAATGGAGATTGAAAAGAAAACTCCACAAACAACAAGCAAAACTCAAAATAAAAAATCCCACAAATCTCAAAATTAAAAAAAACATTAACAATAAAATAATCCAATGGAATATCAGAGGAGCAAGGGTTAACTACTTATTATTAAATTCTGCCCAGCAATCAAGAAATTCACATCAAAAGCAACAATACCATCAAAATAAAAAAATTATCACTCATACAATTATATTAAACAGAACAGATAGACCTTGTGGTAGATTATCAGTAATCATTAATAATAATATTCCACACAGCAAAATCACACTAAACACAAATATGCAAGCAGCCGCTGTGTCGGTATCCCTCCACAGAACAATAACAATGTGTTCATTATATATTTCCCCAAGTAAGGAACTCAAAGAATCAGAGTTAGATAATCTAATAAAACAATTATGAAAACCCTTTATTATAATGGGGGACTTCAATAGTCATAATGAGATCTGGGGAAGAAAACAGACAAAAAGGGCAAAATAATAGAATCAATAATAATAATAAATATCAATTGTGCATGTACAATAAAACAACTATCTGGCACATATTCTGCAATATACCTAACAATATGTGACCCAAACTTGTTTTTTGGATTATAACTGGAAAGTACATATGAACACATGTGGAATTGACCACTTCCTGATTCTAGTAGAAAATAACACTGATAAACTAAGTAAAAGAACTTCAAGCTGGAATCTGAAAAAGGCTAGTGGGATGGTTTAAAACTTCATGTCTGGCCGAACTAACCCCAGAAGCCAATAAATACAATGAGGAAGACATCCTACATTTTACTAACACACAGCTAAACATAGCTGAAAAACATATACCAAAAAGTTCCACTTCTTCAAAACACAATAGACCATAGTTCAATGAGGAATACAAAAAGCTGTGAGATTATGCAGAGCAACATTAAAGAAATTTAAAATAAACCCAACAAGAGAAAACTTAAACACTTATAAAAATAGCAGAACCAAATCCCTAAAAATCACCAAAGATTCCAAAAGAAATACATAGAAAAATTACATTGCCAAAATAAATAATAACACAAAACCAAAAAATGTATGGCAGATGATTTGGAAAATAACTGGCAAAAATAGTAATACTCCCAGCAAACATCTTACAATAATCTGAAGATTTCAGATGAGAAAGATGTTCCAAATCATCTATCCGAAAGTTTCTCACAAAATTCATCTGCCAAAAACCAAAGCAAAAATTTCCAAATCATCAAAACAAAAGCAGAAAAAGTAAAAATCAAATTTCAAAACAAAAATACTGAAAGCTACAATCAACTTTTCTCTACAACAGAACTAAAGGAATCCCCAAACAGGGCTCATAATACAGCAGTTGGACCAGACAAAATTCACTATCAATTCATAAAAGAATTACCTGAATTCTCAATAAATTATCACCTTCAAATCTACAATGATGATCAGCGGTGACATCCCTAAAATATGGAAACAAACCACAGTTATACAAATACCAAAAGCTTTTAAAGAGGATACAAATGCAAAAACTATAGACCCATTACTCTTAGCAGTTGTGTCTGTAAACACTAAATAGAATGATAAATGCCAGACTGATCTGGTATCCGGAAACCAACAAATTAATAACTGAATATCAATCTGGTTTTAGAAAACAAAGAAGCCGTATAGATCATCTGATCCATTTAGAAACATTTATCAGAGAGGCCTCTTTTAAAAAAGAACATCTAGTGGCAGTTTTCTTCGATCTTGAAAAGGCATATGACACAATGTGTAAATACAGTATAGTAAAAAACCTTTGGTTAAAAGGTAGAAAGCCAGTATTTATTTCAAAAATTTCTACAATATAGAAGATTTAGAGTTAGAATGGGAGATGTATTTTCTGAAGAAAAAAAACAAGAAATGGGTGTACCACAAGGCAGTGTATTATCTGTAACACTATTTAATATAAATATGAATTACATTAATAGTGGAACAAACTTTGCTTTATTTGTGGATGACTTCCTGGTCTGTTATAAAGCAAAGAATATGAATCCTATAGAAAGACAAATCCAGATTTGCCTTGATAAACTCAACAAATGGACTACAGAGAATGGACTTAAATTTTCAAAAGAAAAAATGAAATGTGTCCACCTCTGCAACCAATATAAACTCTTGACTCAATACTGAAAATTGATCACACTGAAATCCCAATTGTAGAACAATACAAATATCTATGAATCATCTTTGACTACAAACTCTCCTTTATTCCCCATATTAAATACTTAAGATCCAAATGTAATAAAGTCATACAACTACTAAGAACTATAGCACACACTGACTGGGGAGAAGACAAAGAAACATTATTAAAATTATATCACTCCCTGATCAGATCAAAACTTAATTATGGCTGCTTTATTTATGGAGCAGCCAGAAAATCATATTTGAAAGAACTAGATACAATACACCACCAAGGACTTAGACTGGCCCTTGGAGCATAAAACACCTCTCTTGTTGAAAGCTTATACACGGAAGTAAATGAACCATCTCTTAAACTGAGACTTGAAAAACTTTCTCTTCAATACTATCTAAAACTATCATCATGCTCTCTACACCCAGCTTACAGTAATACTTTCCAATCACAGTATACAGAACTTTTTCAGCAAAAACAAAAGTCCATCAAACCTTTCAGTTTACGCATAAAAAAGATTATGCAAGAGAATGAGATAGATACAACACAAATTCACAAATCAATTATATCACCTACATTCCCTAGATTATAAACCAACCTAAAATAATTCTAGAAATTCATGATATCCAAAATTCAAAACAAACCCAATCGTCTACCAATCTGAAATACTTAATATAAAAGATAACCACCCAGAACACCTTTATATATATACAGATGGAGCAAAAAACGAAAATAAAGTCGGATGTGCTGCCATACTAAAAGGTAATAAGCAATCGAAAATAATTATTAACACAGCTTCAATTGTTATAACGTGCTTAGCAAATAATAAGACGTGTAGTCCAGCTGACGTTAACTGCAAGAAGTGATCACTTCCACCTTTTATTTGCAACAAAACAAGATAGCTGAAACAGTACTTCCATTTCATAACAAAACAATGGTGGAAACGGTGCTTCCATTTCTTAGTATACCACATCCCTCCCCACTTAGCTTGAACCATCCATAGGTCCCTCCCCAGAACTCTGGCCAAGAACTCCCATTACTTATAGGAAGCGTTGTCCGACTCTCAGACATAGTCACATCATCATCATCTGTAGCCTCTGGAGATTCCTGAACAGCAATTTCCCCAGTCAAGTGCCTGGCACTGGGTCGTTTCCCTTTTGTGTCTGGTTTCATGTTGGCACGCTGTATTTTGGGTTTATTCTCAGCATTGTTCCTTCTTTCCTCCTCTTTGCGTTTCTGAAAATGTGTTCTCATGCGAGTTCTGGGGTGTTCATCTTCCAAGCTGTCACCGGTTGTTGAAAGACTGCTATCTCTGTAGGGTGCAGGAAGCTGTGCACAAGATGTTGAGTGCCCTGTAACTGTTTGTTCCCGACTCCCCTGAGGCTGCCTGGATTCTTCTGGACCTCTCACAACAGGTTCTGTTGGAATATTCGCGCGAATATGATCCACATGTCTTTTCCATAATCGGCCATCCTCTAATCGCACTCTAAAAGTCAGTGGACCAAGCTGCTCCTCTAAAACTCCGGACAACCATTTTGGCCTACCTTGAAAATTCACCACACTAACACTATCTCCAATATGGAACATCCTTTCATTACGATATTTATCTGTTCTTTTAGTATCATCTATTTTTGTGGTGACTTGGGTAGATAAATCTGGATACACAAGATCCAGACAAGATCGAGGCTGACGGCCCATCAATAGCATTGCTGGTGATTGACCCGTTGTTGATTGCGGGAATAAACGGTATCGGGCAATAATTGTATTTCCAAATCTCCAGTAACTTTTTAAAGACCACTCTTAATGGTTTGCACGGCATGCTCAGCCAGTCCATTCGAGGAGGGGTGGTATGGTACACATCTAACATGCTTAATACCATCTAGGTACAGAACCTGGAAATTCCTTACTAGTAAAACTGCTATCATTGTCAGATACAATCACATGTGGACTCCCATGTGTGGCAAACGTGCGTCTCAACATCCTTTCTGTTTCTGATGAAGATGGTGATGACACAACATGTGTATCTATATATTTACTGTGGGCGTCGACAATCACTAGAATCCACTTGCCCTGGATAGGGCCTGCATAATCCATGTGCACTCTGAACCAAGGCCTTCCTGGCCATTCCCAGGAATGCAATGCACTAGCCTGAGGCATATTTGCACTATCTTGGCACATGGCACAACTCCTCACATAATTCAATATCTGCATCCATCTTAGGCCACCAAATGTGACTACGAGCAAGAGACTTCATCCGTGAAATTCCTGGATGACTCTCATGCAATTCTTTCAGTAACGCTTCTCGACACTTTGCTGGGATAATCACCCGTGATCCCCATAAAATACAACCCAGTTGTTCCGACAACTCATCCTTTCTGGTTGTATATGGTTGAAAGTCAAGAGATCCTTTTCCCGGCCATCCATGTAAGATCCATTTATGCACTTGTGATAACACGGGATCTCTTGATGTGTAAAAAGCAACAGTTTTTGACATGACTGGGGTTAAGTCTAAAGCTGACATGGAGAGTACTACTTCCTCCGGACAAGGTAATGGCATAGAATAGTCGTCTATAGGTAGCCGACTCAGTCCATCTGCATTAGAAATTTTTGAACCAGGTTTGTATTCTAGTTGATAGTGATAACTTGCTAGAACCAAGGCTCAACGTTGCACTCTAGCACTTCCTGTTGGTGATATTGCACAGTCCTCTTTAAAAAGCCCAAACAGTGGTTTATGATCCGTGATGATAGTAAATTCTCGACCATTGATATATTTATGGAATTTGGAAACTCCAAAAATGACTGCCAGTCCTTCACGTTCTATCTGGGCATAATTTTGTTCTGCCTTTGATAATGTCCTGGAGGCAAAATAAATTCGTTTTTCACTCCCGTCTTTCATTATATGCAATAACACTGCCCCCACACCCACTAGAGATGCATCCACCGTCATGATAAGTTTAAGTTCAGCATTGTAATGAACCAAAACACTAGTTGACATTAGCAACCCCTTTGATTGCTTGAAAGCAAAGGCTTCGTCTGGTCCCCATTTCCAGGGAACTCCCTTTTGTAGTAATTTGTACAAAGGAGCTAAAACTGTGCTGATATTGTTTAAGTACCACCGATAGTAATTAACAAAAGCTAAAAAACTACGCAGTTCAGACACATTCTTTGGGGTGGGTGCTTTATGAATTGCATTGACTTTATCTTGCGTTGGGTGGATTCCTTCAGAATCAATCCTATGGCCCAGGTATGAAATTGATGACTTTTTGAATTCACATTTATCGCCTTTAAGTTGGAGACCAGCATCTTGTAATCTTTTCAATACTGCACGCAGGTTCCTATTATGCTCTTCCATAGTTTGTCCCGAGATTAGGATGTCGTCGAGATAAGCAACTGTCTTTGGTACTCCTTGAATAAGTTGATCTATGATCGTTTGAAAAACTCCTGGCGATGAAGCAATACCAAAACACAATCGAGTATACATAAAAGAACTTTATGTGTGTTTATCGTCGTTAGTTTTTGTGACTCTTCATCCAAAAGAACCTGTAAATAAGCGTTAGTCAAATCCAGTCTCGTAAAATGCTGTCCACACGAGACTTTAGAATACAGGTCGTCTATATTCAGAATGGGATATTTGTCTATTTGCAAAACAGGATTGACGGTCTGTTTATAATCCTCACAAATCCGAACTTGACCATTTCTCTTTAAAATGGGGACAATAGGGGAAGCCCATTCTGCAAAACGGACTGGCTTGATAACAGAGGTAGCAACCATTTGCTGAAGTTCAGTTTCAACCTTTTCTCTAATTGTTAAGGGTACGGGTCTAGCCTTCATAAAACGAGGTTTGCTATTTTCTTTAACATACAATTTTGCTTTTTCAATATTCAATGTTTAAAAAGTTCTCCAAATTCTTGTTTAAAATCAGTCCATTCCATTTTGTTGCAGGTAGCATAGATATTAATTGGCAATTTTTGCAGCCAGTCTCTTCCCAGAAGACTTGGTCCAGAACCGGGTACAACTAACAGTCTTAAATAATATATTTTGCTCTGGTATTTTACCCTCAAATTTGGCCACTCCATTAGGTACAATGACCTCACCTGAATAGGTCCGTAACCTCTGTAGTGTCCCCTTTTTATAAGTCTCACATTCGGCAGTAAGTCAAACTGTTTTTTACTTATCAGAGTAGACGAACAACCAGTATCAATTTCCATTTGACATTGAATACCATTTAAAAAAACATTACACATATATGGTTCATAGCTACTCGATCTCGTAAAAAATAAGGGTATGTCGTATGTCTCTTGTATGTAATGCGACACATTTCTCCTTTGTTCATTTTTACAAAATCTGGCAAAATGTTTTTTATTGTTACATGTAAAACAAATTTTTCCCAAAGCGGGACAAAAAATTTGTCTTTCGTACCATTTTCCACCGCACCCAAAACACATTTTTCTTTTCTTTTAAAATTCAATTGCATTAGATTCCGCACACATTTTATTTACTTCATCCATCTCTTTTTTCTTTATATGTGCAACGTCACTCATTGCTAATTCTATAGCTGTGGCCATTTTAACAGCTTCTTCTAACGACATATCTTGGGACAATAATTTTTCTTGAATTTTATCGTCCTTTAATCCGCACACAAATTTGTCACGCAATTCTCTTTTTAAAAATGACCCAAATTCGCATGCAGAAGCCAAATGTTTAAGGCGAACAAGAAAATTAGAAATTGACTCACCCTCCTCCTGTTTTGCATTATGAAAACGAAAACTCTCGGCCACTATTAGTCGTTTAGGTTTAAAATGCTCCAACAACTGCATAATTTCCTCCAGAGACTTGTCGCTTGATTTCTGAGGAATACATAGATCCTCAAAGACTCTGTAAGTTTTTTCTCCAATAGTACTTAGCAAAATTGCTTTGCATTTTGTTTGGCTTTCACATCCGATATCGTTTGCGATAAAAAAAACTGTTCCACGCGGTCCAGGTACGTTGAGATATTTCCTGACTCCGTACATAATTCTTCTAAATGTCCGAGTAATGGCATTTTCTTGAGTGAAACAGATCCTCGTCTGCCAATTGTTATAACGTGCTTAGCGAATAATAAGACGTGTAGTCCAGCTGATGTTAACTGCAAGAAGTGATCACTTCCGCCTTTTATTAGCAACAAAACAAGATGGCTGAAACAGTACTTCCGTTTCATAACAAAACAATGGTGGAAACGGTGCTTCCATTTCTTAGTATACCACACAATATAAAGTGCCGAAATAATTGCTATTAATTTAGCGCTAGATATAATAACCACAACCCTTCGCAATAAATCAATAATTTTCATACTCTTTATCTACACTTACTGCATTAAAAAATAAAAACGTCAATGACCCATTAAGTTGTGAAAAAAAATTACCATTAAAACATGACAATCGAAACCCGGGAGTTAAGAGAAGCGCTGCTTTAAATCGTTTGCTTCTCGTTGTCTGTGAGAAGATGGGAGAAAATCCCGGGACGAAAAAAGCAGCGATTTGAGCTAGGACAACATTATTACGAGAGGATTGAAGGAGGTGAAGAGGAGCAAGTTGCAGTTTCGCAAAGTTAAAAGTGGTGTAAGATTTGAACACGTCCCGTGGTGAAGAATAGAAGGGGAAGATTCTACAGAGAACGAGCAGACTGAATCCCTGAGTTCAGTTGATTCACAAGCTATTTTCGGCAATGATGGCTTCTGGACAATTAAACAACATGATTAAGTCTTTTTGTGGTGATGGAGACGTCATTGCGTGGCTAAAAAAGATTCAACTAGTGGCTAAGTTACAGAAGATTACTGATGTTGCTACAATGATTCAGTTGTTTTTGGAGGGTGATGTGTTAGCTTTGTACCTGGAAATGAGCGAGCGAGATCAAGAAGACGCTGATCTGATAAAAACCAGGCTAATAAGTGCGTTTGCCGAAGGGCCTTTCGTGGTGTATGAAAAGCTGAAGAGGGTGAAATGGACCGGCGAGTCAGTAGATGTATATGCTAATAAGATAAAGCAGCTGGTGGACTTGGCTGGGTACAGGGGGTTTGGTGCGGAATACACAGCGAAACTAGCCTTCATAACTGGGTTTCCTGAAGAAATTGGGAAAAGGCTCCAACAAGTGAACGGAGTTGAGAAGATGGACGTGTGCGACCTCATTCCTATAGAAAAGGTGTTGATGAGCACTTGACCATCAGAGGTCGGAATGGTAGTCGCAGCCCTGCAAGGGAAGGGGGGACGCGATGGGAGACAAGGGCATGTCAAGTGCTTTGAATGTGCTGGACCACACCTACGAAAGGACTGTCAGGAATATCTAAAGAAAATTAGGTGTTACAAGAGCAATAACACTGGTCACATCGCCAGGAATTGCCAACTCCAGGGAAACGAGCGAGTGGCTACTCTAGCATGCAGATGATGGCGCACCTCAGACAACCGCCCAAAGTGCAGGTGATTATAGAAGGGGAAAGAGTCAAGGCCCTGGTTGACACCGGATGCACTACCACGATGGCGTGAACGCGACTGGTGACTGGATGGAGGGGGAGTAGCCGGGTTGTGGCATTTGATGGACGAAGAGTGAAGTGTCGCAGGATGAGCAACGTCAACCTTGAACTGGGCGGGCAACAGTTGACCCTGAAAGTAATAGTAACTGACCGCCTGGTGCCTGGTGTTGAGGTGATAATAGGGATTGACGCAATCTATCGACTGGGGGGGGGGCGTTACTATAGGAGAAAATGGCGTTGTGCGATTCAAGAGGAACTGTTGCACAGCAAGTACGACGCCAGATGTCATGGTTCCCGAAGAGAATACGAGGAATATGATAACGGATAAAGACTTCACTGCAGAGTTTGCTAATAGAAAATGGACGGTGCAGTGGAAATGGGTGGCGGAGCCGCCAGTATTGAAGAACAGGGTGAGTCAATATGAGACAAGACTTAAGGAGGAAGAGGAGGCAGCATTCGAAGAGGAGGTCAAGAGGTGGATTGAGGAGGGGATTTTGGCACCGTGGAAGGATGATGTACGAGAAGGGTTGTTGCCGCTGATGGCGGTGGTCCAACCAACAAAAAATGAAGTCCAACCAGTTCTAGATTACCGAGAGTTGAATGACCACGTGTCGTGACACACTTTGGGAAGACCATGCGAAGGTGGCGACAAAAGACCGGAGCATCCACAATTGTGAAGATATCAGCTAGTGAGCTACAAGGGAAAAACCTATTGTCTAACCAGATTGGTTTTGGTCTGAGTGTTGCCCCCAAAATCATGGCGGCAATATTAAAAGCGGTGCTGAAGGAGGAGATGAGCGTGGGAGAAGCCACTGACGCGTACATTGATGACATTTTAGTGGATGAGATGGTAGTGTCAGCAGAAAGAGTTGTAGGGCATCTCAAAAAGTTTGGCGTAACAGCAAAAACCCCAGAGATGTTAGATGGTGGTACAGCACTGGGGCTCCGTTTGGAACAAGATGGTGCTGGAGATTTGACGTTCAGGAGAGGGAATACTGTACCAGAAGTCGACAACGAGATGAATAGGTGGCAGCTATTTTCCATTTGTGGGAAATTAGTCGGACATTACCCTGTCGCAGGATGGCTGCGTACGACCTGCAGCTACATAAAAAGGATGGCGGAAGGAGTGGCCTGGCAAGACATGGTGGGTGTGAAGACAGTTGCTGTGATATGAGAGGTGGTTGAAGAAGTGAAAAAGGAGGATCTGGTGCGAGGAAAGTGGCATGTCCCAAGGAAAACGACAGGGGTTGTGTGGTGCGATGCAAGTAGTATTACTACAGGTGTGAAAGTGGAGATTGATGGGAATGTGGTCGAGTACGCAGCCTGACGGAGGAAGAAAACAGACTTTTCTCACATCAACATGGCAGAGCTGGATGCTGCAATAAAGTGGGTGAACCTGGCCCTGAAATGGAGATTAAAGAAAATAGTTGAAAACAGATTCGGCGACCATGCTGAACTGGACAAAGGCCGCCATTACGGAGCAGCAGCGGGTGAGAACAAAGGGTGCTGCTGAGATGATTGTCGTGAGGCGAATAGGAATCCTGAAGGAGTTGATAGCCGAGTTTGGGTTGATAATAAATGTGATGTTTGTACCATCAGACAGAAACAAGACTGACGTATTGACCAAAGTAAGACAAAAGTGGCTGACGATGCTAGATAGTTGCAGGCTGTTGCATATCGTACGACGAAGTTACGGACCTGCATTCTATGCATCACATGGGTATGGATAAAACCTTGTACTTGGCCTGGAAGGTGACTCACGAAGTGCCAAGAGGGATTGTGCAGCAGGTAGTGAGGCTGTGCGTACGGTGTCAGTCCATTGATCCGTCACCAAGAGTGCACGAGCCAGGAGAATTACAGGTGAAGGAGAATTGGAAGTGACTGGCCATTGACATCACCCATTATAGAGGAGCAGAATATCTGACTATGGTCGACTGTGAGATTTGCTCTCTGAGGAAGAATGAAATCAGAAACCACAGATAAAATCGCAGGAATACTCAATGGAATTTTCCTTGAACATGGTCCAGTTGAAGAGGTGTTGTCGGACAATAGGACGGCGTTTCATTCAGAAACACTGCGATGGATGATGGCTTGGTGGAATGTCAGGCAGTACTTCAGAGCAGCCTATAGTCCCGGTGGCAATGGCATTGTTGAGCGAAACCACAAGACCATTAAAGTGGTGGCAGAGAGGGGAGAGATTTCGCCAGAAGAGACTGTTTTTTGGTACAACATGTCACCTAGGTCAGGACAAATCTATATACAGTTATACCTTGCGACATCCATAAGTTGTACCGGTTGAAAGAGAGGGTGAGATGTCGAGTTCCATTCAGGTCGGGGATGAGGTCTGTGTGAAACCTCCTAATGTATGTTGCACAACGCAGTGGAGGAGAGGAACTGTAATAGCTACACAGTCGAAAAACAACGTTTTTTTGGACGGAGTGCCGAGACACATATTAGATGTGAGACCAGTGGAGAGCTTGTCTTCTGAAGATGAAGAAGTGGATGATGGGCAGCAAAACAACGGCGCACAAAGAAGTTTGCAACCACACGCACAGAGGAGTAGACGGCCACCCCGGTGGTTACAAGACTACGAGCTATGATCAGGGGGGCATGTGATATAAAGAAAAGCATGCACTCACCCTCTGTTGACGATCGAAACCCGGGAGTTAAGAGAAGTGCTGCTTTAAATCATTTGCTTCTCGTTGTCTGCAAGAAGATGGGAGAAAATGCGCGATTCCCAGGATGATAAAAGCAGCGATTTGAGCTAGCATGGGGCAGTCTAAGGATGACATTATTACAAGAGGATTGAAGAAGGTGAAGAGGAGCGAGTTGCAGTTTTGCAAAGTTAAAAACAGTGTAAGAATAGAAGGGGAAGATTCTACAGAGAACGAGCGGACTGAATCCCTGAGTTCAATTGATTCACAGGTCATATTGGATAACACTCTTTTTTATTTCCCATCCACTTTTGAATTTCAGTAAATATTCAAACTAATTAATCTGTGTACCCTATGACACTCAACTGTATCCAGTGGTGAAACTCCAGTTCTGAGCTTTGGGGAGCGTGGAGTATATCTTCATTACTCCCAGATCCATACTGACCTGCAGTCCTAGTACCTGTTAGGATACCATCTATGGGTCAAATAGATCTGATTGCAAATTATTAGTATTAGATAGGAATGCTTGAAAACCATATAACTGTGTGCAAACAAATGATTATTATTATTTAATATGGATACTAACTTGAAACCATGTAATTGTATATAAATTGTTAGTATTAAGTAACTTGATACCATAGAATAGTGTGCAAACAAATTATTATATACAAATAAAAAAGTACCTTAAAAATGTAATGGAACATTGAAAATCTAGTTATAATTATAATCAAATATTTACAAATTAATACATTTTCAACATTAAATAACCCATAAACTACTTATATGACATTAAAAAAATAAACCAAACCAAACCTCCACAGCTTAATCAGGTTTACGTAATTAAGCTGTGGAGTTATCATGTAATTTTGAATTTTAATATGGGCAGTAACAGGTTATTTTCACTAGATTTTTCAGCTGGTTTGAATTCAGTTTTCCTTTTCTAGACTGGTTGCTATACCAAGAGTAAATATCTCAGTCTGTCCTACTATTCACCCATAGATGGGGCGGGGGGGGGGGGTATGCCTTTCTCAAGGACATTAGCATGAAGGGAAATGCAAGCAGCTTTAATCAGGATTTGAATCCATTTCCTAAGATGATAACTGCTACACCACTGATGTAATGCAGTTGCAGCTTCCTAAGGAATTTACAGGTTCTGGTATATTTGTTTGATATAATATTGGCAACTGAATAAAGATAAATGAATATGCTATAAAGATCAAAGTTCTCTTTAGTAAATCAACTGATTTATCTTTCCTTTCAAAGTTTACCATAAATTAGGCTGAAGCTATGAAGGAACGTAGATGAGAGCTACATAAAAGACAGCTGAAAAGATAAGTAACATCAAGATGCTACCTCTAAATAAATGAAGATTAATGTGGTCAAAATATGGTCTTCTTTATTAATAGATTCCCACCTGCTCACATGGAAAGATTTTTATTAATTTATTGATATAATGAATATGTAAATACCTTGGTACCCCCTCGCTATAATCTGATTGGTCAGTGTTATGTATAAATAGTCGACACTGTGTTGGTCCTCTACCTATTGCCTCCAACCCGTCTTTCGGGACGGGGGTCCAGTGCGATTCGGCCACTGGACCGGTAAGATGGTAAATTAATAGCGTCGATCCCAGACGGCCATCCCTCCAGGCCCAGATACCTGCCCCCTTGACTTAAAGGGGCAAGGGCTGGGTTTATTGCCCAGCGCCTGAGGCGCCCCCCTTGAGGAGGAATGCCGACGGGATCGACGCAATTTTTCTACCCGCCACCCATGAGTCTCGGTTTGGGTGGTCCACATAAATAGGGCCTTCGTGCCTGACTCGGTACGCGTGGGGTACTGGGAAAATAAATCTAATGCTACAACCCGTCCTTCGGGACGGGGATCCAGTGCGCTTTCGGCCACTGGACCAGTAAGATGGTAAATTAATAGCGTCGATCTCAGAGGGCCATCCTCAGGCAATACCTGCCCCCTTGACTTAAAGGGGCAGGGCTGGGTTTATTGCCCAGCGCCTGAGGCGCCCCCTTGAGGAGGAATGCCGACGGGATCGACGCAATTTTTCTACCCGCCACCCATGAGTCTCGGCTTGTGGGTGGTCCCACATAAATAGGGCCTTCGTGCCTGACTCGGTACGCGTGGGGTACTGGGAAAAATAAACCTAATGCCTACAACCCGTCCTTCGGGACGGGGTCCAGTGCGCTTCGGCCACTGGACCAGTAAGATGGTAAATTAATAGCGTCGATCTCAGAGGGCCATCCCTCCAGGCAATACCTGCCCCCTTGACTTAAAGGGGCAGGGCTGGGTTTATTGCCCAGCGCCTGAGGCGCCCCCTTGAGGAGGAATGCCGACGGGATCGACGCAATTTTTCTACCCGCCACCCATGAGTCTCGGCTTGTGGGTGGTCCCACATAAATAGGGCCTTCGTGCCTGACTCGGTACGCGTGGGGTACTGGGAAAATAAACCTAATGCCTACAACCCGTCTTTCGGGACGGGGGTCCAGTGCGCTTCGGCCCTGTTCTGTTTTTCTGGTTTCCGTTTTTCTGGGTCAACGTATACAGGGTAACCCAGAAAAAACAGAACCCAAATTATTTATTTCCCGATTAAACTAACCCTAAACCTAACCCTAAACCCTAGATCCCTATAGTTAAAATTAACAGTTTTATTACAAAATTTGGGGGTTCTGTTTTTGCAGCCCAACTGATAAGGTAGAGCGGTTCCGATATGGGGATTCGTTTACTATAAACTTATACGGGGAAATGAGCACCCCTGAAAACTCAAAAAATAAATAACTTTTAAGAATTTTTTTTTTACAAACTGATAGATTATTTATTTATTTTCTCATTAAACAATCCTAAACCAACCCCACCCAAGTTAAAATCGACAATTTTATTACAAAATTTATTGGTTCTGTTTTTTATGGTCAACGTAATTTTCCGACCGATTTGCAAGTTTAGCTCATCACATAATGATATAGTATGAAATGTTATTCAATGATTAGCTATATTTAAAAAAAATTATAAATGACACGATTTGCTAAACTTCAAATTAATATTTGAAAAAGAAAAAAAAAAAGAATTAAATAAAGTAATCAAATTTATGTAAAACGATAAATAATCTTTTAAAGAATAACATTATTAATTCAAAACATAGCCGATCGAATATGTAGTGAAGTCAACTCAGGTTTAACGTTTATATAGAAGGGTTATTTCGGGAACATATACATTCGAGGTCCTTGTGGCGGTACGTCCACGTTAGTAGTCAACTCCTATTTTCCGTGATCTTCGCCTATCGAGATTCCCCTAATCTCGCCAGGTCGAGATCTCAGTATACATCATCTTCCCCCTTTATTCTTTTGTTTTCCCCTTTTTGATTAAAGGGTTTCTCCGAACATGATAAAGTCCGTGTTTGGGTTGGTGTGGTTGTGCTGTTCAATTTGTGGAGAGCATCTTTGTCATGTACGTTTTCGTGTACATCAGATGCTTCTGTAATGTCAGGGAATTTTCCTCGGAGTCCCGGTTCATCAGTAGCTTGGCTGGCGACACTCCTGTTACGTGTGTGGGGTAGTACGGTATTGGAATAGGAAATTCTTCATTTCTCCTTCCAGCTCTTTTTTTTCTATTTTTTGCAATTTTGATTGCTTTAGGATAGTTCTGTTGAACCGCTCTACCTCTCCGTTTGATTGAGGCCATATAATAATCCCTTTTATTTGGATAATACCATGAATGGTTAGGTATTCCTGGAATTCGCTGGATGCAAAAGGCTGTCCATTGTCACTTCTCAGGTATCGTGGATATCCGTGTGTTTTTGAAGGCCTAATTCCAGGCCATTAATTATACTCTTGGCATTTGTGCTTTGCATGTATGCTATCTCTGGCCATCTGGAATAGTAGTCTATATGAATCAGGAGATGATTTCTTCCGGACCGTCAGTAGATTTTACTGCAACATAGTTCCAGGGTTTATCTGGTAGCTGTGTGCTTTTTAACTCCTCGGGTGGGGCGTTTTCTTCTCCTACCAGACATGTGTAGCATTTAGGGTCATCCTCTGAAGTTCTTTCACTTCTCGGGGAGATAGTTCTTTTCCTTCAGTGGATCGAACTCGTTAATTGAATGTAGGCTCAAGGGATTAGCTTTGTTAGTATCCGTTTTGGATTTCTGCAGCGATGTCGGCATTTATTTCAATATTTAGAATTCCTAGGGCTTTACTTGTTCTACACCTAAGGAGTGATGCCTGTGCTTGAGGGATAACGTAGAACGAAGCAGTGACAGATCGTCCAGTGTTTGGTACCTGCACTTTCAGTGTGGTTTTCCCCAAAATTTTCAGAGGTTCCTTACTGGCATAAGGATACAGCTTTTTTGGTTGCATGCTGAAGTTCAATCTCGGGTCTGGCCTTTTTTAGGTTTGGAAGTCCCTCCAGTGAAGTGTGTTGTGAGATGAGCTCCTGTGTCTATCACAAAGGATACACTTGTCTCATTAATAGACAATTCTATTATATCTTCTGCTTCTGAAAGCTTGAATAAATATATGTCATTTGAGGTAGTGTCTTCCTTTTCCTCCACGCTACGCTGGGTTTCTTTTCTTTGGCTTTGAATGACCCACTGCTGCTTGGGCTGTGTCTTCCACCTCTGTTATCATAATGGCTTCTTTTTTTCATGGGTTTGTTTTTATGGAAACAGAACTCATCTAGATGCCCTTTTTTCCGCAATGACTACATCTGTGGTTTTTGCTTTTAATGCACTCCTGTCCAATATGACCTTGCGCTCCACACTTGTACAAAAAGGGGTGTCGTTCTGGAGTTTTTTCTTCGACTCTTGCTGGATACCTGGTTTATATTCGACTTTGGTTCTAAGATTAGTGCATCCTTTTCGTGGTATGTCCCAATTATTTCCATAAGTCTTTCCAGTGTCAGACCGTTTCCTTCTCTAATATGTCTGGCTTTTTAAATCTTTATCCTTGATATGGAGGAGAACTTTGTCTCTGACCAGGTTGTCAGCATCTTCTTTAAAGTTGCATGGCTTGACCAGTACTTTTAAGCGGGTAACAAAATTGTTCACCGTCTCTCCAGTTTTCCGGTTCCATTTCGAAAAATTAGTGCGAGCTTTTGGTATATTTTCTTTAAGGGAGAAATGTTTGTCAACAAACTAATAGCCACTTCGTATGCGTCCCCTTCTGTTTGTGCCGGGACTTGCTGCTCTTGTTCCCTCTTTTCCTGTTCCGTAAAATTTCGCCAAATTTCAACGAACGCCTGTCCTCCTGTTACGAGTAAAACTCCTCTTTTTTGTTCGGCATTACACACACCTGTTGCTGTGATATAGATTTTCCAGATCTAATTTCCAGTCCTCATATCTTCTGTGCATGTTTCAGGTTGGCAAATCGTGTCAAGATGTGATGGTGCTTTTAATCCTCCTAATGGAAATGATTTTAGACATTTTTTTTTTTAAATTCGGCAAGGAACAAAATTTTTTTTTTTTTTTTTTTAAATTCCACAAGGAACAAAAATTCAACGACAAAAGTTTCTAATAATGTAATGAATGATTTTATTCCGTGCTTTAGTTGTTTAATTCAGTTATTAAACATTTAGCGGTAGGCAGGAATTTAGCACTTACTTGAATGTACTTTTTTTTTTTTTTTTTTTTTTTTTTTGTCTCCACGTGGTAGGCTAACGGTGTAGTCTAACGGCCGCTTTTTCTTTTGTTTAAAATTTCCTAAAGGGATTTTTCTTTGGTAATTTCTGTTCTTGTTGTTCCGAATTGTGGTTATCTCATCCGTCGCCAGTTGTAGTGAAGTCAATTCAGGTTTAACGTTTTATAGAAAGGTTTATTTCGGGAACATATACATTCGAGGTCCTTGTGGCTGTATGTCACAGTTAGTAGTCAACTCCCTATTTTCCGTGATCTCGCCCTATCGAGATTCCCCTAATCTCGCCAGGTCGAGATCTCAGGATACTACAGAATATACTATAATAATTATACTATATCATAAATTTGATAAACAATTTGAGTTTTCAGGTATTTCCGTGAATGTTACAGGTAATACTAATGGTATTATCTCTTGCACAATTCTATCTACATTAGTATCATGATTTTATTTGCATTTCTAATATTAATTCTAAAGGTTTTGTTTACAATTGACGAACGACCGACGGGAATTTATAAAAAAAGTCGATTCGTCACTGAATGTTTTCGTTTGATTTATTAATATAATTCGCTGTAAAAAAATTCAATGTATGAAAAGACATACTAATACATATCTAAAAAGATTTTTTTTTCAAACGAAATAGATATTTTAAAGATAGAAAAAGAAATATGCGATGAAATAAATCTAGGCTGACTGGAAGCAAAATATATATTTTTTTAACTCGCTGTAAAAAATATTCCATTGATAAAGTCTCAATCAATTACATATCTAGAGAGATTATTTCATTCTCTTTCGAACTATATGGATATCTTAAAGAACCGTAAATAGGCGAGAAATAAATGGACCGTTATTCTTTCAAAAACGTTTTGAGTTTCACTGGATATATTTAATCATATTATTCTAAGAATCCCTTTTTTAATGCTTGAAGGATTTTTTTTCAAAACTTTTTCGTGTGTAAGACTATTTTTACATTCAGATTTGTAATTGCTAATTCGCATATAATTCAAATTTGATTCGCTGATATATTTTAATTTAAGAAATATGAAAGTATTCGTAAAAATATTGATAAAAAGGCTTTCATTTTTCTTTTTTAATATAAATACAGCGGACATAGGCAAAGAGCCAACAGGGTGTGGTTCGCCTGCTGGAATGTAGCTGCTGATACGTAGTAGCAGCTATTTTATAGATTTCGAAAAATCGTTTGATTTTGGTTTAATTAATTAATTATATCCTAATCAGTAAAAAATCAATAACCAAATTTGGAGGGTTTCTTCGTTAGAACGATATCAATGTGTATGCAAGATTTTAAATCTGAGTGACTTCCTATTTTGGAGTTATGCGTCGACCGTACATACAAATTCCTCTCCTTTATAATTAGAATGCATATATTAATATATATATTATATATATATTATATATATATATATATATATATATATATATATGCATATATATATATATCATATATATATATTATATATTATAATATAATATATATATATAGTGTGAACAAAATTATTTTTAAGACAATCAGGAATATTTCTTGTTTGTTGTTTAATCTCAACTAGTTTCGACTTCGGTCACTTCAGGCATAAGTGTTTCACTAGTGTTTTCACTGTGTTGCTGAAGTCCGGTTTTCGATTTCTGTCGGAGGGAAATCGTTAGTATATACCGCTGATGAGACTTAATGAAGTCGAAACAGTCTGTACGGTATTCTACACATCGAGCCACCTTTGCTGGGATTACACTTGTCAAGTTCATTTTCTATAAGAAAAAGTATCGAATTTTATGCGATACATGCGTTGTAAGTGCCTTCAAGTAAAAATTTAATATATACTTTATTCCTGCAACGTTTCTAAATAAACAAACATCCAAAATCTTATTCACTTCGCCGAAGGGCATTCGGTCTGTTTGTTGTTATTATTCTCTCAATAAGCCCCCTTACCTATTATGGTAGAGGCGTGAGTAACTTGACAAGCTTAATTTCGCTAGGATGGTCAGCTGTGTACTGTGGCCGAGGCGAAAAGTGTTTCACTAGTGTTTTTCCTGTGTCTGCTAAGTCCCGGTTTCGATTTCTGTCGGAGGGAAATCGTTAGTATATACCGCTGATGAGACTTAATGAAGTCGAAACAGTCTGTACGGTATTCTACACATCGAGCCATCCTTTGCTGGGATTACACTTGTCAAGTTCATTTTCTATAAGAAAAAGTATCGAATTTTATGCGATACATGCTTGTAAGTGCTTCAAGTAAAATTTAATATATAATATATTATATGTATATATACACATATATATATAATATATATTGCATAAATATTATATGCATTATATATGCATATATATATGCATATATATATATATATTCATATATAAATGCGTATATATATATATGCGTATATATATATGCATTATATCTGCATATATATATGCATATATATATGCATAATATACATATAATATCGCATATATATATATGCATATATAATAATATATATATGCATATATATATATAAGCATATATATATATATATATGCATATATATATATATTTGCATGTATATATATAATATATATATATCTAATCATATATATATAATATATATCTATATATATAATATATATATATATATATATATATATATATATATGCATATATAATTATATATATATATATATATATATGCATAATATGTGTGTGTGTGTGTATTTTTTCTTGTTCTGAAGTCATCACTTAGATACTTTGCCAATATATATATATACTTATATACTTTGCCAGTAATATATATACATATATGGATATATATATATTACATATATATATGCACATATATATGCATATATATATATATATATATGCATATATATATGCATATATATATATTTATATATATATATGCCATATATATATATTATATATATATATGCATATATATAAGTATATATATCATATTATATATATGAATATTACATATTATATATGTATATATCATATATTAAGCATATATATATATAATAGTGCATATATTATGTATATATATGCATATATATAATATATATGCATATATATATATATGCATTATATATATGCAATATATATTGCATATATATTATATATGCCATAATATATGCATATATATATGCATATATAATATGCATATCATATATATATATGCATATATATATATTCATATATAAATGCGTATATATATATAAATGCGTATATATATATGCATATATATATGTATACTATAAGATATAATAATATATGCATATCTAATATACATAATTATATGCATATATATATAATATTATATATAATGATCATATATAATTATATATCAATATATATATGCATATATATATGCATAATATATGCATACATATGCATAATGCATATATATATATATATGTAATTGTTCTTTGTTCATTACGAAGGTTTCTCTCTCATCCTGATATGAAGTTTTCCTTCTATATCTCGGGACAATGCTTCACCATCTACCCGCTGACTGGCTCTGGGGTTAAATTGTCTTAATAGTAGTACTTCTTCATGGAACGATTTTTCTTCCATCCCCCGAGATGAAAGAATCCAACTATGTTTTCTGACCGAGTCCCCAGTGCAAACTAAAAGATGATAGGGATCTCTTTCCTTCCCCAAATCGTGACGTCACCTGTCTCTCGGTAAGCTTGGCGTACGTGAGAAAAAAACAAGTGTAGTATCAGTTGTTCATTTGAGGTCAATTTCTGGGACTCCTTCATCTCCATGTTGGCGTCAGAGAGTCCTAAGAACATTCTAAAAGTGCTGACTATTGATTATATGTACAATAGTCTCTTTTTATTGTTTACATTTTTTGAACAATCATGATAGAAAAGGTATTCGTTTAATGTAACAATAAATGCTTAGAATTAAATTATTATACAATTGTCCGTATTACATTTTTTTCTGAGTGATAGGTCGACACATACATACCAAAATCTTTCTTTATATATATATATATATATATATAATATATATATATATATAATATATATGGAAAAAATAGAGGGGAAAATAAAGATTTAACTCAACAGTTTTTGAAAAGTCACACATGTCCACCTGATAAAATAGCCAACCTTCTGTGTACGACGGCATATTTGATTAGCTTTGACTTTCTTTGAAAAGTCACCATGTCCACCTGATATAATATGCCAACCTTCTGTGTACGATGGCATATTGATTCAGCTTTGACTTCTTTGAAAAGTCACCATGTCCACCTGATATAAATAGCCAACCTTCTGTGTACGAGGCATATTGATTCAGCTTTGACTTTCTTTGAAAAGTCACCATGTCCACCTGATATAAATAGCCAACCTTCTGTGTACGATGGCATATTGATTCAGCTTTGACTTTCTTTGAAAAGTCACCATGTCCACCTGATATAAATAGCCAACCTTCTGTGTACGACGGCATATTGATTCAGCTTTGACTTTCTTTGAAAAGTCACCATGTCCACCTGATATAAAAACCTTCTGTGTACGATGGCATGTTGATCCAGTTTCGACTTTCAAATCGCCTTGGGAGAGACTGGTGACGATATTTTGTCCATTTCTGTTCACAAACGTCCAACACAAGCTGTACCTTAGACTTGTTTGCCATTACGCAATGCCGAAATAGCTGATAGGAAACAAAATAGAGGGGGAAAATAACGATTTAACTCAACAAGTTTTTGTTGAGGTGGGGGGCCAAAAAGAAGCAAGTCCAACGCCTTCTTGCAGGCTAAACTTTCTCTTTGCAAACACCGACTTCTTCTTCTTCTTCGTCGTCATCGTCAAAATCCTCTAGCAGCTACCGTAGCAACACTCGTTTCTGCCGTCTCCGCCTATGGGTGTTTCTTTCTATTTACCCACAGGTCTGCTTCTATCATCCGGACGTCTGTGCTTCACACACGGGACTCTCAACTCAATCCCAGTTGTCGGAATGCCCGCAGCTATCATTCGGGCATCTGGCGTTCACATACGGGACAGTGCCTGCACCAAAGTGTTGCCTTTTCGCATTCTGAAGGATGTGAGTTCGATCCTATGTCAGACCTTCACGCCAGGCAAAGCCTAGCCCGCTTCCTTCAAGTACGGCAAGTTTTCATGCCTGCCACTCAACTCGGGTTCTCTGTCACAATATATATATATATATATATATATATATATATATATATGCAATCATATATTATATATATGTAGGTCATTCAATAAGTATAGTGACTTTTTTGTGGCTGATAAGTGCAAACCTTGTGAAATTTACAGAAGAATGTGTGATGTGTACAGAAAAGAATGTTTTACTGAAAAAATCTTTACAAATCAGTTTCTTTTTTAAAGAAAGTCAAAATAGTATTTAAGATGAAGATAGATTGGGCAGGCCCATAATGGCAAGCACACCTGAAATAGTGGATTTAGTTAATACTCATTTTGGTTGACAGAAGTGTTTCAATAGAGGACAATTCTGAACAAATGTAAATTTCAACAGCAGACAAAATTGTGCATGATGATCTTAACTTTTCTAAGGTCAGTTATTGTTGGGTTTCATCAGAACAATGCAAGTCCTCATACTGCATCAAGAACAGTGCAAACCATCAGTCAATTTGGTTGGGAACAGCTAATACATCCTCCTTACAGTACAGAACTAACCTCCTTTTATTTCCACTTATGTGGTTCCCTCAAAGGATTTCGCTGTAGAACAAAGTTTTCAAGTGATGCTGAAGTGAAAAACACCGCGAGTAAATGGCTAAAAACTCAGTCCAAAGATTTCTATGCTGAATGAATGCAAAAGCTTGTTTTTCGATGTGAAAATGCATTTTAAAGAATGGAAATTATTTTGAAAAATGAAGCAAAAAGTTCTTTCTGTGAGTTATTATATTGCAAAAATTCACCTTATTTATTGGATTACTGTTATATATATATATGAAATAGTAATAAATAAAAGTGAAAAATAAGAAATGTGATGATGATTTATTAATATTTGAAAAATAGGACGTTGACATTAACACAATGATATAGAATATCTATCTATAATTAAACTTTTTCTTGAGTCAATATATTAATATTTACATCAATTCTTTGAAATAAGTAAGGAGAAATACTGAAATTTTGGAGTACATTTTTTAACTCATTGAAATTATATAGGAATATAAATACCCCAGATCAATAATTTAATATCTGATATTAAAGTGTATAAATCATTCAATATTTCAATATATTCAAAAAAGAATTAGGATTTTTTTAAAGAAAGGATTCAAATTCTACACGAAAATATGAATTAAAGATTTTGTGCTTTCACTTTTTTTTTTTTTCAAAAAAGTTTTGGGAAATAAATATTTTAAGTCTATATCTACAAGAATAAGTACTAAATAAGCTTTGAAATATTTAAACATAAACATCAAGAAAAACTTTGCAGGAAATGCAGAACATTTACCAAAGGAAATAAGTAGCTCTAAGCTAAATTGAAATAAAGAAAGTTACATCCAAGAAATGCATTGAAAGAACTTGGAGACTCATTTTAATAAAGGTATACATTTTGTTTCCTTTTAAATAACTAATTATCAACTTACCTGAAGAATAGTTTCCACATTTGACTTATCTTGGTTTCCTTATAGTTTCTTCCTTCCTGTCTATCTTATATATGTATATATATTTTTTTCCTTTTGGTTTTGTCCACTTGCTCTTTAATTCCTTCCTCTTTCTTTTTCGTTATTTCTTTTCTTCTTTTTGTGTGGTGTAACTGATTTTCTATCTCCCCTTCTCTATATTCCTCTTCCTTCTATTTTCTTCTTTTTCTTTTGTCCCTTTTATGTGCCTCTTCCTTCTTTCACTTTTCCAAGGTTAGCTGACCGTTTCTTCCCCAATGTGTACAACCACCCACATGTACGTATAGCAGGGTTTGGATCTTCGTATTTACAGTGGCAATTGTTAACCAAGATGTTCTAATGGTCAGACTGGAAATCCAGAACAGTCTAAAGCTATCCAACTTCAAGTATGTTTCCCCACTCAGCTGAAAGGTTGTATTCTTAACATTTATAAACAAAGCTAGTGAGTGCTTCAACAAAAACAGGCTGAATGAATAAAAGAGAGGGTGAGAGAGACATCTTGATTTTAACCAAGTTATCATTCCCACATTGTCATTATCTATATATCAATACCATTGTAACTACCTACCAATATTAATTTTCCAGGTTTGGTGTGCATCAACCTAAGTTGGTGAAAAATATAGTACATATAGTGTACATTATATAAAACCTAATGCCCACACACATATGCTTTTACTACATGGGTAAGTAGGTGAACCAGGTTACAAAATTAATTCTTAGCACAGCAGCTCTCTTTCTGTCTCTCTGTCTCTGTTTCTGTCTCTCTCTCTCTCTGTCTGTCTGTCTCTCTCTCAGTAAAAAAATTGCTGCAACAGCTGTCCCAGCCAATTGATCTTTTTGAACCCTCAAATTAGCCAAAATCATGTTGTAGAGCAGGAGTAGGAAATCTGTGGACATAAGGACACATTTGATTTTCTAGTATTAGGTTTGACTGAGTAGCCATATTTTTTAAACATAAGATGTTTCAGCTTATTTTGATGTTTTACTGCTAGACTAATGACACTGCATTCATCAATAAGTGTGATGTAATGCAAGAACCGTATTCTGCCGTAAAATGACAAAGCTTCAATAGATTAGTGCCATAAACCAAAATATCTCCTTCTTAAGCTAACAAGTTTGCAATTGAATTTTGAAAGACATTCTTGCATAAAAATGTTCTCAATATTCTACCCTAAATGTAGCTTGGCTCTTATAATCCGAAATGTAATATTTGCCTTCAGAGATGTTATCTTATTTTTAAAATTTTAAATCATATATATATATATATATATATATATATATATATATATACATATATATATATATTCACAGATTGGACAAAATAATGGAAACACCTAGAATCTTAGCATTATAATTTTGAAACTCCTATAAAACTATTAAATGTTTGTTATTTTTATATTTTTTGATTTATTATCAATGTTTCTTGTCTTATTTTACTAAAATTGATTTTTTTTTACAGATATCATCAGAAGAAATTAATCAAAATTCATTAAAATGCCAGATCTATCAGACTTTAAAAGATGTCAAATTGTTGGTGTTCATATGGCAGGCGCAGAGTGTGACAAAAACCTCTGAATTATTTGGTGTAGCAAGGAGTACTGTCTTGAAAGTAATGTCAGCATTTGAGAAAGAAGGAAAAATTTCCTCACTGAAGCAAAACTCTGGAAGAAAGCGAAAGTTGTCTGATAGGGACCGTTGGACTCTTACACGGATTATTAGGAAGGATCAATTTTCCTCAAAAACTGTAAGAAAGGAGCTGCACAAAGCCAGATTTCATGGGAGGACTGCAATCATAAAACCACTCCTTTCATAAACCAATATTGCTAAGTGTTTAGAGTGGAGTAGAAACCTACAGAACTGGTCCCTAAAAAGGTGGAAAAATGTTATTTTCTTGGATGAGTCATCCTTTACCTTATTTCCGACAATATAAGACATATAAAGATGCAAAAGTGGCTGGGGCAGGCATTGAAGTCTGCTCAGGTAGAAAATGGAAAGCATCTAGGGAGTTGCAAATGGCAGAAGAACGACTCCAAAAAAGATCAATATTAGGAGCCATCGTAAAAGGGAGTGCCAACAATTAGGGTGGATAAGACAACAGGAAAAGAAAAATGTCATCTCATACAGGATGAAATACACAAGGGAGAAGATGAAAATAGACTAGCAAATAGCATGGACAAAATATGGATGGGATTCTTAATTAGGTCCATATAGAATATTCTCCCCAGCCTGTGAACCTATGCATATGGAGCAAAATAGATTCAGCCCTATGCCCATTATGCAGGTGAAAAGGAATTTTAAAACATATGCTAAGCAGCTGCCCAACAGCACTTGCAGAAAGATTTTACAGATGGCAGCACGACCAGATCGCTGTTAGAATTTATACAGCCATCCATACAAATAAAGTTAACCCAGGGAAGACTGAAATAGAGTTCATCAAAGCTGGCGCAAAACCCAATAAGATGAAAAAGCCCAAACCAAACATCCTGTCACCCGCAACTGACTGGGAGTTAAGAGTTGATTTAGAATCAAAATTAATATAAAATTATAGTAAAAACAACCTTGCACCCAGATTTAATATTCTTCTCAAACAAATTAAAAACTATTGTAATGTGGGGATTGTCTGTACCATGGGAAGAAAATATCGCTGAAGCACATGAAAGGAAGAAGTCAAATATAACAAACTACTGGCGCAATGTCAAACCAATGGTTGGAAAGCATTGTGCCTACCAATAGAAGTGGGCTCAAGAGGATTTACAGCAAAATCCCTTTGTAAAATTCTTTCACTAGGTATCAACAAAGATGATGTCATAGGCTGATTGAAAAAAAAAATACTAAAAATTAGGGAATTATCTGAATTTTAATGAAATTTTTGTTGATTCATCAATAAATGGATTTTATAATGAATTGGTTATTTTCTTTAAAACCTTTCTGATTTTTTTCAGGTCACTTAACTTTGACCCCTCTTATTTTTGGGGTGCAAAATATCAATGGGGTTATATATAATTGAAACAAATTATAGTATAAATAAAAAGACAAAAGACCAAAAGTGTTAATATAAAAACATTTTTAAAGGAGCAATTTTGGTAGAAAATAAGCACTGAAAATCTAAAGATTTTGGTAGAAAATAAATACTGAAAATCTGAAGATTAAATGTAAAAAAAAAAATGAAAAAACATTTTTTTTTAAAGATCTTTTTTACTCTGTTGTTTATGAAATATAATTAGATTATCAGTGAAAATATTATACATCGATATTTGTTCTGTTTAAAAGGGATTTAAATTAAAATTTTAACTTTTAAATTGAGATTTCTCCAATAATTATAATATAACCATATCAAAGTAAGCCTGTTATTAAATAAACATTTGTTTTTAGAATCTAAAAATATGAAATTTAAAACTTAAAATTATGCGATTTATATTTTAAATGAATTTCATCTATTACCATCTATATAAATTGCTCTCAAGGTTTATATAAACGGAGTGAACAGTAACATTTATTTTAAAGAATTTTGATTTATTTCCATTGAATCAGTTTGATTGAAATGATTCAGAAATTCAAAAGAAAGAATTCATTGATCATTTGTAAACAAAGCACACAAGAATTTTTTTAGAGCGTTTTAGTTTTTCTGTGTGTTTGGATAAAAAAAAGATATTTCATTTAAATAGAATATCAACAAGTAATTTTTCTGTACATAGCATATTTAATTTTTTTTGTTATTGATTTCTAAGAAGAAGCTGTTATAAGTTTTTTTTTTTTAACTTTTAATAATATGTATTGTTAACTTCACTTACAACGTCATTTTTCATCAAACTTTGGACTAACTTAATGTATTAACTTAATTGATTACATGTGATATTAGGTATGGGTGAAAAGGGAGAAAACTCAACATTTTTATAATGTTAAGTCATCACCCTTTTTATAAATATTGCAATAAATAATAATATACAATTTTGCAAAGTTATGGAAGCCTAGATGTGTGAAAATTTCCAACAAAAAATTTACACAGTGTAGCCAAAACACGTCAGAAAAAATAACAACACAACAAGCATATGCGCACTGAATGTGGATATTTTGAAAAAAAAAAGGAATAAATTATGTCCCTTTAGTCTTACAGAAAAAGGAATAGTGTTAGTAATAATTTTTTGAATATATAAAAATCTGGGAAAATATGTTGTGCAAAATTGTGAATTTTAAAACTTGTATTTTTGGATAGTTGAATAGAGCTTTATCTTTGGTAAAAATTGATTTAGACATACAGAGTTCCAGACGTTTAAAATTCACTATTAATATTTTAAGTGAATAAAAATAGGCCAATTTAATCAGAGAAAATACTTTTTTTGCATTAATTCAAAGAAAAAATATTGTCTCTAAAACCCCCCAAAAAAACAAAAAAACAAAAAACATACTATATAAATTAGTCAACCACCCCTCCTACATTCTGAATTGATAAAAAACTTTTTTTTCGAGTTTTTTCCAATAAATTAAGCTATTCATTATAAAATTAATAAATAAAGTAGTGAAAATTTCATTAAAATCGGGCAATTCCCTGATTTTTGGTAATAGCCTGAAAATTAAAAAAAAAATGTTTATTACCTCCTTTATGTAGTTTGCCAGTCCCTAGTAATATTATTTTGCTTTTCTTTAATTTTTTTTATTTAAAAAAATACTTTTTGACTTAAACAAAAATTTGACCTTAAATAATCAATTTAATTAATTTTAATTTGTTTTTAAAGTGAAAATCGTGGCTCATATTGTTGATACCTATCTATCAGATATCGGTTTGGTCAGGGTAAAAAAAAAAGAAGTTAAAATCAGTTACTTGCAAAAAAAGTGCAAAATGGCTCTGAATAAAAAGAAATAGCATGTGGCCAAACAAGAATAATACCCAGCAAAATCTCAATTAGTTTTCCATTAAGGGGAATTTTTCAATTTATTTGTATTTTTTTCTATAACATTTGCAATTAATCTGAAAAGAGAAGCTTAAAAACTTAGGTTCCAATTCGGAAAATTGTAAAGGTATTTTAGATTACAATCATATATTTGCAATTTTAAAAGTAAATCCTTCATAATTTTAAAAGTGTATTATTTTAATAATTTTTTTTTACGTGTGTATTTGTAATATAAATGCGTAAGTATCTTTAAATCCAAGAATCATCTTTATTTTTTTGTAAATAACTATCTTCAAGTCTTAGCTGCCCCCCATTTTTTTCTTTCCTCCCCTCCTGCAAGAAAGAAGAGGGAGAAAAGAAAAACAATCCAAAGGACATTTTAATTTCTTTTTGAATATATGTGATTTCTTTTTCTTTTTTTTTCATCTTAACCTGAATAATCAATGATTATTTGTTTTTATGATTGTTAAACAAGTTGTTTTTAATCTGGAATCCATTTAGTTTTATAGATACACAGATCTTTTATGCATCCACCATTTTCATTTGAATCTAATTTAATTTAAAATCTTTTTTTATACGATAACATTCTTTCTTTAACTAAGTATACATACTTTTCAGCCATTCGTATTTGTATGTTTTAAGCATATAAATCCAGTAAATATTTTTGACCATCAGAATATATCATTTCTTTCAAATATGGCAAATTTTTGATTATTCAAATTTTGATCAATTAATTCTGTTAAAACTGATGGGGTTTCCTTTGTTTCATATATTTCTGAATTAAAGATATTTCCTTCTGCTTTTTTAAAAACATCTTATTCTGAGAGTATAGATATATTTTTCCCTTGTTTTTTTCTTAAAATTATTGGACAGGGTATTTTAATCAGATCATATACACGTGTGTGTATATATGTGTATGTTTATCTATTTTAGCCAGAGTATTTTTATAAATATTCAACGCGTTGTGCCACACTCATTATAAATTTATCTTTATCTTTTTTTTTTAGTTAAAAAGGAATGAAACGGCAATTGGAATAGAACTACTGAATTGAAAAGAAATTAGGACACAGAAAAAGAGAACTATAAATATCTGGGAATATCAGAAGCAGACACCATCAAACAAACAGAAAAAGTAAGAAAGGAATACTTTAGAAGAACAAGAAAGCTGCAAGAAACCAGCTATGTAGCAGAAACCTCATCAAGGGAATAAACACATGGGCTGTCCCTCTTGTAAGATACTCCGGACCATTCCTAAAATGGACAAGAGAGGAGTTCCGGCAGATCCACCAAAGGACAAGGAAACTCACCCAAGAGACAACATAGACAGACTATATGTGCCAAGGAAAGAAGGGGTCTCATCAACATTGAAGATAGTGTAGATATGACAATCCGAGCACTTAACGAATACACTAAGGAAAGACTAATTGCAGCATCCAGGTAAAGCAATAGCAACATATGGACAAACAGAAATGCATCAAAAACTAAAATACAGAAATAGGAAAAAAAAACAACAACATGGGTACTTCAAGCGTCAAACTCAAGAGATATCACATCAGAAGACATGGACATGGATAAGAAAAGGAAACCTCAAGAGAGAAACCAAATCACTTATGATTGCAGCACAAGACAATGCCATAAAAACAAACTATATAAAGGCAAAAATATATAAGATGAAGCAAAATAGCAAGTGCAGAATATGTGGAGACAGAAATGAAATGCTTAATCATATGATAAGCAAATGCAGCAAACTAGCATAAAGTGAGTACAAGACTAGGCATGACTCGGTGGGAAAGGTAATCCACTGGGAATTGTGCATGAAATTCAATTTTCACCATACAAATAAATAGTATATGCACAAGTCTGAACTTGTCCTGGAGAATGAGACACATAAAATTCTCTGGGACTTCGAGGTACAGACAGATCACCTAATCCCTGCCTGAAGACTGGACCTAGTATTGATTGACAAGAAGAAGAGAACCTGTCATATCATGGATTTTGCTGTCCTGGCCGACCACCAAATGAAAATGAAAGAAAGCAAAAATATAGACAAATACTTGGACCTTGCCAGAGAACTAAGAAAACTGTGGAACATGAAGGTGAAGGTCACACCAATTATAATTGGTACCCTTGGAATGGTCCCCAAAGCTCTGGAAAATAATTTGGGTGAATTGGAAATCAGAGGGAGAATCGAGACCATCCAAACTACAGCACTGTTAAGATTGGCTAGAATACTCAGAAGAGTCCTGGAGACCCAATAATGAAAATAATAATAATAATAATAATGATTTAAAAAAATATGGTATTAGGTTGTTACAAAAATAATGTCCGATTTCAAATACATACATTTATTGTTGAAACATTAACAGTAGAAATGTTAAAATTAGTCAAAATACAATCGTTGGGCAGCTATGCATCTCTGCCATCGATCTACGAGGTCATTTATTCCGCGTTGGTAAAAAGTTATTAGCTGTGATGCAACAAAATCTTTAAATGATGATTCCACCTCTTCTTTAGATCGAAAAGTTTTACCATTTAAAAATGTGCTTAAGTGCCTAAAAGATGATAATCAGTAGGTGAAAGATCGGGAGAATATGGAGGATTTGGTAAGGTCTTGTATCCCAAGTCTGTGAGTTTCTGTACATTGCAAACATGTGGCCGTGCATTATCATGAAGGAGAATTGGACCACGTCGATTCACTAATGCAGGTCTTCTTTTTTGCAAGCAAGCAAGTTGATTGCAGTAAATCTCTGCAGTAATGGTCTGATTGGTTTTTAAAAAGTCGTAGTGGATAACACCTATTGCAGACCACCAGACAGTCACCATAATCTTTTGCTGGTGCAACTTTGGCTTTGGGAAGTGTTTGGGGGATTCATCACGATCAAACCATTGACCTAATCGTTTACGGTTGTCGTAAAGGATCCACTTTTCGTCACAAGTGACTATTCAGTCAAGAAAGAGGTCATTGGTGTTATGCAAACAGAGAATCAAGCACACTTCAAACCACCTAAGTTTTTGGTGAGCTCATGAGGAACCCATTTATCAAGTTTTTTCACCTTTCCAATACTCTGTAAATGACGTGAAACTGTTGCAATGCTGACACCAAGTGTCTGAGACATCTCTCTGACACTTTGTCATGGATTTTGCTCAACAACTGCCTGCAATTGTTCATTGTCAAGACTGCATGTCCGTCCTCTACTTTCTTCATCTTCAAGACTCTCATCTCCACTGCGGAATTTCTGGAACCACCTCGTACTGTCCGATCACTTGTGGATTCATCTCCCCATGCTTTGTTGATACTGGCAGCAGTTTCGGAGGCATTGTGCCCAAACTTGAACTCATGCAACATAAGAAGGCGAAGGTCATGTTTAGGCATGTTCATCTTTGAAGGCTCCTATTTTTCAAAAATAGTTTCTATCCGAAAATAAATAAAATTTTATTTTTGAGCACACATTAATTATTATATATGCAAAAATTCACCTGAAATAAATAACAAATTCTATGTTAAAATGACATTTCAAAACCGAGCACTTCAATCGGCCATTATTTTTGTAACAACCTAATAAAAATATCTGGATCTGCCCAGTCATTTTTAATTCTTCCCCTCCCCCTTAGAATCAAGTGGTTAAAAGTTGAATGTTATAGTAATTAAAAACCCTTTGGTAAACAATAATTTTAAAAAAAAGTAGCAGCACAAATAAGAATGTAATATTAACCCACATTCTGATTAACTAAAAAGGAAGATGGGAACTTTAACTAAATTCAAAATTAAGAAATTTTAAAGGCATAAGTACTTTATTTTTATCCATTTATTTAATTTTTTTCGTCCTGCCGTAGTGTGTTCATCATTTGAAAGAATACCAGATCACATCTGTGATAGGAGCACAGTTATTAATCAATCCCTGGGTTTGGTATTGCCACACATGAAAAATATGACAAACATGAATTCAAATAAACATGGGACTCAAATTTCAGATCTGAGTGTCATGATTGATAGGTGCTCCTTTAATAGCCAACAGGGATGACTTGGTCAACATCCTGCAAATGTTGGTTCTAATTTCATGTACACAACAACTATGCACCTGAGGAACATTAGAGGAGAAAATTGGCTAGAGAAGACAACATAAATATAATCCACACTTATTTTAAAAGTAATCCAACATGATGAAGTGATAGGAAAAAGATGATAAACATTTGGAAAAAAGATGCTAATTTCAATACAAGCCTTGCAGACCAAGCAAGGATGATCTTAAAGAAAGACTGATTGTCTGATCTCATAATTACCGTTCCTTCTTCCCAATGCATTTTTCCAGCCCTTAAAGAAAACTTTGTCACCTGGTTTATATGCCTTAGCCATCTTGTTTTCTATTTTAGCAGTTTTCTTCGTTGGACTAGGCACTAGTCTGTCGAACACAGAGCATATTTTTCTTGCAAACATTAACTCTGCTGGTGATAAACCTGAATATGTATTCGGGTTTGGCATGATTCTATAAACTGCCAAAAACTTTTGAATACTTCTTTCATTAGTATCCACGTCTTGATTTTTCTTCTGAACCTTTTTAAAAGTGTCTACATATTTCTCTGCTTTTTTTCTTTTTATATAAACTGTTGGCGAAGCCCAATCCGAGTAATCGACTTTTGAAATTACACCGATTTTCTGCAATCGGTCTAGTTCTTCATTTATGGTGTCTAGTGTCGAAAATGGTACTTTTTCTAAATACCGGCTTTGCATTTTCCTTTAATTCAAAATTCACTTCTGTTTTTGTACACAGACCTAGTCCTTCTGAAAAAATGCGAGGAAATTCATTTTTCAAATCTTTAATAAATCTTTCTGTTTTATTCGGCTTGTTCTTCTCTATACTATCAACTTTGTTACAGAAAGAATTTATCGGTAATTCCCATAAATTAAAACCATCCAGTCTATGCCAAAAAGATTCATTGCACCAGGGAGTACATATACTTTTGATTTGTGAATTTTTTCCATGAACGAAACATCACATTTTAATTCACCTTTGAATTTAAGTCTCTTACCAGAGACACCCTTCACAATTTTATTTGTTCTACATAACTCTGGACAACCGATTTTTTTCCATGTCTGCTCACTTATCACTGAGTTATCACTACCAGAATCGAGTAATAGTTTTATAATCTGTCCATTTATTTTTACATTTACGTATTTTCGTCTAGGGCTGTCCTGAATACTTTTTTTAGTCAAAACTACATTTACATTAGTTTTGAAGTCTCTTTTTGTCCCTTTTTTCTGTTTTAGCATACAGTAGGAACTTCTGTGACCTATACGCCCACAATTAAAACATATTTTATCCTTAAAAAAACAATATTTCTTTAAATGTTGTCCTCCACACGCATTGCATATAAATTTTTGTTCTTTATTTTTAATCCACTTCTGTTGTCTTACAGTTTGTACTCGTGAAATGCACTTTTCCTCAATCCGAGTATTATCCTTTTTTAGATTTATTAGTCATTGACATTCCTCAGTCACTTTTTTTAGCGTAATATTCAGGTCCTGTTCCATGATAGTCAGGATTCTGGATCTAATTTCTTTGTCTTTCAGCATTGTTAGTCCTTGGACAAAAATTAGGCACTTATAATTCTCTTAATTAAATGCCTTGCATTGCATGTTAACCATACCTGCACAAGTGACAAAATCATCGTCTTCTTGTTTTACAATATTTAGGCACTTATACCATGTATGAAAAATGAAAATCTCTTTTATCAAAAATTTAGTTTCGCTAAATGTCATTTCTTCTGGCTTTTTGGGGAGAATTAAATTTGCATATTTCATATTTTCTTTGGTTCCTAATTTCTGCAATAATAGCGTGATTTTTCCCTCGTCAGTCCAATGCTGACACCTTTTCATAAATATTGCTTCATATCTATGGAAGTACGCTGGGAACGTTGACCCAGTATCAGGCTCGTATTTAAATTCAGATAGCTAAAAAAAATTTAGAATCTAGTTCTTTGGTCGACCTAGATAATAATCCTTCCAAAAGTGTTTTATTACTTTTTTCCTCTTGTTTGAATAGTTGTTGCATTAATATTTGTTGTTGTTGCTGTTGTTGTTGCATGAATTGTTGTTGTTGTTGTTGTATGAATTATTGTTGTTGTTGTTGCATGAATTGTAGCACCTTTGTTAATTCTGTAGTTTGTTCCATTTTAGCAACGTCTCAACAAGAAAATAAGTTTTGTTCCAACTGTGTACACAATAAAGTTTTCAAAATCCAAACAAGAGGGGGAAACTTTTACTTTCTGTAAAATGTTCCTCGTTAAGAAAACAATTATTTACTTTTTGTAATTGTTAAACAAGTGTAACATTCTTCGTTAGCAAGTGTTATAAACAGTTACTTACTTTTTGGAAGTCTTGTACAAAAGTCTAACTTGTTTTGTTAGTGAGTGTTGTCCACTATATTTTTTTTTTTTTTTGTCGATTAATTCTTGGACGGACGTTGGTTCAACTTGTGATTTGTTCTGAAATTCTTCGTTGCCACTGATATATCCGGGTTAAGGGATATATTATGAAGTTGGTATTTGGTATATTATCACAGTAGTAGCATCACGTCTTCCAAGCAGTCGTGGTGTAGTCTAGCAAGTAAGTTTAGGCTTGTAGGCTTAGGTGCCTGTATCAACAGTGTCGAATATTTATACATGACACTGTCCAATCAGATTATAGTGAGGGGGTACCAAGGTATTTACATATTCATTACATCACAAGGGAATAAGAAGAACATATGACCTACTATACACAAATCAGCACATTATGAAGAAAGTTAAAACAAGGAAGGAAAATGTAGCCATGGCATGGATAGACTACAGAAAGGCTTATGGTATGGTTCTGCAAACTTGGAAAATTGAATGTCTAAAAATGTACAAGATATCCAACAAAGTGAAAGCCATGGAAAATTGGAAAGTAGAATAACAGCTAAAAGGCAAACCCTAGCAGAGGTGAAAATCAAACAATGTATCTTCCAGGGAAACCCTTGTATTAAACCATAAGAATATAAAGCCAGGATATAGGAATGGAATTTTGGATTGAAAAATGTTCTATGCTCATGATGAAAAAAGGGAAAAGAGAAACAACAGAAAGAATAGAACTACCAAATCAAGAAAGTAAAAGAACACTTGGAGAAAAAGAGAATTACAAGTACTTGGGAATCTAGGAACCAGACACCATTAAACAAATAGAGATGAAAGAAAAAGTAAGGGAAGAATACCTCAGAAGAACCAGAAAACTTCTAGAAACCAAGCTCAGGAGCAAAAATCTCTTCACCTGGGCTGCCTCAGCCCAGGTGAAGAGATTTTTGCTGCTGAGCTTGTAAGATATTCAGGACCACTCTTAAAGGGGACAAGGAAGGAACTCTGACAAACTGGAGAGATTGCCCACCAAAAGGCCTGGACATGACTAAGAAAGGGAAACAGCAAGAGAGAAACAGAATCTCTTATAATAGCAGCACAAAATAATGCAATAAAGACCAATTATATCAGAGCAAAAATAGATAAGATGCAACAATATAGTGTAGCATGTGTGGAGACAGAAACAAAACTATTTATCACATAATAAACAAATGCAGCAAACTAATACAAAGTGAATACAAGACTAGTCATGACAGGATGTGAAAAGTGATCCAGTGTGAATTCTGAAATAAATTTTGACCATACTACCTAGTAGTATGTGTACAAACTGGAATCCATCCTATAGAATGAGATGCATAAAATTCTCTAAGATTTTGAAATACAAATATATGACCTAATCCCGGATAGAAGACTAGAATTAATTAAAAAGAAAAACTTGTCATTTTGTGGATTTTGGTTGATCACAGAGTAAAAATTAAAGATAGTGAAAAGATAAATACTTGGACCTTGCCAGAAAACTGAGGAACCTGAGGATGAAGGTGATACTAATTGTAGTTGATGCCCCTGGAACAGTCTTCAAATGTTCGGCAAAAAGGTAAGAAGAATTGAAACCATCCAGTCAACATCATTGTTAAGATCAGCTATGAATACCTGAAGAGACTTTCTGTCACTCAGACTCCAGGAAAAGACCACCAGCTAACTCTGGTGTAAAAAAACTTGCAAGGAGTGATATAATGATAATTGTTCTATACTAAATAGTAATATATGTGCAAACCAGAATCTGTCATTGAAAATGATACCCATAAAATCCTCTGGGATTTTGAGATACAAACAGATCCCTCAATTCTGGACAGAAGACCAGATATAGTATTAATTAATGAAAAAAGTAACTTGTCATCTTGTGAAGTTTGCTATACCAGCAGAGTGTAAATAAAAGAAAGTGGAAAAAATAGACAAATACTTGCTCCTTGCTCCTTGCTCCTTGCTAGAGAGCAGAAACGGCTGTGGAACATGAAGGTGACGGTGATATCAATTCTGGTTGGTGTGTTTGAAATGGACCCCCAGGAGTTGGAAAAATAAATTGGAGATCAAAGGAAAAATAAAGACCGTCCAGACAATAGCATGGTTGAGATCAGCAATAATACTTAGAAGAGTACTAGAGACCAGAGGAGACTTGGTGTAACTCTGACTCCAGGAAAAAAAAACATCAATTAAAACAGGTGAAAAACTCCCAAGAAGCAAAATAATGAATAAAATCATTAGAAAATAATAAATTAAGCATAATAGAATAAATAAACACATCCAAAAATTAGTATAATATAACCATGTAAATAAATTACCTTCTTTCCCATCATGCCCCACACAAAAATATATAAAGGGATACCCACCACGTGGGAGCCTTAATCTAGTGAGAATGAACAAAGATTCCTACAAAATGATAAGTTGCAAATTGTGGCATAGGAGGTGGGTAATTATAAACATACATACAAGAATAATATAGGTATATATATTTTTTCCAGTTCAATGCACTGATTCTCCAAGTACAGACTCACTAGGAAGATAGGTATCTGATATTTTCTTTACCGTGCCTTACTCTATCATTAGATGAGTCTTCACTCAGCTGTATAGAATATAATCAGTCTCTTGGCCAAGAGTTTGTTATTCTATCTAATTTAACTTCAAATATAATTATACTATCACATTTATTCCCTTGGCAATCATAGATTTTTATCAGTAAACAAATTGTTTCTTAATGAAAGGTAGAACAGTTTTTTTTCTTCTTATGGCTTTGTTGTTTGTTTTAATTCTTCCATTTTCATTTGAATAAAATTGTTCAATCTTTTTTTTTATAGTGTTTGATTTATTTTCTAGCATTTCCTTGGATTGCCTGAGACCAAATGATAAATTCGATAAATAAAGAGGGCTTCATTATTAAACAAAACAAATCAAGTAAATTATAGATTATTTTTATGAACAATATTCTAAAAAAATAAACATTCCAAAAATGAAGTTTTAGATTTGCACAATTTTCAAAATATGTTAAAAAAATCAACTGATCTTTATAGGCAGAAGTTGTAATTTCAAAAGCTAAGATCATTTTTAGTTTCAGGGCAGAAAATAGCTGAATATTTGAATAACTATTTAATTTAATTATAAAAGCTATCAACAACAAAATTATTTATCTATAAAGATAAAAAAAATACTAGATTGGAAATGAATGATAAAAAAATGGTCATAATTTGATTTTTTTCAATTATTAGTTATCCTCATTAGCAAGAACTGCTATGTTGGTCAATGCTAGTGTACATAAATGATAATTAGTGTTAAAAACAACACCTAATTTTGTATTTACCCCAATTATTCCTTCACAGATAAGATGCAACACAAGGCCAATTTATAAGCTTTTGAATTTTGAGTTTATTTTTTCCTAGACTAGTTGCTATACCAAGGATAAAGATTTTGTTGGCTTATTTATTTAATAGTAAATACACTCCTTTTGGGTTATTCAAAGCTGAAATTTTATTAATTTGTAAATGTTTGATTCCAATCATAAGAATATTTGTAATGTTCAATTGTATATCTTTTTAAATTGCACTTTTTTTTTCTTTGTTTATAATCATTTGCACATTGTTTTATAGTTTCAAGTATTCCTATCTAATACTAATTTCTAAACAATTATATATTATATGAAGTATTCTTACATAGTTCAAATAATTTATACACAATTATATGGTTTAAAGTAAACTATTCCTATTTAATAATAATCATTTGCTTGCACTCAGTTATATGGTTTCAAGTATTTCCATCTAACACCAATAATTTGCAAGATATATGGTTTCAAGTAACAAATAATAATAAGCCCTAGTAAAGAATTGTAGCTTCAAGTAACTATTCTTAATACAAATAATTTGCATACAGTTAAATGTTTTCTGATATATCTATTTAACATTAATAATTATATTTAGCAATAATCATTTGTTTCAACACAATTATATGGTTACATGTATTCGTATCTAATACTAATAATTTTCAAATAGATCTTTTTAACCCATAAATGGGAACCTAACAGGTACCACCAGAGTGAACCTGGGAATAATGGCAATGGAAGGGTATTCCACAGTCCCCAGATTTCCAGAACTGTAGCCTTACCACTGAATGCAGTTTAGTGTCATACCCTTTCATGTGCTATTACCACTCTGCAGGGGATAGAGTTTGTGTATTCTAAACTCTCTCAACAGAATTGTAATCTATTCTATTTACACATAGCTTGGACACTTGGTCTTCCCAAGAGCATTAGTGTGAAGTGAAACACAAACAGCCTCATCCAGGATCCTATTTTTCAATGATAGCCATTATGCCACTAGTGCCTCCATCCACAGCACTATAATACTTATAAGTATATTTACTGAATATTGTTAATTTCATCAGACTTCCCTCTTGAAATTTGGTTATGGGGGTTTTCCCCATAACCAAACATTTTACTAAATGGGTCATCAAACAAACTGGGTTATAAAATCAATAATAATTAGCACACCAGCTCTCGCTGTGACAACTTTGCCATGACACTTGTTCCACCCAACCACTCTCCAAAACACTCTTTCACTTTTCCTAAAATATTGGAATTGTAACCAATTAGTGCTTTATTTTTTTTTAAATTCCATAAAATTTAACTTTACATAAAAAGCAAACATAAATACATACATATTGGGAGAAATAGTAAAGAAGATCATAGAAGATACCAACTGTACTTTTGAGGTAGCATTTGCATGGATCATAAGTGCCACAAATACACTTCACAGTGTTCATGGATATAGTCATAGTCAATTTGTTTTTTAAATGACAAACTCCCAGCATTAGAAGATGTTTCCACAAGTGAAGTTGTTGCAGGTAACCTAAATGCTATATATGCTGCTAGGAAACAGTTCATAGCATGTAAGTCCTCTGAGAAGCTAAGATGTGCACTTTGTCACCAAGTTAGGACAAGTATAACACAATCCTACAAAAATGTTGATGCATTCCTTTACAAAAGAAACCTGTATGATAGATGGCTTGATCCAGGAACTATCATAGAATGGGAGCATAAATATATATTTGTCAAACATGGTGGCACATATGTAAAGGTACATCCATCTCATTTAGTGCCTTACTCTGAGACATATCAAAATTTTTCTGAGGATAGCAAAAATGAACCTAGTACCCAGCAAGAAAGGACTGATGAATCTCCTAAAGTAACAATTTCTGAAGAGAATGATATGGATGAAGAGTCAGAAACTCCAAATTCCAATGTTGAGCTGCACCAGACAGTGGATAGACCACCAAATCAAAGCTTGACTCCAAAGAAAATTGAGCTTCTTAAACCAGGGAAAATTATTAAATGTAAGCTTGCCAATGACACAGATTAGAATGGAGAAAACTGAATGTCGTAAGTAGGGCAGGCAAAGCAACAGTCAAAAACAAGCATTTGATGAATGTGGTTATGGGACAAGGTGAACCTTTTTGGCTGGACTTTGAGCATCGGGTATCAGAGTGGCCAGCAATTAACGCTGAGCAAACTGAACATGAAGACACTTCATGTAGTGAGGAAAATATAATGATTTCATCCTATACTGATGACCTGATACTGGAAGAAGCAAGAAAGAAGGAACTTCAAAGCTGGATTAAAAATAAAGTATACATCCAAGTACCTGACCAAGGTCAACCCAAAATTACCACAAAATGGATCTACACAAATAAAAATTCAAATGGTGAACAAACCTGTAAAGCCAGGCTTGTTACAAGAGGCTTTCAAAATAGGGATGCTTGCAATATAAGGAAATAATTCTCCTACTTGCTCTAAAGAAGGTTTATACATAGCATTAGCAATAATGGCATCCAATCATTGGATGTGTAAAGCAATGGAGATAAAGACAACATTCCTGTAGAGCAAGCAGTTGGATTGATTAGTTTATCTCAATCCTCCTAAAGAGACTGAGTTTATTTGGAGACTCTCTAAATGTGTCTATGGCTTAACACTAATGTCTCTACGCCCTGGTACCTTACACTTAGGGAGGAGTTAATGAAGTCTGGAGTAGTAGCTTCAAAATAGGATCAAGCAATATTTACACAGCATTTTGGAAACAATTTACAGGGAATAATTGCTGCTCATGTTGATGATTTTTGCTTTGCAGGGACGGAAATCTTTCAGAACAAAGTTATAGACAGACTTCATCATGTGTTTGCAGTTAAATCTGAAGAAGTTGCTGAGTTCCAGTACATAGGACGAGACATTAAAAAGATTAATGAAAATATTGTTACGTTCGCTTATCGCTTTCCACGTTTTACAACGCTTTTCCATCAGAGATACAAAAAAAAATGAAAGGTGCACTTGCAACAATTGGCCAAGAACAATAAGACATAATATTATTTTTAAGACATTTTATTCAGAAAGTCGAGAATTGAGATGAGGATGAAAATAGAAATCCCCAGACTGGGGTATATGAAGAGGCATCAGGGAAGATATTCATCGTTACCCTGTCTGTTAGGGTTTGAATGAGATAGTAAGATAGGTTTTGTTATAGTTTCGGCCCGTAGGTCATAGTCAATTCGATATATATATATATATATATATATATATATATATATATATATATAGTTTTGGACAAAAGGCAATGAGAGCAGGTTGTAGAAAAATTCCATGGCGGAATATAACACTTAACTTTGTTTTAGCGGGTTCATTCTTTTATCTCCGTAGGGTTATATCCGGTGATTTTCCTTTTATTCTTGTTTCGGTCCATATCTGTATGGATGACTACTCTGGGTATCATTTCTTTTATGTTGCGTCGAGATAACTTGTGGCTGCCCTCGAATGGGTCTGGAATAGTAACTTCCATGTCATTATGCCCGGTAATTATTCTTTGTTCATTACGAAGGTTTCTCTCTTCCTCATAGATATGAAGTTTTCCTTCTATATCTCCGGGCCATGCTTCACTAACTGCCCCCTGACTAACTCTGGGGTTAAATTGACTTAATAGTAGTAACTTTCTTCATGGGAACGATTTTCTTCCATCCCCCCCACCGAGATGAAGAATCCTACTATGCTTTCTGACTGGGTCCCCAGTGCAAACTGAACTGATGATAGGGATCTCTTTCCTTCCCCCAAAAAAGGAGGTGGGGTGTATTCCTGCTCATCTCATTTGCCTTCCTCTTCTCCACAAGGTCGGCTACGTGACATGACCAAGCAGAATTATTTGTATTCCCTTCCGGTAAAATACGTCGTTTCGACGCGCTGAAGTTGGGGTCACTTTCTGGGACACCTCCCTCCACTCCGGCGTCAGAGAGTCTTAAGAACATTCTAAAAGTTTCCAATTGCCGACCATTGCTTATACGTAACAATATCAAACTAGGTCAGAATGAATATCTATATATAATGGAGATAGATTGCATGTCTGTCTGAAGCCAAAACTACGTCACGGCTTATGTCACAGATTCCACAATAATCTTAAGCATTTATCAATGAGAACCTAATTTATAATCAATATAATTTATACATAAAATAGATAGTAGAATATTAGTTTATATACATTATGAAATTGTCGTTGTAACATCTGCTGATCTAGGCGTTTTTTTAACGATTCTTTCAATAAATGCATGTTTAGTTATATACATTTTTACATAGTTATTTTTATTTTGATTTGTATTTATAATTATTTAATGTATAAAGTTTTGTAAGAAATTTATCTATTAACAAGATACAGCTACTTATTTATATCTTACATCAAATTATTATTTAAAAAATGTTATTGTCATGTGAGTTTGTTATTTAATTTATTCTTCAATTCTTTCAGTTTAGATTTATCAAAAGTTTTATTTTATTTAAGGAAGGAAAATAAATTATTTGCGGAGATATATTTATTTGGGATTTGACTTCTAAAATGTAACATGGACGTAAATGGAAAAGTTTTGTTTATTTGGCGGACCTGAACTTTTGAAACCCACCTCTAAAATTTTTGTTTTTAATTTTTGTTATTTTTCTTCAATGGATTATTATCGATTACACACCAATCTATCAGATTGTAAAAAAAAAATTCTAAAAAGTTCTTTATCTTTCAAGTTTTCAGGGGTGCTCAGTTCCCCGTATAAGTTTATCGTAAATCGACCCCCCATATCGGAACCGCTTAAAAATTTATTTCTTTGTAATTTTTTTTTCTTTTTCTTCAATGGATTATTATCGATTACACACCAATCTATCAGAGAGTAAAAAAATTCTAAAAAGTTATTTATTTATTGAGTTTTCATGGGCACTCATTTCCCCGTATAAGTTTATAGTAAATCGCCCCCCCATATTGGAACCGCTCTATCTTAACAGTTGGGCTGAATTTGCACTAAGGTGTCAAAATTAAGGTGACACAGAAAAAACAGAACCCACAAATTTTGTAATAAAACTGTTAATTTTAACTAGGGGGGGGGGCGGTAGAGGTTAGGGTTAGGGGGGGTTTGGTGTTGGGGTTTAAGGTTAGTTTAATGACAAAATAAATAAATAATTAGGGTTCTGTTTTTTCTGGGCCACCCTAACTTTGACACCTTTGTGCAAGTTCAGTTCGAGCGGTTCCGATATGGGAGATCGATTAACTAAAAACTTATACGGGGAAATGAGTACCCTGAAAACTCAATAAATAAATAACTTTTTAAGAATTTTTTTTACAATCTGATAGATTGGTGTGCAATCAATAATAATCCATTGAAGAAAAAAAAAAAAAAAAATAAATAAAGATTTCTTTTTAGCGGTTCCGATATGGGGGGTCGATTTACGATAAACTTATACGGGGAACTGAGCACCCCTGAAAACTCGAAAAATAAATAACTTTTAAAATTTTTTTTTTTACAATCGGATAAATTGGTGTGCAATCAACAATAATCCGTTGAAAAAAAAGAAAAAAATTAAAAACGAAAATTTTAGGGGGGGGGGTCCAACAGTTCAGGTCCCCGTTTATTTATTCTTTTTTTTTTTTTTATAGTTTTTTAAAATTTTTTTTTTACTGATCAATTAAAGAAATTTATTTATAACTTTTGCTCAATATATTTTAATTTTGTATTTGCAAACTTTTATTAATGTAACTGTAACACCTTTTTTTTTAAACTTTGAAAAAACGTAAACCTACCAAATTATTTTTTGTTTACATCTTTTACGCTGGAAAAGATAAATTTTGTTTAAAAACTGTATTTTTATTATTCAGTGTAGTGCATTATCTATTTAATAAATAAAACACTGAATAATAATAAAAAAAAAACACCCTTCCTTTTATTTTAATAAATTTTATTATGATAAAAAGGAAGAGTGTTTTTTTTATTATCATTCAGTGTTTTATTTATCAAAATAAAAGATTTTTTTTTATCATCTTCTCTCTACAGATTTATCTATTAAAATAAAAGGAAGAATTAAAAAAAAATATTTTGGCATTGTTTTTTATTACTTTAATTGATTTATTAATTTTACTTGGATACTCCCACTCCCCTCAGGCTATATTTTTCAAAAGTTTATTTTTACACCACCCGGAGGGTGGTTTTGTTTTACTAGTATTAAAAAATTAAAATATATTACAGTAGAAGCAGGCAAGAATCTGAAAGATGCAATATCCCCAACAGAAATTACAGAAACTAGGCAAGTTATTGGACAATTGACTTACCATTCAAACCAGACCTGATTTAAGTTATGATGTTAGTTAATTAAGCTCCATTCTAAAACAAGCAAATGTAGAATGCATAAAATAATCCAACATCGTAATTAAAAAGCAAAAAAGGAAAAATCCCAGATAAACATGCCAGACATTGAACATTTAAAAATTGTTGCATATAGTGATGCTTCTTTTGTTAATTTAACTGATGGGTGTTCCCAAGGTGGCTATATATTCTTTTTAGTAGGAAACAATAATAGATATAGGTAATTTTCACCTTTAGTTGTCAAAATTCCTAGCAAATAAGGCAATTAGAGTAACCTGCTTTGACTTTCACTTTGAACCAAGCCGGTGGCTATTTTGAAAGTCTCCGTGCGAAATAAACAAATCTTAGAAACTTTTTCGAAAACAATACAACTGCATGCTTTAACAAAAAATTTCATAAAATGTGTTCTTAATAACACTTAAGTTCATTTCAGATAATTTTATGCTAGGAATTTAGCCAACTGACTTTCACTTTGAAACAAGCTGGTAGCCATTTTGCAAAATATACAAATCTTAGAAACTTTTCAAAAACAATACAACTGCATGCTTTAAAACAAAAATATCATAAAATGTGTTCTTAATAACAATTAAGTTCATTTTAGATAATGCGCATGCACAATTTTATGCTAGGAATTTTGACAACTAAAGGTGAAAATTACCTAGGTATATACCTACTGCTTGGCAATCTAAGCTGATTAGGAATGTGGTCAAAAGTACACTAGCTGCTGAAACACTAGCCATGGTTGACATGTCAGAAGCCTGTTTATTTTACAGAAAACTGCTGTTGGAACCACATCAGCTAGAAGATAAAACTGAGAACATTAAGAACACATGCAAAATTCCTGTCTCTATGACTTGGTACATTCATCAACACAGATTTCGTACAAAAGACTTTGTATTGAGATGGCCATATTAAGAGAAATGATTGAGAGAGGAGAAATTTCGGATATTTCTTGGATTCCGACTGATGGACAAATTGTGGACTCCTTAACAAAGAAAGGAATGCTATCATTTAAAATGGCTTGGCTTTATATATCAGAGCTCAAGAAATCATTTATTTAATAAATCCTTTTGTTTTAATTCTCTTTTTCAGATGCTCATCTGAAAGAGAAAGGAAAAAAGGGAAAGAATTGGTAATTCACCAGAGTTGCTTCCCTTACACCTGTACAGAAGAAACGTTAATTGTTAATTCACCAGAGTTGCTTCTCTTACACCCGAACGGAAGGAGCATTTTTGTTTAAAAAAACGCTAGGAAATGAAGGGTCAGTTTTTGTTTTGTTTTGTTTTTTGTTTTTTTAAATAGAAGAGATAACGGTAAATGGAAAATCTGATTGAATAAATATGATCATTGGATTTCCCATTGGATTCCTATTGGAGTTCCGATTAGATTTCTGTCATTTTAGTTATTTATTTGGATTTACAAGTTTTACATAAAAATGTTTCAGTCTAAAAATGACAGCATACCATGTACACCAATGAGACAAAATATTGTGATCAGTAACCTCTGGCAAGAATGAGTTACAACAACAACTATATATGTCAGGTTCAAAGAGGTAAGCTAGTCTTGAATATTCTATTTCAATAGGATAATGCACTCTGTTAAACTATGTAAGTTGTATGAGTATGTTTTTGGAATATGAAGATTTCACAGTGATGCCAATTTCTCCGGATCTCAATCCCATTGAGCACTTATGAAATGTATTTGTTCAATGGGACTTCTACCACATAACTTGCAATAGTTAAAAGACCTGTTGTTGACATCCTGACACCAGATTCCAGAGAAAACTTTTAGAAGTCTTATAAAGTTGATCTTTGAATGGGTATGTTAAATTGCAAATGGGTCTTACTAGCAGTTCCTGTCAGAACTCTAAAGCCATCAATTGTAATTCCTTTCCAGATGATGAAATTAAGTGGACAAACACATTATATTTTTATATTTTCCCATCAAAAACCAGCCTTTAACATTGGGGCTCCTGTTATTAGGGAGAGAAAAAAAGTTCTCTAGTATGTGTAGCTGTCGCCTTTGAGTGCGCCTAATGTTAGATAGATTTATTTTTTACCCTAAAAATATACCATTAAATTTGGTCAGTGTAAGGGAAACAACTCTGTTAGGGTCTGATAATCAAGGGACCCACAGAGCCTGAATTGCATTGTGGGAATATCAACAGGTATCCTTAGGGCAAAATAGGGACTTCCGCCAGGCTGATGCAGCAAAAAGGTTGTGTGGATAATATCGTCCTAAAATTAGAATTTTAGTCTTTTAGTTAGTTCTCGGTACTGGTACGGCTCACAGGTATGTTTCTTTCCAATTTTCCCGTGAAGTTGCTGGCATTTGTTAAAGACCCTTTTTGTAAATTAGTAATTGTTTTATACCCCATTTTATTTCAGTATTTCAAGGTGTTTGGAAGTAAATAAAATATTCTACGTTCAACATCAGTCGTCTTCGTGTCATCAATACATCACCAGAAAATATTACCAGGGAACTGCTACAGTGAAATACTGTCCATCTAACAGCGAAATATCTCGCCACAGTGAAATACTGGCCATCTAACAGCGAAATATCTCGCCATAGTGAAATACTGTCCATCTAACAGCGAAATATCTCGCCACTAGATTGAAAGACAAAAAAAAAAGGACCGAAAATAAAATAAAATAAAAAAAAATTAAAAAATCCCCTCCGAACGTACTGCGAAGAAAAGTACTGCCCGAAACAAAATGACAACAAAAAGGTTGGTCAATGTCTATTTGTAAATATAGTCTGTGAAGTTGGTTGTTGGTCTTCATTGCTTTTAATCAAAAAGTAAATTAAAAGAGGAAAATAAAGGTTCAGCGAAGTTTGTCTTCCATTGCTCTTGAGATAACGAACAAAAAAAAGGTAAATAAATAAATAAATAAATTTTTTGTTCACAAAGAGTGCTCTCCCTTTAACCCTTTTCAATTCGTTGCTATGAATGCAAATTGTCCGAAGTCCACAGATCTCCAGGAGACCCAGTCTCAATAAGTGAGGCGGTCTGAACGACTAAGGTGTCCGACAGAAAAGATGTTGGATTTCCAAAGAGAGGAAACAATGAAAAGGGAAAGGAAATTCATCAGCACTTATACGAACTTTAAGTCTGAGGTAAACTTAACCAGGCTAAAATTAAAGTCTGAATGCTGTGAAGCCGAACTTGAGAAGATGAGGGAAATCTTGGAGCAATGTAAAAGAGAAGTCGAGCAAACTTATGAAGATTTGCGAACATTGACCACACCACTTCCAGATATTAGAAGGAAAATGGACACGTGTACCTCAGTAACTTCTGAGGTGATAATAATTCTGGAGGAACGTTGCGGAAATTCCAACCAAACCTTTGATCCTGCCGCTGTGAAAAAATCCCTCTCCCAGCTATTACAAAGGGAAAATGCCAGGTCCATTCATGGCTCAACAGTGTCCAGACTCAGTGGAAGCAGCTGCCGGGAATCCCAAGTATCTGCAAAAAGGGCAGAGGCAGCTGCACGTTTGGCTGCTCAATGGGCAGAAATCCACCGAGAAGATGAGATTTCCATGCTAAGAGAAAAACTCAAGAAGCTGGAAAATCAAAGAGATCTTGAGGTTATGGAAGCAGAATGCAAGGCACATGCTGAAGCAGAGGACAACGATGCAGTGGAAGGGTCAGAGGCTGGGAACACCTTGCAGGCAAGTGAATCCTTAATTCACATTAATAAGCCTGGCAACAAGACTCCCCAAATAGCTTCAACTCCGATCCAAACCGAAGCTAAGAAAGACGAAAAATCTAATGCAGAAGAGCATAGGCTACGTGTACTTGTTGACTGTGTCTATGCAGGTTCAAAAGATAGACCCACAGTCTCGAGAGTGAACTATCACTCTAAAACACGGAGAGCAGAGGCAGTTGCAGAGTTGGCTGCAAATAAGGTAGACATGAAGTATCAAGCTGCTATTGATACCCAACGTCAGCTAATTAGAGACCTGGAATGCAAACTGGATAGGAGAGTCAATACAGGAGCCTATCAAAAACTCTATGTGACCAAGACCATGAATAAACCCTTAGTAAATAACTCTTGGAGATGTGAGATCACAAAGAAGTCTTGCAACCTTATACATGAACCGTCTCTAAAAAACAGTGCAATTCACAGTCAGACCTCATCAGAGTTACCAAAAGGAAAATTTGGTTATCAGAAAGATATGAATACTTTAAATAGCAACCCTGGTACATTGAATGTATGGAAGCCATTGGAAAGCACAGAACCTGTAAAAGAGACCGAGACAATGTCAATGAATGATGATGCTCTGAGTGATGCTACCAAAGAGATAAGGAACAAAGTTAAAGATGCTAACTCTGAGCAGAATCATCTACATGACCAGAGAAGACTTGTCAAAAACCTCTTCGACCAGGAATCTTCCATCAAAGAAAGAGATAGGATATACCCAGAAAAGGAACGAAGTAAAATATCTAAGAGGGTCACAGAAAAATTGTCATCTGTTATCCCAAAGAGGCATAAAGATAAGGAATCTGCAACACTAAAGGAAAACACATCGATTTCTGCAAACATTAGCAATACAAAGACTAATGTTTGGTCAGAAATGTTGTCTAAACCCGTTGCAAGTCCCATAAACAAGTCACAGAAGAGAACCTCCAAGATAAAGAAGAGCCAAATAAAGAAGTTGTCATCTGTAATTCCAGAGAGGCATGGACGGCTTCCACAGCCTAATAGCTTAAGGGTTCTTAAGCTAGCCAAACATCGAGGTCGGCCACCATCTCCCAGGCCATTAAAAGTAGAGCTACTAAAAAAGGGTGTGAAGTCACTAGGATTTCACAACAAAAACAAACTGGGATTTTCATTGTTTAAACTTCCCAGACGACATGGTAGACCCCCGGAATATATATTAAAGCCGGAATTCTGTAAAGAGAGCAAGCGATCTACAAAAGGTAGAAACTAGCAAGCAGTGAATTGAAATAATAAAGAACATTTGGACATTTGTCTTCAATAAATTTATTGAAACGTCATTTGACGTTTAACTAAAAACAGTTAGAGAAGGGTGTTAATTGAATAAAATTAATTACATCAGTTCATTAAAAAAAAAAAATGCACACACACCACTAACATAACATTCAATATATATATATATATATATATATAAACAAAAAAGAAAAGGGAAAAAACAATAATAAAAAAGAATTACAAATGCTTTGGACATATTCCCTCCCATAGATCTTTTGTAATTTTGGTGGCAGTGTAGCTGTCGCCTTTGAGTGCGCCTAATGTTAGATAGATTTATTTTTTACTTTAAAAATATACCCTTAAATTTGGTCAGTGTAAGGGAAACAACTCTGTTAGGGTCTGATAATCAAGGGACCCACAGAGCCTGAATTGCATTGTGGGAATATCAACAGGTATCCTTAGGGCAAAATAGGGACTTCCGCCAGGCTGATGCAGCAAAAAGGTTGTGTGGATAATATCGTCCTAAAATTAGAATTTTAGTCTTTTAGTTAGTTCTCGGTACTGGTACGGTGCACAGGTATGTTTCTTTCCAATTTTCCCGTGAAGTTGCTGGCATTTGTTAAAGACCCTTTTTGTTAATTAGTAATTGTTTTATACCCCATTTTATTTCAGTATTTCAAGGTGTTTGGAAGTAAATAAAATATTCTACGTTCAACATCAGTCGTCTTCGTGTCATCAATACATCACCAGAAAATATTACCAGGGAACTGCTACAGTATGTATGGTATTCTAAACAGGCTAGAAAGTGCTAAAGCCCCAAGCATCTCTGTGTCTTGGCTACAACCCTCAAATTTAACTGAAAACCCAGCCTTTGTATTAACCAATCAAAATCCATATTTTCACTTAATGTACTTTTCAGTTTAGGTTCTTATATATTTGCTGGGGTGGCGCCAGCCACAATTATAAAAAAATGTTGATCATTAAGCAAGTGTTGAAATGGGTCAACTTCACTGAGTTTCCTCACTATTTTACATATGTTTTGTAGGCACATGGAGTCCCAACACATTATCAGGCAGGTAGACATAATTCTTTGGTTCATACCAAATAGGCAATATTATATCTTTAACAATACAGATTATTTTTCTTACTGAAAACAAATCAATATCATCTGATACTTGATAATTCCATAATTGATTATTTTATTTGAATGACAACAATTTAAATGAAAGGAACCAGTTCACATTCAAGCAATTTCTAAGCCTCACTTGAAATTTTAAGAATAATAGTCAAAATGAAAATGACTCCTCAATAAATTGTAAGTACTTCATGGTTAAAATTTATTTCTATAAAAAGAAAAAAAAAGCAACGATAAAAAATAACTTACCTTTAATCAATTCTTGATGAAAGGTTAATAATTTTACATTTTTAATCAATGAAAATTATAACAATAACTTACCAGACAAGGACTCTAAAAACATAATAGTACTTACCTAAAAAAAAAAGAAAAAGAAATATTAGTAATTTATTTATTGTCTACAGTTTTGAGAAGGGTCACAAACATTCAAAAAATTATTCAAACTCTTTCTTGTTTTTGTTGTTCATACATTTTGACTGCTATATTCTCTGACTTTCTTCAGGTGTAATATGCACCTCTGTAAGGAAAGACATTTCTCTGATCATTTTCTTTGATAGTAAAAAGTAAATGTATCTAAAAGATTTTTATTTTACATAGAATTGTTTAAAATTTGTTTCTATGAAAAGATCTGTGAAAATTTTGAGCAAAAAAAATTGCTTTATGATACTGAAAACAGAAGAAAGAGAACAGAACAAGAGTTTCTTTATGGAGGCTGCATATTATACTTGAATAAGGACAGAGAATGTACCAGTCAAAATGTTATGTGATCAACAAAGACAAAAAGGAGATTAGTTGTCTAAATGATTCTTTGAATATTAATTTGCATATAATTTTCAACATAGTAATAATAATAATAATAATAATAATAATAATAATAACAATACAGGACCATTCTTAAAATGGACAAAAGAAGAACTCAGACAGATAGACCAAAGGATGAGAAAATTAATGACCATGCACAAGGCTCTCCACCCTAGAGATGATAGAGATAGATTGTATGTGTCAAGAAAGGAAGGGGGAAGAGGTCTTGCCAACATAGAGGAATGCGTAGAAACCACAATCCAACAACTTGAAGATTACACAAGGAAGAGCAAAGACAAACAACAATCGTAGAAACGGCAGATGGACAAACAGAAAAACGACAAAGACTAGAAAACAAAATGGGAAGAAAAACAATTATATGGATGCTTCAAACGACAAATAGATGAGGTTGCACATGAAAAGACTTGGACATGGTTAAGAAAGGGAAACCTCAAAAGAGAAACAGAATCACTTATAATTGCTGCTCAAAATAATGCCATAAGGACAAACTACATCAAAGCGAAAATTGATAAGACCCAACAGAATAGTAAATGTAGACTTTGCGGTAATAGAGATGAGACTGTTAACCATATACTCTGCGAATGTAGCAAACTAGCACAACGAGAATACAAAACTAGACACGACTGGGTTGGGAAGGTGATCCACTGGGAATTATGCAAGAAATTAAATTTTGACCACACAACAAAATGGTATATGCATAAACCAGAATCTGTTCTTGAGAACGAAACGCACAAAATTCTCTGGGACTTTGAAATTAAAACGGATCACCTTATCCCAGCAAGAAGGCCAGACCTAGTGTTGATAAATAAAAAAGAAAGAACTTGTCAACTGGTGCATTTTGCAGTGCTAGCAGATCACAGGGTGAAGTTAAAGGAAAATGATAAAATTGACAAATATCTGGACCTTGCCAGAGAACTGAAAAAGTTATGGAATATGAAAGTGAAAGTTATACCAATTGTAGTTGGTGCACTTGGAACAGTCCCAAAAGGATTAGAAAAGGGCTTGGAAAGTTTGGATATCAGAGGAAGGATTGAAACCATTCAGAACACTGCACTGCTGCAATCTGCCAGAATACTCAGAAGAGTCCTGGAGACCTGAGGAGACTTGATGTCACTCGGACTCCAGTGAAAGACCATCAGCTAACACTGATGTGAAAACTCAAAAGGAGTAAATAATAATAATCTATATCTATATATAATGGAGATAGATTGCATTTCTGTCTGAAGCTGAAACTATGTCACGGCTTACGTCACAGATTCCACAATAATCTAAAGGATTTATTAATGAGAACCTAATTTATAATTAATATAGTTTATTTATAAAATATAATAGAGAAAATTAGTTTATATACACTATGAACTTGTCGTTATAATATCCGATGGTCTTGTCGATTTTTAACGAATCTTTCAATGAATGCATGTTTAGTTATATACAATTTTACATAGTTATTTTTATTTTGGTTTGTATTTATAATTATTTAATCTATAAAGTTTTGTGAGAAATTTATCTATAAATAAGATATAGCCACTTACATCTATGTCACCTTAAATTCTTACTTACAAGATTTTGTCCGTATCTGCTAACGGAAGCAGATACGGGAAAAATTTACGGTAACGAAAACATTTTTAAAATTTTAATATAATAGAGCTATTAAGTTTATAAAATGATAAAAAGTATTTTCACCCTTTTTTAAGTAACAGAAAGTTAAATATAAAGTTTACAAATAAATAAATACCTAAGATTTAGTGAAAAATTTATGTGTAAAATAAATATTCAAAATGATTATTTAATTAATAATCAACTGATGCACACAATATTACATTTGAGTGAGTGAATAGGCACTTTTTTGGTATCAGGGTTCAGTAGGTACCTCCAATTTGCCCTATGAAATTTAACCCCCCTATATTTAACACAAGGAAACTTGCATAAAGGTTAATATTATCTTGAAAATTTTTTGTCCATTCAAAAGAAGAAGCATTAAAAAAACTGATGATTTACAAAAAAAATTTCCAGCTTATGAAAATAATGAAAATTATGAACGAAAACAATGTTTACATTTTTGCACTGTTAAATCAATTAAAATTTAATGTAGCCAAAAACAAGTTACGACAAGAGGTTTTTTAAAGAATTCTATGAAAAAATCAATTAATCCTCCAATTTTCACAAAAATTTCCATAATTACTTACCTTTTGATGAAAATATGTTTGAAATAAGTTTTTTCTAAAATATATTAGGGGAAATATTTTTTTACGAGGTCTACCCACCTATTTTATTTTATGAATGATTTTTACTTTTTTCTATATATAATTTTTCAGACTTTTATCGTAAAAGTCGCATTGGCTCAAGCCATAATTGTCCCTGTTACTTATAGTAACCGTTGGCGCATTCCATTAGTCTATAGAGTATATCACCTATAACACAAGTAAATGTAAATATTTGAACCCCCCCCCCCTTCTTTAAAATATTCTAAGGGGGGGGAATATTTACATTTACTTGTTGATAAAGATATGGCTTACTTTTAACACCTTCAAACCACCGAAAAAAAAAAATTTTTTCAGTATTTTCATTTTATTTTAATATCTTTTTTTTTTTGACAATCAATTACAAATAAAAAATTTAAATTTTTTTTGGTATTTTTATTCTATTTCAATTATTTATTTCCAACAATCAATTCAAAATTAAAAATCAAAATATTTAGATATTCTTTTTTATTTTAACTAAAAAAAATTTCACAAAAACAATCAAGACATTAAACAAACATAAATAAAAAATCTGAATATTTAGATATTCTTTTTTATTTTAATAAAAAAAATGGCATGTCATTTTTAATTAAAAAAAACATCTTATTTTATGGTATAGCAATTGTACAACATTAATTTAGGTGTTACAAAAAATTAATTTTTAATTCACATTAGGTATACCCAATTTGTCGCAAAATCCATGTTTTTACAAAACAAATTTACTCCCCTCTCCGTTTGAAAAAAATTTATTTATTATTTCAGTTATTTCATTTCAAAACTTTCTGATTTTTTTCAGGTCACTTAACTTTGATCCCCACGCCTTATTTTTTGGGCACAATATATCAGTAGGGTTATATATGACTGAGTGATACTTTTTTCTGCATAAATAAAAAGACAAAAGATCGAAGGTGTGAAGAGAAGAAAAAAAATTTTTTTAATGAATCTGCTCAGGTAGTTATTTACTACCTGAGTAGATTCATTAAAAAAATCGTAAAATAAAATGAAAATAAAAACTAAAAAATAATTTTTGGAGATTTTTTTTTTACTCATTTTGATAATTATCTAATTGGCTATTATCTTATAAAAGAAAAAAATATACATCAATATTTGTTCCGTTTAAAGGAGGGAGGGGGGCGCTAAATTTCCAATACAGTTTTCAACCAAAAGAATATAGATGCTGAAGTAGTTATTAAATAAATATCTTTTGAATCTAATAATATGACATTTTAAACTTAAAATTATGCTGCTCATATTTTAAAAGAATTTTATATATTAATTTATCATAGCAGAAATAATGTTAAATTTATTTTGTAAACACAGACTTTACACCATCTTTAAACAGCGTTTGGCCATATGCAATTGATATTGATTGAAAAAATCGTTTTTAAATGTATTAAAAATAAATTACATGTGTAATAATATTTTGCTTTTTTTACTTTTCAACTTTGACAAAAATTTTACCTAAAATAATTGATTTGATTAATTTCAATTCGTTTTTAAAATGAAAAGCAGCCAAATTTTTGGGTATACCTATTTTGAACATACATTTCAAAAGTGTCCATACCCTATGCATGCTGTTCTGGAATTGATTTTTTATTTGTAATTGATTGTCAAAAAAAAAAAGAAGATATTAAAATAAAATGAAAATAGCGAAAAAGAATAAAAGGATAGGAAAGAAAATAAGCTATTTTTGGAGATTTATTTATTAGGTTTCCTAACACTTTTTAAAATATTTTTTAATGAAATTCGCAATAATCAATATCCACTGTAAATATATTCAGCATTTCATTTGGTCCCTATTTGTTTGTGTTTTCTAATTTAGCCAAATTATCATCCAATATGCATTTCCATAAGATAGACACCTGTTGTATCTGAAAAACATAAACAAACACAGAACTGATTTTTTTAAAATTGATACTAGCAGAAGAATTTTTTTTTTTTTTTTTTTTTTTTGTAAATTTCAAAACATAATTTAATTCACTGAGCAATTGAGGAAATTAATTCAGAATTTTTGCTCAATATATTTTATTTTTTTTATCGCTGAATTTTATTTCTGGTAACACCTTTTTTTAACTTTGGAAAAACTTAAAATAAAAGGAAGGATGTTTTTTATTATTCAGTGTTTTATTTATTAAAAAATAAATGGAAGGATTTTTTTTTTGTCTTATGTGGATTTGTGGTTTAAGTGTTGGAAAAGAAAGGTGAGTAAAATCTGAACAAAAGCAGACAATAACTTGGAAAATAGGCAATATCTTTAAAAATTAATTTTTACACTGCCCGGAGGGTGTTTTTGCTAGTAATAATAATAATAATAATAATAATAATAATAATAATAATAATAATAAAGAAGAAAACTTCTAGAAACCAAGCTCTGCAGCAGAAATCTTATCAAGGGAATAAACAGCTGGTCTGTCCCCTGTTGTAAGATACTCTGAACCATTCTTAAAATGGACACAAGAGGAACTCTGACTGATGGACATGGAAACTCATGACAATGCACATGGCATTACACCCAAAAGACAACATAGACAGATTATATGTTTCAAGGAAAAAAAGAAGAAAGAGGTCTTGCCAATATTGAAGATAGTGTAGATGTGACAAATCGAGCACTCAAAGAATACACAAAAAAGAGCAAAGAAAGATTAATTGTAGCAGCCAGAAAAACCAATTACAACATATGGACAAGCAACAAAAACTAGAAAACAAAAATAGGAAGTAAGACAATTATATGGACTAGCATAACAAAACCGCCCTTTGGGCAGTGTTAAAATAAACTTTTGAAAAATATAGCCTGAGCGGAGTTGGATTTAAAATTCAATGTCAGAGGGGTAGTATCCAAGTAAAATTAATAAATCAATTAAAGTAATAAAAAACAACAACACCAAAATATGCCAAAAACTTTAAAAGGGCAGTCAACATTTAATGATTTTAGTAATTAAAATCATCAAATTCATTAAAGGAGTAAAAAATAAACAATTTCAAATAGAAATTAGGAAAGTTAACTTTTCTACACCAAAATTTTTCCTGAAATAATATTCAATAATAAAATAAAATTTAGTTTATCAATGAATAAAACAATTAACTATACAAAATGATTTTTTATTGTTTTGATTATTTCTAAAAATTTTGAAATAAAAAAAAACATTCACCTTATTTATTTTACATTTAACAAACATTTAGTTTTAGTGTAAATAAATATTATATAAAATAAAATAGAGTAATAATACTTAAATCAATTTTAAAATGCTAAATAATACTTATTATTAATTTTTTTTAATCAGAGGAAATAAAAATATCTAATTTATAGATTTATTTTTAACTAAATTTTATTTGGTACAGTTCTGTAAAAATATAAATTCTTTAAAAATTTTCTTCAATAAATAAAATCTTTTGCTAATAGATTCAGTATCAATTTGTCTGTAACTAAAACTATGTCACTGCTTAAATCACCATACTGTCATTGATAAAATATTATCTAATTAATAATCAATAGATGCATGCAACATTTTGATTTGAGGGGTACAGAAGTAAGTTTCCATTTCAAATGGTTTCATTTTGTTTTTACTCCTTAAATAAATTTGATGATTATACCGATAATACAGACCCTCTTATATGGAAATTTTAACTCAGGCAATTTTTTGCTAGTTTATGTAAAAATGTTTGTACAATAAATTAATGAATATAATATATGTTGTTACACTCTTAATTCATTTTCTTAGAGATTTAATAAATTTTATATCCATTAAAGTAAGCATTAGATTGAATAATTTTATTTAATTAATTTATAAAAACAAAACAAAATTGATATAAATTAGAAGTAAAATGCTATTTTCAATCATCTAATACAGAATAGTATTCCACTTATTGATGAATATGTATTGTTTAAACATTGAACTAAATACTATTAATTTCTCTATTCGCTTTTCTTTTTCTTAAACCAAGCAACTTATAGCGCCAAATCCATATAGACCCCGCCACTAGAAAAACACCTTTCATTTAATTCTAATAAATAATACACAAAATAATTTTTTTTTTAATTCTTCCTTTTATTTTAATAGATAGATATGTAGAGTGTGGATAATAAAACATTCTGTTGGACCTCAAGATCAGGAACCCCCCATCTAAATTTTTTTTTCTATTTCTATTTTATTTCTTCAATTCAGAGGAAGAATTGAGACTATCCAGATCATCCAAACTAGGACAAATACCTGTTAAAGGCAGCTAGAATACTTAGAAGAGTCCCGGAGTTTTGCTGTCATTCAAACTTCAGTGAAAAACCACGAATTAAAAACGGTCTAAAAAAACTTAAATCGAGTGAATTGATAAGACCCAACAAAATAGTAAATGTAGACTTTGTGGTAATAGAGATGAGACTGTAAACCATATACTCTGCGAATGTAACAAACTAGCACAACGAGAATACAAAACTAGACACAACTGGGTTGGGAAGGTGATCCACTGGGAATTATGCAAAAAAATTAATTTTGACCATACAACAAAATGGTATATGCATAAACCAGAATCTGTTCTTGAGAACAAAACACATAAAATTCTCCGGGACTTTGAAATAAAAACAGATCACCTTATCCCAGCAAGAAGACCAGACCTAGTGTTGATAAATAAAAAAGAAAGAACTTGTCAACTGGTGGATTTTGCAGTTGCAGCAGATCACAGGGAAAATGAAAAAATTGACAAATATCTGGACCTTGTCAGAGAACTGAAAAAGTTATGGAATATGAAAGTGAAAGTTATACCAATTGTTGTTGGTGCACTGGGAACGGTCCCAAAAGGATTGGAAAAGGGTTTGGAAAGTTTGGAAATTAGAGGAAGAATTGAAATTCAGAAGAGAAGAACACTGCACTGCTGCAATCTGCCAGAATACTCAGAAGAATCCTGGAGACCTCAGGAGACTTGCTGTCACTCAGACTCCAGTGAAAGACCATCAGTTAACACTGATGTAAAAACTCAAAAGGAGTAAATAATAATAATAATAATAATAATAATAATAATAATAATAATAATAATAAAAGATTGGAGGATCTGGAAATCAGAGTAAGAATTGAAACCATCCAGACTACTGAACTGCTGCAATCGGCTAGAATACTCAGAAGAGTCTTGGAAATCTTGTTGTCACTCAGACTCCAGTGAAATACCATCAACTGACGCTGGTGTGAAAAACTCATAATAATAATAATAATAATAATAATAATAAAATTGGAAAGTAGAATTGAGAGCAGGAGGACAGACCTTAAGAGAGGTGAAAATCCAAAGAGGCATCTTCCAGGGAGACACTCTGTCATCTTTGCTATTTGTAATAGCAATGATGCTGCTCAACTATATACTTAGGAAATGTAAAAGAGACAACAGGTTCACAAATTCAGAAGAGAAGATAAATCACCTTATGTATATGGATGATAACATTTGTTTTGCCAAAAATGAAAATGAACCTTTGTACAAACCACAAGAATATACAGTCAGAATATAGGTATGGAATTTGGCATTGAAAAGTTTGAAATATTCATGATAAAAAAAAGAAAGAAAATAAACTACAGTGGGAATAGAACTATTAAATCAAGAAGAAATAAGGATACAAGGAGAAAAAAGAATTATAGATACTTGGGAATATTGGAAGAGGACACCAAACAGGGATGAAAAAAAAAGTGAGAAAAGAAGAATTATAGATACTTGGGAATATTGGAAGAGGACACCAACAGGGATGAAAGAAAAAGTGAGAAAGAAGAATTATAGATACTTGGGAATATTGGAAGAGGACACCAAACAGGGATGAAAGAAAAAGTGAGAAAAGAAGAATTATAGATACTTGGGAATATTGGAAGAGGACACCAAACAGGGATGAAAGAAAAAAGTGAGAAAAGAAGATAGATACTTGGGAATATTGGAAGAGGACACCAAACAGGGATGAAAGAAAAAAGTGAGAAAAAGAAGAATTATAGATACTTGGGAATATTGGAAGAGGACACCAAACAGGGATGAAAGAAAAAGTGAGAAAAGAAGAATTATAGATACTTGGGAATATTGGAAGAGGACACCAAACAGGGATGAAAAAAAAGTGAGAAAAGAAGAATTATATATACTTGGGAATATTGGAAGAGGACACCAAACAGGGATGAAAGAAAAAATGAGAAAAGAAGAATTATAGATACTTGGGAATATTGGAAGAGGACACCAAACAGGGATGAAAAAAAAAGTGAGAAAAGAAGAATTATAGATACTTGGGAATATTGGAAGAGGACACCAAACAGTGATGAAAAAAAAGTGAGAAAAGAAGAATTATAGATACTTGGGAATATTGGAAGAGGACACCAAACAGGGATGAAAGAAAAAGTGAGAAAAGAAGAATTATAGATATTTGGGAATATTGGAAGAGGACACCAAACAGGGATGAAAAAAAAAGTGAGAAAAGAAGAATTATAGATACTTGGGAATATTGGAAGAGGACACCAAACAGGGATGAAAAAAGTGAGAAAAGAAGAATATAGATACTTGGGAATATTGGAAGAGGACACCAAACAGGGATGAAAGAAAAAGTGAGAAAAGAAGAATTATAGATACTTGGAATATTGGAAGAGACACCAAACAGGGATGAAAAAAAGTGAGAAAAGAATAATAATAGATACTTGGGAATATTGGAAGAGGACACCAAACAGGGATGAAAGAAAAAGTGAGAAAAGAAGAATTATAGATACTTGGGAATATTGGAAGAGGACACCAAACAGGGATGAAAAAAAAGTGAGAAAAGAAGAATTATAGATACTTGGGAATATTGGAAGAGGACACCAAACAGGGATGAAAGAAAAGTGAGAAAAGAAGAATTATAGATACCACCAAACAGGGATGAAAGAAAAAGTGAGAAAGAGAATTATAGATACTTGGAATATTGGAAGAGGACACCAAACAGGATGAAAAAAAAGTGAGAAAAGAAGAATTATAGATACTTGGAATATTGGAAGAGGACACCAAACAGGGATGAAAAAAAAGTGAGAAAGAAGAATTATAGATAATTGGGAATATTGGAAGAGGACACCTAACAGGGATGAAAAAAAAGAGAAAAGAAGAATTATAGATACTTGGAATATTGGAAGAGGACACCAAACAGGGATGAAAGAAAAAGTGAGAAAAGAAGAATTATAGATACTTGGGAATATTGGAAGAGGACACCAAACAGGGATGAAAAAAAAAAAAGTGAGAAAGAAGAATTATAGATACTTGGGAATATTGGAAGAGGACACCAAACAGGGATGAAAGAAAAAGTGAGAAAAGAAGAATTATAGATACTTGGGAATATTGGAAGAGGACACCAAAAAAAAAGTGAGAAAAGACTACCTTAGAAGTACAAGAAAATTTCTGCAGCAGAAATCTTATAAATGGAATAAACACCTTGGCTGTTCCCAATCTAGTGTTAATTAACAAGAAGAAAACTTGCCATATCGTGTATTTTAAACTGGCAGACCACTGAGTGAAAGTAAAAGAAAATGAAAAGATAGGCAAATACTTGTACCTTGCCAGAAAACTGAGAATCAAGACCATTCCAACTATGGCATAGTTAAAATTGGCTAGAATACTCAGAAGAGTCCTGGAGACCTGAGGAGACTTGCTGTCACTCAGCCTCCAATGAACCACCGGCTAAAGTGGATGTGAAAAACTCTAATGGAGCAAACTTACAACTGTAGAAGTTATCCTCCAGATATAGAAACAATATGATACTCACCATCGCAGTGGGGTTCTAACTACCGTCGAGTTAGCAGACGAGAACAACAGGCAAGCTGTAACTTAAATACAGTCCTTGCATGCTGCTGGCATAATGCAAAGTGATGGCTGAAGAGTGGCTACTTATCCATGTTCTTACTCACCCTGAAATCCAACAGCCAATCAGAACTCAGGAAATGAACTTGCCTGAGTTCATAATGGAACAATCCAAAGCTCCATATAAGCCACCTACCAAACTCTAGTTTTAGTCTTGCATTCATCTTGTAACAGAGTTAAATACTTTACACAAAATCCAACAACAACAACAACAACAATAATAATAATAATAATAATAATAATAATAATATAATACTGAGGATCATAAATTTCATTGAAAAAGCCATGGAAAACTGGCGAGTCCAATTAAAAGCCGGAGGGCAATCCCTGGCAGAAGTAAAAACCCAAAGAGGTATCTTCCAAGGAGACTCATTATCACCACTACTGTTTATTATAACAATGATGCCACTCAATCATATACTTAAAAAATGTACAGGGTGATACAAATTCACTAACTCACAAGAAAAGATAAACCACCTTATGTACATGGATGACATAAAAATTTTTGCAAATGAAAAAGAATTAGAAACCCTAGTACAAACTATTAGAATACATAGCCAAGATATAGGGATGGAATTCGGAATTGAAAAATGTGCTATATAGTAATAAAATGGGGTGAAATAAAATGAATGGACGGAATACAACTGCCAAATCAGGACACTATAAAATCACTTGATGAAAATGAAAGTTACAAATACTTAGGAATTTTAGAAGCAGACAATATCAAGCAAGCAAAAATGAAAGTTAAAGTTAAAAAAGAATACCTCAGGAGAACAAGAAAACCCCTAGAAAGCAAACTCAACAGCAGAAATCTGATCAAAGGAATTCATACCTGGGCTGTCCCCATTATAAGATACTCTGGACCATTCTTAAAATGGACAAAAGAAGAATTCAGACAGATTGACCAAAGAACGAAAAAATTAATGACCATGCACAAGGCTCTACACCCTAGAAATGATAGAGATAGATTTTATGTATCAAGAAAGGTAGGGGGAAGAGGTCTTGCCAACATAGAGGACTGCATAGAAGCCATAATCCAACAACTCGAGGACTACACAAAAAAGAGCAAAGACAGATTACTTATGGTAGCCAACAATAGTGGATGTAACATATGGACAAACAGAAAAACAACAAAAACTAGAAAACAAAAATGGGAAAAACAACAATTATATGGACACTTCAAACGACAAATCGGAGAGGTCACACATGAAAAGACTTGGACATGGTTAAGAAAAGGAAACCTCAAAAGAGAAACTGAATCACTAATAATTGCTGCACAAAATAATGCCATAAGGACAAACTATATCGAAGCAAAAATTGATAAGACTCAACAAAATAGTAAATGTAGACTGTGCGGTGATAAAAATGAGATGGTAAACCATGTACTAAATGAATGTAGTAAACTAGCACAACGGGAGTACAAAACTAGGCATGGCTAGGTTGGGAAGGTGATCCACTAGGAATTATGCAAAAAATTAAATTTTGACCACACAACAAAATGGTATATACATAAACCAGAATCTGTTCTTGAGAATGAAATGCTAAAAGTCTCTGGGACTTTGAGATAAAAATGGATCACCTTATCCCAGCAAGAAGACCAGACCTAGTATTGATTAACAAAAAAGAAAGAACTTGTCAACTGGTGGATTTTGCAGTTCCAGCAGATATACAGGGTGAAGCTGAAGGAAAACGAAAAAATAGACAAATACCTGGACCTTGCCAGAGAACTGAAAAAGCTCTGGAATATGAAAGTCAAAGTGATACCAATTGTAGTTGGTGCACATGGAACGGTCCCAAAAAGCTAAGAAAAAAGACTGGAAAATCTGGAAATCAGAGGAAGAATTGAGACTATCCAGACTACTGCACTGTTGCAATCTGCCAGAATACTCAGAAGAATCCTGAAGACCTGAGGAGACTTGTTGTCACTCAGACTCCAATACTATCAGCTAATGCTGGTGTGGAAAACTAAGATACTAATTAACAAGAAAAAATGAACTTGTCATCTATGGATTTTGTTGTTCCAGCTGATCACAGAATGAAAATGAAAGAAAGTAAAACAATAGTCAAATACTTGAATCTTTCCAGAGAGTTAAAACAGCAGTGGAACATGAAGGTGACAGTAATACCAATTGTAGTTGGTGCACTTGGAGCCATTCCCAAAAGCTTGGAAAAAAGACAGAAGGAATCGGAAATCGAAGGAAGGACTGAAACCACATAGACCACAGCATTGTTGAGATTGGCTAGAATACTTACAAGATTCCTGGAGACCTAAGGAGACTTAGATTCCTGTGAAATACCACCAGCTATCATTGGTATGAAAAAATCAAAAAGAGTGAAACAATAATAAGGATATCAGCATCATTATCATCAACAATTCTATAAATTTCATGGTTTGTACTTAGCCAACAAAAAGTGATGATAGCCTGGATCACTTTGTTTAATTTACCATCATTTTGAATAGCCTCAAAACAAATATTTTTGCAAGATTAAAATGATTTTTTGCCATAAACCTATTCCAAATAAATAGATAAAAAAAGACTGAAACCATCCAAATAATGAAAATTTGGGGAAGGAGAGGTGCTGTACCCCAAGGACAGTAAGCTGGCTGACAGAAGGGATTGTGAGTTCAGTCCCAAAGGAGAATGTCAAACATGATAAAAAGCAAGGCATTAGAACAATATGTCTTGTCTGGACAAAATAAAGTGTTTTGAAGATTGCCAGATGTAGTGTCCATCTGAGGAAGGTTAGTTAGAATGGTTGAAATGCAATAAAATCAAAAAAGCTGAAAATGCTAGTCTAAAAAAAAAACATCAGTACCACATCTTAAAAATTCAGATGGATGAAATAGTATGGGTAATTCCATGTCAAATAATCTAGGCCATGTCACCCACCCTCTTCAATTTTCTGAAATTAACATAGACAATCCCCTAAATTTGAGCTTCCAATTCCGAAAATTGGCGGAATTATGTCGAGTTTTAGCTCTCCAAGTTTGGTGGGGTTGGTGACCCTACACCTAAAAATTGGTTTATAAAAGCATTTTTGTCCAAGGAATCCAAATATGCTATCAAAGCATTCTTAAAGTTAACCAATTTTAAGTTATAAATGATTTCTGATTTGCAATATTTTAACTGATGTTGTATCTTCGGTTCTGAGCAAATATCAAACTATCTTTTTAATACAAATAATGTTCAATATATGAATATATGAAAATATTTTTTACTATTATTATAATAGTAAAAAATATTTGTCATAGATGCAGTGCCACATCGGGATATTGATCTTGCTAGGAAAAAATCTAAAATCATCAATAACTTAAAATCGGTTGATTTTAAGACTTCTTTAATAGCATTTTTTGATTCCTTGGGCACAAATGCTTTCATAAACCAATTTTTAGTAGTAGGGAATCTCTAGAACTCATTTTACAGACAAAAATAGATCACAAAAGTCACCATTTTTCGTCAACCTCACCAAATTTGGAGAGCTAAAAATCGACATAACTCCGCCAATTTTAGGAAATGGAAGCTCAAATTTTAGGGCATGTCTAATGTTAACATAGTCCGCACCTGGAAAAAATTTCAGAAAAATTGAAGAGGGTGGGTGACAATTTTACTTTTTTCTGGATGATTTGACATGGAATTACCCAGTAGTCAAAATTAATTAATCAATAATAATTGGCAATGTTTCATTTAATAAATTCAAACAATATTTCTATTATTGTATATAAACAAAGATGATAGCATATGAAGGTGTTTGGAGAAAATACAGAATGAAAACTGTAGGACCATAGAGTGAATGTAAAAGAAAATGAAAAGATAAACAAATACTTGGATCATTATCATCTAGTGGATAATAACAAATACTTGGATCATTCCAGAGAGCTAAAAAAACCCTGTGGAACATAAAAGTGATGGTGATACCATTTGTAGTTGGTGTCTTTGGAATGATCCCCAAAGCCTGGAAATGAGACTGGGTGAACTGAAAATCAGAGAAATATTCAAGACTATCAAGACCCCAGCACTGTTAAAATCTACTAGGATATGTCGAAGGGTGCTGGATACTTGATGTTACTCAGACTTCAGGGGAAAACTACCAGTTAAAACTGGTTTAAAAACGTGCAAGGAGTAAAATGTAACAACATTTTTACCAACTGATTAAAATTTGACCATACTAATAAATGGTATATATACAAACCCACAAAAATAAGACCCACAAAATTGTCTGAGATTTTGAGATAAAAACAGATCATTTAATCTTGGCCCGAAGACCAGCCCTATTTCTAACAAACAAAAAGAAATGAATGTGTTAACTACTGGAATTTGTCATTGCTGTAGATCACAGAATTAGAATAAAGGAAAGGGAAAAACTTGAGAAATATCTGGACTGTGTCAAAGATTTTTTTAAAAGTTGTAGAATAGGAAAGTGACAGTGATATCAATCATAGTTGTAGCACTCAGAAAAATCCCCAAAAACTTAGAAATCAGAATAGGGAAACTGAACATATGAGAAAGAATTGATACTATCCAAATCACAGTGTTGGAATTTTTTGGTATATAAGGCGTGTGGTAGATACCTACTTCTAAATATAGACTCGTTGACTACCACGTGACCAGGGAAGGCAACCTATTGTCCAATCACTGGCAGTGCTGCTGCTGCTGTTGTGGTATTTATACTAGCCTGATTCTTAACCTTAGATCATTACTACTTGGATCATCTTGGACGACGGAACGTAGTACTATGCCACAGGACTTATTGACTTACCAAAGGATACTATACCACCGGATACTTATTGACTTACTTACTTATTTACTTTAAGTCCTTTTACATCTGGCCAAGTATGGTGGCCAGATACTCAACAGGTTATGGGCCCAGTCGGCATCACAAAATCCCTATAATTTCAAGGGTTCAGATGATTTTTTAAATACTAGCGCCTGACTTATTGAGCCTTTCAGATATCGCAAAACATGCTTCGCTCCTGTTAAATGGATTGATGTTGGTTTATCCAAATACTGAGATAATTTTGAAACTATATACGATATATCTGGTCGAGTAGCCATCATAATATAAATTAAGGAACCAACAATTTCTCGGTAGAGTTTATAATCAGTTAATTCATTTTTATTATCAAAAATTTTATTTATATCCATTTCGCATGGGGTATGACATGTTTTACAATCGGTCATATTAAATCTGACCAACAATCTTTCAATATATCTAGATTGATTCATTCCAATAGTATTTTCACTATGCTCAAATTGTATCCCTAAAAACCAAGACAGCCCTCCCAGGTCTGTCATTTTAAATTTTAAACCTAAACTATTTTTAATTTTTATTAAATCAGCTTCAGTTTTTGAAGCAATTAAAATATCATCTACCCATATTAACTTTTGACAGTAACATTTTGCAGTAATAAGACTAGGAATTAGGAGTAGGAAAATAATAATAATAATAATAAATTTTTTTTTTTACAAAATAGGGTTAGTAAAATCTAAGATTAGTAATAGTAATAGTATTTTTGCTCTATTACTATAAATTTAAAATTTAAAATTTCTTAATGAATTTATTGTAAATTGTAAACATTTCTCAATGAAATGATAGTAGATTGTAATTTTCCTCAATGAAAGAATTTAATATTGTTGAATAAAATAGCCCACCTTATAACAAAAAGGGGGCGTGTTGGAATTTTTTGGTATATAAGGCGTGTGGTAGATACCTACTTCTAAATATAGACTTGTTGACTACCACGTGACCAGGGAAGGCAACCTATTGTCCAATCACTGGCAGTGCTGCTGCTGCTGTTGTTGTATTTATACTAACCTGATTCTTAACCTTAGATCATTACTACTTGGATCATCTTGGATGGAACGTAATACTATGCCACAGGACTTATTGACTTACCAAAGGATACTATACCACCGGATACTTATTGACTTACTTACTTATTTACTTTAAATCCTTTTACATCTGGCCAAGGATGGCGGCCAGATAACCATATGCATCAACTCCTATCCATCTTCTGGTGGAAACTCAAAATCTATAACATCAAGGCCTATATCAATTCCTGTGACACGTATACAAAATGTAAAGGAAATTACAGCAAACATGCACATTGGCCTATCGATCACTGTAAATGAGACAAGAGACCATGTAAACTCGTAATTATAGACTTTGTCACAATGCACTACATCCTAACCATCCTAGTCCGCTTCAATCGACACTTTTCTGCCATACCAGGGGAAAGGGACCACGCAATTGAAGCTGCAAATGGACTATATCAAATTTCTCTCTGCCACAGAGAAATACCCAACATATCCTCTGATTATGGCACACATCTTACCGGCGAGATCAACAAACAAAATTTCAACCGAATGTTGATTATACATCCCTTGTGACCACAGAGCTCAGTAAACTTTGAGCAGCAACATAGCATGATGGAGAATACCATGACCAACAATGATTCAGGCTTATACCCACACCACACCAGTACTGGTCATAATTCCAGTATCAATCTCCCAAGACTACATGGAAAGAAAATTATGAACAATAATTCGAGAGCTTATGGTATACCAATAAATGATCTCCTGAAGCAAACCCACCACCGCATCACCCTAGCTAACAATGGAGCTGACCACAAAATGGAAGCCAGCTTAAAGCACTTTGCACCATGACCAACATATATATCCGATATAACCTCACCACTTTCATCATGTGACACTTACCGAAATACCTAACATCTTTTGTCTTCACCTTTTTCTGGGACGCACAATTCAACACTTACTCCCAGATCATACAATATATCACCACAACAACCAAAAAACAAAATAAAGCCAGTGACAATAAGGCTAATAAGAGGACAATTTCACACACATTTTAAAAGATTTTATAATTCAATACACAAACTTACGCATGCATACTCATTGTGAATCAAATCGATATCTGTGGGTGGAGGGCTGTGTTATAACACAAATAAAGATATCTTCCGATTCACATAATTCAATAAACTCAATACGCCCCACTCACCAACAATACAAAATGTTAACAAGTTCATCCAACGGATGCTGATGGATCATGGCTTTTGGCTAAATGAAAAATCTCTTCTGTGCGCATATGTATTGGTGCATGCGGGAATTTTAAAAGAAATTATCAAGATTAAATCAGAATTTTCATTTTTCAACTAATCCGTGACCTTCATGGTAAAATAAAGAAAGACAAAAACTGATCCATTCCCTGACCCCCCAAAAGTATAAATTCCTCGACTTTGAATGACCGACTAGCAGTTCAGTGGCGATATGCATCATACCCACATCACTGCCAGCATCAATTATCACATCCTGAGGTTTGAACCCCCATCACATTTGTCCAACATCGCCACCAATTTCGGCTACCAATACTGAGTTTTCCACCTACTCTGTATTGGTGAAAAGAAAAGTTAGACTTTAGCAGTGTTGCTAGTGATATCCACTAGCAACACTGCTAAAGTCTAACTTTTCTTTTCACCAATACAATTTATTGAAACTTTCAACCTGTTTGTTTTTCCTTTGCTACCATATGCTTACTCCTACCCACGTGATATTATACCATGTCCAAGTATTTTCATGTGCAACCTCCCCAATTTGTTGTTTGAAGGATCCATATAATTGTTTTTCTTCCTATTTCTGTTTTCTTGTTTTTGTTGTTTTTCTGTTTGTTCATATGTTGCAGCTGCTGTTATTGACTGACATAAGTAATCTTTTTCTAATCCTTGGATTGTAGCATCTATACAATCCTCTATGTTGGTAAGACTTCTTCCACCTTCCTTTCTGGATACATATAGCTTATCTCTATCGTCTCTAGGGTGTAAAGCCTTGTGCATTGTCATTAATTTCCTAGTCGTTTGGTCAATCTGTCTTTTTGAGTTTTTTACACTTGTAGTAACTAGTGGTTTTCACTGGAGTCCAAGTGACAGCAAATATCCTCATCAAATATTCTTAGCTCTCCAGGACTCTTCTTAGTATTCTTGCTAATCTCAGCAGTGCTGTGTGTTGAGTATCTGGCCGCCATCCTTGGCCAGATGTAAAAGGACTTAAAGTAAATAAGTATCCGGTGGTATAGTATCCTTTGGTAAGTCAATAAGTCCTGTGGCATAGTACTATGTTCCATCGTCCAAGATGATCCAAGTAGTAATGATCTAAGGTTAAGAATCAGGCTAGTATAAATACCACAACAGCAGCAGCAGCACTGCCAGTGATTGGACAATAGGTTGCCTTCCCTGGTCACGTGGTAGTATGAGAGGTTAGTGCCCTCACAGAGTTTGTATGGCACAACTAGTTTGGGAGAGTTTTTCTGAATCGGGAGAGATATCCTTTATTTGTGTTATATAACACAGCCCACATATTATATAACACAATGAGTAAATTGGTGAGTGGGGTTATTGGGTTTAGTGAATTTTGTGAATCGGGAGATATCTTTTTATATAATAATGATTGTGGTCATGTGTAAATACCTTATGATTATTAAAAGATAAGGGCATTCTATCATGGTTTAATTGTTAGCAAGGTAGTCTCGCATATTCATTACTGCTGAATAATGAATTTGATCATCACTAGATACCCCATACTTGTGGTCTTGTGTAAATACCTTATGATTATTAAAAGATAAGGGCATTCTATCATGGTTTAATTGTTAGCAATGTAGTCTCTCATATTCATTACTGCTGAATAATGAATTTGATCATCACTAGATACCCCATACTTGTGGTCTTGTGTAAATACCTTATGATTATTAAAAGATAAGGGCATTCTATCATGGTTTAATTGTTAGCAATGTAGTCTCTCATATTCATTACTGCTGAATAATGAATTTGTTCATCACTAGATACCCCATACTTGTGGTCTTGTGTAAATACCTTATGATTATTAAAAGATAAGGGCATTCTATCATGGTTTAATTGTTAGCAAGGTAGTCTCGCATATTCATTACTGCTGAATAATGAATTTGATCATCACTAGATACCCCATACTTGTGGTCTTGTGTAAATACCTTATGATTATTAAAAGATAAGGGCATTCTATCATGGTTTAATTGTTAGCAAGGTAGTCTCGCATATTCATTACTGCTGAATAATGAATTTGATCATCACTAGATACCCCATACTTGTGGTCTTGTGTAAATACCTTATGATTATTAAAAGATAAGGGCATTCTATCATGGTTTAATTGTTAGCAAGGTAGTCTCGCATATTCATTACTGCTGAATAATGAATTTGTTCATCACTAGATACCCCATACTTGTGGTCTTGTGTAAATACCTTATGATTATTAAAGATAAGGGCATTCTATCATGGTTTAATTGTTAGCAAGGTAGTCTCTCATATTCATTACTGCTGAATAATGAATTTGATCATCACTAGATACCCCATACTTGTGGTCTTGTGTAAATACCTTATGATTATTAAAAGATAAGGGCATTCTATCATGGTTTAATTGTTAGCAAGGTAGTCTCTCATATTCATTACTGCTGAATAATGAATTTGTTCATCACTAGATACCCCATACTTGTGGTCTTGTGTAAATACCTTATGATTATTAAAAGATAAGGGCATTCTATCATGGTTTAATTGTTAGCAAGGTAGTCTCGCATATTCATTACTGCTGAATAATGAATTTGATCATCACTAGATACCCCATACTTGTGGTCTTGTGTAAATACCTTATGATTATTAAAAGATAAGGGCATTCTATCATGGTTTAATTGTTAGCAAGGTAGTCTCGCATATTCATTACTGCTGAATAATGAATTTGTTCATCACTAGATACCCCATACTTGTGGTCTTGTGTAAATACCTTATGATTATTAAAAGATAAGGGCATTCTATCATGGTTTAATTGTTAGCAAGGTAGTCTCGCATATTCATTACTGCTGAATAATGAATTTGATCATCACTAGATACCCCATACTTGTGGTCTTGTGTAAATACCTTATGATTATTAAAAGATAAGGGCATTCTATCATGGTTTAATTGTTAGCAAGGTAGTCTCTCATATTCATTACTGCTGAATAATGAATTTGATCATCACTAGATACCCCATACTTGTGGTCTTGTGTAAATACCTTATGATTATTAAAAGATAAGGGCATTCTATCATGGTTTAATTGTTAGCAAGGTAGTCTCGCATATTCATTACTGCTGAATAATGAATTTGATCATCACTAGATACCCCATACTTGTGGTCTTGTGTAAATACCTTATGATTATTAAAAGATAAGGGCATTCTATCATGGTTTAATTGTTAGCAAGGTAGTCTCGCATATTCATTACTGCTGAATAATGAATTTGATCATCACTAGATACCCCATACTTGTGGTCTTGTGTAAATACCTTATGATTATTAAAAGATAAGGGCATTCTATCATGGTTTAATTGTTAGCAAGGTAGTCTCGCATATTCATTACTGCTGAATAATGAATTTGATCATCACTAGATACCCATACTTGTGGTCTTGTGTAAATACCTTATGATTATTAAAAGATAAGGGCATTCTATCATGGTTTAATTGTTAGCAAGGTAGTCTCTCATATTCATTACTGCTGAATAATGAATTTGATCATCACTAGATACCCCATACTTGTGGTCTTGTGTAAATACCTTATGATTATTAAAAGATAAGGGCATTCTATCATGGTTTAATTGTTAGCAAGGTAGTCTCGCATATTCATTACTGCTGAATAATGAATTTGATCATCACTAGATACCCCATACTTGTGGTCTTGTGTAAATACCTTATGATTATTAAAAGATAAGGGCATTCTATCATGGTTTAATTGTTAGCAAGGTAGTCTCTCATATTCATTACTGCTGAATAATGAATTTGATCATCACTAGATACCCCATACTTGTGGTCTTGTGTAAATACCTTATGATTATTAAAAGATAAGGGCATTCTATCATGGTTTAATTGTTAGCAAGGTAGTCTCTCATATTCATTACTGCTGAATAATGAATTTGATCATCACTAGATACCCCATACTTGTGGTCTTGTGTAAATACCTTATGATTATTAAAAGATAAGGGCATTCTATCATGGTTTAATTGTTAGCAAGGTAGTCTCGCATATTCATTACTGCTGAATAATGAATTTGATCATCACTAGATACCCCATACTTGTGGTCTTGTGTAAATACCTTATGATTATTAAAAGATAAGGGCATTCTATCATGGTTTAATTGTTAGCAAGGTAGTCTCTCATATTCATTACTGCTGAATAATGAATTTGATCATCACTAGATACCCCATACTTGTGGTCTTGTGTAAATACCTTATGATTATTAAAAGATAAGGGCATTCTATCATGGTTTAATTGTTAGCAAGGTAGTCTCGCATATTCATTACTGCTGAATAATGAATTTGATCATCACTAGATACCCCATACTTGTGGTCTTGTGTAAATACCTTATGATTATTAAAGATAAGGGCATTCTATCATGGTTTAATTGTTAGCAAGGTAGTCTCGCATATTCATTACTGCTGAATAATGAATTTGATCATCACTAGATACCCCATACTTGTGGTCTTGTGTAAATACCTTATGATTATTAAAAGATAAGGGCATTCTATCATGGTTTAATTGTTAGCAAGGTAGTCTCGCATATTCATTACTGCTGAATAATGAATTTGATCATCACTAGATACCCCATACTTGTGGTCTTGTGTAAATACCTTATGATTATTAAAAGATAAGGGCATTCTATCATGGTTTAATTGTTAGCAAGGTAGTCTCGCATATTCATTACTGCTGAATAATGAATTTGATCATCACTAGATACCCCATACTTGTGGTCTTGTGTAAATACCTTATGATTATTAAAAGATAAGGGCATTCTATCATGGTTTAATTGTTAGCAAGGTAGTCTCGCATATTCATTACTGCTGAATAATGAATTTGATCATCACTAGATACCCCATACTTGTGGTCTTGTGTAAATACCTTATGATTATTAAAAGATAAGGGCATTCTATCATGGTTTAATTGTTAGCAAGGTAGTCTCGCATATTCATTACTGCTGAATAATGAATTTGATCATCACTAGATACCCCATACTTGTGGTCTTGTGTAAATACCTTATGATTATTAAAAGATAAGGGCATTCTATCATGGTTTAATTGTTAGCAAGGTAGTCTCGCATATTCATTACTGCTGAATAATGAATTTGATCATCACTAGATACCCCATACTTGTGGTCTTGTGTAAATACCTATATTATTAAAAGATAAGGGCATTCTATCATGGTTTAATTGTTAGCAAGGTAGTCTCGCATATTCATTACTGCTGAATAATGAATTTGATCATCACTAGATACCCCATACTTGTAGTATGCCCATACTTGTACCCTGTGTCACATCCTATCTGTGGCAAATGGATTGGTAAAGATAAGGGCATTCTATCATGGTTTAATTGTTAGCAAGGTAATCTCGCATATTCATTACTGCTGAATAATGAATTTGATCATCACTAGATACCCCATACTTGTAGTATGCCCCATACTTGCTACCCTGTGTCACATCCTATCTGTGGCAAATGGATTGGGTAAAGATAAGGGCATTCTATCATGGTTTAATTGTTAGCAAGGTAGTCTCGCATATTCATTACTGCTGAATAATGAATTTGATCATCACTAGATACCCCATACTTGTGGTCTTGTGTAAATACCTTATGATTATTAAAAGATAAGGGCATTCTATCATGGTTTAATTGTTAGCAAGGTAGTCTCGCATATTCATTACTGCTGAATAATGAATTTGATCATCACTAGATACCCCATACTTGTGGTCTTGTGTGTAAATACCTTATGATTTAAAAGATAAGGGCATTCTATCATGGTTTAATTGTTAGCAAGGTAGTCTCGCATATTCATTACTGCTGAATAATGAATTTGATCATCACTAGATACCCCATACTTGTGTATGTACTTGTACCCTGTGTCACATCCTATCTGTGCAAATGATTGGGTAAAGATAAGGGCATTCTATCATGGTTTAATTGTTAGCAAGGTAGTCTCGCATATTCATTACTGCTGAATAATGAATTTGATCATCACTAGATACCCCATACTTGTGTTGTGTGTAAATCCTATCTGATGGATTAAAAGATAAGGCATTCTATCATGGTTTAATTGTTAGCAAGGTAGTCTCGCATATTCATTACTGCTGAATAATGAATTTGATCATCACTAGATACCCCATACTTGTGGTCTTGTGTAAATACCTTATGATTATTAAAAGATAAGGGCATTCTATCATGGTTTAATTGTTAGCAAGGTAGTCTCGCATATTCATTACTGCTGAATAATGAATTTGATCATCACTAGATACCCCATACTTGTGGTCTTGTGTAAATACCTTATGATTATTAAAAGATAAGGGCATTCTATCATGGTTTAATTGTTAGCAAGGTAGTCTCGCATATTCATTACTGCTGAATAATGAATTTGATCATCACTAGATACCCCATACTTGTAGTATGCCCCATACTTGTACCCTGTGTCACATCCTATCTGTGGCAAATGGATTGGTAAAGATAAGGGCATTCTATCATGGTTTAATTGTTAGCAAGGTAATCTCGCATATTCATTACTGCTGAATAATGAATTTGATCATCACTAGATACCCCATACTTGTAGTATGCCCCATACTTGTACCCTGTGTCACCTATCTGTGGCAAATGGATTTAAAGATAAGGGCATTCTATCATGGTTTAATTGTTAGCAAGGTAGTCTCGCATATTCATTACTGCTGAATAATGAATTTGATCATCACTAGATACCCCATACTTGTGGTCTTGTGTAAATACCTTATGATTATTAAAAGATAAGGGCATTCTATCATGGTTTAATTGTTAGCAAGGTAGTCTCGCATATTCATTACTGCTGAATAATGAATTTGATCATCACTAGATACCCCATACTTTGGTCTTGTGTAAATACCTTATGATTATTAAAGATAAGGGCATTCTATCATGGTTTAATTGTTAGCAAGGTAGTCTCGCATATTCATTACTGCTGAATAATGAATTTGATCATCACTAGATACCCCATACTTGTAGTATGCCCCATACTTTCTACCCTGTGTCACATCCTATCTGTGGCAAATGGATTGGTAAAGATAAGGGCATCTATCATGGTTTAATTGCTAGAACGGTAATTCTCGCCATATTCAATACTGCTAATAATGGAATTTTGATCATCATCTCTCTCTTTT